>NC_061167.1:27848376-27898376 GCF_022113875.1 Hydra vulgaris
TATATATATATATATATATATATATATATATATATATATATATATATATATATATATATATATATATATATATATATATATATATATATATATATATATATATATATATATATATATATATATATATATATATATATATATATATATATATATATATATATATATATATATTTATATATATACATATTTTTTGTTGTTTAGGTGCCCCAAGAAGACCTAACGGTCTTGTCACAGAGCACCGCGGATGTGCATTTAACCAGGATATATATATATATATATATATATATATATATATATATATATATATATATATATATATATATATATATATATATATATATATATATATATATGTATATATATATATATATATATATATATATATATATATATATATATATATATATATATATATATATATATATATATATACATATATATATATATATATATATATATATATATATATATATATATATATATATATATATATATATATATATATATATATATATATATATATATATATATATATATATATATATATATATATATTTATTTATAAACATACAAAAGTATATTGATATAAAAATCTAAAGATGTAAAATATGATTACATGAAATCATACAAATTATGTTATACATTACGTAAGCTCTGTATTTGAATATTTTTTTAGCTTAGAGATGCATTAAATTAAATCAAATATTAATTGTTTGGTTTGCAGCAAACTTTGTCGCTTTAGAAAAATTTATATTCATGAAGGTATGTTCAGAAGTTCTTCAGGTTTTAGGTATGATATAGTGATAAGTTCCTTATTACAAGCATATATTTAAAGAATAAATTAACATTTTTACTGCTATTTGTTTCATACTAATTACCAGGTAAAAATTATGATTTTTTTCTCGTAAAAAAATAATTATTTACTGGAGAAAAATGCAATTTTAGCTTTCAATAGCAATCTAAGCAAAATCTGCTCTATAAACGGAGATTGTAGAAAAACAAGTACAATATATAAATGGATTGCATCAATTCTAACTGCATCCGACATATATAGTTTTAATAAAGGACTTGTGTGATTATTAGATTGGTGAACCACAAGTAATTGTTCAAAAAAAATTATCTTACAAACACAACTAGGGTAAGGGCTATTGTTACGTTGTTGTAAAAGTTAAATACAGTAACAGTTACAATACAATAATATTGTATTGTATTTCTAGAGATGTAATTAAGACTTTATTTATGGTTATTGTATTCCTGTGAATAAAAACAGTTGCAATAACTATTGTATTGTGTTTTTTTCTAACAATACATTGAAACTCTAAAACTATTGTATTGTATTGCTGTGATGTAAAACAATTACAATAACTATTGTATTGTACTGCTGGGATAAAAAACATTTACAATAAGTACTGTGGTGTATTGTATTACTATTTCAAAGTTTAATAGCTATTGTATTTTATAGTATTGAGATTCTTTTTTTACGCATTTATTATTGTTTGGGCACTAGATAATATAGCAATCCCCTGACCCTCGTTTATAGCAGTCATTTATATATATAACTTTTATTTATTTCGACAAGTGAAGTGAAAACAGGAAAGCTAAAAAAAAAATAAAAACAGGCCCAATTAAACTCACTTTAATAGGGCTATTTAAAATTTGCAATGAGAACAAGAGATATTCAGTAAATAAAATAGAAGCAGAATCAATACTTATATATTAGTTGTACGCTATTTCAAGGCCACATATCTCAGAGATTGGACTGTTAAAACATATATTAAATTTTGATGCTAAAATAGTTTTTTTTTTATTACAATAACAATATATTGTTATTTTATTATAAAAACGAATTACAATACAATATTTATTGTTATTGTAGTGGGTCATTACACTACCTTTTTTCTTTCAAATACTGTTATTGTTTTATAAAGATGAATTGCAATACAATATTTATTGTTATTGTATTACAGTATTACAATAGTTATAAATCACAAGTATTGTTATTGTTTCTAAATTAAGTTAATACAACAACAATAGTTATTGTTACTGTTATTGTTTTTATTACAAAATAATAGTCCTAACCCTAAGCACAACCACACTTTCAAAATACCTATAGAATGAAGAAAATAAGTTAAAAACAAAAACCAGTTCAACATGATTAGTCATAGAAAACCGCCTACAATAACATAATTAAATAATGCAAAGTAGTTTTTTTTAATCAAGTTTTTTTTTTATTTATTTTAGAATTCCTCCTATATTAATTCTTTTTGTAAGACGTAAAATTTGTTTTCAACAAATTGTATAGCAAATCCTGGCAAAATAATTGTTTTTTTTTTGCATTAAACCTATTTTATAATTTTATAATTAGAAAACATAACAAATCCAAGTTATTGATTACTCTATAAAATAAACGTAACATACCCAAGTTATGTTCAATTTCAATACATTCATCTTCCACATCGTATGAGCTGCCTCGTAACCATTTTAATGTTTTACAGGCTTCGTATCGCATCTTTTTAGCAAACAACCATCTAGGAGATTCGGGAATAAATAAAACTAAAACTTCCATGACTAAAGCAATAACAAATGCAGCTGTGGCTGATTGTTTGGAGTTGCCGTATGAACCTATTAAAAAAGCTAAAAATATCTCTATAGTGATACCAATTTGATTTACAACTCCTAACCTTCCACGATATTTAAATGATGAAACTTCCGCAATATATATCTAAATAGCAAACATGAATTAAACTAACGGTCTCTTTTTAATTATACAATTAAATTAGGAAATTAATTAAGAGTTTGAAACTGACTAGGCAGGCAAAAACAGACAAACCAAAAAAAATAACGGTTGTCTAAAGAAATCATACTTATACTTTTAACAGCAAACATTCTTATAATATACTTACGGGTACAGTGAGTGAACACAAACCAGTGGCAACCCCTGTCAACATTCTACCAATATATAAATTTGTTTTATTGGGATAATAGCCAATTAAAACCCATCCTGGAGTGTAAAATAATGCCGATAACATTATTCCTTTTTTTCTTCCGAAATATTCTAAGCAGAAACCCCCAAGGATCAATCCAACTACAGCGCCGATTCCAAGCAGAGACTGAAAAAGAAAGAATATAGGTAACCTTTTTGTAATGTATGACTATAAAGAATAAACATATGCACCAGTTGCTAATAATGGCACTTTTTTAATTAAATAATCTAAATAAAACTTATATTTAATGTTATTGTTCATAAGTTTGTAAAAAACACTACAATAGTAACGCTTTAGATATTCAATACAGTTATAGCTTATTTTTATATTTTAAAAATCAGTGATATATCCGCAGCTTAAATAATAATTTAATATTTCTAATAACAAAAAAAAATTTGCTTATGAAAAGTATTTTTGCTCGAGTACTTTCTGTTTTTTTGTTGACGAACATGAAAGATGATGTTTGAGACATCTTTTAGTTCAACTGACACATCTAGTTTTGTTTTTTTGGAATTAAAACCTGTGTACACACGTCACAATTCAAGTGTAAACCAAAAAAACTGAATATATATTGCGGGCAGTTTAACTCGAATTTAACACGTAATTTTTGAGGTTTGATATTCAAATTTGTTGTCGCATACTTTTATCAATGGTTTCATATCCCTTACGGAAAGTTATTGATTTATTAAAATACTGCGGAAAGTTATTGTAATATTAAATTAATAAAATATTACGTTTCCTTAACGGTGAAACTATTATTATTTTAATTGGGTTTTATTGTAATTAGTAATAATTAATTTTACGGAGAGGAAACCTTTTTTGACACCTGTTATTCTTTTTGTTTTAGTAGTTCCAAATTCCAGTGTGACAGAAAATCCAATCTCAAAAGGATGTTTAAATTAAATTCTGGGTCAACAAAGTATTTGATTAGTTCAATCAATAAACTATTCGTCTCAAAAAATGGAATTTGTTTGTCTCTATAACTCGACAGAAAGAGGTTCATCTCTGTTTTTCTAGGTAAAGTTTTGATCTCTGCAAAAACATTAAAATAAATAAAATTGAAAAAATGAGAATGCAACCATTAAAAAAAAATGTAAAATAACTCTAATTAATCAACTAAGAAATAAAAATAGAGTTTTAAAATGTAAAAAAGACTTAACTAATCTCCAGAAAGAAAACAAAATTTTAAAAAAGTATTATAATGAAACTCCGTTTGAAAACAAGAATATTAGCCAAATCTGTTATAGCATACAAAAAGACAGCCGGAAGACTTGATGAAAAAGTTATAAACCTTGAAGATATTATAAAAAACCAATTGATTGAATACAAAAACAAAGACTTTGTAATAGATAATATGAAAGAAGAGAACAATTATATGAAAGAAAAATTCAAAACTAATATGGTAACAAAATGCGATAATAAACATTTTAATTGTAGCATGAGAATCGTGATTCACAGGTGTATTGAAAATAATGTTTCTGTTGACAGTGCTCCCAATATAATACAATCATGTATATCACTACTTACAAATCATTCTATTTTGGGTATTCCAACACCCTCAACAATATCTTATATTGCTCGTGAAATGGGGATCTTAGCTACACTTCAAGTTGCAGAAACTATTTTGAACAGCGAAGGTTTTACTCTTGCATTTGATACAACTAGCTTAAATGATGTACATATTAACGAGATTCACATAGCAACTGCCCACACAATTTTGACAGTTAGTGCAGCAAAGACTCCTGGAGGTTGAACCGATGATTATGTTCAGCATATTCTTGAATTTTTTAATGATGTTGCTACTACATATACGATTTTTAACTGTGTCGATTCTACAGAAATTAAAAAGAAAATATTTAGCTACCTCTTATGCACCTTAACAGACAGAGTTTCAGCAACCACTTGACAGTGATTAAACTTAAAAATATCCTTGAAAAACATTTGCTTGAGCTGCATTGTTATCTTCATCTACTTGAAGGGATGGCTGATGAAGCTTGTACAGTTCTTATAAAATTTAATATAATTATTCAAAGTACCACATTTGGTTCTGACTGTCGAGCTGCAAATCTTCTATATAGCATTTCAAAATTAAGGTAAAAATTATTATTATAAATACTACCTTATTATGATTAACTTATGAGTCACTTTAAAGTCTTTTGGAAATTTTCTCTTAAAAAATTGCATTCTTTTTTTAGATATAAACAAAGAAGTGATCCTTTAGGCTTCAAAATCTTTTTGAGGGACCATGGACTATCATGTGGTATTTTTCCTCAATACATTGGCAATAGGTTACATATCATTTACTATTTGGCTGCTGTTGTTTATGAATATAAATGTTTGTTGAAAGAGTACTTAGAGAAGTTTTGTAACAATCACACATTTCTTAGTGTATCTATTTTAAATAATCTAAAATATCAATCAACTCTCATCCACCTGCAAGCGCTTGGTCTTTGGGGTAAAGTTCTGACTAGCACATGGATGGTCATATTCTATTCAGAAGATACAAAAAGAAATCATTTTGACATAGTAAAGTTATTATTATTTTTTTAAGGATACTTCATATATTATGAAGTATTCTTGTAATACCTTCTCCTTGAAAAATGTAATCACAACGTACCACATAAGGTATATCATTTAATGGGATGGTTTCTTATCTTCTATCCTAAGGATGATGCTTATGTGTGAACAGCAGTTTTGAACATATGATCCTTGGGTTATTTATTCACTGCTGAAGCCACTGTATCATGATTAATATTATTCAAGTTTTTTTTTTTTTTTAATAAAAAAACCAATTCTTATTTTTTAATAAAGCTTGCCTAACTCAAAAAAACAGTTGATTTTATAAAGCGTGTTGATATCAAGCCAAACTTTCTTCTTATGACTTTAACTAATGCATTCGATTGTCCCTTATTGGAAGATGATACTTTAAAGTCACTACGGATTACTAAAGGTGTCTCACTAAAAAACCTTTTCTTTGTAATAACTATTCTAGCTAAGTCATTCTTATCAGTTATGTTACGGGAACTTTCGCGTTATTTTGCTAGGCCATTTCTAATTCAATTGCTGAAATGAAACAACAAGCTGCAAGTGCCCCGATTCACAATATATGGGCAGAGAGGACACTTGAGAAGGTAAGTTCACTATTAAAAAGAGCGCCAAATGCAGAAATTACATTTGTTAATAAAGTTACAAAAGTTAAGGCTAATTACTCTATTGATTATTTAAATTCTACTCTATTGAAATTAGTAACATTTTGCATCAAGCAAGGTGTAAAATACAGGCAAAATGCGAAAGAAAGAAGATTAAGAAATGAAAAAATCATCATTTTTAGATTAAAAGAGAAATCTCAAAATAGAGATACGAAAATGAGAAATAAACTTTCCAAAGCTATTAAAGCTGGTTTAGACTGTGGTTTATGGTTAATGGTTTAACTGATAATAGTGAAATATTTAACTCTTTAACTGGGTTTCAAAGGGAAAACCTAGAAAAACTACTTGGCATAAATTTGGCTTAATTAGAAAACTCACATCTCGATCACATCTGGAATTTTAATAATTGTAATGTTTTTTTTAAAGGAAAAACTATTAAATATAAGAAGATCAAATCAGTTGTAGATACAATAAAATATTTTATAATTGCTTAATGGAAAAACAACAAAAAAGGGACTGTTTTGTTGTTTTTCCAATAAGCAATAAAAAAATATTTTATTAGGACTTTTTGGGGCCCGGGCTGTTTACTTTGTTGTGGGTCATTTTGTGCCATAGCTTAAATGTACTTTAAAACTTAAAGAAATGCATCTCTTTTGCTATTCTAATGTTGCCTTGTACGTCCAAGTTGTTAAGTATTTAATAATTATAAGTTATGTTGTTGCAAAGTGCAAACAGCAGGCAGGCCTTTTTATAATAATTTTTTTTTGACTGTTTTTTTATGTGTTTCTTGAAATTATTTAATATTTTAGTTAGACTCTAGTAAAATAATAAAGATTTAATATAACAAACCTTCGGAATAACAAAAGAATGTTATCAAGAAAAGGTGTTGGTGGTCGTGGTAGAAAACCTGTAAATATTATACATATTTTAGTTTTAAACACAATTTTTTGCTTCTTGTTTTTTGATTTTCTGTCATATAGTTTTTTAAGATAACTGTCTCACGAAAAACACCATAACTTTTGAATTAATAATGATAACTTCTTGAAGTTTTCATATTCATCTAATGTATTGCTAGTGTCTGAGTTTTTTTCAAATAATATTATTACTTCTAAGTTGTGGTAAGGGAACTAAAATCAGAGGCCTAGTAGCAGATTTTTCAAAAATACAGTTGTTTTGAAGCTTTTTTTAATAAAAAAAACTCACGCACTAGATCCCAGTAAGCACAGGACGTTTTAAAAACGTTTTAATTCCGTTCAATTTACGGTTGGACGTTAAAAGAACCAATACAATCGTTTTTAAAACGTTTTTTTTGCAAACGTTTTTTTTTAATGTTATTTTAAACGTTTTTTTAGCGTTTTTTAAACGTTTTATTACTTTTTTTTTTATCTCAGTTAGCTTATGAACGTTTTTAAAACGTTTTTTTAACGTGATAAAAAAACGTTTTTTAAACGTACAGCACGGCAATATCTAAAAGAGTATGTTTACGCAAATAATGGCGTGACCTTCGCTCAGGCGAATTGAATTATTTAAGTAAAAATTATATAAATTAGTATATATTTAAATCAACCAAGTGTTTGTATTGTTTTCTTGTAGAATTAAATTTAAAAATATATTGGAGTATTTTTAGTTTAAAGTTGTATGCCTTCGTTGAAACTAGGTTGTGTTTGAATTTCTACTTGAATCAAGTAGATATGATTAATAAAATTTTTATGGTATGGTTAACTAGATTTTTTTTTTCTCTATTAAGTAACTTAGTTGTTGAGTAAACTTGATTGCTTAAAAAAACTAGGTTAAGTTTTTAATTCTACTTAATTATCAACTGCTTTTAATGCAAAAAAATTTATTTGTATTTGAGAAAAGGGAACAACAATTCTCAGAGTTTTTCTTCTTTAACTCTAAAAATTAAAAATCATAATATCAGTGGTTTTTATAAAGGAATTACTGTAGGTAAAATGGCTGAAAGGAAAAAATATGATGATTTGTTTCAAGAAAGGGAGTGACTTACTTCAAAATGTCATTTTAAAAATTTTATTCTTTAATGATATTCTGGTGTTATTACCAAATATTTAGCAGTATGAAACCTATAATACTATATACCATACTATATACCCTATTTTACTTATAAAGTTATTAACCTGTAAAGTAATTTGTAAAAAATTTTCAATTGTAAAATTGCTACATGAGAAGACAAGTTGTTAAATGAAATTCAAATATTCTCTATGTTTGTGTTGTGTAGGTCAAAAAATAATAAACAAAGATGATATTGATTGTGATGACTAAGAGATTCATTTTAAGACACATCAATCTTAATCATTTTTAAATAAAAAGGATAAACATTATGGTATTCCATTATCTCAAGCAAGTAAGTCTTTAGTTGAAAATAATATTGTAATGTTTGTTGTAAAATGCTAACATGACTGTCAATATTAAAAAACATCATTCAAATGATGAGGTTCCAATTTTAACTTTAAATAACCACCTTCATGAAATCTATTATTTCAATATTATCAAAACCATAAATCTATGCAACAATCTTTCTTGTCTAACCCGAAATCTGAGAAAAACGCTAATATATATAATATAGTATTGCCACTATTAGGTATTTTACTGTTTATAAGTTTTTCTCTGATTTAGGGTTAGACCAGTAAAATTGTTAAATTTATGTATTTTAAATTTATTTATTTACGTAGTTTAGTTAAGACTATGTAAAATTTAATTATTGTAAATTTGTTTAGACTTTCAATATTGTGTGTTGCTTCTCTTAAATGAGATAAAAACCCAAGGATGCAAAAAACTTAATATAAAATAGTGTGAAGAAGAAGTAGTAACTGAAATGAACAGCATAATAGAATTTGATAAGTTTGACTCAGCACTTGATAATGTTTCATCAAGTAACTCTGTAGTATTTCTGTAGTTGTATATTGCTAAATACTGATTTGACAGATTTTTTTTTTTTTTTTAATTTTCTTTACAATATATAATTTTTACTACTTAATTAGGAATTGTCAGATTTCCATTATTTCTTCTATTAGAAACAATGAGTTCAAAATGTTGGTGATAACCCAGTGGGCACCCGACGTCAATCCGACGTCGGATTTACGTACGATTTTCATCAGCGATGTCAAAAGACCTATTCCGACGTTGTTCCGATGTCAGTAAAATGACGTCGGGCGATGTCTTTATCTCAACATCCCCTGACGTCGTTTCGATGTATTTTGACCTTGTTCCGACATCTTATAAAAGACGTCCAAAAAACGTCGCAGTTCTGACATCGATCCAACGTCGATAAAAAAACGTCGGGCAACGTCATAATATTAACGTATTCCGATGTCTTTTGACGTCTTCCGACGTCAATCCAACGTCCTTAAAACGGCGTCGGAACAACGTCGTAAGACATCGTTGATGAAAATTTAATCCAAACCCAACAATATGTGTGCAATTGCGCTCTTCATTAAATATGTAAACTAAGCGTGTTTTTTATTAATGGAAAGAAGTTTGAATAATGGTTGATAAAACATCATGAGGTTTTGTATGATGCACTAGCATAGTTTTTTAACATTTTCGAGTATACATTTTTTATAATATATAAACTATTAACTATTAACATTTTCGAGTATACATTTTTTATAATATATAACTATTTGTTTTAATATTTATATAATATTTAAACAAAATTATTTCTTATCAAAGTAATAATTCCCAAATAGCTACAAGTATAAATTACTAAATAAACACATTAATTAATATGTCGCTGTGGTGTAGTGGTAAGCGCGTAGGATTTAGTTTCTAATAGACCGAGGTTCGATTCCTGCCTAAGTCAACGGTTTTTAGTTTTCAAAAAACACGTTGGATTTACATCGGAATGCCGACGTCGCGCGATGTCAGTTTATCCGACGTCAAATAACATTTCCATTTCCAACGTAAACCCAACGTCGATCCGACGTCGAGATCCGACGTCGCTCGACGTTCGTTCGACGTCGAAATGCCCACTGGGAAGAACTGTCAAAAACTTGTGATAGCTATGATGAAGAGGTTAGTAAATTAAAAGTGCATTCCTATAAATACTCTGTTTAATTTTATAATGATATTACTCCCATCTTACAATCCATAATACAAATCCCATGCATGGCTCTACATTAGCCGTTTTACCATAATGGGATGACTGAATAACCGTGAATTTCCTACGCGCAAACTAGCACATGTGCGAAGCAGTTACAAAAACTGGCACAATCCCAAATGGCATAAGGTCAAATAGGCATAACTGCTCAAAAAGAATTCCAAACATTGGCATAAGTGCAAACTGCTATAAGTGCAAACTGGAATATGTGTAAATTGGTATAAGTGCGCTAAATAGATTTACAAACATTCGCATAAGTGTAAATTGCCATAAGTGGGAACTGGTATAAGTGTGAAGCAGTTGCAAAAACTCGCAAAAATGCAAACAACATAAATGCGAGCTGGCATAAGTGTGCCAAACAAATTTGCAAAATTTAGCATAATTCCAAACTGGCATAACTGCAAACTAGCAAAAGGGCGAAATGCCAATTAGCACTTAGGCCAATGTTTGCAAATTTATTACGCGCACTTATGTCAGTTCGCACTTCTGCCAGTTTTTGTAACTGTTTTGTACTTAATCAAATTTTGCACTTATGCCTATTCGTAATGTTTGCTGACCTGTTTGGCGCACTAATGCCAATTTACACTTTTTCCAGTTTGCAAGCTTAAAGCTATAGGTTATCCTATAGCTTTAAACTTTAGTCCAGATAATTCTTTTAACCCAGATAATATTCATATATATGACTACACTAATGGTTAGTGTACACTTATGATCTGCACTACATTAATGGTTAGTGTGCTATTTTTTAATAAATAGATTAGAATTAATTAATAGATAAACTGTAATAGAAAAATATTATTAAAATATAATATTTTTAGTTTTATGACAAATTCACTCATGGCCAAATCTAATATGGCAGCTGGGAAAGGCAAAGGATCTTTTTAGTCTAACCAAACTATAGAATTTAAAAAAAGGTACGTTTATATATATATATATATATATATATATATATATATATATATATATATATATATATATATATATATATATATAATATATATATATATATATATATATATATATATATATATATACATATACTATATATATATATATATATATATATATATATATATATATATATATATATATATATATATATATATATATATATATATATATATATATATACATATATATACATATATATATATATACATATATATATATATATATATATATATATATATATATATATATATATATATATATATATATATATATATATATTTATATATATATATATATGTATATATATATATATATATATATATATATATATATATATATATATATATATATATATATATATATATATATATATATATATATACTCATATAGTGTCTCTTTAAGAGCATTTTAATGTAAAAAAAGTCTCTTACGACTACAATTTTAATTACTCGTCTCTTAAGCTGTTTTTGATTGTCGTCGAAATGTCAAAGCAATTAATTTATGCGGAAGTACATTAAATTTAATTGTTTTTTAACAAATTTTTAAAAAACCGCAATTATAACGACTAGAAAGTTTTTTTTAATTAGTGGTGTTTTTGTTATTGATTTAATAAAAAACATTTTTTAAACATGCGTAAATGTTGCTACATCGACTATCTTATAGCTTGACTCGCAACGGAGTGCTGCTACATCGACTGACAAATAGCCTGACTCGCAACGGAGTGCTGCTACATCGACTGACAAATAGCCTGACTCGCAACAGAGTGCTGCTACATCGACTGACAAATAGCCTGACTCGCAAGGGAATGCTGCTACATCGACTGACAAATAGCCTGACTCGCAAGGGAGTGCTGCTACAACGACTGACAAATAGCCTGACTCGCAAGAGAGTGCTGCTACATCGACTGAGGGTTTGGTTTGGCCAGGCAGTCTATCAATTAAAAAAAAAAATTTAATTTTTAAAACTTTTTCTGGTCTGGTTTATTAACGCGCTCTTTAAAACTACAGTTTATGGGAAATATTTTTTGATGCTACGCAAGAGACATGCAAGACTATATATATATATATATATATGTATATATATATATATATATATATATATATATATATATTTATATATATATATATATATATATATATATATATATATATATATATATATATATATATATATATATATATATATATATATATATATATATAGATATATATATATATATATATATATATATATATATATATATATATATATATATATATATATATATATATATATATATATATATATATATATATATATAAATTTGTGGTTTAAATATTTTTAAATTTGAAAGTAAAATAAACTTTTACTCATGAGTAATTGTGTTTTTAGCAAATTTTATTTTTAGGGGTTATTTTGACTATTATAGGCCTCTATGTGATCATCAATATATTTTTCAAGTTCGAAAATATATGATTTTTTAATCATTCTTTTTTTTTATTCATAATGAATAAAAAATAACTTTTTTTGATTACATAGGAACCACCTTAATAACCATCTTAGTAATATTTAATATGGTTTTTCGATACAGTTTTCTAATAAATTGTCAGGCTCCATTATGAACTTTTTATGAGGTGAGGCCCCCCCTCCCTCATTTAGATGCAATCCTTTTGAACAAGATAAAAAGTTTATTACGGAAAAATAATTACAAAAAACCTTGTTTGCAACGGAATTTAATAAAAATTTGGTCTTGTTTATTGTCACTTGTGGAAAAACAACGGAAGTGCAGGAATATTCAATGCGATTCTTAAAACAGAAAACGTTAAAATTCATACAAAAATAGTGACAAGTTTTATGGTTTTAAAATTGCATGACTTTTTAAGTAATAATAATGTAGCGATAAGTTTTATATTTTTTGAATGTTAACATTCATGTCTAACTTATAGTATTTGTTTTGTTTTTATTCTAACTTTTTGAAAAAAATGTTATCAGAAAGACCATTTATATAGCCCCTATATAAATGGTCTTTCTGATAGGGTTCTAATTATAAATTAAAAGATTCTCTATACATATTTTCATGAGTATACAGAATTTATATCGACGGAAGTTATTTCTATTGACTGAAGTTTTTTGTTTGTGAATCGTGTAATGTCCAATTAGTCTCAGAGGTTTTTTCTAATTATTCAGATTTATTTATTCAGAAAATAGATAAAGTTTTTAGAAGCTAGTATTTTAGAGCTTGAACCTCGAAAGCATAAGAAAAATTAAAGAATATTTGTAGAACTAGATGGATTGAGCGTATAGATGGTTTAAACATTTGTCTTAAACATTGTTCATCAATTTTCTATGTTTATGTATCATGGCTTTCAAAAACACACAAAAAAAATTTACTTTTTAAAATTCCATTAGCTTTTTAATTTATCTTTACTTTATTTTTTGCAATATGTGTCTTTGATTTTACTTTACCTGTTACTTGGTTACTACAATCAAAAACTGCCTTATTTTTAAGAGCTGTAATAAGGTGCAAACCGTCTCAGACGCTTTGCGCCTTATTACAGCTTTTAAAAATAAATTTTTTACCATCAGAAATTATGTATACATATTTTTCAAAAATAGCTGCTATTTTTGAAAAATATGTATACATAATTTTTAAGAGAGGAGTTTTTCTGTTATGCGTCTGTTAAAAGGCTTTACAAGAACAACATGTCACAGGCCTTGTGACGAATAAAAACTGCGCGACGCATAGGCGCGAGGTGTTTTTGACGTCTTTAAATTCTTTTTATTTGATTTTATCGACCAATTTACTTAATAACCGCAAAACTACTTTAAATCATTAATGTCGAATTGTTATTATTTAAAAATGTTTTGAAATGTTTCGTTTTTTAAAATGTAAAAACTTTTGTTTGTTTTCTCGACGTTTGACACGTTTTGTTTTTTCTTTTTAAAAAGTCTGCGAGTAATAAACTGGAAAATTTAATATTGTACGATTAAAATCTCTGCAATAGCTAATATCTTTACTAGCGATTTTATATAGTATTTTTTTATTAATTTGTTTTTATACATTTTCATAAAGCGGTTGATAATAAACAATCATCACTCATATTACTAAAAAAACTTTAACGAGCGTTTTGAATAGTTTTTTAATGTTTACAAGGAATTTATTTTGATAAATTTTTGGTAAAATAAAATAAAATGTTAGAATAAAAATCTTATAGGTATAAAAGAAATATTACAGCGAAAAAATTATTCTTAAAAACTATTATTAAAATTCTTTGAAAAACTATTGCCGTACTATTTTTCCGCATCTGTTCTTGAGCACGCTTCGTTGAGTTTCTGTAACTTTTAACAAAGCGATTTAATTTTTAACAAAGCGATTGTTATTATTTAAGTAACTTTTTTCGAGTTACTTTTTACAAAAACTTTAATAGCTGTACTTTTTTATTGAATCAAGTAGAATACGTTTTAATATTAATCCTTTTATTTTTTTTTATTTTCGTTTACCAATTTTTAAAATGTTTCCTCGAAATTACTCTTAAATACTTTAAATACGTCTAACAGTTAATAAATATTTTTAAATCTATGGAATAGTTTTAAAACCTAACAAACCCCCATAAAATAATTAAGTTAAAAACCTAAAACTAAAAAAAAACTACTTTTGTTCAATTTTATCGACAACTTTGCTTTTGCTGAATAATTTTATTAAAGTGTTAGCTTAAAAAGATTTAAAAAAAAAGATTTAAAAAGATTTTAAAATTAAAAAAAAAAAGTTAAAAAAACTTCTATTATCTGAATTTTTTTTACTTGTAAATAATGAGCATATTTAATTTTTTTGTAATTCAAACTTTTATAATAACTGCGTGCGGTTTTTAAAATACTTTATTAAATGTTAAAGTAATCGTAAATTACTTCATTAAAATTCCGCTCAAAAATATCTTTAAATATACTCAAACAAAAAATTTTTTTGCTCGACGCAAATAGCCCTAGCTACACGCAAAATCGCTCTTAGACGACGTAAAATTCACATCGCCTGACGCTTTATCGCAAGGCCTGATGTCAGATAATTGACTAAATGGTTTTGTATTAATGTATATCCATTAAAAACTGTTCCTTGTATTGATAATATTATTAAAAGAGTTTCTATAAAAAAATAGACAACCTTATTTCAATGATTAGTGTTTATGCTGCTTGTTCTAACACAACTACTTTATATTAAAAAATTATTTTTCATTATCACAGCTCTTCCTATAATAGCTAACAAATATGCATGCAAACCCCTTGGACATCAATGGTGTCCTTAACAGGACGGGTTAGATATAACCCCATCCTTTTGTTTGGGATTAGCTATATTATTAGCGGTCATTGTTCAGGCAAACACTAACCTTCGCTTCCTGACATTGACAATTTCTTTCTATCATTTTCTAATTTAGCAATAAAATAAAACAAATAGAAATTATTTTTAATAAATTTTCTCTTAATTAACCTAATAATAGTTTTTGTGCCATCTAAACCAGTTATTTAATTTAATTGTTTTCAATTGTTACCTTTCTTTTCATTTGATCAAAAATGACTTCTTTCTTGCTGTTAAGGTTTAACTTGATTTAACTTTTTTTAATCTTGTAATATAAAAATAAATATAATCTTTTTTTACTTATATACTTTATACTTGATTTAACTTTTTTTAATCTTGTAATATAAAAATAAATATAATCTTTTTTTATATATATATATATATTTATAAATATATATATATATATATATATATATATATATATATATATATATATATATATATATATATATATATATATATATATATATATACTTATTTATTTGTGGATGCTTTTGTATAGTACTATAGATGATAAATATCAGCTATTGCTCCTTTTTATGAATTTGAAGTTTCATTTATATATAAAAAGTATTTTTAAATTTTTTAGATTTTACGAACTTTAACTCTTTCCAGGATATATTGGAGCAATAGATGAAGCACATCCTATAACAAGTCTTGAAGGAAAAAATGCAGAACTGTATCAAAACAGAAACAAATATTTCTCTTTGAACTGCCAAATAAATAAAGGTTCTTTAAAAGAAATATTGTCTGCTTGTATTCAGGGGACAACACCCCATGCTGTCAGCATTTATCTGACCGTGGAATGTTGGTTAGTCGTTTTTTTGCAACACGCTTTACAAATAAAAGTGAAAAAATTTATTGGCATTGTATCATGTTTTACTCACAACATTGTCTTTTAACAAAATGATCTTTAGGTAAACGACTAAATGTAAAATTTAACGAAGAAAATGTTTCCAAATCATCAACGAGAAGTTTTATAGAAGAAATTAAAATAGTGACTTGATTCTTTTTATAAACACTTAACTTATCAAAGAATAAGAATAATCATAATCATAATCATTATTATACATAAATATAATAAATTAAACAATTATATTCATAATCATAAATAAAGACAATAATAATCAAACAGTATAAACAAAGACAACCTTTTTTATTGATAAAGGAAATGAAGAACTCAATCTGAAAATAAAAGTATGTTCTTGGAAATAAAAATATCATTCAAAAACAAAGAAACGCTCTAATAAAATAATCTTTATAATTGTGTTTATTAAAATTGGTGTATTAATATGTAACTTGTAAATATTTTTCTGAAAATTTTAATTTTATTTTCATTATAATTTTGTTATTTTTTTGGGTTTTCTGGTACCACAAGTTTTCTGATAATATCATAAGACCTAACTTCAAGTATAAACTTCTGTAACTCATTTGGTTATTTGTTATTTAATAATTTTGAATATATTATATATATATATATATATATATATATATATATATATATATATATATATATACATAAATATATATATATATATATATATATATATATATATATATATATATATATATATTTAATAATTTTGAATATATATATATATATATATATATATATATATATATATATATATATATATATATATATATATATAGTATATATATATATATATATATATATATATATATATATATATATATATATATATATATGTATATATATATATATATATATAATATTATTGGTAAAATACTATATGTAATAAGCAAGAAAAAAAGTTTAGTTTGTTTTATCTTAGTAAATGTATCCTAAAAATGTTATATCAATATTTAAGTTTTTTGAAACTTGAATAATTTAAATTCCGATATTGCATATTGCCCATAAAATTTTAAAATAGAATTGAATGGTTTTGTGACAACATTTACAAAACGTTGTCACTTGTAAGGATATAACAGTTTATTCAGGCCATTTTCACCAGTTTTCTTTTCTTTATATTTACTCTTATTCAAAAAATAAATAGATTTATTTAGGCGAAATTAATTGTATATATAATAAACTTAATAAATGCAAAATACTTTTTTTCTAATATATATATTGACCAAATGACTACACTCTTTCTTTTACTTCAATAGTGCAAGTCATTTCAAATTGAGGATCAATTTTTTTCAAGACATTCTTATTTCACATAAGTGTAATTACATAATTGTTTAGAGCTTGCTTCGTGTCCGCAGGTTAGCGGACACGAATCGATCTATTGCTGACTTGTTGTAGTTGTAACAAAAACAGGTGCTGTCTTAAGTTAGATAAAATCTAATTTATATTAACCATTTTCTTCTACTGAATTTGTTTTTTATCTCTATAAATATTATATTCTTCCTGGTATTGAAAACTGTTATCATATTTTTTGAATAATTTTTGTTAACTCCAAACGTGCTTTGTGTTTGCTTGCAGCCTTGTAAGAGTTTTTTTTTTTTTTTTTAATAAAAATTTTAACAAGAAAATTGAATAATGAAAACCTTGTGTTCGACATATATCCTTCACTAATAACCGCATAGCTTATTTGCCATTTGAATATTAATCAACTGTTACGTCGCAGTCAGAGGCTAAGACTAAATAGAAGGTAGCACGAGCATGTTCATTATAATCCAGTATTTTTTAATAAATTACCAAATTTTAATAAAAATATAAAAACCAAACTTATCATTTTTGTAACGCTTTTTAATTTATATTTGTAGGATAATAATTTAAAGTATAAAGCTGAGAAAAATTATTTAAAAATATATAGTTATTTTGCTTTATTTGAGAGGTTTTTCCTTTTTAATAATCTGCCGCTATTAATTGTAAATTTTTTTTTTGCGATTGCGCCTTCAAATCAACGCCTTTTAAGTGTTTCAAGTTTGACTTTCTCAATCTTAAAATTTTCAAGTTTCGTTTACGCATTTGCTCAAGTATTTTTTTGAAGTCTTACTTGACAAATTCATACTTCAAAGTTTAAGTCGAATTTCACTCAAGTTTGCCTTTTGTATTCTACCCTATTTGTCTGACTTTTGGCGTTTTTCGTGTCGTTCTTTTGCAATTTACCTCTATATTTAAAAAAATTATTTTTTTTGAGACATAAGTTGTTTGTAAAATAGAATAAAATAACTCGTACAGTGTACCCTCGTTTAAGGTTAAGTTATTTTTTTAATAAAGAAAAGCTTTTATTGTTTTAAATTCGATAACAAATTAGTAAAAAGATTTTATCAAAGTATTCTAAAGAGATACTGCTACAGAAAGCTTAAAACTCTCTTTTTTTAACATTTTTTAGAAAAAAAGGTAAAAATATAAAAAAAGACGTGGTTAATTCCTTTTCAATGGTTTTTATCTCATGTCTATCTATAGAAAAAGTTGGGTTAAAAAAAAATCTTTATATAAAATTATCATTAACTCAAAACTTAAAATTTTAAAAACTAGAAAAACAATCGCATTAAAAAGTGATTTAATTCGCTTAAATTCCTAAATAAAATATACTGAAAGATATGAAATAAAATTTGTTTATAAAAATATAAATAATAATTCTTACTGCAAACAAAATTTCATTGCTAAGTTTTGTGTATTCTGTATTGTAAGGTGAGGTGTAACCAATGCTGAAACCAACACATACAGATGCGATTGAAGCAATCACAACAGCTATAAATAATGTTGTAAATTGTTCGTTATCTTCTGATAAACTAAACGATGCATTTAATGAGGTTTGTTCGTCATCATAAGTCATTTTTTTCAGAGAGTTTACTAAAATAGTTATATCATATTAAATAGAAGTTATATCAGAAGATGTTACTAAGTAATAAACATTTTTTAGTGGATTTGCTGTGGACCTATATAGGTATTTTAGGCGGTATATTGTAGTTATGGTCATTGGTTACTAAGTGGGCCATTAGCAACATGCGCTATAATTGGCCAACCGATAACTTTTCAACATGTGATACAGTTTTAGCGGCTGCTACTATAGTTTTCTTTTTGGAAAAAGTAAAATTTAGAAAACGAATGAATTTAATGAATTTTAATACGCTCAGGGTGAGAATATTTTTCAAAAGTTAACTAATTACCCATCCTTGGTTTTAGCACCTAAGAGTAAATGCTTAAACAAAAAGATTTTGACAAGGGCAGAAAAATATTAGCCTGCTCTCTAAAGATTGACTGTTAAAATGATATTTAAAAAATATATATATTAAAAATATATTTTGTTATTAAGTATATATATATATATATATTTAAATTTGCGATTAAATGAAATACGTACATATTTACAAAAATGTTTATGAATAAGTTTTATTCCTTAATTTTTAAGATAGTTTAAATTTCAACTCTGAAAAATTTGTTAGAAATGGTTTTTAATCTTTTTAAATTTACTTTTTTTTGTATTAGTACTTGTACATATATACTGATATACTAGTTGTTATATTATTTGTTTTATCAGTTGTTTTGTTTTATTACTGCCAATAAATAAAGCATTTCTCCATCAAACAATCTAATTTCAATTTCAATTGAATTTTTTATTTTTGTATCTAAATAAATATGACTACTGAATAGTCTAAAATAAACTTGTGCTTTATACAAATTTTTTTAATTGCATGGCCTCTTCTTTTGGAAACTTTTCACACACTTAAAAATAGTGCAATATTAATAGTTGCTTGCTTCTATAAAAGCAAGATATTTTACAGATAATAAAACAATCTTGAAAGATAATAAACTCCATAATTCCACACTTCTGAAATAAAGCCACATGACTAATCCAACACTGATATAAAACTTGATATATGCTATGCATATTTATAAACTAAGTCTTAATAGTTATTTTTACAAATAACTATTAAGACTTAGTTTTAACCTTTACAATCCTTGAGCTGAAATATGAAAGTTGATAATTTGCTATTCCGAGAGAGATATATAAAAAAAAAATGGGTTTCATTAAAGCGATAAAATTATATTTTTCATGTTCATATAAGTTATAAAAAAAAATTAACCATAAAATCATGGCTATTTCCAGTATTAAAATCAACAATGCTGCATTTTGTATTTATTTCAGAACTGATAAATAGTTTACAAATTCTTTTTTATGATAACTATACTTATTATTTACACTTATGTTAAAATTATTTTCTTTTCGACAAGAAAATCTACAAGATGTAAATTTTTTGTTTAAGTATATAATTTCGAAAGCTTTATTTTTCTTTTATTCTTTTTTTTAAGTTTTTCATCGAATCTTAAATTATTCCTATTTTTTTTAAATTACACCAGCTGGCAAACGTTGAAGGTAATATAACCGCAACGTACCCTATTGACACAAAAATAATTTCTTTATTAGATTAAAAACGTGAATTTATTTGGCTTAATCTCGCGCATAGACCCACTGCGCGTCAGCTGAAATGCAGTTGGGATCTCACTAACTGTTAACTCGTCTCATGAAACTGTTATTGTTTTAATGTAGATCCATAGCAAATTTAATTGAAATATTCTATAAAGTTTTTAAAATAGCCTTATAACTTTTTGATTTCAGACAGAAACAGGTCAATTTATAATCCTAAAAATTAATTTATGAGCAAAGTTTAACATTTATTTCCTAAACAATTTTTTTCTACTATAAATTTATAATTTTTCTTATAGATATAGAGCCTTTAAGAAAATTATCAAGAGTTTACAATCTTTGAAACCTTCCAAAGTTAGCTATTTCTTGGCTCAGATATGATATGAGAAATTCAATTGGAGTTGGAAGAAATGATGTTACGCTTGATAAGTTTTTTGGAGATCCAGCAATCAACTTTAATTATAGACAAATCCAGAATAAACAGTCAAAAGAATAAGATTCAAGTTTAATGGGACTTAAGTTCTTTCAAAAATAACTTGTTTGCTTTGGTGTTGATGGTAAAATTGGTAATAAAACTTTAGTTGCAAAAGAAACAAAAATAAACGATGGTAAAGTTGTAAAGAAGAGATTTGTAGAAAAAAAAATTGACATGACATAACTTACTCTCAAACTTTTACCTTTTTTTGCGGTAACAGAAGTAAAAAAACAAGCTCAGAGCCTCGATGAAGTTCTTGAAGTAGATTGCAATACATCAACAAACACATGTCATAAAGTAGGAATGGCTTTTGAGTTAGAGAAAAAACTTGGACAAAAACTTCACACTAGGCTAAAGTCTACATTAGAATAAGCTCTCCTTTTTGTCCATCAAGTGATGGACCAACTCTGTCCCCAAATCATTTTGTTGGAACATTAGGAAAATTGGGTAATATAAAAAATGAGTTTCATTTAGTTGCTAATTTTGATCTTATTAATTTTTTATTTATTTATTTGTTTAATTAATTTTAAATTTATCTTTCAATATATTCAAACTTGTATTTGCAAATATTGAAAACGGAAATATTCAGATATGATTCGATTGTTTTTAACTTGCTTCTTATTGGCTTTGCAATTTTATTATTATCTATAAAAACGATTACCTTTGTTTCACATTTATAAATGATTTTGAAACTTTTAATATACATTTGCTCTATAATAATACGCCATCTGGTTGATAAGGTACCTCTTCAAAGTTTGGATGTCTTTTTAAAATATTATTAATGCATGACTTGTTTCATTTATTGTTTGAGGATAAAAACAAAGAAATTTCATTGGTTTTGTTTCTTTTGCACAATTATGAAAAATTATATCATTGGATTTAACTTCTGTTGCTAAATCTATTAAACTAGATATTTCATCGTTAAATTTAATTATAAGACTTGGAGCAACCTTTACCCAATGCAATTATGCTCTGAGCAGGTTAAAAAGGCTGTTTTAACTTTGGAAGCAACCATAATTACAGAAATAACTTGTTTATTGATATCAGGTATTATTTCATAAATTCTATTTAACTTTGATTTAAAAAAGAAATATTAGGAATGAAAAATACTGTTTTTGGAATAATACGTTGTATATATCTCAAACCATTAGTGAGATTTGTAGCAACATATCTTTAACCACGTTTACTAAAATGTCTGTACCATTTCAAAAAAATCTCATAGACATTTGAACCTTAAAATGTATGCCTACCTTAAATATTGATATTTGAACTTTGATTTCTGGTAAGTTTAAATTAGTTGGAATAAAGTTTATAATTAAGTTTTTAACAAAACAAGAATAAAGTTTTTAACAAAAATGTAATCAAGACATACGACATTATAATTTAAAGCAATAAGTCCATTCTATGTCATGTATATATGGATAACTAATTATATTCTGCATTTATTTATTTTTTTGTTTGACTACCATCTTTTTGCTTAAAACATAAAATTGACGTTTAAAACAAGAGTTAAGTTTTTAAAAATACATATAGCAATGATCGATAGTAGAATGACTTCAACTTCAACTTAAAAACATGGTTTAAACCCTATTGATGATTTAGTTATGAGTAAAAACATGCGTTCAGCATCTATTATACCACACTACACTCCTTCTGAAGCTTTATTTTTTCACTGCTTTTTGTTAACTTTGTTATTTTAAATTCGTCGGTTAGCTTATTTTAATGTTTTTCACTCATTGCTTTAAAACCATTTAAAACAAAGTTTATAGAAACTCTCCTGTCTTTTTTAAGTTACACTAAAGCAATAAATGTTTTACAGATAAAACGTGATTTTATCTGGGAGTCTCTTTTTTAATGCATTAAGTAATTCAGTTTTTAGTATAAATAATATTTTTTAAGTTTTTATTAAATACAATTTAAAGACTAGGCAGTTTTTTTTGAAACAATCCCCAGCATTTGCTATTATGCTTTTATTCAATTTTATTTTGTTACTATATGAAGCAGCTTGTATTTTGTTTCGGGTTTTATTCTGTGATTGATCTTTGGTTTTACTTAAATATACATTAACTGTAAAATCAAGATGAAAAACCTTTTACATAATTTATGGCTTAACATTTAAATTCTTTATAAATTCTGACCTGCATTTTATAGAACAAAAACAAATATTTTAAAGTACAGCTAAAATCTGAATGTCATTTGTACAATCTATTTTGATAAATTTAACATAAAGCAATTAAGAAATCATCACACAATATTTTGAGAGAAATAAAAAATAATTGTTCCAATATTATTGCCTTTAAAAAAAATCTTCATTTTAAGGTATTCATGAGAAAAAGGTAATATCACTAAGAGTATTTGTTATATGAATTTTGACAATAAACTTTTTTATTTATTTATTTTTATTTTTATATTTGAGTTTAACTTAATCTAAATGAATCATTTAAAATCAAGCATAGTGTAATTCATAAATAAGAAGAACCGTTTAGATTCCACTTTCAATATATCTATAGAAGTTATCTGTTTATCAGACACAGTACGCAACAAAAATATCGTACACTTGAAAAAACAAATTATAGTTTAAAAAATAGCTTAAAAAAATTGTTAAACAATTTAAAAGTTTTTTTCAGATATCTTATCAGATATTGTTTTAAGAATTTCTTTGTGTATAAGGCAACTTATTGCTTTTCAAACCTATAGAATTTTACAAAAAAGATCTAATGATGGATAAAGTTTACTGCAAAAAAAATTTTCGTATAGTTTAAAAGTTATGTCAAATAGATAAAATTCCAAAGAAATTAGTATTGAGTAAGGCCTCCTTATGCCCTGATGGCCTCGGCTAGACGATTTGTCGTTGAGTTGACCAACTTTTGTGCCTCTTCTGTTTTTATATTATGCCTTACGTTCTTTTTAGCTTATTCAAGTTGCCTTTGCGTCTAAATACTCGGTCGCCAATTTTTCTGTCAAAAAACTTACCGCAGTTTTTCTATTGGATTCAAGTCAGGACATTGAGATGGTCATTCCAAATCATTGACTTTATTTGTGTAAAAATATAGAATGTTTTTTTTAGTTGTTAATTAGCATAATCTGATTGTAACCAATGCTAATGTAGCTAGTAGAGGACAAAAACGCTAGACAACCAGTACAATTGATTGAAGTGTTATTAATGTCATTATTAATGAGAAGAAAAACAGATTTGTTTCAGCAACTAAATTAGCTTTAAAAATTTAAGAAGGTTACAACATCGCAGTGACTCCTTAGTCAATTAGAAATTGTAAAAAAAAGCAAACAAAAATATTAAGGCAGAGTAATTCGAAATAAAACTTTTTTAACTTCTAAACAAACAAAACGTTGATTGAAAAATGCAACGAAGTACAAAAATATGCTGATATCAAATTGGATATAAATTTTGTTGTCAGATGAGTCAAAATACAATCTTGTTTCATTGGATGAATTCCAAAAAGAGTGACAAAAAAATGCAGAAGTTTATTAATTAAGTTGTTCGTTAGGTAGTAGAAAGCATGTGATGGTTAAGGCAGTCTGAGGTGAAAAGGAGTTGAAAAATTTTAAATTATTGATAACTAAAAAGATGCTTTAATGTGTTGTTTAATTCTCAAAGACAAATTGCAACCATCTACTTAATAATTCAGCAGGACAGCGATCCAAAACATACTTTTAAGAAAACGAGGTATATTTTGAAATAAATGACGTTAATGTTTTAAAATCTTAAAGTGCGGACTTAAATCCAATAGATGATTTGTGGGATATTTTTTATAGAAAAACCGGCAACCGAGCATTTAGACGCAAAAAAATCTTGGAAGAACCTATGTTCAGCTCATTGAACAATTTAACAACAGAAGAGTCCCATGATTTGATCAACACAATGCTAAATTGTCTAGCTGAGACCGTCAAGGCTAAGGGATGCTTAACTCAATACTAACTTCCAAGATATTTTATCTATTTGACATTATTTTTGAACTGTACGACTACTTTATTTTTTTATTTTTTTTGCAGTCAACTTTATGCATTATTAGATTTATTGTGCAAAATTCAATTGGTTTGAAAAGCAATCAATTCACTAAAACAATACCTGATAATATATCTAAAAACAATATTTGATAAGATATCAAAAAGCAATACTTGGTAAGAAATCTAAAAAGACTTTTGAGTTTTTAACAAGCAACTCATTTTTTTAATGCAATCTTTAAAATTATGAATTTTTTTTTGTGTGCGATTTTTTTTTTTTTTTTTTTTGTATACTATATGTCTCAGAGCCGTAGGAGCAAAAATTATATTAGGGAGGGGGGGGGGGAACACTAACCCGAAATAGCTTTAAGGACCTTATTTTTAAGTCTTTTCTGTTAACTTTTTCAAAATTATTTTTTCGAAAAATTAATGGGGGGCAAATGCTCCTGCTGCCAAGCTTTAGAATGCTTTCTATAGATATGGCCCACGATACTTTATTGAGTATATACTGAATTTCAAAGTATATCTTGAAACAATGAAGTTATTTTTCGAGAGTCTTGTAGTGACTTTTTGAGATATTTCACTAAAATAAAATTCAAATATTTTTGGAGACAGTTCTAACAAAATTCTATACATAAAAAATAAAGTTTAATTCAAATTGATTTCATAAATATTTAATGCTCAAAATAAACACAGGAGAGGTTTGCATGGTTCCTATCTCCAAGTGCATTTCGACAGACATGTTTTGTTCATAGTAAAACTTTTTGAGTCTAGAAAAATTGGTGCAAATATAAATGTAGTAAATTAAACTTATACTATTTTTTTAATGAACTCTACTCAAAGTTATACATTTATAAACTGACCGCTAGAGATAAGACATAAGTAGTTAGCATGCATGACTGACCGTATTGGCTGTCATCACAGAGTTAAACGTTCTTACAATGACAGCTATGAATATTTGCAGCAAAATGTACTCATAAAGACTCATGGTAAGTTTGTGGGAAGACTGAATTGTCATTATTAAATTTTAAGAAAGAGTTTTTTCTTATAAAGCTTTTTGTTTGTGTTTTTAAAAGTTATTTCAACGCTGATAGTACTTTTTGCAAATATTAACGAATTTTAGCGTTTTTGCGAATTTTTTTTTTTTTTTTTAACATAAACATCAAATTAAAACACGTTCATATTGAGACCAATGCTTTTATATGAAAAAACTCTTTCTATAAAAAAATAAATATCTATATTTAAACAATTTGCGCCAAATATTCATGTGTAATAACAAATTTTAACAACACAACAATTAGATGATATTTTAATTAGATGAGTCCCTAATTACTGTGTATAAAATTACGCTAATTACACTGCACAGTGAGGCAGTAGGTGGAAATGGGAAAAAATTTAGTTGTCTAATCTTGAAAACTTATTTAACTTTAGAATCTACATATATTAAGTGAACTTTATTGATAAATTATTTATATTAAATCCCTTAGTTACCAGGACTCTAAACATTTGAATATTGAAGTTAAAAAAAAATTAAAAATTTTAAATAAGTAATTTACGGTGTGTTTTATGTCAATTACATCTACGTTTTTGTTACAAATAATTAGTACATGTTATTCTTGAGTATTTAGAGATAAGAAAAACCAATGCGTAAAATAAATATGTCATAGCATGTTATCTCAGTTAAACTTTGAAAATCAAAGATTAAAAAAAAAAATCTTTAAGAATTTATTTTTTGCCGCACTTTAACTAATAATTACCATAACTTGCCATGTGCTATCTTATATATATTTAAGCTATATGATGCTTCAATCAAGTTTAAATTGAATGTTTTACACTCACGTTTATGGTTGGTTTTAATGGTGCTACTGGCCAAAACATTTATAAACAAGTTTTATCAGAACTTGATATGAACATCGATTTAAAGTATGAAGAATCATTACTTATTACTTGTTTAGTCCCATTGGATTTGACTGGATTTAGCAACAGAAAGAAAAAGGTGCCTTTTTGGAGAAGTTAAAATTTGTCATTCACAGCCTACTGTAGACCCATAAGATTTACTTACAAAACGGAATCCAAGGAATCAGTGATCGAAGAAGATCAGAACATTAAAAGTGAGATAGGAAGCTTGGGTTTGAATTTATTAGAGGTTTGCTGTTCTTCAATTGAAGTGAATTGTATTATAGAACTATCAATGATTAATGGAAAGGTTCAAACGATATTATTGAAGGAAACTAACTCATACCAATGTTGTTCAGTGTGTGGTGTCTCTCCAAAAAATATGAACAGTCTTGATGTTTTTAATATAGATTATACTCATGGAGAGTTCAAATATGGTTTTTTCCATTTTTCATGTATAAATTCAATTTTTTGAGATGGTTTTGCACATTGCATATAAAAAAGAAACACAAAAGGGGCAAGCAAGATCTAACGAACACAAAGGAAAGGCATCTCTAGCTAAAAAAAAGATTCTGACTGATTTTATGAACAAAATGGGACTTGTTGTTGATTTCCCTAAAAGTGGTGGTTCTGGAACAAGCGATAATGGCAATACCTCAAGGCGTGCTTTTGCAGCATATGAACAAACAGTTGAAATTCTGGGTATAGATCAAAACTTATAATCAGATTTTACATAATCTTGGTAACACTCCCTTCAGGATATGAAATAGTCAGCTTAAAGTTCAAGGATTATTGTTTTGACATTGTTAGACTATATGTGCTCCTTTATCCATGGTATAACATGGCTCGATCAGTTCATAAAGCATTGATACATGGACATGACATAATTAAAAACCTTACATTACCCTTTGGGCTTATGTCATAGGAAGCTCAAGAGGCTAGAAATAAAGATTTCAAATCTTCTCACGAAAATTTTATCCAAAAAACATTCAGAAAAGCAGCAAGTACTGATCTTTTCAATTGACTTCTAGTTTCCAGTAATTCTGTTAATTCATCACTGCGCAAATCAACATTACACTGAACAAATCATAAAGCATTTTCTTCAGATGTTTTACAATTACTTAAACAATCTTTAAACGATGTTGTTGTTTTATAATTTTTTGATGTAATTTAAAATTTAACATATTTTTTGCTCTATTTTTTTGTTTTTATTATTACAAAAACATTCAAAAAAATTGTTACATAAAAAACCAATACCTAAAAATTAATTGTTATTTAATATAGGTGGGTCGAAAATCCGATAGAACATTTAAATATCAACTTACATATTTGTAACTAAGGAAAGTATCTTTTAATAAAAAAAAAAAAAATGTGCAAAATATTATTAGGATAGTTATATAACAAGGATGATTGCTCAACGAACTTGATTTTATGAGACCTAAGTTTAAAAAAAGAATAAAAACAAATGTAATTGAGTTTAGAAAAAGATTTGACACCCTTTTGCAATACACCTTAGAATTAACTTTTTTTTTAAATGAAAAAAATAAAACTGATTTATAATGAATAGAACCTCTATATCAAGAAAATACGATTTCCAATATAAATATATATATATATATATATATATATATATATATATATATATATATATATATATATATATATATATATATATATATATACATAAATACATTTATATATATATACATATATATATATATATATATATATATATATATATATATATATATATATATATATATATATATATATATATATATATATTTTAGTGCTAAATATTTTTGGGTGACAACTAATTTTAGTGTTTGTAGTTATGTAATACTAATGATTTCATCACATTCATATTGAAATTTTGATCACATATTTAAAACTATGTTTGCAAATTAATATTTAACTTCTCAAGTTTAGCTTAATTTGGTATTATTTAATTTTAGCTTGTTGAAAATGAGTGAAACAATAAGTTCTTTAAATGTTCCTTTAACACGAAATCAAACTGCAATATGGTTAATTGGTCAACCTGAGAAGAATATACCAAACAATGTCCTTCCAACGATGGTTGAAGTGTTAAAGACGTTTTTCCACTATCACAAAGCATTGAAACAAACAGCTCCAGCCAGTGCAAAAGCAACATCTAATGGTTTAGCTCACATCTGGAAAAAGGCCAGAACTCCAATGACTTACTAGCCTCATATTGTATCAAAAGTAAAAGCATGTGTTGATAAATATAATTTAATTAAAAAGAATAAAGGAAAAGCTAGTAAGTCACAGAATGCTAGAGAGAGATTTTATAGTATCAAATTAGATTTACTGTTTGACATTTTACACAAGGATGCAAACAAGCTAATTAAAATTGATGAAGATAAAATGTTTCTGGAAAACCAAAAGAATGCTCGTATGATAAAGATGGCTGGAGAAGATGTAAAATTATCTCAACAAAAAAAGCGAACAGCAGAGCGTCAACAAGCAGAAATAAAAAGAAAGCAGAATTAGGAAGAGAGAAGATAACAAGCAAATGCTGCACTTACCCCTAGTTGTAGCCACTTTAGTCTTGATTGTGATAGTGATAGCGAAGCAACTAAAGACATTGACATTCCTCAGTTTTGCTTGGACCCAGCAGTGGGCCCAACATAGTTCTATTTGAACAATTTCAGAAGTGTTGACCAAGCATAAATCAAGCCAATTATGCTCCATTGGCTGAACTATAGATACACCCATCTTGCTGAACCATAGCTTCAGCAACTTAGATCAGAGACTTGCTCCGTTCTGCAGCCTTTCTTACCAGATGACTCTTTGCACTTACCAAGAGAAGACTACAAAGTGATGATTAAGCTGTGCCTTTTAAGTTTGGGTTTTCTGTTATGAGGCTATGCCACCAAGAAGTATTGCTTTAGCATGCCAGAAACTTATTACATGGCTAGATGGATAGCTAAAGTCATCTACTGTATGAAGATATATCTCTTAAGAAATGAATTCAAGCTGACTATGAAAGAACCAAACAACTTATGCGAATTTTGTATCATTGCAGCTCATATCTATGTACCAGCATGGGTTGCCTGTCCATTTGCAAATGATGCTCCAGCAAATGACTTGATTCTCTTCACAAGAATTTAACAATATTCTGGGATCAAACAGGTCATTTTAAATGCTGCTATGAAGAAGCTTCAAAATCAAACTTGGTAAATTGGGTCAGAAATGATTCCACTTTCATTATTTTCAGACAGGGCTTGTGACACAGAAAAAAAATTGATTGTTGAAGCTATAATTCACAGTGGAGCTGATTGGAGTGTCAGGGGTATAAAGTGTCCAGCTGCAAAATTAAACAAGTTGGAAATAAAACCACTACATGAGCTTATTACATCATCATCAACTGATGCTTTGCAGTTACTTGGTCTCGATGTAACCATTTTATTGGGAACCAATCCAAAGACCTGGGAGGAAATTGCTTAATTTCGTTATACTAAAGCAATTGTTAAATCTTATATAGCATTGTTAAATCTGTGAAAGTTATCAATGACACTGCTAAGCGTTCTGTTGCTCTTATGAGCACATTTAATCAATCCATAACAAAAATTGAATCTGAAATGCAGAAACTAATACAAGTTGTTGATAACAACAGAAAACGCATTCCAGATTGCCGCAAAAGCATCTTAATGACATATGCCACTTTTGCTTTAGACTAAACTTTTGATCATGTAAATAGTGCAACATTTGAGTATTATTTGCATTATTTAAGGAACTTTTTGAAAATGAATTATTGTTTATCATAGCTATAACTCATGTTTTTTAAGTATTGGTGTTGCGGCGCATGCTTTTAACATGTTTTTTTTTATTTTCCTTGAGCAGTCCGTAAATATTATACAAAACATCTAAGATTTTGTACAGAAGTTTTTTTCAATCAAAGAAACAATATTTAAAACTGTGCAAAATTTAATTCAAAAAACGTTTTTTAGACAACCCTAATATATTTATATATGTATATATATATATATATATATATATATATGTATATATATATATATATATATATATATATATATATATATATATATATATATATATATATATATATATATATATATATATATATATATATATGTATATATATATATATATATATATATATATATATATATATATATATATATATATATGTATATATATATATATGTATATATATATATATATATATATATATATATATATATATATGTATATATATATATATATATATATATATATATATTGAAAAAGTACTTTCCTTATATAGAACTTTTATTTACTATTTATCTGTGTTATTGTTTGGCAGATTCTTAAAAAAAAGTTATATCGATGATTAGAAAAGGTTTTACTTTATCTTCATTAAGTTATATTCACCTCATTAAGTTAATTTATATTTTACTTTATATCTTCATTAAGTATTATGGAAATTTAAATAAAAAATACCTTAATTGTTTATGGCTTTTTAAAATATACTGAACCTGCATCAAATTAAATTTATTTAACTAATAAGGTTTTTAATGTAATTGAAAAATTTAATTTAAATACGTTTTTGTTTTTACAGCAAACAAAATAACAAAACTAACGCAGCTTGTTTTATTTCTTAGATATTTGATATGATTTTTTAATTTAAATAACATTCCTTTGTTAGTTGTTAATGCATAAATTTTTTAATATTATGTTTCTGCATATACTTATGTTTTTTCTTTTATAAGTGTCTAAATTGAATAATAAATGTATTTGTTTACTGTTGAAGTTTTTTTTTAACAATTTCATTTGCACGCGATTTTTATGGTTTTTATCTTTATTATTAGTTAGCCTTTTTTGTCCTATATCAATGGCGGCCGAACCAATGCTCGGGGCCAAAAAAACGCTCGCAGAGACTTTTTTAAATGCCCGTTAAACAATTTTGATATTTAGGAGACAACCAACTTAGTAATGTGATATTTCTAGCTACCTTAAATATCAATTCACACATCAAAAAACTAGTTTCAGACGGTCAAGTCACCACTCATAATAATTATATTGCTTTGATGCAAATGATTATAATAGTTATTTGTCAACTGTATTTTCGTAAAAACAAATATATTTTGACCGCAAAATTGTTTTTAACTTTTTTTTGCCCTTATCCTAAGAACTCTGGCCACCCCTGTCCTATATATTAAAATTATTTAACATATTTATTTTTTTATGACATTTTTACTTTAAATTATAATTATTTAATACCTTATTAATGAAAAAAAGGATTAAAAAAAAAGATCATGCTAAATTTGTAAACAAATTCAACATTATTATATTTTGAAAGTCATTATGTGAAAACTCAAAACGCGATTCTTCAATCACAAACGGTAAGCCTTCATCGAACAGCAGTGTATATAAAAATTAAACGTGAGAAGTTTAGGAGTTTATCAAGAAACAACTGTTTTAAAAAAAGAATAATTAAAAGCTAGAATTCTGTGCCAGTGCCATAATTTTCAATCCGGGTCTTTAAACTGTTTTAAGAGCAAATTTCACACTTAAAAAAACAAATGGCTGTTATTAGATATTTACTTGTTTTGTATCGCTTTTGCACGCTCTACAGCATTTGTAACATATTCTCATGCTCTGTATCAACGTATGTTGCTATTACAATAATGCTATGATTAGACATTCTTTCTTTGGATTCCAAGTTTATTAGATCCGTTTATATGATCCGTATCTATTATCTATTATTCATTGAGTAAGATACCAGAAACATTGAGCGCCTTCAATTGCCAAATAGTAGGATTTGATTCGCAGCGATCCGCGAGCATAGTGTTGTATAATTGATTAACCAACTCACCATGTATAAGTGAAGAATACGGTTTGCTAGTAAGCCGTTGATCATGATAGACATTCATCAGGAAAAATTTCAGAGACTTTATTTGAAATTTCTAAATAAAAGTATACTATTTTTAATCTAAGCTTAGTTCATTAAAAACTTTATCAAGAATTAAATGAAAGAATTGCTTCAATTTTTTTTTTTTTTATTTGGTTAAACTTTTACTAAACTAGTTAAATTTTCTATTATTCTTTTAAAACTTGTACTTTAAATGAGGGGAATTCTTTCTATAATTAACTCAAATCTTCCGTTTCTATTAATTGTATCACTCTTTAATTTTCCTTTTTTTGTTTTTTGTTTTTTTTTTTAATTTTTATTTTTGTTCTTTAGGTGTTCCAAGAAGACCTAACGGTCTTGTCACAGAGCACCGCGGAAGTGCAATTAACCAGGAAGTTCACACCACCTTCTTTACCGTGATGCAAAAATATGTCTAAAGCTCGTTTTGAACCTGGATTTCCTGCTTATAAAGCAAGCGTTCTAACCACTGCGCCACGTCTGTTTTGAAAATGCTTTACATAGAGAGTGTCTTTAAAGGCATCTTTGAAGGCTAATTTGAGTAAATATATTAGGGTGGGTCACTTTTGAAAAATTTTTGAATTTAGGTTTGGCTGGGCATTTTTCTTATGTCTTTGACCGTATGATAATGAGAAACAATTTTTTTTTATTTGCATTTAATGTTTAGTCAGGTAATTTTTAGACTGAAAATTTTAGTTTTATCATAAATATATCGTTTATGCAAAGTTATGAAAAATGGTTTGCTGCTACTCAATAAAATAAAGTCTAAAAAGATTCCTGAGTCTTAGTTAACCTAGTTACATTAACAATATATTAAAGTTACATCAAAAATTAAAATTTTATGGTATATTAAGTCTATACACGTAATAAGACATTAAAATATTGATAACAGCATTTTCCGCATATTTTTCTAAAATAAGTTGTTTACTCATAATAAAAAGTTAAAATACTGATTACAAAATTTTCATCAGATCTTTTTTTGATTGGCACACAGGCATCAGCTCTCTATGAGCCATTGTAGCTCTTATGAACCCATCTCTTCTCTCGGCATCAAACACCGACATTGAAGCCCTGGTAACCTTTTTCACAATGCGTTCAATAGATTGACCGTGAATAGGGAAGTTTGGTACAACCATTGGATTATTAATAAACTGTATAATATCATCTCTAATCAAACAACAAGTAAGAACCGGTTCACTGATCTCCTCTGTTTCCCAATTGATTAAATCTATTAGATTATTTGATTCAGTATTTATCACTGGTATTCTTCTAACCCTGCATTTTCTGTCTGCAACATCCTTATTTTTTTTTAAATCAATTATTTTTTGCACTGCAAATTTCCTTTCTCCTTCATCTGAACTACAGAGCATTGTCTGAAGAATGCATTCACTGTGTGCATTCCAGGCAGAAGAGCAGACATGCGGTAATACAATATCCTTCACAAACTTGTTCTGTTTTTTTACCAAGGCTAGTTGCTTAAGGATATGATGTGGACCTTGAATCCAGCTATGTTTAGTCTAAAGTCAATTACTTTTCTTTAGCATAATCACAAATGTATTACAATTATTAAAGTAAATTATAGTATTTAAGTAAAATATTGTCTTATATCATTATTTACATAACTAAATTTCTAACCTTAAGATCGAAACACATTTAAAAAAAAAAGAAGTATATAAAATTTTTAACAACCATTTAAAGAAATAAAAATAAAACCTGTGTTAAGGTTGGTTGAATCTCCTCCAATTGTAATTAATTGGTTATCAATGCCATGTGCTATTATCCAATCATATAATTGTTTAGCAATATGCTCAGCAGGTGTTCGAGCTTCTCTCTCCTCTGAATTACTTACAAAGTGGAATAAATATTTTCCACCAGGTTCAGAACAGACATTATAATGATCTTCTTTGATCTCCCTAGGATAAGATTTACCATCATTGCCATATACAACTGTTTTAGTAAGGTCTTTTCTACCATCAAACATAATTCATTGTATGCCCTCTTTCTTAACTTCATTATTATGTCTCTCTTTACAGACATTCATTACTCTTTGCTTTGATCTCTCAATTTTTTTATGATTTAGAGCTAGGTGTTTATCAAGTATATGATCTTTCAAAAAACCTGCATCTTTGGCTGCTTTTAATGTTGCAGTGCTTATTGATGCAGTTGCTCTGTTACTTGTACCAAATCGTAATGCTGACAAAGCGATATGATTTACATTTAAAGTATTTAGCTGAGAAACTTTTTTTATTTCTGGTAAATAAAGATTGTCATTATAATCATTCTCAGCATTGTCTGACTCCACATCATTTTGAGATAATACTTCAGAATACTGTACAGTCTCAATCCTATCTCTCTTTGATTTGTTCTGCTTTCTTTGATGGTATTTTTTTTGTCTGGATACTTCTTTTTTATCAACTGAACCTATTTGCATTCCACTTTTAGAACCAACTTCATCCCTCTGTGACTTTAAAAATTTAAGTTCAATAATGGGAATTTTATTTTCCTGAAAACATTTGCAAACAATATGAAAAACTTGGTTGCAGCCATAACAATCGGATTTTTCGCAAAATTTTATTGAACATTTACATTTAGCTATGTCAAACAGTTTATCTAAGATTAATTTATGATCAGAAAGTTGCTTAGATGTTTCCCTACCTATCGCCAGATTATATGCTTTTTTCCAGTCATATATGATTCTTTCTTTTCCTCTTTTATCAGATATAATGGGTATTAGTAGATTAGCTTTTTTCCATAAATATTTTACTGAGGTCCACAATTTTTCAGAAATTAGCTTTAAATTTTGGTTGTTTTCTTCAATCCTTCTAAGAAAGAAACCATATCTTAAAATATCTCTTGAAGTTGGTAGTTCTGACTCTAATAATGTTTTTCCTGTACCAATTAGCTTTGTTAATTTGCATTTAACTTTATCACGAGTGTTTTGAGCCATTCTTTATAACTGTAAACTTGTTTCTATACAATAAACACATGCGTTATTATATCTTCCTTTTAATAACTAATAAAACTGCTACTAGTGGTCTGACTTTACCGTACATAAACAAAGTTTTCAGAGATACGTCATCAATACATTTTAAAAAATTAAATGTTACCCATTTCTATGGTAAAATACCCCCCTTAGTTGCAGTATTTTAGGATCATATTTTGACATTTTTATTGATAAAATAGGTGTAGTTTAAGATATTTATGGATTTAAAATGGTTTGAAGATGGCAAAAGTAAAAAAATTGACAAAACTCTGGGGAAATTATATATTTATGATAAAACTAAAATTTTCAAGCTGAAAATTACCTGACTAAACATTAAATGCAAATAAAAAGAGAATTGGTTCTCATTATCATACGGTCAAAGACATAAGAAAAATGCCCAGCCGAACCTAAATTCAAAAATATTTCAAAAGTGACCCACCCTAATATATATATATATGTATATATATATATATATATATATATATATATATATATATATATATATATATATATATATATATATATATATATATATATATGATAAATTGGTTGTTAAATAAATAAAATAGTTTAAGATTTGTGACTTTTAATACCTTTTATACGGGTTTTGTATTTTAATACAAACTCGTGACAAAATGCATAATTTTACATAACCTAAAAAATTTGTCACACATGGCTGCGGGTGAGGTTTAGGCTTATACTGATTTTATAATTTTTTTCTATTGTTCAACAAATGATTGATAAAGCATTATGCAAATCACAAACCATTGATAAAGTATTATGAAAATCATAAATCATAGATAAAGTATTATGCAAATACGATTATTAAATCAAAATAATAGTCAATGATGATTTTATATAACAAATAAAGTTTTTCATTTTTAATCTTACGGTACAATGCATTTGAAATATAATGCCTTATATAGTAATCTTAAACGTAAACTTGTTGTTAACCTCAAGCTTACAAATTGGTATAAATTATATTGCGTATTTATATCTAGCGTATAAAAAGTAGTTTTAAGTAGCGTATAAAAAGTTTAATTTTAAGATAAGGAGTTTTCAAACAAGATTTTTTTGTTTATTTGGAACAAGATTATCAAAACATATGATAAAATGGAATCCAATCAAACTGATATTTTTCTCAACGAAAAAGAATCTCAAATTATAATTCCTTTGTTTACCGGTAATACAAAGTTTGGAAACATGACAGCGTTCTACTTTCAGAACGGCGAACATATTATCCAATTTGAGGTATTATTTTAATAATTCTTACTTAAATGTATATACATATTGTAAGGAACAATTCGATTTTTTGAAACTAGAGGCTAGTTTAACAAATTATCTATTACAGACTTTATCAATAAATATTGATTATTGCTTTACCAGTTTATTTAACTTTATTTTAAGTGTAAAAACGAAAATTCACTAAAGTGATTTTAATGGTAATCTAGCAAACTCTTTATGCTTGGTTTATGCATGACCCATTATTGGTGCCATACCGGTCCACCATTGGCAAACAAGCATGAATCAAACAAACTGTTTTTCACCATTTTAATGCTTGGTCCAAACATGGTAGCCGTTTTATTAACTACCCGTTAAGAAATTTAAGAAATTTAACGTAAAGATGTGAAAAGTTACATAAAAATGTGCAATGGCAAAGCAACTACCCGTTGCTTTTCCATTGCACATTTTTATCTTACTTTACGTTAAACTTCTTTGCTTTTCAGATTGTTGTTTTTATTAACAACTAATACTTAATAAAATTTATTTATAATGATCAATACTTAAAAAAGTTAAATTAAGAAACGTGATAACATGCTGACAAATTTAGATAAAAAATGTCGACGTTCACCACCCAAAAGAGAAAAAAACATTACCGGATACAAAACAAAAAGGAACAAAATAATTAAAATAGATAAAAACAATGTAGACTTAAAATATAAAAAACTGTTAATTTAGCACAACGCGATGAATTAAAAAAATACTTGTATTTTAATAAAAGTTTATTAAAGTACTTATACCACATATAGTACATATTGTTCATAGACAAGTCAATAAGTTTCAATATAGCAAAAGATAATTTTTTTTACGATCATTTCTATTCGATGCATTATGGTGGAATTAGTTGAAAACATCCCCAGACCTGATAAAAGTCATATAAAGTCAGTTACGCTAAATAAATACGTAATATAATTAGTCGCAATTTGTAAATTTGAGATAAAGAGTTAGCAAAAAAAGCTCCGTGTTATTGAGAAAATGCGATTTTGGTTCTATTTTTCAAATATAAATTTGGGCAAAATGACAAGTTTTTTTAGTATCATTATATTATTTTATTTATAAGTTAAAAGATAATTTAATGCCGAGTAAAACTTGTACGCAAAGTTTTCAAAATGTATTGTTTGTGAGTTATAGCCAAGGGCTGTCGACTCTTCAATATTTACATAGTTAAGAGTGTAATTGTATGCGTTAGGCATTCTGGGATGTTCTGGTAGTATAGAATTACGTTCACAACAACAAACTTGGCTGAAACTCTGCAAAATTTTCTGTTTTATATTGCGTTATTCTTTAATAAATAATATTCTTTATTGTTTAGAAATGCCTTCATACTGTGCTGGAACTAACTGCGCAAATACAAGTGGAATTTGCATATATTATTTTGGAAGTTCAATTTTTATTTAAGAAACACTGAGGGAATAAGCCTTCTCCATAATGCAATTTCTACAGTGATATATAAGACTATATTTAAAACAAGTTTTAAATATAGTCTCATGGTAGGGAGTTTAGTCACGTGACTTTTTAATGGGGAAAAAAACGCAATTTGTTTTTGAAAAATTTCGTCCAAAAAATGCACGATCATATTTGATAATTTACCACCTTGAAATATTAGTGTAACTTTGGCAATCTTTTGTTGGTCAGGAAATATTCCTTGTTTTATTGAGCAATAAACACTTTGAAGAGTATAGTTTTTATGATCTCGTAAGATCCAATAATAATGTTACTATTTATTTTGTCCTGACCACTTGCTTTATTTATTTATTTCGTCCTTTGAAATAAGCTTTACAATTTTTTAGAACATAACAACATAAAGCTTTGAAAAATCATTTAGCCCCGTTGTTACAAATTTAGATATAATATTGTGTATAATACACATGCATAAACTTTTTCTTTAATTTTTTTTTTAAAATACAATTTTCTATATCCAGTCGTCAGGGGCACCAAGAGCCTTCACGCTGGTTGGGACGGACAACCCCGATTGGAGCCCATATTTTTTAAAAATCTTCATTATCATTATTGGATGACCTTTTTTATAAGTACCTCTTTTTTCTTTGGTGCCTCTTATACATCTGCCACTCGGTATAAACTGTTACTTTCGCCGACCTTGCTATCATCATGCTTAACATTGAGCACCACTTTTAAACAATAAAAACCACTAATAATTTTTTAATTGTGATGCCAAAAAAAAAAAAATCAAATCTCACCACCACCAAATATTCGTGGAATTGTCACTGTAAACATTATTTAGTAGAAACATTTGTTTAAGTGAACAGAATATAAAATTAAACTGTGCTTATAAAAAAAAATTATAAGCAAAAAATTAAATAAAAACAAGCTCCATTCCCACATCTACTCTATTGACCATTTCCTTCACCCCACAATCTTTATAAATTTGCACATCCCATAGACGAGACATATTTTCAAAGTATTATACTCTTTTTGAAGTAATCTTTTATATTTTCTTATACCCAGCGGGCCTTTTGACGTCCTAAGGACGTTTATAAGACATCTCAAGTCTTGTCCGTAAGACATCCTTAGTTGGTCTCAAATGAAAGACCTGAGGACGTCTATTCCAAACGTCCTAGGGACGTTTATTGTAGACGTCCTAGAGACGTCTTTTCAGCCGTCCTATGGACGTCTCTGGCAGTTCTCATGTGAAAGACTTAAGGACGTCTTATTCAGACGTCCTAGAGACGTAAATTTATCTAGACATTCTTTTAAAAGTTATATAAAAATGCAATTATATGCAATACACACCTTAGATATAAAAAGGTATAAAAAGAAGTCAAAGTTCATAGAGTGTAATTTCATATATTTGAAATAAATTATTAGTTTTACAAAAACTTAAAAAAATTATACAAACAAAGTTACACTTTTCAAATTAAAAACTAATATATTTTGTACAGTATAATCGATAGTATATTATAAGTAAAAAGAAAATAACTGAAAAATGCAAAATAAATAAAAAAACAACAGTTGATTGAAGTTAATTGAGCCATCATTTATCGATATCGATATTGGTGGATTTTCTATTAAATGGGTCAGAAGAATTTCTAATTAATCTTTCAATATCTTTGCATGAGATCCATTTTGGTTAAGCTTTTATTTGAGCTTGAAGCAGCATCTAATGAAAGCAACAAGACATGGTTCATTAAGATCATAAAATAAAATACATGTCATGTTCCATAGCCAAAAAAATTGAGAAAAAATAAGTTTTTTATTAAAAGATCGTTTTTAATTTTAAAAGTAAATTAAACACAATAATAAGCTAATAAAAATACCAGTGATAGCAAAACATAGACTTGTCAACTTTTTAAACTTTTTTTTCTTTTTAGACCATTCATGCTGCATTCTAAAAATGGTGTCTTGTCAGTCTACATATAAAAAAGATGATAAATGTCATGCTGTCAAACATAAATGTTAAAATTTTAACTTATGCTAATTACTTACAAGAGCAAAATATTTTTAATTGTATCAACTAAATTTTTACCGCCAAATAATGATAACTGTTTTACCTAAAAAGAAACAATACAAAAGAAACATTGAAATTGGTCATGACAATTCAAAAGAAAAAGTTGTAATAATATAACATATAAAATATAAAGATCAAACTCATGCATACTAAAGTGATGTATTCGATATGTCCATTTGCAATTTTTCTTTTCAAAACATTAAAAGTTCATCTGAACTTTTAAGTTGCTTATAAACTTTTGGATCATTATTTACTAAAAAGTTTTTAATTTCAGCAAGTTGGAGCATAACTTTTCTCCTAAACTCTGAAAATTAAAATATATAAGTGAAGCCATATTTATACGAAAAAATCTCAAGTTTCATGCTTAACTTAAAAAAAGATATAAACAAGTAAAGTTCAAAATAATTTTAAGGTTTTTGTCTAACGCCAATAACTGTAAAGAATTGCTACCTATATACGAACACAATGACTCCACAGCCCTGATTGCTCTGTTGTTTAAGAACATTGCAGACATCACTCTATTTGTAGAATACACTAACATAATTTACATTTACATACATTTATAAAAAACCATTATAAAAAATACAAGTTTAGCATTGCAACAAGTATGCAATACTTGACCGAATCAAAGCGATATAGTAAAACTAAATTTTTTATTTCCATTTAGAGCTGTATTTCCAACAGTATATAACATTGATCATTACCCACACACACACACACACACACACACAAACACACATACATATATAAAAAATAAATATGTATGCATCATGTAATATATGAATAAATATGTATGCATCATATATATAAATATATATATATATATATATATATATATATATATATATATATATATATATATATATATATAAATTATGTATATATAAATAATTATATATACAACCCACAATAGAACAATCATCAAATTAAATGAAACAACACAGTAACAACTCCTAGGTATCAACATAAGTAATAAACTGAATAAGTGTATATACAATCACATAATGGGAAAAATCAAAAAATTGAATGAAACAACACAAGAAGGAGACCTAGGCATCAATATAAGTAATAATCTGAAATGGAAAGACCACATTACAAGGATAACTAAAAAAGCTTACTCGAAATTAGGTAGACTAAAGCGGACATTTAAATTCTGGTCAACTGACTTCTTTACTATGATATTTTATCTCACAACAAATAAATATTTAATTGCTACTATAAAAGGATTACAAAAATTGTACTCTGCAAAGATTTGTAATATCTATGCTGTAGAAGAAAATAAACAAATTGTATATATATATATATATATATATATATATATATATATATATATATATATATATATATATATATATATATATATATATATATATATATATATATATATATATTATATATATATAACATAGACACACAGAGTATCATTACTATTCTATAAAACATCAACTGAAACGTCTTGTTGCAATTTTGATATCTTTTGTTAAAATTTCCTCATTATTCTGGTTACTTAGTTAAAAGTTAATAACTAAACTCAATTTTCTTTTATTTAAAAATTGTATAGATTATAGTTTATAGATCATAGATATAGAATATAGAGAATTGAAAAATATCTTTAAACGATAAATAACTAAATAAAATTAATAATATCAAAATTATCAACCAAACAATGCAGACATTTTTAATTAAACGAGTTAGCGCATAATATTTTAGGCGCTAAGTTAATATATAAATTTTTCAACTTTAAATTTAAATTTTTTTGAAGACGTCCATTAAACGTCTTTAAGACAACTTATTTCTAAGGTAATTAGGACGTCTTATTTCCAAGGTAATTCTTATTTCTAAGGTAATTAGGACAATACCCAGCGGGTATTTTGACGTCCTAAGGATGTTTATAAGACGTCTCAAGTCTCGTCCGTATGACGTCCTTAGTTGGTCTCAAATGAATGACCTGAAGACGTCTATTACAGACGTCCTAAAGACGTCTTTTTTAAATGTCCTAGGGAAGTTTATTGTAGACGTCCTAGAAACGTCTTTTCAGCCGTCTTATGGACGTCTCTGGCAGGTCTCATGTGAAAGACTTAAGGACGTCTTATTCAGACGTCCTAGAAACGTAAACTTACCTAGACAATCTTTTAAAAGTTATAAAAATGCAATGGTATACAATACACACCTTAGATGGCAAGTGAAGGTATAAAAAGAAATCAAAGTTCATAAAGTGTAATTTCATATATATAAAATAAATTATTAATTTTACAAAAACTTAGAAAAACTATTCAAACAAAGTTACACTTTTTAAATTAAAAACTAATAATGTTTGTAAAGTATAATCGATAGTATGCTTTAAGTAAAAAGAAAATTACTGAAAAATGCAAAATAAATTAAAAACACAACAGTTGATTGAAGTTAATTAAGCTATTATTGATCGATATTGATATTGGTGGGTTTTCTCGTGAATCGGTCGGAAGAATGCCAAATTAATCTTCAAATAAATTGCATGAGATCCATTTTGGTTAAACTTTTATTTGACTTTGAAGCAGCATCTAATAAAAACAACATGACATAGTTCAAAAAGATCATAAAATAAAATACATGTCATGTTCCATACCCAAAGAAATTGAGAAAATTTTTTTTTTAAATTAAAAGATCGTTTTTAATTTTAAGATTAAATTAAACATAATAATAAGCTAATAAGAATACCAGTGATATTTAAAATAAAATACATACATACCTAAAAAGAAACAATACAAAAGAAACATTAAAAATATTCATGACAATTCAAAAGAAATATTGTAATATTATAACATATAAACTATAAAGATGAAACTAATGCATACAAAAGGGATGTATTAAAATATCCATTTGCAATTTTTCTTTTTAAAACAATAAGTTCATCTGAACTTTTGAGTTGTTTATAACCTTCTGGATCATTAGAGAACTGTGCTGTTTAATTTACTAAAATGTTTTTAATTTCAGCAAGTTGGAACCTAACTTTTCTTTGAAACTCTGAAAAGTAAAATATATAAGTGAAGCCATATAAATAGTATATAAAGTAGTAAATAGTACTTTCTATTTTCTTTGAAACTCTGAAACTTTTCTTTGAAACTCTGAAAAGTAAAATATATAAGTTCTATTTTCTATTTTCTTTGAAACTCTGAAACTTTTCTTTGAAATTCTGAAAAGTAAAATATATAAGTGAAGCCATATAAATAGTATATTAAGTAGTAAATAGTACTTTCAATAAATGGTTGGAAAAAGTAGATTTAAACTGAATAATGCAAAAAATCTCAAGTTGCATGCTTAACTCAAAAAAGATACAAATGTAAAAAAAGTAAAGTTCAAGAAAATTATAAGGTTTTTGTCTAACGCCAATAACTGTAAAGAATCGCTACCTATACACAAACATATATATATATATATATATATATATATATATATATATATATATATATATATATATATATATATATATATATATATATATATATATATATATATATATATATATATATATATATATATATTATATATATATATATATATATATATTCATCAGGAAGCTTCCTGATGAACTTACTGATAGAGAATCAAACTGTCAAAGAAAATTAGATAAGTGTTATTACAAATTTATTATTGCTCACAGGCATGTGGAGTTGGAAAAAAAAAGTACCAACTTTTAATCGCTGAAATATTTTGAGAACGACTCCGACTCCAAAGCAGAATTTTTTTGAAATATGAATAAAAATTGAATAAATATTTCTTTGAATTCTTTAAAAAATATTACACAATAATAAAAAAAATTTTATGTCAAATATATGAAAAATTCTTTAAAGGTTAAATATTTTGTACATGAACATCCAATACCGAGAAGTTTTACTATTGAAGCCGGAGTCGCGATTATGTTTAGCGACTCTGACTCCACTATCAATGTCGCAACTCCAACTCCCTGACTCCACAGCCCTGATTGCTCTGTTCTTTAAGAACATTTCAGACATCACTCTATTTGTAGAATACACTAACATATTTTATATATATAAGTGTAAATATATATATATACATATATATAAAAAACCATTAGAAAAAATACAAGTTTAGCATTGCAAGGGCATCTGACATCAAATATGCAATACTTGACCAAATCAAAACATTATAGTAAAACAAATTTTTTTTTTTCACTTTTAGAGCTGTATTTCCAACTGTATATAACACTGATCAATACGCACACACACACGCACACACACACACACACACACACACACGTATATATATATATATATAAAATAAATATGTATGCATCAATTAAACATAGGACAATTGTCAACTTAAATGAAACAACACAGTAACAAGACCTAGGTATCAACATAAGTAATAATCTGAACAAATATATATATATATATATTTTTTTTTTTTTATTTGCATTCACTCCCAACAAGGCTGCAAGCAACCACTATTAAGTTGGGAGTTACTGGGAAAAAAAAAGAACAGAGTTATAGAGCAAGGAAACGGTTGACAGAAGACTTGAAAAGTTGAAGGTTGTAGGAGTTAGGAAAACATGAAGATGGGAGAGAGTTCCAAAGGATTGAAGTGCGGGGAAAAAAACTAGATGAATAAAAGTTTTTAGAGCATGCTGGGACAGATACAGTAAACGAATGAGACTTAGCTGAATGACGAGTAAAACGAGAATGAATTTTAGTTGATGGAACTAGAGATGATAACTCCTTTGCGCAGTGACCATGATAGTATCTGTAGAAAAGAGAAAGAGATGCAACTTTACGACGATGGGAAAGAGGTTCAAGCTTAGCAGATAGTCCAGGTCCAACAACATTTACAATGCGTTTTTGGACCTTGCTAAGAAGAGAAAGTGAATCGTTAGAAGAACCAGCCCAAATAAGACAACATTATTCCATACAGGGACAAATAAGAGATTTGTAGAGGTAGAGAATGGAATCAGAAGTAACCTTAGCAGAAGCTAATTTAGCAGTCGATTGTATATATGGTTTCCATAAAAGGTCAGTAGTAAGCGATAATCCAAGAAGACGTAAAGAGGACGACTCAGTAAGAGGATTGCCATTCATTAATATAGGAATGTTGACCATACTACGATAGTTGTTTGCAGTAAGCAATTGGGTTTTTTTAGAGTTGAAATTCACAAGCCACTGTTAACCCCAATCTATTACTGAAGTGAGATCAGATTCAAGATCAGCTGCTTGTTCTAGGCGATCGAAAAAAGAAGACTTTTTGTCAAGACAGGAGTATAAAGTTGAGTCATCAGCAAAAAGAGCTACTTTAGATGAAAGGTTGTCAGGAAGATTGTTTATGTAGATAAGAAACAAAACAGGGCCCAGGATGGAACCTTGGGGAACCCCAGAAGTTACTGGAAAAAAAGAAGAGTGTTGGTCTTCATGGATGACTTTAATAAACCGGTCAGAAAGAAATAATTTGATAATCTCAAAAACTTTCCCAGAAACACCATATGAAGCAAGCTTATGGAGAAGACCAGCATGCCAAACTTTGTTGAAAGCTTTAGATATGTCGAGAGCAATAGCCCTAGCCTCACCGCCTCCATCTAATGCACAATAAAATCTTTCAGTTACAGCAGTTAGCAAGTCGGCCGTAGAGCGAGAGGATCAAAAATTGTATTGACAGCAGTTCATTTGACTCAAGATGAGATGCGAGGAATTTGTTGATCAAAGACTCAAAGACCTTTCTAATAACAGAAAGAAGACTGATCGGACGATAATTAGAGAGGTCAGAATTTTCTCCAGAGTTTTTGAATATTGGAACCACAGATGCCATTTTCCAACAAGCAGGAAAACAAGACTCAGTCAAACACTTGTTAAATAGTTTAGAGAGAATTGAAGAAAGTTCTGGAGAACAATTCTGCAAGACTGTGACAGGAATGTTGTCTGGACCACAAGCTGTAGACGAGTTTAGTTGAGATATGACTTTAGCAACAGAAGCCGGAGTGATTTGAATGTCTAACAATGGGTCAACCTGTTTGACTGGAATGGAAGGAAGAGAGTGTCCATAAGATTCAAGAGTGGAATTAGAAGAAAAGTTCTTTGCAAACAGTTCTGCCTTATCCCTGAGAGAGGTAACAAGATCAGTCCCATGAATGAGAGATGGAATGTTAGATCTACCCTTGTTAACAATGCTGTTGAAGATTTTCCAAAAGTCTTTAGAGCCTAACTTCTGCGATAAGATGCGAGATTTAGTGAACTGAGAATAATGGAGTTTAGCATCAGAAAGCACCTTTTTACATCAATTTCTTGCAACAATAAACAGCCGTTTGTTCACAAGAGAGTTGTTCTTTTGAAAAAGATGAAAAAAATGGTTACAATTGGATATAGCAGCCGCACAAGAAGGAGAAAACCATGGAGTAGAATGAGGCTTGACTTGAAACCGACAAGAAGGAATAAAAGCTTCCATTCCAGCCTGAATCCAGGAGGTTACGTAGGAGGCGCATTTGTCAGCTGAGAGAGAAAAAACATCAGCCCAAGGACCATCACGTAGAAAATCACGAAAGGAATCCCAGTCAGCTTTAGGGTAGTAGTAGGTGGTGCGATGATAAGGTGAGCCCAAAAAAAAAGTACGATAAGAAAGATTTACAGAGATCATTGCGTGGTCAGAACCACCTAAGGGAGAAAAGGGAGAAACTGAACATAAGGTAGGGTCAGAGACAAGACATAAGTCAAGGAGTGAAGGTAAATGATTAGGGTTGTCAGGAAAACGAGTCACAAAGTTAACTATCTGAGTAAGAGATTGAGAAACGCAGAAGTTAAAGGCTTTAGTGCCAGCAGGATCAGTGGTGTTAGAGCCAAGCCATTCAGTGTGATGGGCATTAAAATCACCAACAACAACAATATTAACAGAGGGGTAAAGAGAGAGGGCATGGTCAATTTGATCAGAGATAACATCTAAAAGAGTGCAATCATGGGAAGAAGGAGAACGATAAAGAACAAAGAGAAAGGTGATAGAGTGAAGAGGTGCTAGGCGAAAGCACATAAAAGAATGGTCAAAGGATTCGAATCTGATTTCACGACAAATAGGGGAATTAATGCGTATGTAAACCCCTAAACCTAGCATGTGACTATTGGAGTCTTTACGAATCAAAGGATAGTACCCATCAACAGTGACATCTGTAGAAGAAACTGCAGAACTTAAATTTGTTTCACTGAGTGCAAGCAAGTCTGGTGAGTTTTGCAGGAGGTAAGACTCAACTGATGGAAAAATGCTTCGTAGACCGCGAATATTTGTAAAAGATATATTAAAATATTTAGGTGGTGGGGATGGTTTTTTAGGTTTTAAATTTTTGCTTACTTTGGTCATGATTTGGGTTTAATGAGAACTTGACTCAATCATAGATAGAGCACAGCCTCCTAATCAATGAGCTATGCAGTTGTCTCAGTCCTGTTAATTAACCCTAAGCCATGACATAGGGCTCCTTATGTGGCCTTGACAATGCACACCAAAAGCATTAACAGGGACACCATCCATGCGCAACATGGCACTGTTAATACTCTGATATTTTGCAGCTGTTGATGGAATCAGCCTCTCTGAGAGCTACCACAGAGTTCGGGAAACCTTACTACCAGCCGGCCTCAGAACCATTAAACTGAGTTTTAGAGCTGTACCCTCATATGGAGATAACAGGAAGAGTTGCATAGCCATTATCAAGGAGGCATAAGCAAAATTCTATGAGTAGAGTCAAGGAGATCCAGCATTCATCATTTTAAGCAGGAAACAATGTAACACAGGTTACATCTACGCCAGCCTAAAAGATGAAGAAGGGGTTCGAGGCTGGTTAGCAGAACTTTTCTGCTTACCCCTAAAGTCTTTGCCAAGGAGGCCTTCTACAAGACAGTAGCAGGATGCAGTTAACATCTGCCCAAGATGAGTATTTTTATCGAGACACCATCTCTAGCCTTTACTCAACCAAGAGCCCCAAGGCAGGGGATGTTTAGCTAGATGCAGTTAACATCTGCCCAAGATGAGTGTTTTTATCGAGACACCATCTCTAGTCTTTACTCAACCAAGAGCCTCAAGGCAGGGGAATTTTAAGTCGGAGTTTGTTTCTCCTAGCCTTTGCATAAGAAGAGCACACTTTGCAAGGCAGCAGGGCTTGTGGCAGGTGGTACTGGGTTATGTGATACCAGTAGCAAGATTGATCTCGATTATCCTGACCTGACCTGGAGTAGTTAAAAGGAGTTACTTCCCGCAACAGTACTTTAAGAAAACCAGGCATGACATTTTGAAAGTGCATAAGGAAAAACACTGCATCTAACAAAATACAGGAGTCTAAGGTGAGTGTACGTTTTGTAGTTGGAGTAAGTAGTTAGTTACTGAGCTCACGCTGCGTTAGAGTATAAACAGAACACAAACAAACATAGACATAAACCAACTTACGGTTGAGTCAACACCGCGCCAGAGGTTCAGACAGAACACAAACATACATAAAAAACATAAAGTAACTTACGGGTGAGCGAACACCGCGCCAGAGAATCAGACAGAACACAAACATATATATAACGTAAATTACAGGTGAGCTAATACAGTAACTAAGGCACCTCCAATTATATTTGGTGAAAAAAAATAAATAAAAAAAACAATAATAATAACTATAGGCATGACTGATATAAGATAGTACTGATGACAGGAAGAACACTCATTCCAACCTTTGCTTAGATAGCAAATCCTACAAGCCAGCAGAACACGGATATATATATAACCCATGATAGGAATAATAATCAAATTGAATGAAACAACACAGGAAGGAGACCTAGGGATCAATATAAGTTATAATCTGAAATGGAAAGACCAAATTACAAAAATTAATAAAATATGTATAATATATATGTATATATATGTGTGTATACATATATATACATCCTAATGTATATATATATATGTATATATATACATTAGGATGTATATATGTATATATATATGTGTATACATATATATATATACATATATATATATACATCTTAAAGTATATATATGTATATATATACATTAGGATGCCTAGGTCTCGCTTACTCAAAACTAGGTGGACTAAAGCATACATATAAATTCTGGTCAACTGACTACTTTACTATGATATTTTATCTCACAACAAATAATTATATAATTGCAACTATACTAGAATTACAAAAATCCTAATCTGCAAAGA
>NC_061167.1:27900616-27925616 GCF_022113875.1 Hydra vulgaris
ATATATAATATATATATATATATATATATATATATATATATATATATATATATATATATATATATATATATATATATATATATATATATATATATATATATATATATATATATATATATATATATATATATATATATATATATATATATATATATATATATATATATATATATATATATATATATATATATATATATATATATATATATATATATATATATATATATATATATATATATATATATATATATATATATATATATATATATATATATATATATATATATATATATATATATATATATATATATATATATATATATATATATATATATATATATATATATATATATATATATATATATATATATATATATATATATATATATATATATAAAGTATATATATATATGTGTATATATATATATATATATATATATATATATATATTTATATATATATATATATATATACATATATATATATATATATATATATATATATATCTTTGTTATGGTTCTTTGCAAGTTTTGAAAGTCTGAGTGAAAAAATACAATACTAAATCAAATAAAAATCTTTAAAAATGATAAAACAAATTAAAGAATACATATATATATAAATATAAATATATATATATATATATATATATATATATATATATATATATATATATATATATATATATATATGTATATATATATATATATATATATATATATATATATATGTATATATATATATATATATATATATATATATATATATATATATATATATATATATATATATATATATATATATATATATATATATATATATATATAGTATATATATATATGTGTATATATATATATATATATATATATATATATTATATATATATATATATATATATATATATATATATATATATATATATATATATATATATATATATATATATATATATATATTATATATAACATAGACACACAAAGTATCATTGCTATTCTATAAAATATCAACTGAAACGTTTTGTTGGAATTTCGATATCTTTTGTTAAAATTCCCTCACTATACTGGTAACTTATATATATATATTATATATATATATATATATATATATATAAAATATATATATATTATATATATATATATATATATATATATATATATATATATATATATATATATATATATATATATATATATATATATATATATATATATATATATATCTTTGTTATGGTTCTTTGCAAGTTTTGAAAGTCTGAGTGAAAAAATACAATACTAAATCAAATAAAAATCTTTAAAAATGATAAAACAAATTAAAGAATACATATATATATATATAAATATATATATATATATATATATATATATATATATATATATATATATATATATATATATATATATATATATATATATATATGTATATATATATATATATATATATATATATATATATATATATATATATATATATATATATATATGTATATATATATATATATATATATATATATATATATATATATATATATATATATATATATATATATATATATATATATATATATATATAGTATATATATATATGTGTATATATATATATATATATATATATATATATATATATATATATATATATATATATATATATATATATATATATATATATATAATATATATATATATTATATATAACATAGACACACAAAGTATCATTGCTATTCTATAAAATATCAACTGAAACGTTTTGTTGGAATTTCGATATCTTTTGTTAAAATTCCCTCACTATACTGGTAACTTATTTAAACTTAATAACTAAACTCAATTTTTCTTTATTTAAAAATTGTATAGATTATAGTTTATAGATCATATAGTATAGAATATAGAGAATTGAAAAATAAATTTAAACGTTGAAATAACTAAACAAAATTAATAAAATCAAATTAGTCAACCAAACAATGCAGACATTTTTAATTAACCGAGTTAGCGCATAATATTTTATTCGCTAAGTTATATATAAATTTTTCTTTAAATTTAAATTTTTACTGAAGACTTCCATTAAAAGTCTTTAAGACAACTTATTTCTAAGGTAATTAGGACGTCTAAAGAAGGTTATAGGGACGTCAATAGGACGTCTTAATATGGAAGTCCTGATAACGTCTTTACGTTAACGCCACTTGGACGTCCTAACAAAGACGTTTTTACCGGACATCTTTAGGACGTCCTAATTTGGTATGAGACGTCGCGACCAAGTAAAAACGTCCGTTTGACGTCTGATTGATGTCTGTGCCCGCTGGGTATCTTTCTAAGGTAATTAGAACGTCTTAAGAAGGTCTTAGGGACGTCAATAGGACGTCTTTATATGGAAATCCTGATAACGTCTTAATGTTAACGTCACTAGGACGTCCTAACAAAGACGTCTTTACAGGACATCTTTAGGACGTCCTAATTTGGTATGAGACGTCGCGACCTAGTTAAGTTGTTCGTAAGACATCTGATTGACGTCTCTGCCCGCTGGGTATACTTTTTAATCACAAAGTATATTAGTTTTTAGGAATTTTTTTATGTATTAAATATTGTAATTTTAAGTTATAACTTATAATTTCCAAAGCATTTTCAATCGTTCTTAATGTGTTTGCATAAACAGAAAAAATATATACATATATACAATTTACTTCATAAAATTCGTTTTTGTCTACTCTCCCTAACTATTTAAACCTCTCCCTGTTTTTAACTAAGTAGGTTAGAGTACGTTAATAAATAAGTTTTGTTGAAAAGAAAGCATGTGATAAGAATAATATTGGTCTTACTTAGCATTTTAAGCACTTTATTTAAATTCTAATTGCATTGGAAATTCATTGGATTGCAAAATAAACTTGTTTATGTATTATAAAGTTTCCTATACAGTATTTATATTATTATCTTGATATATTCTTACTAGATCTCAAGTTTTAAATTATTGTTTTTTTTTTCAATCTTGCAGTATTGATATTAAAAAAATGTTTAAAAAAAAGAAGACAATTAAATTAAAATACAAGAAAAATATAAATAAATATAAAAGATTAATATAAGGATAGAAAACTAAAAACATAGTACGCAGGTGTTGTTTACATTAATTTTAAAATACTTTTGCTTTTTTTTGTACTTATTGCATTTGTTTACTGGAAATACGCCATTATTAATAAGTTTTATAACGAACAAATTAAAAAGTGGAACGGATATAATGGAAGTTTTGTGTTTTGGATTTATTCAAATTACTCAAACTAAAAATGAAACTCGGCAAAACTTAGAGATGAGCTACACAAGCACTTTCAGAACAAAAAATGATTTTTATATTAAAAGGAACAATATTTTATGGAGCCACTAGTAAAATGAATTGTTTAAAAAATTTAGGTGGGATTGTAGCCTGCCCTATATTTTATAAAATTATATAAAAATTTAAAATTTATAGTTTCTTTTAAGAAAATTTTAACATAGTTATCAAAATTATCATAGAAAAATAATGATTTATTTGATACCGATTTTATTTAATACCGATTTATCCATAATTTTATCCCGCAATTTTGTATCTTGTTTGATTACATTATCGACCCATAGTTTTATATTATATATTTTTATTTATCTTTAAGGTATATATTTTTATAAAGTTTCATATTTATAAGAATTTGACAAAAGTTATATATATTTTTGATTATAAACAATTATTGCAAACTCGTTTGCTCAAAACCTGTACATATTTTTAATCTTATAATTGAAAAACAATTTACCATAATTTGATTTAAATTTATAACTCTTATAAAAATTAAAAATGTATTCCTTGATGTGCTATATTATACTAAATAATGCTAACTGAAGATATAATTGATAATCTGAAATCAAAATATAATGTTAAATAATAATTAATAAAGATTTCTGCTGGACGTTAAAATGTATCAATACAGTTAAAAATAATCTCTATCCCAGCAAACATTCGGTCTAAAAAAGACGTCTTTCAAGGGGATAAAAAACGTCTAACACGTATAAAAAACGTATTAATATTGTTTTTTTTAGACCAAGTGTTTGCTAGGATATTCCTGTTGATATGTTTTTAATATATAAGTTTTGCAGCATTTCTTTAAAGTATATCAAGCAACAGGTTTTAATTATTTAAAAAATGTTTCATTAGGACATTTTTTTTTTAAATGTTTCAATTTTTTTTTCAGCTTTTTGAATTACGCGAAGGAAAAGTATTTGGACATGGTAATGATGAGGTTGGTACTTTCACTGTTGAAGGTAATTACTCTATGGAAGATTGCAAAGGAGTTATCAATATGGAGAAAAAATACATTGGTCAACACACAGTTCATTACGAAGGAACTATTCAATTAACAACAAATAGTTACGAGATAGAGGGAATGTGGAATATAAATGAGGAGATTTCAGGAAAATTTTCAATCGTTTTATATCATAACATAACAGTTTTTAACGAAACTCCTGAATACTACAGTAACCCTATCGATATTACTGGGTTAACAACCGGTTTTTATATACAAAATGGTACAAGGTTTGATATGAGTTTTGATAATTTAGCTTTTTTCAATGGCTGTATTACTGGGCGAGGCAGTGATAATAATGGTAGATTTTTTATTTACGGCAATTACACTGAACCTTTTCTAAATACAGATGTTCAGTTTACATTCAAAAAAGAATATGAGCAAACGCATGATGTTTCTTACTCGGGAATACTGAAGCAAGCAAAAAACCCTCTTCAATTAGTTGGACGTTGGATGATAGGTCAGTTGAGTGGGTATTTCTGTATTAATATCCCTCGCATAAGAAAGTTGTCAATTTACTTATACAGTTTTGTAACAGGAGAAGAATGTAAAAAAAACTTATTTGAAAATGAATGTGTAGACGGTAATTTTTACCTTCATGAAACAACCTTCAAAATGTCGTTCAAATTTTTTAGACTTAATAAAGGAAATGTTTCGGGACAAGGTAGTGACGATCTCGGTAGTTTTACTATTGAAGGTGAATACAGCAGTGAGGGAAAAATAAATTTTAAAAAACATTATATAGGACAACGCAGAAGCGTTGAGTTTAGTGGGACTATAGTTGGTGATGGGAAAGTTTTTGAAATTAATGGAACGTGGGTATTAGATGATAATATAGAGGGTAAATTTTTAATAAAGTTATTTGTATAACATCCAACAATTATAAGATATTTAGCATTATTTGGAATGAAAAAGAAGATTTTTTGAATTTTTTGATTGGAAGCGAATAAAAAAATTTTATGATTGAAAAATAAAGAAAGTTTATCAAATCATTTTTGTTATTATTATAATAATAGTTTACTGCTATAACTGTTATACTTTAAAAACTTAAGATTGTATTTTATAAAAATTTTCTCAAATTCTTGAAAACGATTAATACTCTTAACAATATAAAGTACAAAAAGTAATATTCAATATTAGTCTAATACAAAATAGATAAAACTAAAGCAGTATTTTTATAATGGCATAAAGTCTGTGAATTTTGACCTTTAAAAACGATTTATTTAAAACATTATAACTTATTAAAATTAAGATAAAAATGACAAGCCTTTTGCAAATTTGTACAACCGTTCAATTTTGCAAAACCGTATTACAGTTTGCTTACTGCTAGTAAAGCATTATTCATGTTTTACTAGCAGTAAGCAAACTGTAATACGGTTTTTAGTAGTTAAACTATTAATGACAATAAAAATACATTATCAACTTGATATATCTAAAAATTTTAAATTAAATACAAATTATTCGATAAATAATGTATTTTAAATTTGGCTCCCTATCACCATCGTTTTATATAAAAGATTATTCCCAGTAAGCACAAAGACGTTTAAAAGACGTTTTAAAGATGTCTTTAAGGAGGTCTAAAAGGCGCACTTGTAGACGTCTAGGTCATAAGGCTAAAAGACGTCTAAATGAAGACGTCTTTATAAAAACATTTTTAGACGTATTTTAGACGTTTTTTTCAAGATAAATTTAAGTACATGTCGTAACATTTTCGCGTAGTATGTGATATATATTCATTAATTTCACAACGATATATATTGATATAATTTCGTATATACAACATATACATAGGAACCAGCAATCAAAATAATATTGCTGTAATCACCGCCAATGGTTGATGCATCAAAGATGAAAATAATAAATAACAATAGCAAATATATATCAAAACAGTATTTTAAATCATTTTAACTTACCTTTATTTATAGTAAAATTTAACAGACATATTGCTAGATAATTTTTGAACGCATACTTGACTTATTATATGGCTTGTGGGTGTATAAAAACTAAAAATACTGATATTTAACTTATTTATTATTCTTGCCATTTTCACTTATTATCATGATCAGTCAACTATATTTATAGCAGCCGTGGCGCAGTGGTAGCGCACTTGCCTCAGAAATGGAAGATCCGTGGTTCAAACCCACCTCTGGGCAAGTCTTGCGATATCGGTTTGGAAGGAGGCGTGAACTTCCGATTAAATGCTCTTCCGCGGTGCTCTGTGATAAGATCGTAAGGACTTCTTGGAGCACCTTAATCAACTAAAAAGAAAAGAAAAAAAAGAAAAAAAAAAAAAACTATCTATTAAAAAAGCAAAATAATTATTAATAAAAAAAAGATATATTAATATTATAGCAACTGTTTTAGTGATTCCTGTGACAACAATTTTAGCAATTTTGTAAAAAAGTAATTTAATTTAAAGTAATTTACACTTAAAACTTGAACAAATTATTGCAAATAATAAAAACTATGTTTTTACTTTGAATAAACGACATCTACTTAACGCGTAATGACAAAGCCGTCAAAAAGAAGTCATAATGACATATTTATAAACAGGTCTCAGAAAAGACGTCTTTTAGCCTTATGATCTAGACGTCTTTTAATGCGTCCTTTAGACTATTTATTATGCGTCTTTTAAATGTCTTTTTAAACTTTAAAAAGACGTTTAAAAGACGATTAAAATTTATTATGCGCCTTTTAAACGTCATTTTAAAAACGTCTTTTAAAAAGACGTCTAGAAGATGTCTTAAAAATTGACGTCTTTTAGACGTTTTTTAATCTTTCAAAAAGACGCCTTTTAAACGTCATTTTAAAAACGCATTTATAAAAGACGTCTAAAAGATGTCTTTAAAACGTCTATTAAAGTGCGTCTTTACCTAGACTAGTTTTAGACGTCTATAAGCGTCGAAAATGCGTCTTGTGCTTACTGGGTTGTCATTACTTATAGTTAAAGACATAAAAGAGCCAGTTTAACATCAGTTAAGTTCTTTTTGAAATCAATTAAAACACAGCAGTTACCAAAAAAGAAAAGTCAAGTAAAGCATGCCAATACCTAAAAATGAAATTTTAAAAAAATGTAATTTTCAATAACAAAAGTTTTATTTGTTTTTTTTTTTGTTACTAGAATTAGAATAGTAATTTAACAGAAAATATTAAAAATAAAAAAATAAGCAAAAACAGCCTAGCTCTATCAGCACAAAATACACTAGCAATAGCGCATAGTATAAGATAATTGTAATCACACATTGCAGACATTATTGTGTTTCTCCAGAATAATTAAAAAAGAAAAGATTATAAAAAGGCTAGACATCACAATGTAATAACATAGGCAAATAAAACCACAAATTAATAAGATATTTTATCAACTAAGACGCTCAAACTAAAAACATTATATTTGTTACAATATTTGAATAATTATAAACAATTTGAACAATTAAATCATAAAATTGCAATCAACTCGTAAAATATTTTTTATACATGGTCATTATCAATTGTGGTATTAAAAAATACATAAGAGCTCCGTAATTACATAGGTTTTATTAATGCTCCCTGTACTAATTCTTGTTTAACTCTTAACTAAGAGAGAGAGAGAGAGAGAGAGAGAGAGAGAGAGAGAGAGAGAGAGAGAGAGAGAGAGAGAGAAAAGTGTTTCCAAAGCAGCATAAAAAAGAAAAAAAAAATAGTAAATAGTTTCATTATGCTAGCAAAAAACAAAATTATTTTTAACTTTTCTATGTAAAGTTCTCTTTAACTGTTGACTAATGAAATTTCGCATCTTATCAAGTTTGCAAAACCAAAACCATGTTTCAACAGTTAGCAAACTAATCAAATGATGACAAAGGCAAATAAAAAAAAAGAACATAATTATGTTTAAGGTGGTAGTATGATTAAAAACTTTAAATTTTTTGATTTTTTGAATATAACTTTTCGTGGTATTTTTATTTATGCTAAAAACGAGTGTTATTTTTTAATGTATTCAATATGAAACCGTCTATTTTTCATATTAAAAAATTGTACTATAAAATGTTGCAAAAGTAAATATTATTTATATCATCTTATTAAACTGCCTGAAGCATGTATTATCTATAGTAAGTTTTAAGAAATTACCAAGTGAAATTTGGCTTCTTTTTTTGTTTGAAAACATTGAAACCAGCACTTAAAGAAGCAGTTATCACCTAATTTCTTGTTATAGTTTTAGAAGGTGAATATCTTAAAATAAGCAAATGTTATCGATTTCAGTTATTGATGTTGGATATAGCTAGAGTATAATTGTTTGTTTAGATTTAAATGAATTTATTATTTCTAATATTATTACAATTAATATCAAAACTAAAGCTTTATGAAAAAAAAAATTGGTGTCTCAAGAGTGTTTAAAAAAAAAGCACTTCTATAAAATCAAGTGAGACAATTTTTTTCCCAAAATGAAGATAATTCTGAGAGCAAAATTATCATTAATTGACAGAAATGACTTTTTTTTAGCATTTTACTCAACTTTGCGACATCAACCAGCAATGTTGTTGCCAACAATAAACCTGTTCTACAACCTCAAAGTAATAAAAACGAGTCTAACTATGTTTTAATTGATCTTGATATAGTTGTACAAATTCTTACCTTAGTGGGAACACGCCCTGACAATGAGAGCAAGTCAACCAATATTAATATCAATCATAAAAACAAAAAAGCTTTAATTTCTTTATTGCTATTGATTTGCACTAAGTGTTCATAGAAAACAAAGTTCAATACTAGTAAAAAAGTTGCAAGTAAAACTTCTTCAAAGTCTTTTAATATAAGCTTACGTTCAGTAGTTGTACTGTTAAAAGATTATTTTGGAATTGATTCCTCAATGCTCCGGGAAATCTGTATATGAACTAAAAAAAAGTATAGGAACAATACTTTTTTATTGCTCTGAGGCATCATCTTCTGATGTAAAAAATGCTATTTCAAACTCAATTTAATAATACTTGGTGCAATATCAAGCAGTTAAATTTATAAAACAAATGTTTATGAAGAAAAACCTGGACTGCCTACTGTTATCAGGGACATAATTATGCCATTATTCATAGATTTATCAGATGAAAGCTTGTTAAAAAGAAGCATTCATGGAAAAGCTCAAAACATTTATGAAGTCTTGAATGCAATAATTTGGAAACGGTATCCAAAAGTTGTTTATGTGGGGCAAATTGCTAAAGAGATCAGCTGATATTAATTTTAATGAAGGTTTTGCTGGTATCTTGAATAGTTATTTAGAGCTTGGTATAAATTATGGCAAGAACTGTATTGCATTTTGCAATCGAATAGATTGTCAAAAAATTACAAGTACTGCAAAAAAAGCAACGTTGGAAACAAATAAGGGCAAAACTAAAAGGTTATAGTGATCGATATGAAGAAATTGAAGAAATAGCTGGGCCATACTCTGGAAGGTTTTAGTGGTTTTACTATATTTCAATTGATATAACTATTTGTTTTAAAAATTTTAAGTTTTTTATAATTATTTTAACTTTTTCTAAAAAAACATTTTTTTGTTCTACTATTTTTATATTTTACTTGACATGGATGTTCAAGTCTTTAGAATACTTAAAAATATAGTCAAAATTCATTATAAACTTAAATTATTCTTTTCCGGAAATATCCGGAAAAGAATAATTTCAAATTTATAAAAAAGTTTAAAACCATTAAAATTTAAAACAGTTATTAAGTCTTACTATAAATATTTATAAAAATTTCATGCTTATCGTTGTTCTAAAGTGTCTAATGTAAAATTTATTAACAGGCATTAAAACTGCTTGACACTGAATTCTGGCAATTAAGTTTTCTGTTCACCGAGCAGCATTTCTTACAATTCAACATTGAATAATTTAATCTTGCCTAGTTCTATCTTTTTCACTAGGACAACACTTATTTTTAAGTCGCCTATTAGCATTTTACACTAATAAATTCTTCGAGCCTAATATTATCCAATTCAATTTCAATGTTATCATTAAACATACCAGTAATAATACTATTGTTTTAACTAAATAAGGAATAAATGTAAAGAATCTTAAGAGTTGTGATTTTTTCTAACCAAATACTATATTTTAACTCATAACTAATTGAAATTCATATCTTTTTATATACAGATGCTATATATACAAATTTTATATACAGATGTTTTATATACAGATTTTATATACAGATGTTGTTTATCAAAAATGTAAAATATTATTTATTTACATTAAACATTTGTAATTTAACAAAAAATCTACACTACAACACACAATTAAACAGTATAAAAATTCAAGAATATCTGTATACGAATATTTTCTAAGAAAAAATATTCATATACAGAGATATCTATAACCAAATATAATATATATATATATATATATATATATATATATATATATATATATATATATATATATATATATATATATATATATATATATATATATATATATATATATATATATATATATATATATATATATATATATATATATATATATATATATAAACTAATAATTTATAATTGTTGAAGTTCTAATTTAGATTCTTCTGGTAATGCTTTATTTCATCAAATTTTTGGATATCATTCTCTGCTGTCTGATGTTCCAGAATTCAAAGAACTGGTTTAAAATTTCCGCTTTATTATCTTCTATGTCATCGTTAAGACGTTTGATAATAATTTTTTCTCCCTTAATCAAACACTGCATGAAGCTTAGCTTTAGGCGGTTTTAAATTTTCATTATTATTTTGCTGATAACGCAGTTTTCCTTATTAACATTAGACATTTGAGTTGAAATAAAGGAAAAACAAGTCTGATTGCTCAGTAATCTGATAAAAAGTTTCAATTAGTTTTGAAAGAGGATGGTAAATAAGTCATCGATTTTAAAGTAATAGAAAGCATTAAAATTTCTTTAAGTATCTAATGCAGATACTTAAAGAAATTTTAATGCTGATCTTCCAACAACGTCTAATTTATTAATAAAAGTATTGTTATAATCACAAAATTCTAATCCATATGATAAATTTGGTATAGAATTCGAGATTTTATAAGAGCTCTGGATATTGATTGAAATTGAATGATTCTTTTTCTTTACATTTGCTGATTGGATTGTAGCTATATTTTTTCCATGGCCTTAATTTTTCTATAGGAATCCGAAGTGTTTAAGGCAATTAAAAAGCACTTCAGCTCTTTCCAAAAATTAAATTAAACTTATAAAATTCTTTAAAAGCTTAGAAAAATTTATTAGCTTAAATTTGCTTGTAAAACCACGTGAATAATGAGAAACACATTTAGAAAAGTCAAGAAACCACTTTAAAATGACATATGCAACGTTGAACTTTGAACTATTTATTAGATGTTTTAAAAAACACATAAAAATTAACAATAATTTATTCTTCTATATCACCTAAATAAATCGCATGATAAATATGATATGAAAAAATGTAATGAATAATTAAATACAAAGAAAAACATCATATATGAAAATTGGAAATCAATGTACCTGATATGTAGAGATAACCTGCTGTTATTCCAGAGTAGCAGTTGTTAAATATTGTTACTTTTTGTTGACTTTTAGATAATAATTTGCGTGGGTACATCATGGCTCAAAAATATTTTTTGAAAAACAATGTAATAAACAGAACTAAAGACAAAAAGTCAAACTGAGATGTAAACAAAATGTATCAATGGAAAAATGATATGTCTTAAAACCAGCGAGTTCCAATAATAAAACTACATATTAATCATTTTTACAACTAACACTAACATAAAGGTAAGCCAAATGTAACAATATTTTTCAAATAATTAACAAAACTATGCAAAATGTCATTAAAAGATATCATTACGTATTTCCAGAAACTTTGATAATAAAGGCTAGAAAACATTTAGACCTAAAGCAGTGACACAGTTTGACACTAAACACTGCCAAGTCACACCTCAGCTAAGTACATCACTTGGCTGGCAAGGTTGAATTATCTTGCTCTACACATTTGTCAAGTCACAGCATTTTGAAAACATGGAAACAACTTAATATAAACATATGTACCAACTATAGACACAATATATACATTTAACCTTATATAAACATATTTTAAAACATTTATAAAACAATTATATAACACGTTACCACATACACAAACAACTAAAAACCATTTTACACTATTATAAAAAACACTAGCTGGGGTGACCCGTAAAATACGGGTCTTTACCGAACCGACCATTTTTATACTTATCTATAGCTATCCGGACGTAAACTAAGGGTCTTAGTAAATCTATTCTACACCGACCTTTTCTATACTTATTCCTTACCTCAATATTTTTTTAAAACCGTTTAAAAATGTACATATAAAAAACTATACTTACTTTTTGATATGACAAAAACATTTCTGTTAAAATGTTCTTTTAAAAACTTCAAACGATTTTAATATTATGCCGATTATAAAAATTTTAATAAGAAAAAACGTAAAAAAGACTACGAACTTAGAAAAATGCTAAAACATTCAACACGTGACGCCGTTAAAGTACGCCTTAGTTAACGTTCATAACATATACACATCTAATTAGATTTTATTTAAACTCAGTTGTTGCAAACTTGGTTTTGAATTTTTAATTACACTTCTTATGCGTCATAAATAATCTTAAATTTAAATAGAAAATACGTTTATGGGCTAATTGGTAGACGCGCAACACTTAGACATTTATAGTCATCTTACCCCGGGAGTTCATACTCCAGTGACTTTTTTTTTTCATCCCAACTTACAACAAAAGTAATTAAAAATAAATGTTATCATTGAAACAGTTTTAAACATTTCTTCCTATTTATCTTTGAACTTAACTTTATTCACTGCAAACATACTTTTGGTGTTTGTAAGCGTTATTTTACGTTTAGTATTTGTAGGAATTATTTGCACGCACGTATTTTAAACAATTATTTTTACTGTTTTATCTAAAAATCTTATTTAATTTAGTTTAATAATTTCTTAAATATAATATATATAATATAATTTAAAATATTTTATTAACCCTATTTAAATAAGTATCAAAACTCTTTCCTTTAATTTAAAAAGAATTTAAAATTAACGTAGGCTATAACGATATTTTACCCTTTCATCAACATATATTTAAAAAGTAAATTTGGATATAGAAAAACGGGTTAAAGACTTATTATTTTAAATAAGTTAGCTTTATCTATTTAATGCTTTTCGTAAAAGCGTTTCTTTAAAGACTCTTAACAAATCATTCAAGCTGTTTTTACTGCCTAAGTTATTAAACCTGTTGTGTGTGCCAAAAATCGATACTTAATGCAAATGGAAACTTCGAGTGCTAATGGTGATTAAAGCATAAATGGTTCCTATTCATATATAATAAAAGGAAATATGAAAGACAATGCAAAAATGATTTTTATATCCATTTAAACCAATAAATCCCAAAATAAAAAAATATAGATATTTACTTAAAAACATATTTTTCTTGATATAAAATAAAAATATAACCTTTAGTACAAATTACAAAAAAAAAATTTGTTCAACAGAGCTACTTATAATACAATTTAAATTGAATCATTGTTTCATAAATATTAAGCTTTAGGTAAGCCATAATCAAGTCAGCTATAAGAAACGGAACTAAAAATGGAACAAAGTTATTTAAACGCATAATCATAATCATACACATTAATTACAAATTAACATGTCATGCAATCAATACTTTTGAAAACTCAAAAATGCGAATAAGAAACTTACTTTTTTATTTTTACATAATCCTGACAGACCAACATGAATGTGAGCTAAATCTATTTGCATAAAACATCACAACAATTAATTAAATAGCAGAACCACCTCCAAAGGACGAAAATATTAGTTTTTTAAGGAAAATTAGAGTTATTGGGAGGGGAGGTATTAATAAATAAAAAAGCTCAACTTGAATTTAAAAATTAGTTCATAGTTTTGTTGAGGGTTATTGAGTTATTCTGAGTTTATTATACATATTTTAAACTACTGACACCACACACTTATATTCTTAGTTCTGGAAGGTGCTAGATAGAATTTGATTGTGTGAAAACCAAATCCCTTTGAGATTAACATTAACTTTATCAAATGTATGACCGTGACTTCTATTTCTAGTTAATGAGCATTGTTGATAAAGGTGTCTTTATTTAAATGAATTACTTTGATAACATTTAACATTCATGGGAAAAATAAAAAACAACACAAAAATAAATTTACAAAAATATATTACAAAAAAAAAAATGAAGTGGCTCAAAAGTTGTCAATTTCTTTACATTTTAATATGTAAAAAAATTATTAACAACTTTTGCGCCACGTTGTCTTCTCCTCCCAGCATCCGCTCTATTCCCCGTGTTGTATGGGGTGCCATCCCTCCATCTAAAGGAGGGATGGTCGTCCCCATACAAACACCAGCGATGGAAGGCCCTCATAGATAGAGGGCCTGGATGCTGGGAGCGATACTTTCTGAATTCTTCCCATGACTTCGAGCCTGAAAAAAAAATTATATATAAATACAACTATGTACCAAGGTAATACTTACAAAAAATCTACTGTAAAAAAACAATAAAAGCAAATAATGTAATAAATTAAGTACAAGTGAGCACAACAACTTATTTTTTTTACTCACTAATACTTGACTTATTACATTAACTAATTAAACTGGAAAGCACATTTGTAGCTATATTAAAAAACAAAAGGTACAATAAAAGCAATCAATCAATGTAATAAGTCAAGTAAAGGTGAATATAACAACTTACTTGTAACAGAAGAAGCAGCAGCTAGAGATAAATAAAAGAAAATTAAAAATGCAATAAAACCAATTAATCCATAAATTAAGTCAAGTATAAGTGAATAGAACAACTTACTTGTAACAGAAGAAGCAGCAGCTAGAGATAAATAAAAGAAAATTAAAAATGCAATAAAACCAATTAATCCATAATTTAAGTCAAGTATAAGTGAATAGAACAACTTACTTGTAACAGAAGAAGCAGCAGCTAGAGATAAATAAAAGAAAATTAAAAATGCAATAAAACCAATTAATCCATAAATTAAGTCAAGTATAAGTGAGTACAACAACATACGTTACTGAGGAAGTTGGATTTGTCACTATATAAGTGATATACATTATATTATTTATTAAAACTTTTATGAGACATAAAACATAATATAGTTACTTACAAATGTAGTTTAAAATGATATCTAAAAAAATTGACCAAAAAGTACAAAGTCCAAAACTAATCTCAAATTGAAAAAACGCATTTAATATTAGATGTACATAAATAATTAGGGTGTATAATAAACATAAAAGCAATTTTACTCACCTATGGACTTTTGTAAATCTTCTAATTTTTCTAAATAGATGAACAAATTACTAAAGCCAACCTCATTATTTTTTATTTAATATACATAAAAGTAATATAATGAAATTTTGCTTACTAACTCTACTTTCTAAATTTTCTAAATAAACAAAATGTATGAAAGATTAGTTCATAAATTTATTTACTGTAACATAAACTTCGAAAAAACTGAAGTAAAAAAGAAAAAATAGAAAATGCTAACTTTGATTATCTAAGAATTCTTTCAAATAAGGCAGAAAAGACTCTGTCTCTTCTGCCACTATCTCCTGCGCATCTAAGATATACACACAATACAATATATACATTTAGCATATCATATGATAAAGCACTACATCTAGTCTAGAAAATATAATAATCACAACATCTGGTCTAGAAAATAAATTCCAAGTTTCTAGTTGAAAAACACATAAAGATTTTTTTCTTATTTCAAGATTTGAATTTTACATATAATAATGAAATTTCACTATTAAATAGCTGCGTGTATATAACTATATAACTATTACCAACAATCAAATTACTATTAGTATACAAATATTTGATAAAAAATATGCTACTGATTTCTCCATACTTGAAATAAATTTTTTATAACTATCACTTTATATAAATAGAAATTGTTTACTTCTAAAGAAATTATAGTTTACTTACTTCTAAAAAAGTCACCATCATCGTCTAAAAAGAGAATTACTTGATATTTTTATTTATTTCCAATAAATAAAATATGATAGCAGTGCTTATTTTGTCTATCAGTTAACCCAACACTGTTTATAAGAGTGTAAATTGTTTGTCTATTTATATTTATATATTTGTATATGCGTACTAAATAAAGTATAGCGTTTGTGCTGTATACGCATATATTAGATATATATAGATATATAGATATAATATCTAATATAAGCGCATACAGCACTAACACACATATGCAATAAATACATACCGTTTAAATTTTCTTGTGTGTTCATTTCTAAAATAAAAAGTAAATATTTATTCTCAATTCTTACACATATTCTTAAGTCTAATTTAACTTAAAATCATAAAAACTTAATTTGAAGATTTTAGATATTCAAAACAGTAACTCACTCAGATTCTAAAACTATAAAAGAGCTATAATGAGCGCGTGGCTGTCTTTTGAGTTGTTTAAGCATCCAGTTGGCTTTCAAAATGTAATCTTTAATCGCTTATATTTCTTTAGATTTTAAAATACGCTGTTCGAAAATCGGATTTGGAGTATTTATAATTAAGAGAATTATGTAATTTATGCAAACAAAAAGAAGGGGAAATTCAAGGGTTGCAAGACGTCCGGCTTTTATGAAGAAAAAAGCAGTAAAAGAACTGAACTGTATATGTTTGGGACTATATTCTACTCTGTAAAAGCCGGTCATTTGGCAAACCTAAGTAAAAATGATGTTACACATTACAAAGAGACAATATAGTGAAAGCAATATCAGCATTTCCATGTATATCAGGAAATTGGAATCCTGTGTTTAAGCGAGTCATTGTGCGATAGTTCTTTTCAAGTTGTTTTTGCTGCTTTTTGAAACTTAAATTACAATTATAAAATAAAATGAAAAAAAGACATCAAATATAAATACTGGAAAGTTTTCATACTGTTTTAATAGACCAATAGAATAATTTATCGATGAAAACAAAGTTTCTTAGACCCGCAGTACTCCTACAACACCACACTAAAACAGTTTCTCTACCACACATAACATTTTCTACTATTCCTAACATAGTTGTTATTGGTGACTAAAATTAGAAGAGCATAAAATTTTTTTTTTACTTAACAAAATAAGAGTTAACTCTAACTAAAATGCTACAAAAGAACTCGGTTTCCTGTAAAACGTTTTTCGAAAATAAATAGAAAAAGCTTTGTTTTTTATTGTGGTGTTAAATCGAATGAAACAATAATTGTTTATGGATTAAGTAATAAAGGTCCGGTAACTTTATTTATCTAAGACAATTCGTAATTTATTTTTCTGCCATACACTAAAAAATATCGAAGTAAATGGTTGGTGTGAATTAAGTTTTTATGATGCCTAAGTATGCGCAATTTTTCCACATACTTTTGGTTTATTAGAATCGTATATTTATATCATATGCCAATATTTTGATGATTCGAAACAAAAACTTTGAATTGAAGATTTTTAAGGTATTGTAAAGAAATAACCCCATCTAACGTAGTGATGAGCAGATTCGAAAATTACGTGGACCTAACAAAAGTGTATTTAACATAGTTACCAATTACGTGACATTTCTCCCAGTGTTTTGGCAAACTTTTTTATAAAATTTAACCTTTCCTATTTAAAAAGGAGAAGTATTTGACAAAGAATCAGGTGACGAATCCTAATTATGTCAAAAATTAGCTCTATTTGTTTGAAAAGCAAATTTTCTACAATAAACTCGCAACAAATTTTTCTAAATGTTTATAAATTAGCAAATTATTAAACTACTATAGCTATTATTTGTACCGAAAATTTGTAAAATACTTAATGGGAATGGAACTATCTAGATCTGTAATTACCATGGTAATAAAAGTATTAACGGTTTCCATTCATATATAACGGAGATATATATAAAAAAAGCAAAATGAGCAATGTATCCATCAAATACTATAATTCCAAAGAGAAAAAATTTACAAATTTGTGTGAGAAACAAAAAACATTTTTCTTGAGATAAAATTAAAAAAATAATTTTTTTTTTTTTAAATTTTACAATATCTATTATATATAACATAAAAAGTCAGAAGTACTTTATAAAATCAATTTGGTTTGTTTCCCTATAATATATCTTTTAGTAAATGGTATAAAGATTAACAAAACTTCCCTTTGGATGTTAAAAAACGATCAACATTAAGAGAAGGCATTCGAACTAAAATAAAACAAAATTATTGAAAACATAACACATTAATGTACTCTTTTATTTAAAAACTCAAAAGTGTGACCAAGGCGATATCAAATAAGAAACTTACTTTGAGATTGTTTTTTTTGTGTGAATAGGTTTTGTGTAAAGGTTTCAAGATTTTTTGTTGCAAGTTTCGATTATAAACTCTTTTCAAAAAAAGCACACTAAAAATAATCAAAAAAAGATAAACCCTTACAGTTTAATATAAAAATTGAATGCTTGGCTTTTAGTGAATGATTATATATAGTCAGTTTCAGTATGAAACAACCCTATAATCATTTTTAACGATAGACACCGACGTGAAGGTAAGCCAAGTCGTCTATCAACACAAAACATCACAACAGTAACATCACAAACATCAATAACAAATAGCACAAAATCTTACAGTAAAGACTCAATAACTTAAACCACCAAAGGATCCAGCAATTAGCTTATTAGAAAATATTTCAGTTAGTGGTAGTATGATCCATAAACAATCGCTCAACTGGAATTTTAAAATTAGTTTGATTTATTCAAGTTGATTTATTGAGTTATCCAGACTTTATTGTAAATACTTTATTTACTAACAGCATAACATACTTGCAAGTACACATTTTGTGATTACAAAAAGATTTTATTATGTGTTTCATGTCAGTACGCCGCTTGGCTAGCAAGGACAACACTCTTGCCATAAACAAAGCCAAGTCACATTATTCAAAGTACACCGCTTGGCTAGCAAGGACAACACTCTTGCCATAAACAAAGCCAAGTCACACCACTTTGAAACCATGAAAACAACATAATAACAACTCACAAACTATAAACAGATAACATAACAAAAAATACACTTCATATGTAACAGCCATTTACACATTAATTACACATAAATACTTACAAAATATAACATACTTATAAGTACACATTTTGTGATTACAAACAGATTTTATTATGTGTTTCATGTCTGTACATCACTTGGCTAGCAAGGACAACACTCTTGCCATAAACAAAGCCAAGTCACATTATTCAAAGTACACCGCTTGGCTAGCAAGGACAACACTCTTGCCATAAACAAAGCCAAGTCACACCACTTTGAAACCATGAAAACAACATAATAACAACTCACAAACTATAAACAGATAACATAAAAAATACACTTCACATATAACAGTCATTTACACATTAGTTACACATAAACACTTACAAAATATAACCTTAACACATATTTAAACACATAATAAATATCACACATTACTGCATCAAGCAACACACAAAAATACTTTAAATTACAGTTAAAATATTTATAAGAAATGAGGAGTTTAATTGTAAAAAATTAATTATTTATAGATTTAGTACATTGGTAAATACAACATTGTTTGTGTAGCATTTGTTAAATGACATACCTTGTAATGAATGCTCATCAATTTTAAAAAATAAGGTATTAAACGATCTTGTTCTTGAACATGCAACATAGAGTTGACCATGTGAAAAGCAAGGGTTTTTGAGATAAATACCAACTTTGTCAAAAGTTTGACCTTGACTTTTATTTATGGTCATTGAGTATGCTAATCTTACAGGAAATTGACGACGCTTAAGAGTAAAAGGTAAATTTGAATCAGATTGTGTTAACTGAGCCCGAGGGACAAATACCCTCTTGCCAACTGAAACACCTGTTAGAACTTGCCCATCAATGTAATTATTTTGTAGAGCACGCACTATCAATCGGGTACCATTGCAAAGTCCAGCTTTTAGATCTAAATTTCGAAGTAACATTATAACAGCACCAATTTTTAGCTTTAGGCAATGAACAGGCATTCCTGATGGAGTAAGACTGTTTAAAAACTCAACAGGAAAATTATTGATTTCGTTAAGATCATCTGTTTCAATAGTATCAGCACTTAAATAAACCTTAACGTCACCTGGTAAACGGTCCAAAACTTCTTCATTTATTGCTAAAGAATCAACATTATTGGGTGTCAAAATGGCACGTTTAGCATAATCATCTTCTTCTGTAACTCCAAAAATCTTGTCTACTAAAGATTCATTTTCTCCAAGCAAGCATTGCTCAGGAATCTCAATGCACCCGCGAAAGGAACCATTTGCTTTTAAAGGTAATGTTCCACTACCAAGTTTTAAAAGCCATTGAGAGAATTCCTCTTCTTCGGCCTGAACCCTCATATTTTCTGTTAATGAAAATCGCTGAACATATTGCTAATGTTGAGAACATTTTATACAGGCTTCAACAATATCAGCTGGTTGCCCTCTCTTTACAACCGGAAGTATTTGACTAAAATTCCCACCCTTAAGAATAACTTTACCACCGAAAGGAAACTTGTTATTGCAAACGTCTTGAAGTAACTTATCAATGGCATTTAAAGCATGTTTAGGTATCATGGATGCCTCATCTAGTAAATAAAGGCTAACTTGCCTCAAGAATTTTCCGTGTATAGAATTTGGAGTTACATTGCATGTGCTATTTTCCAAAATCGGCACAGGAAGTTTGAACAAACCATGAAGTGTACATCCTTTTTTTAAAAGAGTTGCAGCTATTCCTGTCCATGCAGCTGTTGCAGTTATAATATGTCTACTGCTGGTTTCAGCGATTAAATAATTGTATGTAAATGTTTTACCACAACCTGCAGGGCCATCCATAAAAAACAATCTAGACTGCTTGTTTTCATTGTTAGGTTGCTCACTAAGAGCAGAAAGGATAGCATCAGCAATTTGACGCTGATTATCATTTAACAATGGTCTAACCCTATTTGCTTCATCAATTAAAACCTGAACATCTTCCTCTTGATTTTGTGGGACATAATCTAAAAACTCATCTAAAGTAGGAAGATTAACATCAGCTAAAGTCTTACCATTCTGATTAATTATAGATTCAATTCATGCAATGCATCATATTGCTCACTTCTAAGTTTGTTTTGGTTATTTCTAATAAAAGCAAGGCGCTGTCCCTCAACTTTGACATATGCATCAACAACATATTGCTGGAAAGGTTCTTACCATAGAATATAGGACTAAAAGTTTGTCTAACAGCAAGCCTATGATTATAATACTGAGACAAAGTAACATGGTTTCTAACACGGGTTGCACGGTCAGGGTTGTGCTCTAGTTGATTGTGCCATCCAGCATCACCTCTCGGGAAGAATATTGGATATACCAAAGGATCCAAATTTGCAGACATAGACGAAATTGTTCTTAAAGGCTAACCTCGAGGGTATATAACAATTTCCCTGGATGCAGGTGGAGCACCATCATCTCCCACAAACACAATAGCAACTTCCTCATGGGAAGGAAGATTGTATCGACGTCTATCATGACCTTCAAGCAAAGACATTCTTACAACAGAGGTTGGTCTACCTTCTAAAGCTGCTTGGCAGATTTCTTCATCCTCTACTTCTGCCATGTTTTTAAATGCAAGAGCAAATGGGTTTTCTTGATTAATTAATGTTTGCAAGAGTTGCATTAACTCATGTATACAACCATCATTACCAGGTTGTTCCATTCTGAATGACACTGCTGCATTAGGATCATAGATATACAGCTGACAATATTTGGGCAGACAACCTTCTGCAGGCCTTAAATTTCCAACACGATGCAAAATTTGCCCACAGACCCTAAAACAGAAAGGGCCATTATTTGAGGGAGGAGCTATTTCGGCAGTGAAGGAAGCAAAAGATAAAGAGGAATTATAACTCCTTATGTGTTTAAAAAAATTTTGATTTACAGCATGATCAACATGGTTTCCTGTCATTAAACCAGTCAACAATGGCGGATAAAGAGAAAGAGGAGCTAATGCAACTTTTCCTGAATGGCAGCACAAAAAATGAGTTTCATTTAAAAACTTCTTTGCACTGCAATACTGACAATTATGGTTTAATTCTCCGAGGTAGTTACTCTCTATAGCAATATTATTTCTTGCTATGCGATGCATATTATACCTATTAAATTCTCGCCTAGCCTGATTTCTTTCATTTTGATTACAATTTATTTCAGCTCGCCGGGGCTCATCTCTTTCAATTCGACGACGATTTATCTCAGCTCGCCGGGGCTCATCTCTTTCCATTCGACGACGATTTATCTCAGCTCGCCTGGGCTCATCTCTTTCATTTCGACGGCGGTTTATCTCAGCTCGCCTAGCCTGCCTTCTTTCATTTTGACGAAGTCTAATAATTTCATTTCTTAAATTATTAGACATAATTAGGCATCAAAGGAGTGTGTAAAAATGATGCCTAATATAATAAAAGTTGAAGTTTCTTTTTTAAACTTATCTAAAATAAAGTGTAAGCAAATAATACAGAGCATAATACTATAATCTATTATATTCTACCATATATAGCATTGTGTTAAGATAACATAGTTTTATTAAAAACTTAAACTAAAGTTATAAATTAATGTAATATTTTCAACTAAGTATTGTTTATATATTTATGGTAGTTGTTATCAATTATTGACAAAATATTATAAGTATTTAATCAAAAAAAACAAAAAAAACAAATGTAATTTAAAAAACAAATTTTTTACATATAAGAACTCATAAATAAAGCAAATTAAAAAAATTTAAGGCCTGTCAACTCAGCAGGTACTGCTAGCATGGAAGGATAAAATGTAATCATCCATCAACAAAACCCTTTCATTACTTTGAAAGGCATTTAACGCAAGATTTGCAATAAATAAATACAAAACTACTAAAAGAACCTCTATAAACAATCATATATTTGCTTCAAGTGAAGAAACTTGGAAATATTGAAACTTCTTTTACTATTTTATTTTTTTTTTAGATATTTAATATTCTAAAGAAAAAGGGACAATAATTTAAGGCAAAAAAATTAAAATGTCTATACATATAATATATGTATAGACATTTTAATTCTATATATTTTATTGTGTGTGTGTGTGTCTATATATATATATATATAATATATATATATATATATATATATATATATATATATATATATATTGATGTACATACAAAACATTAAAATAATAATATAAAGAAAACATTCTCTATACAAAAAATCCTAAAAATTTAACAAAAGTTATTAAAACTTATGCTTCAACACGCTGTATACTTACTTTTATATATATAAAAAAAATTTGAGTTAAACATATTTAATGAAGAAAATCGAAACTCTTAAAAATTTTAATGAGGAGGAGCTGTTAGTAAAGCCTGCTTTTTAACAAAATTTATTTATTGTCAAAAGCATACATTGTTAAGAACAGAGGATAACAACATTAAAACACATTTTTTAAACAATATTTTTTCAACACATTTTAGAAATACAATGAATCTCTTGAAAAAGTCAAAAAAATACAAATGAATCTCTTGAAAAAGTCAAAAAAATACAAATGAATCTCTTGAAAAAGTCAAAAAAATAACAACATGTGAAGAGAAAGCTGTGAATAAAAATTCAACCTCTGACCACAGATGTTCCAAATGCCTATCGGTTCATGAATGCACTGAAGCTAAGTTTTGTAAAAATATAAGACTTTTGGCATCAAATGACAGCACAGTTGCTCAACAAATTGCAGCTTCTGTAACAGCTGTCACAAATGCTTACCCTCAAGGAAAAACTCGTCTGGCTCAAGCAAAAGGTGGACAACCTTTACCTGTTACCCCAGGTAAAAATGACTTTGTTTTAGTATAATTAAATGTGTTCAATTTTATTAGTTCTCAATGCCAAAAATATTTACTTATAGGTCATTCAAGTGTAAGAAGACTCTTTGGATCAACACCCTTAGTTACTGCAGGGGATCTCGTTTAAGTGCAAATCAATACTGGATTGTCAAACACAAACGTGAAAAAGTTAGCGACAACTTTGAATCAAATCTCAGCAGTCCAAATTACTAAGCCAAACATTCGCTCCAAATTTTCTGCATTTAGAAACTCACTTGGCGAATTTTTTGATCAAACAGATATTCTATCTGAACAAGGCAATGGAGTTATTGGCAAGAAACTTGTATTTCACTATAAAGATCTGCAAGAACTGATAAATGAAGTTTTTTTGTCACGAAAAGATTTTACGAAGCCACTAGTCAAACTTGGCATTGATGGTGGTGGTGGGTTTCTGAAAGTCACACTAGGAGCTATTAAGAAAATGCTTTGTGAAGATGATCCTCCTTCATGTAAGAAAAACTTGACTACAAACTATATCAAAGATAATGGCTGCAATCGTCAGCTTATCATTGCAATTGCTGAAGATTTATATGAAATCTATTTGAATTATCTGAAACCTATTTGAATGTCAAAATTTTCTGTCTCTCATCAAGCCTAACCCTAAGAATTTTGTTTTTTCTTGTGATCTGAAACTGGCCAACATTCTCTGTGGACTTCAGTCTCACTCATCATCAAATCTTTGCACGCGATGTGATGTCCCATCAAATAACCTTGCACAATCTGAAAATCTTTGCACTATTGGGTCTCTCAAATCATCCTATCAAGCTTTTAGTGCTGCAGGACACGACA
>NC_061167.1:27930616-27980616 GCF_022113875.1 Hydra vulgaris
TTCATAGAGGGCACTACGAACGTTAAAGCTAGAATTGTATGTATTTTATTTAGAACTATTTATTAAATAACGTTTTGCATTATTTTTACAAATGCAATAAATATAAAAAAATATATATTTTATATAGGTTAAACGACATTACGACGAAGGCAATTGTCATAAACTTGCATTGCGATTTCAAAATGCTGATACCGAACATGTTTCTTTTGTTGCAACTACATTAAACCCTGCCAGAAAACTTTTGGTTGATATGATGCAAAACAATATAAGGAATTTATACTTAACTTATGGAACCAGCATATGAACTACCATTAAAACCCAAACTTCCTTTAACGGCTTTTAAATTTGCAATCGATGTCTTACGAAGATGTGGTATCCAGATAATTAAAAGTATTAACTTATTTTACTTAAATTAATGTTTAAGATTTCATAAAATGATATATTTTTTTTAATTATAAATTAAGTTATCCATTTAAATTTCTCCTGAACAACTGATAAAACGAGATTTTTGAAAAAGTTGTCAATGAAGTATATTTTTCCATTCAAGATCACGATTCTAGTTGGATGGCAAGGAAGGCTATACAACTAATTGGCGACAACGTCATGAAAAATGTACCAGCGGTTTTGAAAGAAAGCAATTTTTTTTTGATATTAAGTGATGGATCACAAGCAAGAAAAACTAAAGCGAAAAAGAAACAATTTTAATCAGGATAGAAAGAAATGGTAACAACTAGTTCCTAGTTATTATTAAATTGCTGTTACACTATATATATTTATATTGCTTGCTAGGCCTATATATGAATGTTTGTAATATTTCTATTAATTTAAGCTCTCCTGTCTATTTTTTTACACTTTTATTACAAAAAGGTTATTTTGGCGGGACATATACAGAATCAATAAAAGTCAGAATACACAGCTATTTTATTAATAGTATTTTAATAAATAATATTTGCTGTTGTCTAAAAATGATTACCAATATAAGGTTGTTGCATCCAATGCTGATGTGGTGCAGCTGTGAATACAGTATAAAAGATGGGTTTATTAAAACAAATGGCAACCAACCATCAATGGCTTATTAAGATACATTGTTCTAATCATTGAGTAGAGTTAAAAATACGTTTCAAGAATCAATATTTAAAATTGTGGACGAAACATATTTTGCAATCTTCAAACTATTAAAAAAATTCAGGGAAAATTAAAGTTACGGTGAAAGTTGCATCAGAAAGTGAAAACGTATTGTATCTAAGTCTTACTAAAGTTACAAGTAAATACAATGATCGTTTATTTTAATGTACTTGTTAATGAAGCAACTTAAGGTGATACTAATCTATTAAAAACATCAAAAATAACAAAAAATTATTTCAAATTTTAACAGTTTGAACATCCTTGATCACGTTTATATTTTTTTTTTTTTTCCAATAAAAAAATATTATAAAGTACTTAAATTAGTATTTAAAGACAACAAAGTAATTTTCAAATCCCTAGCAACGGCCTTAGCAACCATTTCTGTTTATATGTTTGCCCTATTTTCACTATTTTTGATTGGTATTATAAAAAGGTTATTTTGACACAGAACAAAATATTTAAGGTGGTTAATCATATTTTTGTGGCCAGTTTGAATTTTTTTTTAATTTGAGTTTTTTTTTGTTTATGACATTTTTTTATTTTAAAACCTATTATTCTCAGAATAATGTTTTAAAAATATTTTAAAACAAGAACATTGATATCTCAGAAACCAATAACTTAATTTCTTTGAAATTTTTACAGTTTGTTCATTGATGTTGAAGAAAGGGCTGGTTGTACAATAATCAAAAAGTATTTTTTATTTTGAAAAGAATTAAAAATTTTACATAACCCACGGACTATTTTTTATGATTTTTATAGGTTAATATCTGCCATTTTACATTATCTATTTTTAAAAAGTTCTACAAAGGGCCCTCCATCAACCATTTAGCTATATGTTTGTAAAATTTAATGCTTTTATCTCAAATATTACTCAAGTTATTTATGTTCTTGTGACTAAATGTTTTTTGCTTTTTTATGCTGACTCAGCATTTTTTTGTGACAAATAAGTAAAAAAATTATGTTTTTTATATTCAGTTTTTTAACTACTATCGAAAAATGTTTATCATTTTAAGAAAAATATTAGATTTTGAAAAATAAAAAATGTAGGGCAGTAATTCTAAAAATTAAAAGTATTTAATAATTTTTTTTTAACATATTACCTAAAATATATATATATATATATATATATATATATATATATATATATATATATATATATATATATATATATATATATATATTAAAGATATTCTATTTAAAATTTTTAAATCTTCTATAAAACAGGGTATTTTCCCCGATAATCGAAAAATAGCTAGAGTTTCACCAATATTTAAAGGCTCACCCCCTCGCAACCAATGTTTCAAATTATTGCCCAATTTCAATTTTGCCTGTTTTTTATAAAATTTTAGAGAGAATTTTATATGAACTAATTTTCAATTATTTTTCTTTAAACAATATACTGTATCAAAATCAATACGGATTTAATATAACCGAACACGCTATACTCCAAACTACCCGCAATATTGCTGAATCTTTTGAAAAATCTCAATATACGTTAGGTGTTTTTATAAATTTATCGAAAACCCTTGATACCATTGACCACAAAATCCTATTTAAAAAAATAGAGCATTATGGAATTAGAGGATATATTTTAAAATTTGTTTACAGTAATACAACTGTCTCTTCCAATTTATTAGATATAACATGTGGGGTCCCTCAAAGTTCTATACTAGGACCTCTTCTCTTTTTAATTTACATTAATGATCTCCCTAAAACCTCAAATTTAATGACGGTCATGTTTGCCGACGAGACATATCTTTTTTTTATCTCATTGTAACATTGAATTAACAAAAGTTTCTGAATGGTTTAAAATGAATAAGCTGTCACTAAATGTTGAGAAAACTAAATATATACTTTTTCATCAAACTTCAAAACAAAAAAACTTTTACAAACATCAAACTATTAACTTTTTAGGAATAAATATTAATGAAAAACTTATTTGGAAGTATCACAATGATTTGTTGTGCAACAAAATTGCTCAAAATATAGGAATAATGTACAAAGCTAGAAATGCTTTAAATAAACACAGTTTAACACAATTATATTTCTCTTTAATCCATTGCCATATAAATCATGCAAATATTGCAAGGGTAATACCAACAAATCTAAACAGCTATCTCGTTATCGTCAGCAGAAGCATGTTGCTCGTCTTATCAATTATAAAGACCGATTTGCTCATGCCAAACCATAATTATTTCAAATGAAAATTCTAAAAATTTATCAGCTAAATATTTTTAATATACATTGTTTTGTGTTCAAGTGTAAAACCAACGAATCTCCAGTTTCTTTTCATAATCTATATACCTTAAAAGATAAAAATAAATATAACTTAAGAAATGATGATGTAATGCGGCAACCTTTATCTTTAACTAATTTTGGAAAGTCATGTATTTAATATTGAGGAACTTTTTTTTGAAACAAAATGGTTTTAGCAAAATTTTGATTTTTCCCATGAATGGAACTATCTTTCATTCAAGAAAAAACTAAAAGAAATTGTTTTATCTTTTGAAGACATGTTTTTATATTTTTAAATTCTTTTAAAAATGAATATGAAGTTTACCACATAGGGTAATATATAAATATTATATCTGGTCCACAACTTATTTGTTTATGAAAACAGCACTTTTTAAAATATTTTTGTATTTATATATATAAGAGTTTCAAAAATTTCTTCATTCCAATTTTAATTATATATTATTACGAAATTTACGTTCTCACTAGTTTTTACTAATTTTTACTACATGTTATTTGGTTTTTATACTTCATGTTAATTTAATTTACTTAATATTCACGAGCGGTTCTCGATGATAAGACCTGAAGGTCTTCTGCGAGTCTCCGCGTTCTTTTTTTTGTATATATTTTCTTTTATTGTATAACGATTTTTATTGTATAAGCTAAATTGAATATTCAAGGAAAGAACAAAAAAAAAATTACTGAAAAAGTTGAAATCCTATCAATTTATGTGTTCGGTCTGCTGTTACCTCGATGTATTAGAGTTAATAACTCCAGTATCAAAAATTTCAAAAATACAGGGCTTATGGCTTACGAAGTAGAGCCAACTATTCAAGAAACAAAATTGAACTTGCAAGATGCCATTCAATGCCCCATTGAAGAAGATATACTGACAAGCCACATTAGCGTCATTTTTGATTTGTCATTGTATTAGCAAATGAAGTAGTTTCTAAATGTTTTAAAGGAAAAGATGTCCATTAATTGAAAAAAGATTGCAGACAAGTTAGAGTCAAGTTTTAAATGAGTAATGGTAACGAAGATATCGGTCAAAAAAGCTGAAACTTTTATAGAAAAACTTAATTTAGTACTCAAGAGTCGTTTCTTGTTTAGTAGCTGTTTTTCTGAAACACGCACACCGATATACAACAATATGAGGTGGTTTGGAATTAGAAAACGAATCTATTCAAGTTGAAATACTTTATGCTCATTTTGAAGGAGTTTTGGATAAAACGGAATTTTTAATTAAGAATTGTTTACAAAAACTAAAAAAATTAAAAATTTTTGTTAAGGTAAATTACCTTGCTAAAGCAGCTCGCGATATATGGAGCCATATTTTAAAAAGTCGTCGGAATGAGTACCCAAACTAATAGTGATAGGGAAAATGTGATTGAACGTGTTACTGATGTTTTTTTACAAAAACGACGAACAGCTACTTTTGATTTGATCAGTCTAAGACCTGCTAAAAAAGAAAATGGCGAAAAAGAAGTCATAGATTTCGTTGAAACAGAATTAAGCAGTGAAAGTGAATTGGAATTATCAGAATCGAGTGGAAGTGAAGAAACTGTGTTAGATTTTGAAATTGGAGAAGTTTTGCCCTAATTTTTGTAAAACAATTCTATATAAATAAAATATGACTATACACGTTTCCTTTTTTATCCTACGTATAAAAAAATGCCTTCATGTTTTCTTTGTTATACTAACACCATATTTAATGCATTTAAATTCATTATAAATATATTTTACTGCAATATAATTGGTATCTAAAATAAAACTGAATTTTAAAGACAACAAGCGGTTGAAATCAAGCTTTTCTTCATTTGCAAAACGCTACTTTATACTTGCTTATATTGTATAAGAAGTAATGGAAGCCCCGGTTTCTTAAGAAATTATTAATACTTCTAAATAAAAACTTTTTTTTTTGAGATAAATCAGATTAACTATTTCCGATCAGGAAATAGGCATAAGTAAAGCGAAGTTATAAAAATATAAATTATAAAGAGTTTAAGTGAGTTTTTAATTTGCACGCCCAATAGAATGCAAGAGTAAGTAAACAATTAAATTGCAACAATAACATAGTTACGCAACATATTACGAAGCTATTACCAAACAATTCTAAAACTATCGAACTCTTTGATTCTAGGTTTGAAAATAAAAAAATGTGTGGCTATAACTTAAAAAACTTGAAAAAAACTTATCTTAATTTTAAATTTTAAAAAGTATTCAACTCATTTACTGCAGTTTTAAGTACTTAAGCTACATTTTGAACAATTAGTCTCTAACTTATTATTTTAAAACAATTCAAAAATATTTAATAACATTTTCATTCAAAAAGAAGTAGAGAAATGAATGAATTTTTAAATATGTTTTTCTAAGTTTGAAAAAGTCCGTGCGAGATCATCTAGAAGGGCGGCCCTCTAAGTCCGCCAAGTCTATTTAAGACGGGCTTTTCATAGCCCGTACGGTTTTTACTACTGCCGAGGCCTGTATATATATGGAGACACCACAAGTATGTCATGAGTAATATATTTTCTTTTTTCCTGCTTTGTTAAAAGTTTAACTTTTTTTAGTTGGACTTATCTATATCAATAATTAGGATTAAAAAATCATGTTTTATTTTGTTTGTTTATTTTAGGACTACGAAGACGACATCCTTTTAATGGCTATTGTGTATTATTTAAATCCTCGCTTTACTGTTATTAAGCAAAACATAGAAGTCACTAACATGCAGCTAGCAGACTACTATGGAGGAGACAAATATCTTGTTTTTTTGGTAGTTGCTCCCCAAAAAGGTTGTTTATATTATACACGCTAAACTGTCGTTTTTTTATTCATTTAACCTAGTATATCTTTAGTTCAAAATCATTTTGGTTATTGTTGGCAGTTTATATTAACAAATGTTCTTCTTTTATTGATAAAGACAAGTAAATTATTGAAATCATTAAGTTTAAATGAACCATAGAGACATTTTTTAAGAACTTTTTTAATGAGTAGAATATAAACAGGAACATCTTTTATGTACTTTATAATAAAATATGTGTGTATGTTATTTTTTAGATTTTTTTTTTTGTTTGAAACTAGCATGAAATAGACTGAAACGCTATAATTTAATATATATATATAAATATATATATATATATATATATATATATATATATATATATATATATATATATAAATATATATATAAATATATATATAAATATATATATAAATATATATATATATATATATATATATATATATATATATATATATATATATATATATATATATATATATATATATATATATATATATATATATGTATATATATATATATACAGGGGCGGACGCAGGTTTTTAATTTACCCCGTCAAAAAAATGCGCCTTACGCCATGTTGTAAGTGACGCAACTACGCTCACAAAGCAAATAGAAAAAATCAGGGGGGGGAGGGGGAATAAGTAAGACTATGTAGTTAAGAGGGGTGGGCAAAATTTTCTTTTCGTTCGATCCAAACGATTAAAGGGGGTGATTTACAGGTTTAACGATTTTTAAGCAGGCAAGCCAAAAAAAAAAGAATTTAGACTACTCAATTTTATGCCACTTTTAAACAGCCTACCAAGTTTACTTACGTTTTTACAAAATGTTTTTATAAAAAAAACATCTAAGGGAGGCCATCGCTTCCATAGCCTGCCCCCTATGTATCCCCTAAATCCTCCTGCCCTTGGGCTGGAGGATTTAAAAAGATTTTCTGTTTGCTATTTCATTGAGAAGCTCATATCTTAGTTTTACTTTGAAACTTTTTTTCTATATAAATATATAATAAATATATAAACCAACAAATGATTTTTTCGCCCAATATCAGGGCTCATCAGCATGTCTAGGAACATATTTATTCCGGACATGGACAATCAGAGAAAGAAAAATTAAGAACTGAAAAGAGAAAGACAAAAATACAAATAGATTTATATACATCGTGAAATAAAAAGTTATATATATTCTTATATAACAAAAAAAAAGACATACCAAGTTAAGCTTTAATAACATAAAAGAAGATCATTTTTGATGAAATAAAAAGAAAGCTAATGGTTTTGACAACTACAGCAAAAAACTGATTTAAATGGCACAAAAACTTATGAATATTATTAGGTTGATTGAGAGAAAATTTATTGAAAATATATTTTTTATTTTTTAGTTTGTTGCTAGAAAATGATATAAAGAGATGGTTAATGTTTGCCTCAAAAAGAGATGGTTAATGTTTACCAATGGTCAAAAAGAGATGGTTAATGTTTGCCTGAACTATGATCACTAATCATATAGCTAATCCCAAACAAAAGTATGGGGTTACATTTAACCCGTCCTGTTAAGGACACTATTAAAGTCTTGGCCTTTCCAGGGGTTTCCATGCCTATTTGTTAGCTGTTATATGAAGAGAGGTGATAATTTCAAAGACAAAAATTTCAAAAGTTGTTGGTGTGTTATAGAATAAACAGTGTAGACACTAATCATTGAAATCAAGTCATCTATTTTTTTATAGAAAATCTATTGATAACATTATCAATACAAGGAACAATTTCTTGATGGATATACATTAATGCCAAACCGTTAAGTCGATATTCTGACATTGTTGTTCTCATATAGTCTTTTAAACGACGCATAACAGAAAAACTCCTCTCACACTCACATGAAGTAACAGGAAGTGTCCCAAGTATCCTTAAAGCTATCTTAATATTTTCAAATCCAGAAAATGATATCGATTTAAGAGTTAAAGATATATTGTCTGGAATAGTCCTAGAGAAACTTTCCCAGTATTTTTCCCAAAGAACTAGTTCCCCATTCAAGGCACTGATATTAGGGAAATCATCTATATAAAAATCACAGAATGTTTCAAACTGCTTCCTCCAACACAATTGGGTTTTGGGTCTTTTAAGAAAAGAAATAATGTTAAATAGAATAATTGATAACCCTTTATATGCAGCTACAGTTTCTGATTTAAATCTTGTAGATATAGATGTAGATACATGATCTATAAGAGGGATAGTAACAGCTCTTTTGAAGTATTCTGAAACAGACTCTGATGGAACATTAGAACGATTTTTTTGAATAGAACAGATTCTTGGTTTTAAAACAAAAATTTCACCTTTACTTGAAAGCAAACATGCTGCTTCATAGCAGTTATTATGAAAACTATCTATATCGTTTCTGATGGAAATAAATGTACTTTTAAGAGCTGTAATAAGGTACAAACTGTCTAAGATATCAATAGTTTTTGATTGCAGTAATTGAGTAACAGGTAAAGTAAAATCAAAGACACGTGTTGTCACAACTAAAGTAAAGAGGAATTGAAAAGTGCCAATGGAATTTAAAAAAGTAGAAGATTTGTTTTGTGTGTCTTTGTTAACAGAACTCTCAAGGGAAGCCATGATACATAAAGTATGGAAAATAGATGAATAATGCTCAAGAAAAGTGTTTAAACCATCTATACGCTCAATCCATCTAGTTCTACAGATATCTTTTAATTTTTTTATGCGTATGAGGTTCTATCTCTTAAATGCTAGCTTCTAAAAACTTTTGTCTACTTTCTGAATAATTAAAAAAATAAGAAAGTTCGCGAACTTTATTAAAAACCTCTGAAACTAATTGGACATTACACGATTTAATTTAATGGGAGTAAGTGGTGAGATCTCTTGGTTAAAAAATATTTTATACTTTTCAACACCGAAATCTGGGTAAGAGGAAACAATATTACAAGAAAAGAACCGATGATAAACCTAACAAACATAAAAAACCAGCCCATTTCTCTGTTCTCTCACAGTTTGCAATTGCTTCAGCTTTAATAATATTATTATTTTCGAAGCTAAAATCTAATGCAGAATGAAATTTTGACATACACAACAAACTTTTGAGATTAATAAAATGAGAACTATAATCAGAAAATATTTTTGAAATTAAAGAATGCTTACAGTAATAATCAGCATGTATATAAATTTCAAGGGATGTTAAAACTTTTAACACATCCATCAGTGTATTGTCAGCAACAAAAAATAATGATGCAGAGCTGTACATACAACTTCCAGATGCTTCAGACCTTAAGAAAAAATATATATATTTACTTCATGTTTTTAAGAGCTAAACTTCTTTTATCAATAAAATTAAAATTGAGTAAAAAATCTTTGCTTTTTAAACAAATTCATAAATCAAATCAATAGTCAAAAATTCAGACAAACCAACAAATGATTTTGACATGTAGGAGTTTAATACATAAATCATGAACATATTATATTCATACATGTCAAAATCACTTGACGGTGTTGACACTTATTAAATATTGATTAGTCAACGAGATTTTTTTATAGATTAGATTAATACGGTATTAACAATAAATATTTTTACAAAAAAGTATTTAATTTTGTAATAAAATACAATAAGATAATTATTTTTGAAAAAAAAGTAAATTGACTTACCTTAGAGAAATACAATGCATTTTATTGTCTTTTAAGTAAGAAGGGATACAAAATTCGGCACATATATTTCTTCTTATTGACAATAAGATGGCACAATAATTTTGTGCCATCAATAAAACGACTTAAAAGACCTTTGTTACTAACCATTTTGTTATTGTTGTAAATAAATGTATCCAATAAAGTTTCATAAAAAGTATTTAAATCGACAAGATTATCGGTTTTAAATCTTTTAAGTACATCATCAATCAAGTTGTAAGCCATGCTTATACGTTAAAATTTTAAGGAAATACTTTGTTTTTACAACGGAGTTCTTTGAGTTCCTTGAGTTCTTTTGAGTTGTTTATCGATCTTTGCAACCAATCAAAATACTGCTGCAAATGCTGCAAAGGATAGTTTACACTAAACATGTTTTTTTTTTTTTAACGAATTGAATTGCTACTTTTAATAGCGTAAACCAATGAACTTATCCAATTTTCTCATATCCTGCAAAGTAGAGTTTACATTAGCAAGTTTTATAAAACACTTTTTCAAACGTCTGCAAAGCATAGTTTTCACTGTAATCTTTTTCTAATTATATTTTCTAACAAAAATATATAGATCGGCAATAAACTTTAGGCGGGCGTTAGACGTCATAATACTTATATTTATTTTTGTTTTTTACCCCGTCACTTGCAGCACTTGACGGGGTTTAAGTCCGCCCCTGATATATATATATATGTATATATATATATATATATATATATATATATATATATATATATATATATATATATATATATATATATATATATATATATATATATATATATATATATATACATTGCATCAATAAAGACGTTTTAGGTTGAATGTCATGATAATGGAAAAAAATTTGACTTTTACCATGACATTCAAACTATTAGACTATGTCAACCTGACAAGGAAACGATTGAAAACAAAATAAAAACCGCAACTTCTAGGGAGATTTGAATGATTTTTTAATGAAACACTCCGCACAAAGGTGAATAAAATAGGTGTATGCACTGACATGTGTAATATTATTATTTATTACAAACACATTAGTTTATGCATTGGTAAATTTTACCTTGAACTATTGATGTTTAATAAATAACAGTTTTAGAAAATTTTATATCTTAATAATCAATTTAATCTTAATAATCTTTATTTAATAGCAAATTGGCAAGATTTAAAAATTTAAGTAATTTTTAATATTGAATGTAGTTAAATATTGTTAAATAAATCATATACATGTTCTTTTTTTTATTAGAAAATGTCTCAATTGACTCTCTAAATTCTCATACTTAAGTATGTGACTGCCATTTTCATCAATTTTTCTCCGTGTGATTTATTAAGTTCTGATATTGAAAACCTCTTCATTGTTTTATTTATGTTTTTGTGTACAGACTCAGAGGTTTGTTCACTGAAAACACCCACGGGTCTTTTTTTTCTTTCAATAAAAAAGCAAGATGGGCTTGAATTATGTGTAATTTCCATCCCAGGCTAACGTTTACGTTGCTAGGCTTAACGTTGATTTAACGTTTAGAATAAAAGTTTTTTTCAACGTTGATTTATCAACGTTAAATCAACGTCAGATTCAAACGTTATGTCAACGTTGATTCGACGCAAAAAAACGATACAATAACGTTGAATTTACGTTGATTCAACGTTTAGAATGAAAACTTTTTCAACGTTGATTTATCAACGTTAGGTTCAAACGTTATATAACGTTAATTCGACGCGAAGAAACGCTATAAAAACGTTGAATTTAAGTTTAAAATGATTTTTTTAACGTTAATTCATCAACGTTAAGACGACTGTTAAAACACTTTTTTACCATCAAATCGTGCTATGTAAGTCAAAATGTATGTATATTTGTAAACGTGCTATGTGCGTCAAAATGTGATCACCATCAAAACGTATTATGCATGTACATGTACAAAAAATATCTTTAGGCATAAAAATTGAAATTATCTATGCCTGAGGGTTTTATGTATAAATATATACATACATATATATATATATATATATATATATATATATATATATATATATATATATATATATATATATATATATATATATATATATATATATATATATATATATATATATATATATATATACATATATATATATACATATATATATATATATATATATATATATGTATATATATATGTATATATATATATATATATATATATATATATATATGTATATATATATATATATATATATATATATATATATATATATATATATATATATATATATATATATATATATATATATATATATATATATATATATATATATATATATACGTTAAACCCTCATGATAAGAGTCGGAAATCAGCAATGCCAACCTTAAAGACTTTGAAGTCGTCAAAAAACTAATGACCTCGTTTCTGTTTGATGATAACTCCTTTATGCCATATATATTTTTTGATACCTCTAGATAAGATTGATGATACCTCTAGATAAGATTCATGAACTGCTAGACATAAGGTGCATTGATACTTCATCTAGATGTTTGATATTGGAACCTGTAAAATATCATTACTATTTTGTAGTAAAAATTATAATAACTCATTTATTTTTAAACAAAAAATCTAACTCTTACTAAATCATAGTTCAAGCATATTAAATAATTGCCTACTTGGAAAATAATCTGGATATTCTCTTTGTTTATGTTTTTTTTTTTTGAGAAAATCAACATCCTCAGTTTTTCTTTTTTCCTCAGTCATTGTGAATTTAAAATTTTCACATTATTATTTGTTTTCTATGGAAATGAAATAGTTGAAAAATGCTTCTTGAAAAATCTTCTTTTTAGCTTATTATTTAGATTTTAAAAAATAATTAAGAAATAGATGTTATACCTGAAGAGAACTTAAGTTTTATTAGTGGAAACTTCAGCCAATTTTTCCCAGGATTCTAACAACAATTCAATATCTTATAATAATTTTAACAAATAATAAAATAAGGAAACCATAATATAAAAACTATTTGAAAACATTATATTATAGTACCTGGACTACTGTTAAAGGGAAAACTAGACTTTTTACAACTTTGACTCTTTTTAAATAATGATTTTAGGTGTTATTAGTGGTTATGAGATTCCTTTTTTTGTTATTAAATAGACTTATTTTTTTTTTAATTATTCTGCAGAAGTCTCTCTTTAAAATTTATAACTTAACAGCAAGAGTGCTTGTTTAGGTTTCAAAAAAATCAAAACCAATCATATCAAAAACTGTTAAAGCAATTGTACTTATTTTAATTTCAGTATTAGATATATAAGAACACAAGGTTTAGAATAAAAGAGAAAACTCAGTACATTAAGAATAGGATTGCAATAATCCCATGTTAAAACATATATATTAAACATAAAGACAAAATACTTTATTATAAATAAATAATAATAATCAGAAATACAATAGCAAAGTATATGGCATAATATCACACAATCTGAATGTTCTCTGATTACAAAAGAATATTTGCTTAAAAAGAAGCATTTAACCTTTTTTTAAATTTAATGTCTAATAGTAATACTATTACTTTGGTTTTGAAATTAGTATACTAAAAGCTGTTTCTGGATTAAACAAAGATTATTAAGTTTTTATAAATAAAACAATACTTATTGATGTAAATATCAATGGTTTACCTTTATTTAGTTCTAAATTAATACTAATACCTTGGTAGTCAATACTAATAGTATTGACCACCACACTTGCTTTCGACAGCAACTGATTTTGGAGTCTGAAGTAAAGTTCTTTTACAAGAACTTTTAAAAGAAAATGCCACTCTAATGTTCTAGTTATGGCAGAATCATCTTCTAGTAGTGAAGAAAAGAAACTTAAGAGAAATAATGACAAATCAAAATATACACAAAACTTTTGTTTTTATTTTGATTGTCATTATTTCTCTCAAGTTTCTTTTCTTCACTACTAGAAGATGATTCTGCCAGAGCTAGAAAATTAGAGTGACATTTTCGCCAGTTTTTTGAATAAGTCATTCATTTTTTTATTCATAAAACGTTTTTGATAACTAAAAATTAAAAATTTCACACATTATACTAAAATATTATATTAATTAAGTTTTGCTTTAACAGTTAAAGTAATATCTAATCAATAATATTAGCAATAATCAGTTGAAATTTAACTAATACAACTTTATGCAAACTTAACGCATGGTTTTTTTATAATTGACATCAATGATTTAAAGTTGAAATAACGTTAAAAAAACAACGTTTAAACCGTAACGTTGATTTAACGTTGAAATAACGTTAAAAAAACAATGTTTAAACCGTAACGTTGATTTAACGTTGAAATAACGTTAAAAAAACAACGTTTAAACTGTAACGTTGATTTAACGTTATGACATAGTTGGACAACGTTGAAACAATGCTTCAACCGAATTTCAACGTTGAAACAACGTAATAATGCCGTCTGGGCTTATTCTAAAGACTACCATAAGAGCATTAAGCGAATATCGGAATCATGTATATGGTCTATTACAAACAAATTCTGAAGAGATCCATAGTGAAAGTCTAGAGAAGTGGCACCATGAGTTCACCGCACTGGGTGACACCAACCTTAGTGACGCCACTGATGTTAGCTTATTTTATTTTTTTGAATAAATTAAGGTGTAGATGTGTATAGTAGTTAGGGTTAAGCTACTATATTGGTTTAAGATTAAAATAAGGTTAGCTATTTAATTCAAAACATATATAAAGTTAGGCTGTTCAACAAGCTTTGCAAATTACTAGGCTGTTCAACAAGATATGCAAATTAGACAGTGTGTAGATTTATAAAATAGAATTTACAAATTGAACGGAAATAGAACATGTTTTATAAATTGATAGGACAGTAGTAATTTTAAGTTTTTATTATTTTAGGTACTGGCACGGTGAACTTGACGACTTACCTTCCTGCAACAAAATTAAAAAACCCTTTAACTACAAGCCAATTTAAAATAATATTTATACAAAGTTTTCTAAGAAGAATTTTCCCTTTATTTTATTTACTAATTAGATTACTTATATTTCATAACTTCTTTAAGTTATTTTTGGAGATTTAATTTTGTTGTTTTGTAAAATTTTAAGTTTAAAATTTTGTAAAACACCAAAAAATTGTTTTACATATAGATTTTTAGTTTTTTAATAATTACTTTTTATTCAGGAGTATAATTATAACTTAAGTGTCTCATTTTGGTAATATTTTTTCTGTAAATATCAATTTGATATTATGTTATCAATGTGAGAGTATAATCTCTTGATATATTTAAAAAATGGTAGAACGAGGTACATAAACCAATTATCCTTACGCTTTTTTTTCTTTTAAATCAAATTCAAGTTAAGCGCAAAATATTTCAAAAACTTTTGATATCGATTGGTCGATTCAAATTTTATTGTTATTTTTACATGGTTTCCACTTACTATGAGCGTAAGTGTGCAAACTGGCAATCGGAAAATTTTGAACAAAAATTAACGCCGTACTAATGTGAGTCGGTTCTCTAAACAGTTCTCACCCGCAAAAATGAATCCAATTATCTTACTAAACAGGTAGTTAGTGTATCTTTTTTCTTATAAAAATTTAATTTGTTGTATAAAATTTCTATAAAATAAAAAACTGGCTAAATCTCTATTAACATGGTTTAATTGATTAATCTTTGTGGGCTAAAATAAACCAGAAAAAACTATTTATAAAAATTTTTTAGATTTAAGTAGTAAAGTTAAAGTTGCTTTGTATTTTTTGAATTAGTCCGTTTGCAAGTATCTCTAAATGTGGCTAGAAATTAAGTTTCGTTTCTCAATCTTAGTGTCTAACTTTTAACCTTTCTAAAAGCTAAAATATAACTAATATGTTGTAAAATTACAAATGTTCACAGCTTTAACCTCATAACACTACGAAATATTCGTCTGGGAACACGGGGATCAAATTAAGGGGTGCGGCATGTTGCGCAAACAAGTTCTTTTAAGAAAAACAATATAAACTTTTATTTTTAATCACTTATATGAACGAATATTGAGTTATAAATGGTAAATAGGTAGTAAGATTTACATAGTTGTCACTTTTATTTTTGCTTCCTAAGCCACTTATCTCAGAATCAGTGTTTTCATCTGAATTCTTTTTCTTATTTTCGCAATGAGTGCATTTACAAAGATCTGAACAATTTAAACTTCCTTTACGGCAGGAACATTGGTTTGTTATGCATGCACTTTTGCAACAACAGCTAAAAATATCAAGAATTGCATCAGATACTGGTGGGTTCTTTAGCAATAAAATATTTATCTGACCATTAGTAATTTGGTAGCCATTGCCAACTGGGCTCATAACATTAATCCACTGTGTTAAACATATTTTCCATATATAAGCCACATAGTTGGCCGATTAATGAGCTTATAAATGGCATCATTATTGGGAGGCATAAATTCTTCTCCATACTTTCCTTTTCTAAAGAGTTGATAACGAGCTTCGTTTACATCAACGGTATTCCGTTCACCATATGCATAGCAGATAAACATTTTTAGCGTAGTACGTGTTTTTTCTTTTCCAAACGGATTATTACCCAAATCGCTACAAGCTTCCAAAAATATTTCATTACTCTGCATTAGTTTTAAAAGCGAAACTTTCTTTTTCCCAAAAAATGCACTAGTAAAATCGCAACCAGTAAAAGCATGGAATCCTGGTAAAGAAAGACAAGTTTGAGTACTCCAAAAATGAACAAAATTATTTATGGAAATAATTCGCTGAAGGTTGCGTTGTCCAGTCCAAAAGTAGAGATCAATTTTTGGTAACAAACATTTTACAAAAATACATAAAACAAACACATCTGTATCAGAGGGCTTAACAATGATGTTCCGCTTTGATTTGAATGCATGTTGTACATGTAGCATGAGTCTAGAATCAGTTTCTTCGTGATCGCATTTCAAAACATTTACTTCCTCTACCAACCGTTTACTGTTAAAAGAAATAAAACTATAACATTTATCTTCGCATGTAAAATACAAATCCAGCCCATTAATCAAAATAAGCTAAATATCTTTCCAACAAATAAACAAAAAGCAAATAAAAATCTCCTTATTCTTTCCATTAGACATGAATTTTTTTCAAGGTCTCTATACTTTTTGATCTTTGTTATAGATAATGACCGAAACATCGCTTTCTGATGATTTAACAATATGTTCTGCATATTTTATACTTTGCAAAAGATAACAATCAGAAACAAAATCTACTCTAGATGATTTATGGTAATGAGCTTGTTGAATAACAATTTTTAAAACTAAGTCGGCAACCTCTCCATATAAATCTGGCACATCAACAAGCCCATGCAGGATTGCCATAGCATCTAAAATTAGGGCATTGTCCTCTGGAACTGAATTGGTTATTGGATTACTTGTCTTTTTTTCTAATTCGTGAAGCAGTTTTGATTTTCGAGACTAAACAAAAGTACCGTCAGATCCAGCAATAGACAATGGACATGCACTGAGACAACCTAAACAAAAAAAAGTTAATTAGAGTCAGATGGATTTATAAAACAAAGAACTATTTTTGAGAATTTATCATTTAATAATTACAAATGAATAAATATACCTGATAGGATATCTTTAGCACTAATAGATTTATTTTGTCCAATGAGTAAAAGACGTGCAAATGTATTTCTATTCGCTTTTAAAGAAATTGTTTGACCTTTTGAATTTTTTGTTTCAAAGTTTGATTTCAGCAATAAAAATGTTTTCAGGTTTTATTGTTTCAATGTTGTAAATATTTCTTTTGATTCACAAGCAATTTTATCTCTTATAAATTATTGTAACTCAAATTCCCCTTTAACAACACCTTCTTGTAAATCGTTTTTAACATCACAAGATGCCACTCTTCCACTAGGTATTTAAATGAGTTCTCTTGATGGTAACGTAATAAAAGGATTCGCCATATTATTAATAGTAGAAACTAATTTCATTAAAATTTCGTTATGGTTTCTTATGGATGTGGTGTCAAGATTTTTACGATACCTAGAAATGTAAAATAGTGGCAACAATTTATTAAAAAAAATTGAGCTACAAAAGCTGTATCAAGCACAAGCAATTTATTAAACAAATTCAATTCTGTGCGGTAGTGGTGTAGTGGTAGAGCGCTCGCTTCATAAACGAGTGGTTCCGAGTTCGATCCCCACCACGTCCCTGGTAGTACCGCGCTCAACTCGTATCTCCGCGCAGCGGCCTTGTTCGTCAAGGTTCGTGTTTCGGAGTTATAGAGTTGAGAGAGGGTTATAGCCACAAATAAGTAGCCTCCTCGTCTGTAGTGGCCTTTTCGGCCTTGAGGAGGTGAATCAAAATAAAAAAAAAATTCTATTCACCAAAAGTACTTTTGTAAAAAATCAACAACAATGTTTATATTAAATGTAAAAAAAAATAACACAAAACATCTAAACCTAAATTAAACAAACAACTTACTTCTAAGCCTGAATCTTTGAATCTTTTCCCAATAATGCTACAGTAAGACATAATAGTATAAAATTCCCTAAGTCTGACAATAACTCTATCTTTGTATTCCTCACTTTTCCATCTAACTTACTGTATCTTTGAATAAATACCTTCATCAAACATCATTGTTACTTACCGAAGATTTAGTTTATCTGCAATAACAATGCCTTGGAATAAAATTTCATTTATTTTACTAAGTTCAGTAATAGGGTTATCGATAATAGGAAGATAAATTATCTTAGAAAATGTAGGTATAATAGGTACATTTTTTGTGTTAAATCCTGTCCAATCAGGTAAAAAAAGAATTAATTGTAGTTGTGACAACTTACACAAATTGTAAGCTAAATCGATTTTTCGAGCAGTTATTAATAAAGGTTGATAAAACAGTTCTTTGATATTAGTATCTGACAATGCATCCTTTAAAGATGGAGATAATCTATTTCCCAGATTGAAAGTAGGTAGATCATTTTTATCCCATTTAAATGAACGCTCAACTCTGCTAATTATTGGTTTTTTGCCTAAAGACACTAAAGTATCAGAAGCTCTCTGATACTTTAGTGTCAGTATTATAGATATACCGGCTGCTACAAGGGTTTGACCTTTTCCATTCTTTGTTTCTTCACTATAATCTTGATTATCATAAACTAATGTTGTAGGAACATGAGGAATTAGTTCTGCAGGGACCACATGATCTGTAGTTGAATTTAAGGTTGCTAATGCAGTGTCATGTCGGACTATCGCATCATAAGATGCAGAATATCCAAACCCATTTAAAATGCCAATCGTTTCTTTAGAATCTGTGATTTGACGATTTGCCACTCCAAGAGCTAAAGATTTTATTTTCTGTTTTTGACCGCTTGAAGCAGCATAGATTGTATCCTGTGAAATGTTCAAAACACACTGCTCCTTCTCCTTTGATAACAAAATGTATGTGTTATGATCAGGAACTGTATTAGAAAATCCTAACATCCAACTTAAATGATTAAATAGATTAATTGGAACCATTTTCTTGCAACTTTGTAAATTAAAGTCATTTCCTGTTGGTGGCCACTCATACTCAAATGATTCACAATTTTGGATTTCATCATCTAAACTAACAGCACTTTTATACATATGAAACAAATAATTTTCGTAGTTAACAGGTTTCTTGACTAATTCATCTATGTCACTATCTGACTCAGATGTTGCAGTATCATCACTTATAATCATATTTTCTGCAATTTTTCCTGCTGAAAGTGTGTCATCTAAAATAATTTCACTTTTATTTCTTGTTTCACGCCTATGAAATAATAGATCTAGATAATCTTTACGTAGCCGTTCTTTAAGTCTGTATTTTCTATAAGAAGATGCATCTATGCCCTCGTTATTTTTTACATATTGCAAAAATATTTTGTATAAACGTGACATGGTAATTATTTCACTTTCTTTAAACAAACAATCTATAATTTCTTCTTTACAAAATAAATCATATGAATCTTTGTAAATGAGAGTTTTTGAAGTTATTAATTTTGTAACATTTTGAACACAACTTTCATAACTTTTGTAGCAACGCGCGTGATAACTTCAATCTAAACGCGTGTGATAACGTCAATAGCAGAACAATCTCTAGAAGAGCATTGCTTCCTATTTCAAATAAAATATTTGTTTCTATTTCTATTATATTTACTAATTATTTCTAATAGAATATTTGTGTCATTTTTATGTTCAGCTGCGAGTCGCAACTTAGCGGCATTGTAAGTTAATAATTGAGTTAAACTTTGGAATACCATATTTTTAGAAACCTATATAAATATCCTATATAAATAATTCTTATTATTATAATGAATAAATATTTAATATAAATATATAAATATCCTATATAATCTTATATAAATATCCTATATAAATAATTCTTATTATTTTATATATAAATACCTATATAAATAATTCTTAATATTAAATAATGTATCAAAATCATTTTTTAGCAGAGTAAACGACTCTTTTATTTATTTTTATTTATACACCCTTATTAATTTTTTAATTATATTATTAAATAAAAGAATTACTTTATCATAGTTTTTTAGTTACGCTTTCTTACAGATGAGACAAATCTTTGGTAATAAATTTGCAGACATAGATATTTTTATTCTATTAGGTTCGACAGATAGCAACCTTTTACTTTTTCTTTTTGAAACAAAATGTTTATTAGACTCTAGTAAATCCAAATTATTGTCCTGTTGTAAAGATACTTGCAGCTCATCTTTGTTTTTTTCAACTTTTTTTAAAATAACTTTATTTGTAAATCTTTGATAAGATTAGCGATGATACTAAAAATTGGTCTGAATTGAATTTGAAACAAATAGAAGTTGTTGCTTAAGTTGTTCTTCATCTTCTTCGCTAAAATAACAATAACTTTTAACGGATACTTTTCTGTGGTTACCATTTAAATTTTTCCATGCTTGACGAAATTCTAAAAATCTTTCAGAAGAAGTTCTAGTAAATTTGACAAGGTCATTGTAATTTACAACGTTGTTAAAATGAATCAAGCAAGTTTTACGTGCCACCTTTGATTTTCATAAAAAAAAAATTTTAATGTAATATTTTGCATAACCTAATTTTTGATTTGTTTTTTATTAAACGCTCCAGTAAAGTCGTTCCTCAACTTACACGCTTTCAAAAATGTAAACAATATTTATTCCATCGATATATTTCGAACACGACACGCGTGAACGAAAGGTGAACAGAAAAATACTTATTAAAGGTAAAGTATGGTGTTTGATGTTGTAAACATTTATCTTTTCGTTTCACTAAATGTTAACACGCAAGTTTACTGACGGAAAACGTAGACCCCGAGTTGAGCAACAGGATGAATGAAACAAATCGACCTGCATACGGCCTAAATTGACTTTATGTGGTGATAACAGAAATCAGTACATTTAGTGTAAATTTAAATGCAGTAATTAGCGGCTATCGTCTAGTTAAAACAGTGTTTAATCTTTTGCGTTGTTAAAATAATTACATGACGCATGAATAAATCTGTGGCGCGTAATTTCGGTGCTAAAATAATGAAATCAATATTTTCATAAAGAAAAGTATATTAGTTAAAAATTCAATCCATTTTTTTTTTGAAAAACACTCCATAGAAACATTTAGTTTTGACTTTTTTTTTTTATTTATTTATTTTTTTGTTCGTTTTTAGTATAAATACGAATAGCGGAGGCAAGAACAAGACATAACTGGTCTTACTATTAAGCTGGTTAGTCTATACCGTAAACAAAAATTAAAATGTAACACTGTACAATATAAACAATACAATATATTTTTCTAAAGATTTAATAAAATAAAAATAATTGGTCCTAAAGTCCTATTTTAACTTTTTGTATTAGTTAAGAAAAATTAAAGAAAAAAAATTAAAAAAAAGTAATTAGTACAAAGAAATTGTATTACTAAAAAGCATGCAAGAAAATACGCAGGGAGTTTCTAAAACCCCGAATTTTAAAAAGCCGATACGCCGAAATGCCGAAAAACCTTCTACACCTTTTCAAGATGTAAATGAGAACATGAAAGTTGTAATTAAGAAGTCGTAATATGTAATTAAGAAACACAACATGTAATTGAGAAAACGTTATATGTAATTGAGAAACACAACATGTAAATAAGAAGTCGTAACATGTAATTAAGAAACACAACAGGTAATTGAGAAAACGTAAGATATAATTGAGAAATCATAATATGTAATTGAGAAATCGTAACTTGTAATTGAGAACACATAAATTAAAATAGCAAATTCACAGTCTAAGTTTGTAGGTTGTTACAAAAGGTCTTTTTGGACATGAATTTAAGTTATAATCTTAAATTTTGCTTTTGTATGCACAAGTAATAATAATGGAATTGAAAGATCGTTGTGTTATATGCCAATACACTATGACCCGAAAGTCTGTGATTAAGCTAAATCCGTGTCAACATTTATGTCACCAAATTTGTTTACGTCCAGTTCTCGAACAACCAGATTCAAGTTGTCCGATTTGTCGGCATGAAATACACACAACTGAACAAGTTGAAAGGAAACGTTACGTTTTATCTTCTCCAAATGACAGGAGAAGAGTTGTTGAATGTGCGGAGCGATTTGAAGATTGGGTGAATCTCGCGCAAACGCTAGGTATCAAATATAAGACAGCATACAATTGGGTTCGCAGCGGAAATTCAAATTTCATCGGAAAAGGAGGTTTTAAACCGAAAAAGTTGACCGAAGATCAAATCGAAGAAACATTAACATGGATTGAAAATGATTGTCAATTAACATTGGTGGCCATCAAAACAAAGATATTAAGACAATTTAACATAAACGTTAGCACAACAACAATAGCAAATTACCGCGAAGGCAGATTGTTCTCATTAAAAAAAGTGCACAAGGAGCCTTCTACAATGAACAGTTATGAAAACAAACAAAAAAGAGCTGAATATGTTAGAAACATAAACGAACATATCACAAATGGTCGTCAGATAGTTTGGTTGGATGAAACAAATTTTAACCTTTTTTGTAGAAAAACGCAAGGACGCGCAAGACAAGGAAAAAGAGCAATTATGAAAGTACCTGCTTCAAAAGGTTTAAACATACACTTGATCGCAGCTATTTCAACTACAAATGTCGTCATGATAGAAACTCGCCGGGGATCATTTAAAGCAGATTCCTGTAACGAGTGGATGTTGGCTATGTTTCAGCAGTGGGTTACATCCGGGAATCGTTTGGAGGATTTGGTCGTCGTAACAGATAATGCTCCTTGTCACGCTCGTTTGCAAAGGGTGTTTGATAATTCACCAGCTCAGTTGTTACGTTTGGGACCTTACAGTCCAATGTTGAACCCGGTGGAAACGATCCGGTCCGAAATTAAAAGTAACGTTAAAAATGCAGTTCGCATTCCACCTGTATTAGGTGACGGGATTGCGGAACAGCGCATGCAGTACTTAGAACGAATTGTAATTGAGGCGAAAAATACTATAATGGGAGGAGATCGTGCACGTGCGGTACAACACACAACCACGCACTATGCAACTATTTTAAATATGGAAGACGTACAAGTTGGTGCTTAAATGATCAATGAAGTGATTTTTAATTATATAATTTTTAATTATAATTTTTAATTGAATTATAAATTTTTCCCTAAAATGTTTTTAGTGTTTATTATGTTTAATTCATTTGCCCAAAAATTATAAATTTTTCCCTAAATTTTTCCCTAAAAAATTAAATTTACGCTACAAATCTTGCGTCATTTGTAAGTGCGTTATTTTATACGCTCCATTTTTTTTAAGCGCCATTTTACACTTACTCCTTTAAAGCGATATCTAAATTAAAATTTTCGTGTTCTCAATTACATCTTTCTATTTCTTAATTACAACTTACATTTTCTCAATTACATGTTACGATTCTTAATTACAATTTTTGTTTTCTAAATTACATCTTATGTTTCTTAATTACAACTTACGTTTTCTCAATTACATCTTACGTTTCTTAATTACAACTTTTGTTTTCTCAATTACATCTTGAAAAGGTGTAGAAGAAACTGAATAAAAAACGGAATGAAAGCAATGAAAAAGCGGTAGTCAACCCCCGCTTTAAATTTTTAAATTATTGTTTTGAATTTTATTATAATTCTAAACATATAAAATTAAAAAAATTGTGTAGCAATAAGTTTTGTATTGCTATGGCATCTGTGTATCGTACATCTAAGTTTTTGATTTTCAGCAATGAGGTAAGTTTAGTGGAACCTGCACAATAAGAGAAAAGTCTGTCACTAATGTTAAATATGCACAATAATCTGTTATCACAGTAAGAGTATAATTTTTAATTAGTAAATTTTTTGTTGCTAATTTTTTCTATATGTTTCTTTATTCTGTGTTAGTTAACACAGATTAAAGATTAATTAATCTGTGTTTTCTTAATCTGGATAGTTTTTATTTTTAATAAAAAAAATAGAGAATAGGAAGTTTCTTTTTTTAGTTTTTTAATTTTTTTTAAATTTAAAGTTTTTATTTACATAATATAAAGTAATCTTTGAAGTATGCCTGTTTCAATAGTATGGTTGATCCATCCGTTTGACGAGCCTCAAGTACTTTATTTTACTTATATAACTTATATATTATATATATATAACTTATATATTATATATATATAACTTATATATTATATATATATACTTCCTTATATTATAAAGAAAACAGCCGTGTTTTCCTTAAATAAGCAACAACAAAAAGTAACATATTTACCAGCAGTATAGATATTTTACATAAGCATGTTATAAATTACAAAAAATATATCTGCAGTCTTCATTCTGGATGGGTCACTCCCATATAGCCTGTCTAAATTGAGGAGAGCGATCATAAACAAAGCAAAACATAAACAAATCAAATAAAATAAATAATACACATACAGAAGTTTACTTTTAGTCAACAATCATTTTTATATCTTATATATCTTCTATGGTGTTATATATTTTATCACCAGTGATACAATTGTTGTTTCTATTTATCTTGATGTAACAACATTTGTTTTAATTTAGCTTCGAGGACATATTTTTTAATGTTGTAAAAGAGATTGTTTTTGATTTATTTTTAAGTTAATTCCAGTTCATTAATATAGAGTATTTAAAGGAATGTTTATCGTAGGATTTTGTATTATATATTAACACACTCAGTGCACCTCATCAAGGTTTTTTTGTGAGTTGACAGCTAATTGCACCGCAAAGAAAAACCATTTATTAAATATTTGAGGTAACTTTTTGATTATGCAGCTGTGAATAAGTAAACAATTTTCAATTTTGATTATATCATGTAATTTTAAAAATTGTAGTGCGTTAAAAGATGTGAATGGGTACTTTTTGGTAGAAATTCAATAACCCTGACTGCTTTTTTCTACATAGTAAAGAGGTGATTCATTTATGTTTTGATTTCATGATAGAAGACAATATGCGATAAAATTGCAAGCCCTTTTAATATATTTGTTGCAAGAAAATTGCGAACTTACAAGGGTATAATATAGTATTTACTTAAATCATAAATAACATAAACTATAGAGAGTATAAGTAGAATTTAGTAAAAAATAAAAATATTTTATTTACTTTTAACTACTTTAATTAGCAATTAATTTCGTAATTTTTATTTAAAATTGCGATGTTAACACATTTTTCACATGCTCGCATACTTTTATTGATTTTATTATATACGATCTAATATATGTTTATGATATCATGTTTAAAAGTTTTTAATTTTGTCATTTATTTAGCATTTATTTTACTATACTTTCAAAACACTTTAAGTCTAAGTAAAATTTTTAAATTCGGTATTCTAATAAAGCCATGTAGTTCATTTTTCAATCTGTATTGTGTTTTCTTATTTTAAAATATTATTATGTTATTTTAGAATACAGAAGAACAAAAATTAGAATAAAATAAAAACTAGAAGAGACTGTTCACATCTAAATCATATTGTTCTTCTAACATTGCTTTACTGGATATATATTTTATTTATAAAGTTAGCGAACTTTGAAACTATTTTTTTAATGCTTATGCACTTTAAAAGAATCTACTTTTAATGCAACTTAAAGCAAGTAGCATGCAAGCTATCAGTTGAGTTGTTGGTGATATATTCTCTGTGTAGCACTGCCGGTTCAAGAAGTGAATAATAGTAAAAGCGCATGGGTATACCAGCTGTTTAATCAACCATTGAAATTATTAGCTTCATAATGGCAAAAAAGATAATTCTTTTATAGAAAAAGATAAATTATTGATAGTTGTCTTAATTAAGAACAGCTAAAGTGCATGGAGGGACTGCTGAGATGCATTTGATGCATTCAAAAGTATCCCAAAACACAAATTTGAAAAAAGTTATTAAATAAATAAAGATTTAAAATTAATTCAAGTTATTAAAGCAGTTTTGAAGATTAAAAATTTTGAGCCTGAATTAATACATCAACTTTTTTTAGCATGAATTAATACATTTTAAAACTTCGTGACTAGATTTGTTTAATAAAATCGTTGCGGATTTATTCAGAACAGAAATAGGAATTTTAACTAAACCAGATTGTGAAAATGCCACAAATCAAATGTTTTATTGTATCTCTATTTATTTATGAATCTGATTATCTTTTTTCTCTAAATAAGTCTTTTTGAATTTTGAATATTATTATTAGCTTTAATTCTAGTAATTTTCAGAGCTTTTTTTACGTAGCAACTAATTTAAAATAAGTTGTAGGTATTCAGTGACAGATCCAGGATTTTTTGGTGATTGAGATAGCTAACTTCCAGACATGAAGCGAACTCGAAACATAAGTATGTTTATACTTATGTAAAATAATGAGTCTGTTCAAAAAATTGCTTGATTCATATAACAGGTCAGGTCAGGTTTATCCTGCTACTGGTAACATTTAACCCAGTACAATCTGCTTCATGTCCTGCGCATTATAGGATATGCCATTTTAGGCAAAGACTAGGAGATGCAAACTCCGACATAAAACACCCCCTGCCCTGGGGCTCTTGGTTGAGTAAAGGCTAGAGATGGTGTCTCGATAAAAATACTCATCTTGGACAGATGTTAAATACATCCGGCTGCTGTCTTGTAGAAGGCCTCCTAGGCAAAGACTTAAGGAGTAAAAAGATTCTATCTGATGACCCGCCTCGCACCCCTTCTTCATCTATTAGGCTGGCGCAGATGTATTTTCAATACATTGTTTTCAGTTTAGAATGTTGAACGCTGGATCTTCTTGACTCGATGCATGGGTTTTGCTTGTATCTCTCTTTTTATGAATTGGTAACTCATTCTATTATCTCCAAATGAGGGTACAGCTCTAAAACTCAGTTTTATGGTTCTGAGGCCGACTGGTAATCAGGTTTCCCGAACTTTGTGGTATCTCTTAGAGAGGCTGATTCCATTAACAGCTGAAAAATATCAGAGTACTAACAGTGCCATGTTGAGCATGGATGGTATCCCTGTTTGTACATTTGGTTTGCATTGCCGAGGCCACATTAGAGCCCTTTGTTACGGATAAGGGTTTATTAGTGGAAATGAGGCAATTGCTTGGGCTATAAAACAGTGCACTGAGTACTATCTATGTTTCGAGTCAAGATCTTTAACAAATTTAAAAATGAATAAAGTAACAAAAACTATAAAACACAAAAAACCACAGTCATAACTAAGTTCGCTAAACCTATCATTCACCAATATTCGTGGTCTTCGAAGTAACTTTTCTTCCGTTGAGTCTTATCTCTTGCAAAGTTCAACAGACATACTTGCTCTTTGCGAGACTAATTTGAGTTCAGCTGTCTCATCTTGTGATCTTAGTGTTGATGGTTATCTTCCTTTAATTCGTAAAGACTCTAATAGTCACATGCTAGGCCTGGGCATTTACATTTGTAATAATTCACCCATTTGTCGGGAAACTAGGTTTGAATCAACAGACTACTCTTTCATGTGCTTTCGTTTAGCACCACTTCACTCTATCACCTTTCTCTTTGTTCTATATCGCTCTCCTTCATTTAAAGACTGCACTCTTCTTGATGTTATTTCTGATTATATTCACCAAGCCGTCATTCTTTATCCATGAGCCAATATTATTATTGTCGGTGACTTGAATGTTCATCACACTGAATGGCTTGGCTCTTGTGTCAGTGACTCTGCAGGCATTAAGACCCATAACTTTTGCCTTTCTCAATCTCTAACTCAAATAGTCAACTTTCCAACTCGCTTTCCAGACAACCCAAATCATTTACCTTCTCTACTCGACTTATGTCTTGTTTCTAATCCTAGTCAGTGCACAGTTTTTTTACACTCACCCTTAGGTGCTTCTGAACATGGTTTGATCTTTTTAAAACTATTATCTAATTCTTCTTAACCATCAGAATCCCCCTATCATCGTACATATTACAACTACCTTATAGCTGACTGGGACTCTTACCCTGCTTTTCGTCGTGATAGCCCCTGGGTAGAAATCTTTCGTCTCCCTGTTGACAAATGTGCTTCTTACATAACTTCGTGGATTCAGGCTGGCATGGAATCCTTTATTCCTCACATTGTGCTGCTGCAATTGCTAATCGAAACCATTACTTCCATATCTATCAGCAAAACAATTCTCCAGAAAACAGACGTCTGTTTATTACTGCTAGGAACCATTGTAAAAAGGTTTTGTCTAACGCCAAAGCCCGCTATTCTCAGACCATGAAATCTCGTTTTTCATCACAAAAATTTGGCTCTCGTGACTTCTGAAGAATCTTTATTAGTATCAATAATAAGGGCAAGTCTGCAATTCCACCTCTTTTGTATGGTTCAGACTTTGTTATCTCACCTAAAGGCAAAGCTGAACTGTTTGCCCAGAACTTTTCATCATTATCATCTCTTGATTTCACTAGTTACGTTCTACCTGATATAGCCGTCATACAGGTTGATCCACTGCTTGACATCCGTATCACTCCAGCTTCTATATCTAAAGTGATTTCCTGCTTAGACTCTTCTACAGCTTGCGGCCCGGACAACATACATGTTATAGTCTTGCAGAAGTGTTCTTCGGAGCTGTCGTCTGTCCTTTCAAAACTATTTAACAAGTGCTTATCAGAGTCTTGTTTTCCAGACTGCTGGTAAGCAGCATCTGTTATTCCTATTTTTAAAAATTCTGGAGAGCGATCTGATTCGTCTAACTACCGTCCCATTAGTCTTCTTCCTATCATAAGCAAGGTTTTTGAATCTTTAATTAACAAACACTTAATCTCGAATCTCGAATCTCATAACCTACTTTCTGATCATCAATATGGATTTCAATCTTCTCGTTCTACGGCTGATTTGCTAACAGTAATAACCGATAGGTTTTATCACGCATTAGATAAAGGTGGAGAGGTTAAGGCTATTGCTCTTGACATTTCTAAGGCGTTTGATAAAGTTTGGCATGCTGGTCTTCTCCATAAGCTTTCTTCTTACGGTGTATCTGGAAACATCTTTAAGATTATCGAATCCTTCCTTTCCAATCGTAGTATAAAAGTTGTCTTTGATGGACAGAACTCTTCTTCTTATTCTGTAACCTCAGGGGTTCCTCAAGGTTCAATCCTTGGCCCTAAACTCTTTTTAATTTACAATAACGATCTTCCGATTTTCTCACATCTAAGGTGGTATTGCTCGCTGATGATACTACCATTTATTTTTGTCACGATAAGAAGCCAACTCTCTCTGATTGCAGGGGCTTGCAGGGGCATCTGAGCATGAAAAGGATCTCACTTCTGCTACAGCATGGATCTCACTGTGGCTGGTGAATTTTAATTCAGATAAAACTCAATTTTTTTCAGCCAATCGTTATCGCAATAATTTAGACCTTCCTATATTTATGAACGGTAATGTACTTGATGAGTCTCTTACCACTCATCTTCTAGGATTAACTCTTACTTCTGATCTTTCTTGGAAACCTTATATCAAATCCGTTGCAAAGTTAGCATCTGCTAAAGTTGCTTTTCTTCATCGAGCTCGTCACTTTCTTACTGGATTCTATTCTCTATCTCTATAAATCTCAAATCCGGCCTTGTATGGAATACTGTTGCCTAATCTGGGGTGGATCTTCTAATGATGCCCTTTCTCTTTTAGACAAGGTGCAAAAACGCTATGTAAACAAAGTTGGACCTACTCATGCAGCCAACCTTCAACCTCTGTCACATCGTCGTAATGTTGCTTATCTTTCTCTTTTCTGCAAATACTATAATGGGCACTGCTCTAAAAAGCTTGCGTCTCTTGTGCCATCTACAAAAATTCATTCTCGTGTTACTCGTCATTCAATTAAGTCTAATCCTTTTTCGGTTACTGTTCCTAAGTGCTCCAAAAACTCTTATTCGTCTAGTTTTTTTCCTCGAACATCAGTTCTTTGGAATTCGCTTCCTTCATCTTGCTTTCCTGATTCATATAATTTGCAATCTTTTAAGTCGTCTGTCAATCGTTATCTTGCTCTACAATCTTCATCTTTTCTCTTCCAGTAACTTCCAACACTAATTAGTGGTTGCTTGCAGCCTTTATGGAAGATGTAAAAAAAAGGAAAAAATTGTTAAAAATAAAACTGTATTTGCATTTTGTATTTTAAATAACCAATTGGTTTTTTGAAATATTATTAACGCAATTTTATACGCATAAGTTTACTTTTTGCGCCTAAAAAAAAATTCCTCTTTTTTTAATTTCTTATAACGGATGGTGTCTTTCAAGTTTAACTTCTTTAAAAGTTGTTTTTGGTGATTTGTGTTTATTTTTCGTTACTTTAATTAGAGTTATTGGTAGTTTTTAAAGTTTTATAAAATTGGATAATATTGAAATAAAATTAAAAAGTAAAATTAAAAAGTAAAAATTGAATAATAAGCCCCGGTCACGTGACCAGATGACAAATTTATGAACTGTTTATTTTAATATTAATTTCAAATTGTTATATTTGCAAACGGAAAATTTATGCAGGCAATAAACCATTTTAATAACATAAATATACTCAGAAAGTATTATTGCTTCACGACTGATAGTTTTGCAATAACTCAGGACTTTCAAAACGTTCGCCATGTTGCCCCGCTTTCCCCTATATATATATATATATATATACATATATATATATATATATATATATATCAGCAGCGGGTCCAGGATTCAGTGGTGGGGGGTAATGCTTGGAGGTTTACTGTTTACTGTTTACTGAGGTTTACTGAGGGGAGGTTTACTGAGGGGAGGGTTTGGGATGGGATATCCCCCTCCCAAAAATTTATGTGAGACAGGCATATAAATTATTATAAAATAGGTTTATTACTATCAGTTGATTACAAATTAATAAACACCAGTTTACAAGTTCATTAACACCAGTTGAAAGTTAATTAACACCAGTTGACTACAGTCTAAAAGTTCATTAACACAGTAGACTAGATTTTTGAAAACAAGACGATTCAACACAGAAGTACTGGAACTTCGAAACTGCAGCCAATTTAATTAAGTTTTAAAACGTTTTGATTGAATAATAATATTTTTATAAATAAAGTCTTTTTTTAAATAACATTAAATTACAATGATTTTTAATTTCATTTGTAAAAATACCTTAGCAAGTTAACTTGCAAGTTAACCCAATTGGGTTATATTCAAAAGATGCACTGTAGAGTTTAAACAAACAAATAAGAAATTATAAACTTAAGTACTCATAAGACTTGGGCTCACGGCTAAAATATTGAGGTTAAACACTATGATGAATCAGATGCGCTACTCTTTACTAAGATTAAATCCAAAAGTATCAAGGATATTATTTAGAAAACATAACAATTTCCGAGGAATGTAAATACCAGATAAATTGATTAAAGTGATTGTAATGTAAACAATGAAATAAATTAAATTAAATCGCTTTTTTATTACATTTTTTTAATTAAAGTTTCCTTTCTTAATGTATCTATATTTTTTAATAATTTTCATATAAATATCAAGTAAAGTAATGTATTAAAATAATGTGTTTGTTTTCAAGATTGGACACAAGATTAAAGATTCTAAAACTTTGACTAAAATTATTTATTAGGCGTTTAGTCAAACATAATGCGCGCTATAATGCATGTCGTAGGGGTCAAAAATATTTTTTCTCAATAATTTTAAAATCTTTGACCAAAAAAATTATTATTGCCAGATATAACATATTTTTTACGATGTATAACCAACTTTTTTTTAGTTTTTTGCCGTTTTTTGATTGTTTTGAGTCACTGTGCGACGTTATTTTCTGTACTTTTTATAAAAAATTTTTTTTTTGAATTTAGTTTCGCATGCTACCATAAAATAGTTAGCAAAACTTATTAGAAGTTAAACGAATCCGCGGAAGGGAAAAAATATACTCTCTCTTTAGTTACTACTTACTTGCTTTCTACTAGTAAATCCTGAATTAATACCAGTTTGATAATTAAACAAATAAATATACACATAATAACAATTCAATAGTAAATAAATAATCTATACTATGAACTCCTGAATTATCACTAATAAATTCTGATTTAACACTAACTTGATAATTAAACAAATATATATAAACATAATAACAATTTAAATTAGATTATTTAAAAAAATTACTATTCAAAAGCTTCGTCAATAACTAGTAAGCATACAAAAGTTTATACGTTATTTAAATCTTTTTAAACATACAAACCTTAAATGCTTTTAAACAGACAAAAATTAAAAATCAGTAAATGACTTTAAGATGAATTTATCCATCAGACAGTTTTCGATATTCCATGTTTCATTAATTTCAAAACCATTTTCATATTCAACAATAATATCTGTGTACTCTACATAATGCTGACCAATATACTGTTTTTTAAAAGACACTTTTACCTCATTGTTGAATTTACCAGCCATCGTAAAATTTACAACTATGTCACCACCTTGTCCAGATACATTGCCTTTACTAAGTCTAAAAAATTCAAACGACATATTGTAGGATTCATTATTCTGATAGTAGTAACCGTTTACTGCCCCACCTTCAAAAATTGTTTCCACTTCAAGCTCTTGCATTAATTCAACGGAATCTATGTTTTTTTTTATTATTATGTTATCAGTATTTATTACTAAAGTTTCAACATTCGCTTCAAACTGTTCTGTGTTTTTTTAAATCAACTTTGTTTAAAGACGAAATAATTTGACCTAACCAAGATTCCTCAAAATAACTAAAATCTTCAAGTAAAATAGGAAGTATTGGTTTATTCAGTTGTGTGACGTAGGTTAACACCTTTTGACAATTGACGCTTTTACTGTATGCTGTAGTATTAAAACTCAGAATAACTACAGAATTTTCAACCTTGTTTTTGTTTTTCAGCAGCGTTTATGTTTTCTTTCATATCACCTGCAATATCAAACCAAATAGGAACATTTCTTTCATTTAGAATATTGGGAACACGTTTTACTAGTTCTTGATTGTTGTACTGATAACTCAACATCACATGTAAGCCACGAGGAACTAGGGTTTGTGTACGGGAGATCTCAATACGAAAAGAATCACTTAAGTTATCAACCATCCAAATACCATTTAAAGAAAGAGAGTTTTTGGTTTGGATAACTATCCCTGAGTAATCAACATCATGCATTCCAATATAATGTTTTTTAAATGTTAATGAACTTTCATTTTTTGTGATTAAATCCATGTCGCAATACCACTTTTTTTGAGTAATACCATCATCATCGTCTCCCTTTCCGGCAATGCGCCCATTTATTAAAGCAAGCATATCAAAAATCATATCAAATTTTCTTCATATTGAATATAACCAGTTGCTTTTCCAGAAACATTACAAAGGTTTCTATTTATGTAATCTACTTCATCATCCTTTAAATTTTTTTGAATTTGAACTATTAAATCTTTTATTTTTGAATCGACTTCTTTAATAGTACTTATTTCTGTATATAATGCTCCAGCGCAAATAACACCTAGCCATCCACTTTGTTTATAACCAAAAAGCTCAGCTTTAACAGGAATAATAGGAATCTTAAAGGAATAATAGGAATCTCAAATAGGAATCAAAAATCTGATCTTCGTATGAAAGATATTATTTTAGATCATTTGAAACCTCGTAGCTTGAACTCATAAACGGAATTACTATGGTTGCTTCTTGGCAGCTAATTTAATCATTTCATGCATTTCCTGAGATTCAAAAATTGTTTGAATTCCGTTGTCAAAAACTTTTTTACAAACAAAATAAGCTAAATTTTCTTGCTCTTTAGAAAAAGAAAGCATAATTTTACTTTCTTTCTTTTTTTAAATCAGTTTCAATATTATTTATTAAACTCTGATTCATTTAGTCCGGATACAAAAAAAAATGGAAAATTTTCCTATATAGGGTTCATCATATTCTTCAATTATCCAATTACCTATCAGGTCATGCACCGCTGTGTTGAGAACAATGATTCCAACGTAGTGAGCTGTGTGGAGACCAACGTATTTTTTTTCCATGTTAATAACACCTTTATAATTTTCTATTGAGTAAGCACCTGCAACAGTGAAAGCACCAGCGTCGTCATCACCTTGACCAAAAATTTTCCCATTGCACAATTCAAAAAAACTACAAATAAAGTTATAAATATAACATTTATTCGAAGTAAGAAATTATATATATATATATATATATATATATATATATATATATATATATATATTATATATATATATATATATATATAAAATAACCTTTTATAAGCTCTTGCAGGCATCCAGCATATTATCATCTGCAAAGTTGCACAATTCAGTATCTTTAATAAATGAGGATATATCATTTATAAAGATGTTAAAGAGGATGGGGCCAAGGATGGAACCTTGAGGCACTCTGGATAAAATATCAACCCAATTAGAAACAGAAAGTCCTATCCTTACCCTTTGTTTGCAACCACTAATAAACGATATGATAAATTTAAGACTTGTTTTGAAAAAGCATTTGCCTCTAATTTAGCAATAACTAGGTCATGCGGAATGAAATCATACGCTTTAGATAGATCCATTAATAATGTTTCAACAATACCTCCATTGTTAATGCATTCATGCCACTTATTTAGTAAGAAAAAAAGTGTATGCAGGGACGGATCTAGCATTTTTAAAGGTTGATGCGAAATTTTTTTAATAGAACTTCCCTCCCCCCTCCCTTAACATCCCCAGGGTTTAAGTATAGTCAATTTCAAAAGTGGAGGGATAGAAAAAGGCGTAGCAAGTGTGGGGCAGACATGCCCCAGACGGCTTTTTACAGGAGTGACGCCGCTCTATATATCATTAAATAATAACTAAATTTGTTTTGTATTGCTTTTGTACTATCTATTTTTTATAAAAATTTTCACAAATGTTGCCTTGGCTATTTCGTTCATAATTAGACATGTATTTTTAAGTCTAATTTACTTAATAAAGTGCACCAACGAGAAAGTAATCTATAGGACTTTGCACTTTATCTGTGTACTATTATTTTGCCAAAGGTTAGCCCTTAATTTCTGGGTTCTTTCCTTTTCTTGAGAGGCACGTAATGTGAAGTAATGTTGCTTTAGGTTAGCCCTTCATTTCTAAATTCTTACTTTTTCTTGATAAGCACGTAATGTAAAGTAATATTAGGTTATTTATTAATGTAAAGTAATATCAAGTTAAATAATATTAGAATTATAAAGGTTAGCCCTCCATTTCTAGATTTTATGTAAAGTATTAGTAATCTTATATAAGGTTAACCCTGCATTTTTAAATTCTTTTCTTTTCTTGATAGGATTTTTTTTTTTTTATTTATTTATGAACTTTTATTATATTTTATTATTGAAGATCAATAAATATAAAATAAATATAAGCTAACAGTCTCTCTCTCTCTCTCTCTCTCTCTCTCTCTCTCTATATATATATATATATATATATATATATATATATATATATATATATATATATATATATATATATATATATATATATATATATATATATATATATATATATATATATATATATACATATATATATATATATATATATATATATATATATATATATATATATATATATATATATATATATATATATACTTCTTTCTTTTTAAAGAAGTATATATATATATATATATATATATATATCTTTCTTTTTAAAAAAGTATATATATATATATATATATATATATATATATATATATATATATTTCTTTAAACTGAAATACTTCTTTTACATTCACAAGATGTTATTGGAATTGTTCCTAATATATAAACACTTTTCTTATATAGAAATTAGGCATTCATAAAAATCAGATTTCCATGGTTTCTTAACTTGTATTCTGGACAGTAAAGTTGATGGAACTACTGCTAGATCTTTTTGGTCAAACATATCATTTTCTAGAAACCTATTATCTAGCTCATTAATAAGATGTTCAATTAATGGAGAAGTAATGCTATGTTTAAAATAGTCACAAACTGTATTTGTAGGATAATTATACTGGTAAACCGGAAAAGTACGCAATCTAGGTCTCATTTCTTGGATATCAAGACTAAAACCAAAAGCCAAACTAAAAGCAATAGCTACTACAACTAAACTAAGCCTATGGCTTGTACAATAAACAAAAAAAGCATTATGATTTAGAGTTTTTATTAAAGAAGCAACTCCTTTATATTCACCTCCCATAAATCCTGTACCATCATACCCTTGGCGTCTACAACTATGAGTATCAAGTCCAAAAAGTGTGTTGAAGTACATTAAGTAATTTTAGTAAGTAATTTTAATAAACTTAGAGAAAGACTAAGACCAGATGTACCAGACTTGCAATCAATAAATGTTAGAAATTATTCGCAAATCTCATGATTTGAATTTAAAAAAAAGTGACATTTGTTCAGTATTTAAACAGTCAACTGCTTCATCACAAAGAATTTAAAAAAAATTGAAATGCTTGACATTTATTACTAAATCTACTTCAATTGTTTTTCTACGAGAATCAATAACTTGGTTTAGGGTAGTTTTTATAAAGGTTTTTGATATAAAGGTTTTTGTAAAGGTCTTTGATAAGATGGTTTTGATATAAAGTTCTTTGATAAATAGATTTTTACAAAGGCCTTTGATATAAAGGTTGCATTTTTTGGAATTGAAAAAAAGTGATTAGCTTATATTTGATCACCAGCATTTACGCTAATTTTTAAAAGTTGTAAGAAGTTACCTATTCCAACCAAGAAATATTATTTTTTTAATTATTGGAATATATTTTTTTTTAAGTTATCAAATAAAACGAGAAATATATCAACCTCAATAACATTACTTTTGGGGTTGCAACATGAACATAATGCACTGTAAAACACAACTTTTTTCATGTTTTTAAAAATCATGAACAACATTACCCTATTCTTGATGAGGCTTGAAAACTAAAGTTAGTATTCCAGACTTGTTTGAAATACTAGCACATAGCACACATAAAGGAAAACAGTAAGCTCAATGTTCATTGCTAGAATAAGCTAACCAAAAAAAGTGGCTGAGTCATTCAATTTTAAATAATCTTTTTGTATTAGTTTATTAAATATCTATTTAACAGAAACTGAAAAAAACAAATATTGAGTTATGACAAAATACTTTGTTTAATATATCTAACAAAATTGCATCGTCGTTGCCAGCTGTTGAAAGTTTACCATGGGTTAGATATGTTGAAACATCATATAAAGTATTTGAGTCTTTATATAAAAGAATATTAACTGAATTGGAGTCTAATCACTTAAATATTTTAGATTCTACAGAAAGTTCAAAAGGCAACTCTATAAAAGCATTGTCTCTTTAGAAGTTAGCTTTAGATTTAATTGGGGCATGCTTTGCAGAATTAACTTTTTTTTAAGGAACAGAGAATTGTTTTTTTATTTGTTTCATTTTTAGGAATATTTAAGTGAAAAGGATAAATAAAAATAAAAAAAGTATATAAAACAAGATCAGTTTATATTATTTTCTAGCTGGAAATATATTACACCATTAACTTTAGTAATAGGGTTTACCTTAAAGCTACATAATCTTTACCATCTTCTGGCTTCCGGTTAAAACAATCCATTTAAAAATTTTCAAGACTGATTATATGGCTGCACTGGACACTTGTTATTTAAAATTTTCAACTCCTTAGTTAACTGATTTTTACATTTGCAAATATTTTGAAAATACCTAGCCTTAATTACATTTGAAGCTAAAAAATCCTTCTTTGTTTCAAAACTTTAATTTACAAGCAAAGTCCTACGACAAAAGCTACGAGCGAAGTATGTATATCAGAATACGAACCTGGTGTGGCATATCAGGATTTTGTAAATTTTGAACGATTTGGAGCAACTGATGCAATAGTTCTAAACTTTCTACAAAATTGATTGGTTAATAAAAAAATTTTCCAATCATATTTGGAATTTTTTGCGGAAGGTTTGTTGCAACTGATGCAATTGTTATTTTATGATGCACTTAAATTTAGCGTAGCAAAAGGACTGATGCACGTGCATCAGTGGCGACACCCTAGATCCGCCCCTGGTATGCTGAGTACTATAACCTCTACGAAAACCAAACAAATATTTTTAAATTTTGGCTTTATAAATAACAAACTCTGTTCATAATCGATCATTTCAAAAACATTAGAAATTAAGTGACTTTAGTAATTAAGCTACATTTTAATATCGCCTATATAGCCTGCTGTTACAAGGGAGAGTAGCTACATCGACTTACAGCCTGCTACTACTAGGGAATGCCGCTACACTGAAGAAGGGTTTGGTTTGGGCAAGCAATCTGTTATTAAAAAAAAAAAAACATTTTCTGGTCTATTTTATTAGTGTTTTTATTATTATTATTATTAGTGTCTTTAAAACTACAGTTTATGGAATCCAAAAAAAACATTTGGCAATTATAATTTTAATTGGAGAAATAGAATAACTGCTGGCTGTACCTAAAATGAAAAGCTCTTCCGGCCAAGATCAATCTGAAGCTGTGTTAAGTGCACCTTATTACTAGAACCTTGATGACAAAACACAAATAATGTGTTGTGACACAATAGTGACTAATAGCTTGTGTAGTTTTAAAACAAAAACTAGACAGGGAATTACTACTTTTTGCTTACCACCATTACGTTTAAGAACTATTTTAAAATGTATTTTTGAAACAAAAATCTACCAAGTCACAAGTAGCCCGGATATCCGGAGACAACTGGAAAACTATTACTCTGGCTACTATTGAAACATACACTTGAAGACAATTGAAGAATTGTTGACATTTTACAATGGAGACAAAATTGTAATCTTCTGGATCGACGAAAGACAAGTATTTGTAAGAAGGAGAAATAAGTGTTAATAGCTTGAGCAAAGGATGAATAATATACTTTTCATTCAAGTTGAACAGAAAAGCTGCTTTCAATTTGCGAATACTGTCACTGTCGGAACCATTAGTTTTCCAGAATGATTGTAAACAATATAGGGGAAGTGGGAGCATAACCACCTCCGTAACGCTTGTAATAATGTTGTATGAAAATAAAAACAAAATGTTTCTTTTTTTAACAGTTTATTTCAATAACCACACCATTAAACTTTAAATTGATGCAATTAAGAAAAAAATTAAACGGTATTTGTAAATGTTATTACACAAACACGGTTAGCACGGATCCTTATAATGCCTACCTAGCTGTCCCAAAAATGCCCAAAAATAGCTGTCCCAAAAATACTTATACGGAAAGTTAGCGTACGCATCAAGGTACCCGGTGATACAAATTTTGAAATTATTTTGTCTGCGGAAAATAATATAATTTGAATGTTTAAATGCGCTAATAAAAACACTTGTAGAATTTGAACTACTCAATATAATTTGATAAAAAAGTTTCAGGATGACTGTTTTAGGATTTATTGCAGTTTTAGTTGAAGTTTTGTCAGTTTTTTGCCACTTATACCTCAAAGCGTTAACGATTACTTTGAAATTCGGTCACTATTTTTAAAATAACGGGCAATGAGTGTTCTACTATGTAATACCAACAACTTTTGTCATAATTATTTTATCGGTAGATGTACAGTTTTCATTTTATAGACCAAAATAGTGATTTGCTACTTAAAGCGTGATTTGAATTGGCTTATGCCAATGGCATTGAGACGACCTTCAAAGTGGAAGGGGTCAACCCCTCAATTTCTAAAACAAAAGCAATAATTTCTCGATAATTGCCTATATTTCTAAAACAAAAGGTCCTTGCAAAAAAAAAGTGGGCAGGCCATGGCTTCCTGGACGGCCATATATGCATAGCGTGAATATACCAACATTTCCTAAGGTATAAACTACTGCCAGAATGCAAAAAAAAATTTTAAAAATGGTTAAGAAGGATTTCTAGGGATACTTACATAGAAAATAAAAATATTTATTTATCTCAAAACAGAACAACTGTGAAAAAACCAATTATTTTTTATATTGACAAAGATAATTGACTTAAAAAATTTAGATAAGTTAACTAAGATATCTGAGGGTTTGGTTTGGGCAAGCAATCTGTTGCTTAAAAAAAAAAACATTTTCTGGTCTATTTTATTAGTGATCTCTTTAAAACTACAGTTTATGGAATCCAAGACTATATAGCCAGTCGGAGGAAAATTACTCTAACTGAATAACTAATTAGGTTGAAGGGTTGCTTTGTAATAAAATAACCCGTGTGACAAGTATCATTTGTTTAATAAATGTGATAATGTGAAGGAACTGTTCAAGAATTATTTCCTTGTAATTTAATATTACCTCAATTAAATCAAGTAAATATATCCTTTATTTTGATAGTAATTAAATAGTAATATGTGTTACTATGTTAAGTGGGTTGTTATCAAATATAAATTTAGGTCAAATTTTGTAAAAGGCAGAGTTTGATTTAGTGAAGTCAAATTTATTAAATTGCCACAATGCCAAATCAAGCAAAGAATCATGATGAAAATCGGAAGTTTGTGTGCTTGCTCTGTCTGAAAAAATATTTAAGACAGCTTACTAATTTTCAAGCAGATCGAATATGCCAGCTATACAAGACTAAGATCAATATCAGTGATACTCGGTTACCAAAGGGATTCTGTGAATCGTGTAGAATTACCTGCACAGGAAACAAGAGGGAAAAGAAGTTGTACTCTCTCCTTTGTTTGATTTTAAGTCAATACAAGTGACATTTGTAACAAGAGGCATTTTGTGTTGTTGCCTAATATGCCGAATTAGTCGTTCAAAGCTGTAAGAAAAACATCCTCTTAGAGCAAACCACTATTGAGAAAAAACCAAAGGTGCGTTTCAGCAAATGCCTCAGCCCTTTAGGAAAAGGTTTACCTCACGAATGCTCTCAAATAATGTTAAGGGAAAACAATCAATCTTTAGCAGCAAAAGATGCCAAATCATACGAACAAATCGCATCTCGAGTTGTTTCCAATAAAGAATTACCTTCGGAAGGAACTATTCTACTGGCTAACAGTTACTCCTGGTAAATATTTATCATTAAATAATTTTAACATATATATTGAAATAAAGTCTTGACTGTTAAGAAATAACACTAGATAGATTTCAAGAAGTATATTTTTGACAAGTTTCTAATTTCTTTAAAAACGAATAATTTGAAAGTTTTACACAAGCCTACTAAACAAAGTTTATTGTAACAATAAAATATGTATGTTTTGGTTTTAGGTCAAAGTAGTGCGAAGACACCATCAAGTGCTCCAAAACTAACCACTGAAGCCCTAGTAAATGTGCAATTAAATACGTGCCTGTCAAACAACAGATTAAAGAAACTTGTTAGAGCTGTAAACAAAACATCAATCAGCAAGATGGTAAAGCGAAATTTCTACATGAATTTTCTAAAACTAGGTCAACAATTGAGCGATTTCTTCACCTGCAAAGACTTAAAAATCACATACAAAAAAACAGATTTTTGTACATTTCATGCTGTTGCTCACTGCAATTATTTATTAAGTCTTGCGAATCATGTTATTCCGTCCCGCAAAATTTCTGGTGGCTATTTTGCTAAGCTCGGAATTCATGGTGGCAAAGGTTCTTAGGTTTTGTCTAAACATTGTTGATACTGCGTTAAGGGATAAAACCAGCTCAACGCACTAACAACAATATCTCACTCAAAGGACTGGTAAAAATACTGGAGTCAAGAGAAAAATTATTGTTGGGGTTTCAGAAGATTTGCCAGAAACACACTCCATAATTGAACAAGTCTGGTCATTGATTAATGCAAATGGAGTTAAACTAATTTTGGCTTATGATATGAAAGTTGCAAATATAATTTGTGGTCTTCAAACTCATTAAGTACGCACCCTTGCACCTAGTGTGACGTCAAATCTAATTGTCTTGCCAAATCTGGAAACTTGCGAACACTGGACTCACTTAAATCTGACGAGGTTGGTGCTAATGCAATGCTGTTTGGCAATGACATTGGAAAGCCTATCATCTGCGGGCCTGTCAATATTCTGATTTTGGAAATCATTCCACCGATGAAATTGCATCTCCTCTTAGGAGTTGTTAACCATCTATTCAAGATCCTTAAAACTGCTTGGATAAAAGCTGTTAAGCGGCCAGCCGCCCTCCACATTTAACTGAGCCCGTATCACGGGGGCCTGTTTGTAGGAAATGAATGCAGGAAGTTTCTTAAAAATGTAGATATGCTACAGCAACTTGCTGAGACAAACATGACCCAATATTGAATAATTGAAGCATTCAAAAGGTTCAATTTAGTTTTCAAGGCTTTGACAAAGCTTGCTTTGGATACATCCTTCAGCCAGATTTTGCTGAAAAAATTAAAAATTTTAAAAAGTGTTACCTAAAGATAACTGGTGCAAGCGTAACACCCAAAATTCACGCTGTCTTCAATTACATCAAGGATTTCATAAGTTACAAAGAATCCCTCTTAGAGCCCTACAGTGAACAAACTGTCGAAACTTCTCATCAAGATTTTTATCAAAATAGGTCGAAGTATAGGCAAATTAATAATTATCCTGAGTACTCAGAAAGATTGTTGCGCTGCAACAGTAAGCATTTTTAAAGAACATCATTTGAGTTATTGGAAACTAGGCTGCTGAAATTTACATTTTACGGCGTGTAATGAATATTTTCACCATCTTTAAAAGTAGTATTAGAGAGTATTTCTATTAAAAGAGTACATTGAGCTATTTATTAATAATCTTTTGGTGGAGAAAATAAAATAAACATTTCTTAATATAAATATGTATATATATACATATATATATATATATATATATATATATATATATATATATATATATATATATATATATATATATATATATATATATATATATATATATATATATATATATATATACACACATATATATATATATATATATATATATATATACACACACATATATATATATATATATATATATATACATATATATATATATACTATATATATATATATATATATATATATATATATATATATATATATATATATATATATATATATATATATATATATATATATATATGTATATATATATATATATATGTATATATATATATATATATATACATATATATATATATATATATATATATATATATATATATATATATATATATATATATATAAATATATATATATTATATTTTTACCTAATTATACATATTTACATAATTTAATTATGTATTGTGTTATTTATTGTACACTTATTGCTACGTTAGAGTTATCTTGTTCTATCTTCATTGAGTTATTGATAGTGGTGTGCACTTCAGGATAAAGATTTACTACTGTATTAAATCCTAACTTATAGGTAAAAAAATTGCGGAAAAAACATAAATTAAAAAAAAAAATTATCTGCCGTCTCCAAAAGTTTTTCTTTTTTTAATCTTTTTTACTTAAAAATGTTAATGCTATTTAAGCAGCCGGACAGTTTTTTCCTTTCTGTCCGGACAGAAAAAAATTTTCTTCATCAGAAGACATTCCTGCTTTCACTGAATTCTCATCGCATTTCTGATCTGGAGTCATTCATTGAGATTTAAAGGTTTAGTGTTTTGTGTTTAGTTATATCATGTCAATTAAAACTAGACCTAAATGTGCCCTACCAATATTAATTTTGTATCATGTAATTGAATGAAAACTCGATAATCTAGTTGCATCAAAATCATTGAGTTTTCAACATCGTTTATCTCTTTATTTTTATATTATTAGATTCTTTGACAAATCTAACATGTTAGGTTTGTTATAGAATGTTATGCAAATCACGTTGCTAAAAGGACAACGTAAAATGCTGCCCAATAAAAATTGGGCAATATTAACTTAGCATTGGAAGAGTTGTAATTTCACAGATTAATCTTTTGTCTTTCATACAAGTCATTGAAGCAATACAAATACATCTAAATATACTGGCATCAGGATAAATACCATTTATAAAATTCTTTTCATACTGATTTTCCTGTGATCCGTCACAACACTGTTTGTAATTTAATTCTTATGAATCTCATTCTTTTCCTTTTAAACTTTGCACCACCTTTTTTAAATATATAAGCAATTAGATAAACGCACGATCTGGTGAATTAATTGCAATACAATTTTCAAATATATCTTTAATTGAATAGCAATTTTTTTTTTTTTTAATGGTATTGTAAAAAAGATAAAGCCATTTACAAGAATTTCGAATAACTTTGATTTGTCTTCTAAAAAAAGCCGCTTCAACAAACAAGTTCATTTGACGCTGATAACTTTGTTTTTCAGCGTTAAATGAATATTTATATAACTCTATACATTTTTAACTTCTTTTGGGAATATATATTTTCCTTTAAACTTTTGAACAATTTAAATTATTTGACGAGAAAAATTTTTATTCAAGTTCCTTGTGTCGCAAGCAACTTGTAGTTTTGGTTTGCAGCCCTCTTGTTTTGTCACTAAGAAGTCCCTGACTGCCGATCTCTAAATTAAAGAATGCCTCCAAAAAAGACTTTTGTTATTTATGAAAAAGAACAAATACCATTATCTCTTTTGGCCAGATATTTCTGCTTCTCCCTATTCTAAAATGGTTCTACAGTGGTGCAAAGATAATAATAGAAAATTTTTTCCAAACGATCAGAATCCTCTAAATCGTCCTGAAGAGCGCAAGATTTAAGATTTTCGGGCAATAGTTTAGGAATTCTTTGTTAAACAGGTGGAGTAACAAAACATAAAAAGGACTTTTTACAAAAAGTGGAGTAATGCCACCAATAAGGTGAAAAAATAAAAGTCTGCAAAATAATGGCACCAACCCGCTATTAAATTCGATCTCTTGCCAAACAGTTTATCATGCCGCTTAAAATAAAGTTGAAATTCTTATTAATGTCAACACATTAAAAAAAAATTTGAAATTAAAAGCATTTATGATTTTAGAGAAATCTTAATTTAAAGTTGACCGGATTTTTCCGTGTCCAACTGATATATTTAAAATTCTTGTATACTTTTTCATTTTTTAGTGATTTTGATTTTAGATATATTATATATAATTTTTGCTTAAGCTTTGATGACTTTTTATTTTCTTTGGTAATTCAAGTTTTAAACGAGTTATTTGGATTAATTGTTTTTTCAATAAATTGAAAACTGGCATCGTAGATAGAGTACAATGTGCTAAAAAAACTATTGTAAATAGAGTTAGCCTTTTAATTAAAGTTTACATGCTTCCAATGAAGCAGTAATGATTGTTTTTTAAACTGCTTAAAATTTATATGGTTATGTATATACATAAATATATGTTTATATAACAAAATTTAAAAAAAGAAAAGAAAATTATAAAATGTTATAAAAATATTTTTGCATAACTGCCTCAGAAAAAAAAAAAAAATAAACAATCCAGAAATGGAGGACTAACCTGAGACAACATTGCTAATACTTTACTTAAACTGGCTATCAAAATAAGAAAAAATCCCAGAGATGGAGAGCAAACCTAAAGTGATACAACAGTTTACCAATGGAGTGCAAAGTCCTATGGTTCACCTTTTCTTTAAGTGAATTAGACAAGTATTATGCCTAATTTATGAGCTAAATAGCCTAGGCAACATTTTAAATAACTTTATTATTAAATGGATACAGAAGCGGTTCTTCAAAAAAAAATGAGAAAGGGAGAGGGGTGAATTCTTAAAAAGTACCAACTGACTCCTTTAAAAAAGAACAAAAAAACAAATTTTCCATAAAACTAAAATTTACTCGACTGAATTGTGTCAAATACCTGACTAGCCAACTAAATTCGTCAAAAAACCGACTATAACTTGAAAATCACCTTCTATTTTGTTTAGAGGGGGAGGAAAGGGGAGGGGGTGGAACACCCTTACATTCCTCCTGCGTAAAATTTTGAATTACACCATTGTTTAGAAACTTTATTTCTAACGAGAGATATCAAGTTTTTTTAAAGCCTTATTTTTATTTTTATTTGAGCAGAAAGTTATTTCTACTTTGAATAAAATATGATATTATTTTTTCAAGTCTATATAGGTAATAATCTTTGAGGCCTGTCTTTGATTCCTTACGAAAAAATTTGTCGGTTACGAAACATCACCGAAGTATCAACGACAACGAAAAAATCAACCCCATTTGTGAAAATTATTATTGGGGGAGGTGGAGGGATTTAAACAAAAGTAGGGGTGGGAATTTTTTTATGTTACAATATAAGTGTTTTTCATAAAAAAGTTGAGTTTTTAAATCCGAACTAATATTTTTTACAAAACACGCTTAAAATCAAATAATCACCTGTTTGTGGCTGGATAGCTCAGCTGGTTTGAGCGTCGAACAAAATGTTTAAACCCGGACTGTTGTAAAATACGAGTTCAAATCCTGCCACGGCGAACTCAGCGCTTGAGTAGTAGTACTTCGGTACGCAAAAACATTGGTCAATAACGGACGCTACTTTGGATTAGTTGTAAGGACTATTTGTGACTATTCCTATGCTAAGCCAACAATATCTTCGGATATAAGAACATTGTATAAAAAAATATAGGATGAAAAATTCAAAAAACAAAAAAATGTTCTGTCATAATTTCAATAGACTAAGTTTTATACTTTGGAGAGATATAAACCAAAAGCTCATTTTCGACAAATCCAGATTTACTAGATTGACGATATTTAAAGTTTGTTCACACGTAAAGTTTTTGTTTTTATCCGAGACTGAAATATTTTTTTCTAATTTTTAAGGCCAATTTTCACGGATTGTTTTTTTTTAGTTATGAGATATAATGTTTGTGCTGATAACAAGCGAAAATTAATAAACAGTAGGGCGGTGGGTCGGATTTTGATAAGCTTGGGGTGGGTGGGAAAATTCTCCAAAAATTAATAAACATCCCCTTATTTATTAATTACTCGAAGTACGTATTGAATTTAAAAAAATAATATCTCGTCTGTGGGATTACTTTTTACCTAATTCAAAAGTAAAGTAGCTTATAACAAAAAGGGACGGGGATAGGGTGGCGTCACCTTTTTCACTGGTCAATATCGAATTGTAATGGACAATCTTAAGTATAGTCGGCAAAATTTGATATTTTGAAGTCGGCAAATGTAAAATAATAGTCTGGTCGGCAAATGAAAAAACTTATATTATTTTTTTTCGTCGTTAAATACACTTATGGCCCAATCCCCTCCATCCCTAATCCTCAAAAAAAACCCAGCTTTTCAAGCTATTTATATGCAAAATTTATTACAAATTTTTTCGGAATAAAATTTTAAACATTTTACGTTTTATTTAATTAAAAACCTTTTACATTACCAGCTATAGTGTCATTGTATTCAACCAAGTGTTATTCAATATATTGGTTTTAAAAAAATGTTTTTGCCGCGCTGTTGAATTTACCTTCATTTATAAAATTACCTACTTCGTCGCTACTTCGTCTTAAAACAATTCCTTTAACAATTTTAAAAAATTCGAATAACATTTTGTAGGGTTTATCATTTTGGTAGTAAGGACCGTCTACACTTGTATATACGAAAGATTTCAATATGGAAAGAATCACTCAACTCACCAATCATCCAATTTCCATCTAAATAAACAGCATTATCTACTTGAATCACTACTCCTGAGTAAAAAACGTCATGCATTCCCTCATAATGCTTTTTAAACGTAAACCGAACCTCTACATTAGTAAGAAGTTCGGTGTTATGGTACGTGCCGTCAATAAAAAAGGTACCGATGCTATCGCTGCCTCGACCAGTGATAAACCCATTTGATAAAGCTAAAATATCAAAGGTCATATCAAACTTTTCATCATTTTGTATATAATAACCAACTGCTTTCCCAGTAATATCAATGGTGGTACTGTAGTCTAAATCTTTTTTAGCATCGATCAGGCTCGACTGATTTTGCTCAATCAATTCAGCAGTTTTGTTAAAATTTGTTTGATTATGATATAAAACCATTGAAAATTTTCCTGAAATCTCACCATTAATGTTCCACATTCCCTCTAACTCGTAGACATTTGCTTTTAAGAGGATAGTTCCTTCGTATTGAACTGTGTGTTGACCGACGTATTTTTTTTCCATTTTAATAACTCCTACGCAATTTTCGATAGAGTAAGTACCTTCTACAATGAAAGTACCAACAACGTCATCACCGTGACCCATTACTTTTCCGTCGCATAATTCAAAAAGCTAAAAAAATAAATTCAAGTAGTAAAACAAGTCTTAAGTATTTCTTTGAATTATTTAAACCTGTTGCTTTATATACTTTCTAGAAATACTGGTAAACATTGATAGCAAGAACATATTGCGTACACGGAAATAGAATTTTTTTTTTTTTAGTTATATTATTGTTTATGACATGCAATTTAAACCTTTTATTTATTATTATTTGTTATCTTACCATTAAAATTATTTAAACTAGTTTTTATTCTTATTTGTATAATAAAGTCAAAGAACTTGTGAATCAAAAATCAACAAAAAAGTCTATACCAAATAAGTTTTATCCTAGTCTCTCGTACAATTACATTTATTTCGCTAAGAAGTAATTTTTTAATAAATTGTTTTATATTACCTCAAACTGAATAGGATGTTCACCGTTTTGATAATAAAATGCTGTCATATTTCCAAACTTTGAACCACCAGTAAACAAGGGCTCTTTTTTTTTATATTCATTTTCATTGGAAGAATTATCAGTTTCATTGATTTCCATTTTATGGTATGCTTTAATGATCTTGTTTAAAAAAAAATTATTTAAAAACTTCTGCTTATCTTAAAATTAACTTAATTTATCGCACCGAAACTTTTTATACGCTAAATAAACACACCATATAATTATTACCTATTGGTAAACTAGAGGTTAATTATAAATTTAAAAGTAATACTGACATTTAAGGCATTATATGTTAAATGATTGATATCGTTTGAATATTAATGAAAAACACAAAATGTTGTAGGAAACCATCCCTCGTTGTTGTGACTTTATAATTGTGTTTGCATGATACTTTATCAATTAATTGTTTAGCTACAGGAAAGATTATAAATAGGTTTTAAGTTTGATAATTTGCTTTAATCATCCGTAACTAATGCTACACGCTAAGTAAAATTTGGGGTTTTATCACGAGTTTATAATAATAATAATAATAATAATAACAATAATAATAATAGCAATAATAACAATAATAATAATAGCAATAATAACAATAATAATAATAATAAAGTACTACTCGTATAAATAGTATCAAAGATCACTGCTTTTAATATTTTCTATAAACGCTTACTTCTTCATATTATTAAAAGAAACAACTCTTGTTAGATAAACAATTGCATTAGGCAAAATAAAAATCAACTTTTTCAAAATATTTTAAACAACTGTTTTGCAAATTTTATGGAAAGCCTAACTTGAGTTAACTTAAATTTCATTTGTTTATCTTCTTGATTTGAGTTGAATTATTTATAGTTTTATTAATTATACTATATAATAATAATTACACTCTGTAAAATTAATTCTCCTCAGCCCATAATTTACGCTAAATAATTCATTTTTGTAAATCTAATTTTTTTTTTAATTTTTTTTATAAAAAACCTTATTAAAAAGAAAATGAGCTTCATTATTTTTTAACTAAATAATTTTTTTCAAAATTCAACAATAACTTTTCATAACGTAGTAAAAACAATTTACTACGTCCTGAAAAGTAAAATTAATGTTACAATTAATTTATTATATAAAATAAATAAACTATTCTTACTAAATTTTGCTGTTGTGTTAATGATTATAAAGTGCTAAAATAAAAATAAATCATTTTAATATTTTAAGGCAATGACTTTTACGGTGTAAGTTGCATTATTTAACGTGTTTAAAATAGTGG
>NC_061167.1:27985913-28035913 GCF_022113875.1 Hydra vulgaris
TGCAATGTTTTTATTAGACAAGGCTAGTGAATCCAAATCCGGATTTCGGAATTTCGGAATTCCGAAATTCCGTCATATTTTGAATTTATAAAAATCCGGAATTCAAAAACGTAAATTCCGGATTTTTCGAATTTAGAAATTCGATTATTTAATTCTTATTTTATTTTTGAAGTTATTTAGAACTGCTTTTATAAAAATTTCAAAAAAAACTTTTGTTTTGTTTTTATATTATGTATTTCTTCCGTTCTAAAAATTTTAATTTTTATTACTAAAAACGTTTTTCAACAACAAAGTTGTCATCCTCAGTAGTATAATACAACAGTTTTTAGTAATAAAAATTAAAATTTTTAAAACGGAATAAATACATAATATAAAAACATAACAAAAGTTATTTTTTGAAATTTTTAGAATTTCGAATTTAGAAGAACTTTTACTATAGATGGCAGCATTGTGTACTTTCATTGTTATAAATTCAAAAAGTTTAAATTTTAGTAGGCTTAGGCTACTGCAAATGCATTAAATTTTTTTTTAAAATGAAATATTAACATTAAGAAATTAAATTGTATGCAGAGCAGACAAAGTAAGTCATTATATTAATTTTATGTTTCAAAAATTTTGTAGACTTACATTGTTATTGTTTTAAATTCCAACCCAAGTATGGTAGATAAATCTGAAGAAACTTTTATGGACATTTCAAAAGAAAGCTCATCAAATTCAGTGTGGAAATATTTTCTACGAGGGTAAACAAATCAGGTGGCGAAATGCATGCAGTGCAAGCAAGTTTTAAAGATATTGGGTGAATGTACAACTCCCATGAACACACATCTTCGTTCTAAACATAACACAGTTTTGAACAAGCGAAAGTTTGATGAAAATACAACAGCTTCAACATCTGACAGTAACGATAGTGTTGTGAGCACAACCAGAAAAACGAACACAATCATTGATTTTTCAATTCAAAAAAAGATGAAACTTTTCCTGCCGTAGCAGCTAGAATGATTGCTTCTGATGGTTTACCGTTTCGTGTTTTTTGTACGTCAAACGATTTAAGAAAATGTTTAACAATGCGTGGATTCGGTGATATTCCAAAATCACCCACCAGCATACAGAAAATCGTGATGGGTTATACTAAAAAAATTAAACAATTGCAAATTGCTGAAATTAATCAATTAAAAAAGAATTTATGCTTTATTCTAACATTGGACGAGTGGACGTCCTCTCGAAATAGACGTTATATGAATGTTAACGTTCATGGGTCGAAAAATATCTGGAATTTGGGTCTTTCTCGAATTAATGGTCGATTTACGGCTGAAAATTGTGTAAAATTGTTAGAGGACAAGTTAGAATCATTTCAGTTAAATATAAGGAACGATATTTCGTGTATTGTAACTGATGGTGCTTCTACGATGCAAAAAGTGGGTAGATTATTACCATGTGAACAAATTTTGTGTTTTGCTCATACAATTCAGATTGCAATTGTAAATGTGATCTACAAACAAACAGAGAAAGAGGTAGATGAAGATGATTATGAGAGTGTCGTAGATCTGGACTCTGATGAAGAAGATTTAAGTGATGATGAAGGAATGCAAGTGGGGACGAGAAATGAATGTGATGTAGAAATTATTGAAAAGTTTACATTGCGAAATGTAATCATGAAAGTTCGGGTAATTGTTCGAATGTTTCGACGTTCCCCTTTAAAAAATGAAGTGTTGCAAAAATATGTGAAGGAAGATCATTGAAAGGAATTGCAGCTATTGCTTGATTCGAAGACTAGATGGAGTAGCCTGATAGAACGTTTCTAACGTTTCATGTTAGAACGTTTTAATCTTTTGAAAAGTTCAATAAAATAAGGCAATAATTGATATCAAAGCGGATACATTTTTGAATGATTCAGAATGGAATATAATATCTAAAGTTTCTAGAAATTTGAAGCCTATAAAATTAGCCGTAGACGCGTTATGCCGTCCTGATGCAAATTTACTTTCTGCGGATGCAACATTTACGTTTGTGTTAGAAAATTTTGATGAAAATGAAAAAATTGGCCGTGAAATGAAAATTGAGTTTGAAGTTCAAATTAATCGAAGAAGAACTGTGGTATCTGATGTTCTTCAATATTTGCATAATGGGGGTAAAACCAAAATTCACAAGAACATTTTGCGTCGCTCGAAAACTGAAATTAACAAAATTATCATATCCCTAATCCAAAGACTTAGTGGTGAAGTAGCATTAGAAATAGACCCGACAGTATCTGAGTCTACTGAAATGGATGACGATAAACTTATCGAATCGTTGGAGACTCAGTTATCCTTGCAGGAAATTCTTCAGCAAAAGATAAAGAAATCACTCTTGGAATCATGGTCAAAAGTTATACAAAAATCATCGATTCATTCCGAAATTCGCAGTGAAATAAAATTTTGGGATAAAGGGGGATTCCGCGGACCGCTTTTGGAAGATCTTTACAAAAGTTTATTAACAATTCCACCAACTAGTGTGGAGTCAGAGCGCGCTTTTTCCGCTGAAGGAGCATTTTCAACAAAAATTCGATCAAGGCTCAACGACAAAACATTGGATACTTTGTGCTTTTTAAGAAGCTTTTTCAAAAATCAAAATGAAAATTGAACTTTCATTTTGCAATTTTATTTATGTAGTTCAAAAATATTTTAATATTAAATAGTTCCTTATTTTGTAATTTGTTTTAATTTTATTGTTTTGAACTAAATACATTTATGTTAAAAAATAATGTACTTTTTTTTCTTTATATTTTTTAAATTTTTCTATAATAATTCCGGAGTTAAACCGGAATTCCGGATTTCATCTCCTGTAATTCCGAAAATGCGGAATTCAGTTTTTTACAAAATAATGGATTCACTAGACAAGGCGCTTGCGCAGAATAACTTCAAATCTCACTAAGCTTAGTGATCAGATCTTACTAAGCTTAGTCGCATTTTATTCTCTCACTTAGTGATTCAGATCTCACTAAGCTTAGTCGCATTTAAAAAGAATTATTTAAACAAGGTAATAAAAAAATTAAAAATTGGAAAAACCCTTAAAAGGTTTTCCAGTTTTAACTTTTTAAATATTTTTTATAGCGGAATAAGGTTTGTAGTACATAATTAAATAATGATTTTAAACTTTTTCAACTTTTCTTTTCTAAAACGAGAGATAATATGGTTAAAAATATGTTTTGACTAAGTCTTTGAATTGCTTATGATGAAAATTAAACGCTATAATTAGGGTAAATTAGGTTAATATGAGCACCTTAAGTGAAAATTGAAATATTTTTAAAAATAATTATGCTGAATCCAAAATATTTGCGAATAAATAATTTTTAGAGATCCCTACTCATGATCCATATAGATATTTAGGCACCCGAAAATTTTTTCTTAAAAGCACAAAGGTTTTAAAAAACTAGTAAAAACTCATATTACCCAGACCACTTGGTAGTATGAGTACTTTAAATTAGCTCAAAAAAAAATAACATTAATTAAGTAAAAAAAAACCAACATGATATTTAGAACTAATTTTTAGAATATAATGATTCGTTATTAACAAAATTTATAAATCAAATTACTTTTAAATTTATAAATCAAATTACTTTTGTTTATAATTCAAGCTACTTTTTGTTGAAACAAAACTCCTAGGATTTTTGCAAAAAAATAAAAACAAAATTAGTTTGTTATTTTTTCAATTTTATCAACTCAAACCTTTGAACGATAAAAATTCAAATGTTTTGAATTTAATTTACAAAAAAATAATTAGTATTATCAAAATATAATATTTTACTATGTTTTGTTTTTATTGAAAAACACAATGGCATATTTGATATTTGAAGAATTCTCAAAATGGCTGTGGATCTTCGAACCAGAATTAAACTTTCTTAGCAACAATTTTATTTGCATTATTTGTTTTTATTTTTTGAATTTATAAATGATTTTTGTGCTAAATAATAATAGAGACACCCTATTTTTTATAAAAATAACTAAAGTTAATATGTATATGAATAATTTTACAAATAAAATTGAGTTACTTTTGAAGTTATTATGCTGTGGTTTGTTTATAGTTTTCAAAATTATTTTTCTAAATATTTGAGCGTTAAACTTTTTCAGTATTCTGAAAAAAAGTTTTATAAATTTTATATGTTTTCATTTCTTTTAATTAATCTCAGAACACAATTTTTTTTTCATGTTCAAAATTCACATTTTCTCAAGTAAAGTTATATAATACAAATTTTTACAAGGTCACAATCTTATAATTTATGATTATTTAAAAAAAAAAGAAAATTATTTATTTATAAAATTGAATTTACTTTTTTTAAAAGATTTTTTGGAAAATGTGTATTTAGGACATCCACCTCAAAGTCAGTAAAAGATGAGTTTTATGCAAAACCATACCTTAATGCTAAACATAACCCAAAAGATTAAGACTAAGAAGTTTTCTTTAAATTATTCAAGGTATTATTTTCAATAATACTTATTTTGTTCGACTCAATTTACAGTGGTTCTTAAATAGTATTTATTATATTTGCACTAAAAGCATTTATTATATTTGCACTTGAAAATTTTATTACAATTTTATTTATTTTTTAAATTAAATTTATAAAGCTGAGTTATGATTTGAATATAGTATTTTAGTAGTTAATAGTTATAAATAACAGTTTTGATTTCAATTTCATTCTTTACTTAAAAGTTATTAATTACTTTCTTTTTTTAGATGGATTTGCATATCACAGATTTAAATCTTCTTTGCAGAGTTTGTGGTTGTTTTATTGGGAAAAATAACTACTCAATTGGAGCCATCCAAAAAGATAAAATTGAAAAGATGTTTCACGTCAAATTAACAGATTTAGAAGGAGTTCATCCTTCAAAAATTTGTCCTAAATGTTACAAAACAATTAACATAGTAATAAAAAGAATGTCATCAACTACTCTGCTTTTATGTACAAAGTGGACGCCTCATTGTGATGACTGCTATACTTGTCATCATGTGAAAAAACTGAGTCAGGGTGCTATTTTTTCAAATTCCCAAATAAGGAGTAAAACAAAGTTTATTGGCCATCCTAAAATTGGCGAAAAGGTTTGGAGTTTTTCTATCTTGAAAGATATGAGTTTGCATGTCATTATGAGTTTGTATGCTTCTTTTATATGAGATTTTATCACAGTTCTGCTTTCTGCGTAACTCGATTAGCTTTCATTGCACAAGATAATGACAGCAGCATCGAATGTTATGCTCTTTAATGACAACCTTAAGGTATGTCTCAGATATGAGCATGTGTATAGAAAGTCATTGGATTTTTTCTTTTTTAGGGAAATATCCTGGAATAGTCCTGATATATATATATATAATATATATATATATATATATATATATATATATATATATATATATATATATATATATATATATATATATATATATATATATATATATATATATGTATATATATATATATATATATATATATATATATATATATATATATATATATATATATATATATATATATATATATATATATATATATATATATATATATATAAATGTAATACGTGTATGCATGTAAATACAAATTAAAATAACGACATGTTTGATAAAATGCAATTTATTTTATAAAGTAGTATTATTAATTTAATTATTTTTAATTACATATATCATACTATTACCAATGTCACTGTTTATATATATATATATATTTATATATAAATACAAACACATATGTATATACATATATATATATATATATATATATATATATATATATATATATATATATCTATATATATATATACATACACATATATATATAGTTATATGACGTTCATACCAAATGGAATGATATACCATTTGGTATGAACTTCATACACCTACATAGGTATGTACCTCCTCTATACAAGATGAAAAAAAATTGTGTCCTAAGATCAGTTAAAAGTATTCAATTCAGGAAAGATTTATCAGAATGAAAAAAAAAAAAAAAAGTTTTTTTCACGCTCAAATAATGAGGTATTATAATTTGAAAATATAAACAAATAACAAATTGTGCTGCAAAATGACTTTCTTAAAATACACGATCTTTAAAACAATAACATGTCTTCAATTAGTTTGAATCATTTTTTCTAAGAAACTAAGAAATCTTTTATGATTTTAGTGAAAGAAAGAGTTACTAATTTGGATTTATACAAGAAGAATATACAAATAACTAGTCGCTGTCTAAAAATCTCAGCGTATCTACGAATTGTAGACATTATTAGAATTTTTACTATTTTGAAATCTTCTTCGCTTGCGTACAATAACCTGGCACTTTGAAACGACCGTGAAAAGCAATTACAACCACTTCTATTTAGGCCTTTAAACTAGGTAATAGAAAAGCTTCAGGATTATGTGTATTTGGGGAATGCCTAAAAAGCCGATTTCTAAAACTCCGAAATGCCGAAAAAAATCGCGTATTAGTAGTCCTGCGATAACCGTAAGAAAAGACAACAAAAAATTTAGTAGGGTAAAGCGGCCTAAATCTGGCCGCGTTCTTATTCTGGCCGATTTTCAGAAGCACTAAAATATTTAATTGAGGATGGAATTGGGCTATTTTAAATAAAAAATATATTAATTTAACCTTGTAATTTTAAAATATGTACTTCAAATTCTTATATCGACTTGTTAATACATCAGTAACATTTTAAAAACATTTCATAAGATTTATGTCTCCGTAAGCTCAATGTTTGCAATTTTCAAACTTGTAGGGTAAGGCGAGGCGAGTTCGTCATGTTTCACTTTAACAAAACGAGTTCGCATATAAATAAGTTAAGTTTTCTAGTTCAACTTGTTTCTCCGCAGTGGCCTTGATCGCAGTGGCCTTGATCGTCAAGGTTCATGTTTCGGAGTTATATAGTTGAGAGAGGGTTGTAACCTCAACTAAAGTAGCCTCCTCGACTGCAGTGGCCTTCATGAACTTGAGGAGGCGAATAAAAATTTAAAAAAAATCTAAAAGGACATCAATTGTTAAACATTTTCCTAGAAAATATCAAATAATGATTTTGGCATAAATGAAAACCGTATAACCACGCAAGCGCAAAAAATAGCACGTTAAAATAATAAAAAAATTATATTACTACTATGACTTTTTAAGAATTTACAAGACTTTTATATGTTTTGCACACAATTTGCACATGTATCAACTCCAAAACATCCTTCGCATGCCCACTGATTGCAATTTAAATAGCTGCACAAACACTACAAAAGCCTTTATCAGTGTTATTATTTAGAATAAAACTTAAAGAACTTGGGTGATCAGAATCAGCTGAAAAAAAAGCCTTCTTTGATTTATTTTTAACTGATTTATTGTGATCTTTTTTTGACTTCTGTTTAACACTGACCACATTTTTTATTGCAGCCTTTTTAGCAGGAGACTCTTTTATTAACTTAACATTATCTAGTGATGTAATGAGAGCAATGTGGCGTTTTGAATGAGTAGGTTTGCTTTTTTTTTCAGGGGAAGGTACAATAGTTCTTAAAATAGATAAATTTAGGTCTCTCTGGTGAATTGTTGCTTTATTAAAAACCTCTGCTTTTTTTTATTCGAAGTCTTTCACTGGGTTTCTTAGGGGATGCAAACCACAATGGTAAAACGCATTAACAATCAATCCTGTTTTTGTAAGTATGTTGGACCATATTTTGTTAAAAATAATGTGAAAGTTGCAACGAAGCAAAGAAATATCATCATTTTCAGCTAAGTAATTAGACAAGGTTTCAGACCATATATGTTTAACTACTATATTAACATGTGTGTCAAGTGGTTGAAGGCGGTGTGTACTATGAGGTGGAATGCATATTATTTCAATATCCATTTCTGTTGCTAATTCAATCGCTTCAATTGTCACATGACACTTGTAGCCGTCCAAAAAAAAAATACTTTTTTCCCACTCACTTTTGTACGAAACTCATTAAAATGATGTAAAAAAGTAATAAAAACCTCTTGATTAATATCAGCTTTTACTGCAATGTACTTTTGTACCCAAAGGAAATTTAGATGCATCTAGAATCTTTGTTTCCTTAAATATGAAAAATGGTGGTAAGCTGTCTCCTGCTGCATTGACAGTGGCCAGGTATGTTGTTAGTGTGCCTCGTTCACTAATAGTTAACTTTTGTACCTCATGAGAACCCTTTAATGCTGTTACCTTAGCAGAGACATTTGGCACAGATGAAAGTCCAGTTTCATCACAGTTATAAATCAAATTTGGATAATTTTTTATGTCAAGCTGTTCATAAAAAGGTTGTAAATCGTTAAAAAATGTCTGAACGCGATTCTAATTAAATGCTTCTGCTCTTGCTCGAGAAAGCCCTTCAGGAATTCTCATTGTCAACTGAGTATGCCTTTTTTCGGAATGAGAGAAACCTATCACGTGATGCCAAACATTTATTATTTCAACTTTTTGGAATGGACTTCTGTAATAAATGACGTCTACACAAGCTTTTGGCATAAAAATAAGCAGCAGATCTTAACCACATTATTGTGAGAGGAAACCCTCTATCAACCAAATAAAGTATCCTGTGAACAAGAGTTTCTTCTTGGTTTTAAAAAAAAATTGTTTTATCACCTATAGAATGTGTTTGATGTTTTCCCCATAATTTATTAACCAATGTTGTACGTGGAATATTAAATTGTTTTGCTGCAGTTGATATAGTTTCTCCATCTATAATGGTTTGCAGAGCAGCCGGAACTATTTCTGCATTATAATTTTTTTTGTCGGTTTGGTTTATAATTACGTACCACTTATATGTTTTAACATGAAAAATAATGATATTAAAATCTACCATAATTTTAAACTATGTTGTTATTATAAAATTTTATTATCTCAAAAAACATTATAAATTAGTCAAAAAGTATAATTTAACATACATATCTACAATACATACATATGCATATTTTTTATTTTATTATATATATAATAAGCATATTATTCTTATGTTTTTTTTTATATTAGTATATATATAAATATAAACATATATATATATATATATATATATATATATATATATATATATATATATATATATATATATATATATATATATATATATATATATATATATATATATATATATATATATATATATAAATAAATATATATATATATATATATATATATATATATATATATATATATATATATATATATATATATATATATATATATATATATATATATATATATATACATACATATGCCTATTTTTTATTTTATTATATATATAATAAGCATATTATTCTTATGCTTTTTTTATATTAGTATATATATAAATATAAACATATATATATATATATATATATATATATATATATATATATATATATATATATATATATATATATATATATATATATATATATATATTTGACCCTCAGTCGGCCAATGTGACGCTTTTTGACTAGTTAGTCGGCAAATGTAGACCCTGTCGATAGGTTAGTTGGTAAAGTTATTCGGCAAATGTCGTTATGGCAGTCGGTAAATTTTAAAAAACGAGGACTTTTTTTTTTTTTTTTTTTTTTTTGCAGACAGCAAAAGTTGTAATGGCACCCCCCCACGTGACCCCTACTCGCGCCGGCCCTGTATATATATTTATATATATATATATATATATATATATATATATATATATATATATATATATATATATATATATATATATATATATATATATATATATAATAATAATAATAATAAGGTATAACTGTAACAACTGTTTTAAACAGTTGCGAAGTGCAATAACATAAGATATTGCACTGTAACAGCTCATTTTGTCTTTTGTTTGTGTTTTAAAAAATAGTTTCTGCAAAATCCAGCTCTGTCTAGTTTGTTTTTGAAGTTATTTATTGAAGTAGCTTCTATTATTTCAGATAGTAAGCTGTTCCACGCATTTACGACTCGATTTTGGAAAAAATGATACCTGAAGGTATTTCTGCTAAAAGGCTTCCTCATTTTGAATTTGTGTTGTCGCAGACATGGACCCTCCTCCAATGCATTTCCACAATCGTTAGCAACCCAATTTATTTTATCGTGGCCATGCTGAATTTTGTATTGTTGAATCAGATCTCCACGTAGTCTACGTTCTTCCAGTGACGTTAATTGCATAATATTCAACCTAGCCTCATATGATAATTTCCTAATTGTAGGTGCTAGTTTGGTTGCTCTTTTTTGGATTTTCTTAATCTTGTCTATGTCTTGTTTTAAAAATGGAGACCATGCCTGGACCGCAAACTCAAGATGTGGACGTATGAACGTTGTATTGAGCATTTTTACCATGTTTACATCTAAATATTTAAAGCTTCTCTTTATGGTACCTAACATTCTGTTTGATTTGCTGGTTGCTGAATCAGCTTGTGAGTGCCGTTTAAAATCGGATTGAACCATTATACCAAAATCACGTTCAGCCTTTGTGTTACACAATGTATAATTGTAATTGCAATCAATATCAGTCATTATAAATGTAGCATTTGGATTTTTTTTCCCAATATGCATTACTTTGCATTTTTCATAATCAAATTTTGTGAGCCAAATAGATGACCATGCCATTATGTTATTTATATCATTTTGAAGGCTTATTGAATCATTAGGATTTTTTATAATATTTATTATTTTACTATCATCAGCGTAAAGTTTAATAGGGTTTTTGACTTGATCTGGCAAATCATTAATAAAAATCAAAAACAGCAGTGGTCCTAAAACTGACCCCAGTGGTACACCACTAATAACTGGTAGCCAATCTGAGACAGTGTCGCCAAGGACTACTCTCTGTTTTCTGTTAGTTAAAAAGTTCTCTATCCATCCCAGATAATTTCTCACAATACCATATGATTGAAGTTTAGTGATCAAACGCAAGTGTGGTACTTTATCAAAAGCCTTTTCAAAGTCTAGATATAACATATCAACTGAGTGGCCATTTTCTAGTGCATCTGTTATGATATCAAGAGTTTCCAATAGGTTTGTTGTGCAGCTTTCATTTTTTCTGGACCCATGCTGATTTTCATTTAATAAGCTGTTATTTATTAGATAATCCATAATTTCATCTCTAATGAGTGATTCTAAAACTTTACATGGGATAGAAGTCAATGAGATTGGTCTGTAATTAGATGCAATGTTTGTATTACCTTTTTTAAAAATTGGTGTTATATTTGCTAATTTCCAGAGTTCAGGTAATTTTTTCTCCGTCAACGATTTTATATATATTAAATGTAATGGTTCACAGAGAGTACTATGACATTTATTTAAAACATATGGGCTTATCCCATCTACTCCGATAGCTTTGTAAACATCTAATTTTTTTAATTTTTTTTCAATAGTATGGCAAGTTATTTTATTATTTATATCTTCTTCTAGAATAATTTCAGTCTTCTGCGGTATATTTGGTATGTTATGTTTATCTTCGTTAACACAAACTGAATTGAAACTATTGTTTAAAATATTTGCTATAGATTCTCTATTTGTTACAATGTTATTATATTCATTAGACATTAAAGCTATTCCTCCTTTAATTTTTTTGTTAGAATTTACATAACTATAAAATAACTTGGGATTTATTTTTGATGTTTCACTGATTTTTTTTTCATATTCAATACGTTTTAACCTCACCATGTTTTTAACTAATTTACTTTGTATTTTGTATTGCTGAACCAAAATGGGTGATTTGGATTTATTTGATATTAATTTGTTCCATAAGGTTGTTTTATGTCTGTTTTCAGTCTTAATTTGTTTGTCAATATATGGTTTTAAAGCTATGTGTTTATGCACTTTTTTAGGTATATAACAGTCAGATAATTCTTGATATTTATTTACAAAAATTTTGTAGCATTCATCAACGTTTTTATTAGAAAAAATATGTGACCATCTTATACTATGGAATGAATTGTTCATTTCTTGATAATTTCCGGCTTTGTAGTTAAACTTTGATTTCCCATAGGAAGATTTTGATGTTGTTGGTTTTTTTAAGATGTAATTCCAATACAATATCTGATGTGCATTATTTAAATTGCTTAACGGAGGATTATAGCCTATGATCGAAATACGCTCTGGTGCATCGGTTAAAATCAAATCTAAGGTATTGCCTTCTGACAGTGTCCCTGAATTAAAGGTTGGTTTTGTGAAGTTTTGAGTCAAAAAGTTATCATTTAAATTGTCTAAAAAAATTTGTGCTTGTCTATCATTTTTTAACACTGTTTGAATTTGGGTAATTTAGGTCTCCGGCTAAGAGTAGACCTGAATATTTGTTGCAATCAACACTTTTTTTAGCTATATTTATTATTTTATTTATTTTTTGATTTGTCAATTCTGTAGCATCTGGTGGACAATATATGCTACCAATTAAGATATTCTCATTTCCTGTTTTAATGACACACTAGACTTGTTCAACTGTCATTTCTTCAGATGTTAGGTCATATGGAGTATAAGCAATGTATTTATTTTTAACATAAATAGCTACACCTCCGCCATGAGATTTAGTTGAATTAGATTTAGATCGATTGTTGTAAAAAACATTATACCCGCTTACACTTATGGCACTTGATGAGTTAAACCAAGTTTCAGTTACAATAAATATGTCAGGATTATACACTGCTATTTCTAACAAAAACAAATCGAACTTATTGTTAAGTGAAGTCGTATATATATATATATATATATATATATATATATATATATATATATATATATATATATATATATATATATATATATATATATATATATATAAGTATATAAGTATATGAAGTATATATATATATATATATATATAAGTATATAAGTATATAAAGTATATATATATATATATATATAATATATATATATATATATATATATATATATATATATATATATATTATATATATATATATATATATAAATGCTTTATATTTTCCAATAAATGATACATTTTTTTAAAATAAATACTACAAAAAATACTTATAACAAATATTTTATACTGCACACACATTATATACTTACTATTTACTTTTTACAATACCTAACATTTATAGAAAAAAAATATATATATATTTTTTAAAATAGAATAAGATCTTTGCTATATAATATATAGTAAAAAATCTTATTTTACTGTAAAAATACTAAATAATATTAAGCATTCTCATAATATTTATTAAAATTTCAATAATATTTTGACAATATTTAATATTTATACATATCTTAAATATGTATAAAAATATGAAACATATATTAGGTACGTGACTTAAAATTTTTAAATTTATCAAACATTAGATTGTTATATATCGTTAGAAAGGTCTTCAATCCAGTATTTTAAAGGTAAAAAAATTATCAAAATTAAACAATTCTACAAAAAGTTATAGCATTTTATGTAATGATTTTTTGATATATAGATTTCTTAAAGAAACTGTGATCAAATTTTACTTAAAACGCCATAACTTTGTCAATTCTTATCAAAATACCTACAACTTGGTATCAAAAGAAAGGTCTTACAAAGAGCAATAACTATATACAAAGTATGTAGAAAGGGCGCTAGAGTGGCGTCTAAAAAACACTTTAATATGTTAAAAAATGTCGATTTTTGTAAAGAAACGATTAAAATTTTATTTGTATTTTTTTAAATATTCAACAGGGTACTATCAAATATAATTTAGATACTTTAGGTTAATAGGCTAGAAGTTTTTTTAGTGCACCCTTTATAGCTGTAGCTGCACCCTTTAACCTAACTTCAAGGTCATTACTTTGTATTTTCGTATCTAAATGCATACATTTTAACATCAAAAGAAAGAATTTCAGGAATAGACGCGCAAAAGAGGGCACAAAAGAGTACCATTATGAAGCTCTCCACCCTTTACACCTAGGTATGGTGGGTTAAAACTCAAATATCTTTTTGTAAAAATATTATTTATATGAAACACAGATTTTACATAAAAAAAACAAACTCATAACTATATACAAAAACTTAATATAAAAGACTATATACAAATATAAACATAATCAATATATAAATACACACAATACATACACCTATTAATAGGTGTATATAGATTCACTAAAAAGTGAAAAAGTGCGTGCACTTATTAATAAGTATACGTATAGTTGTTGAAAACGTTACCATTCCTGATTTATCTGCCATCCCTTCTGCCACCAGAAGGTTTGTATTTAAAATGAGGCAGATTTTTACCTCCATTCTAGGCCCATATACAGAAAGCTCTTTTTGATTTAGGCCTAGGTTGAGTTCGGCGCCAAACCAAAAAATCACTCCTAGACAAGCCTATATTTAAAAAAAAATAACATTTCATGAGTTTTTCAAAAAAAATAAAGAAAATAAAAATAAAACAAAAGAGTTAAAGAATTACCAAGGAGGTCTTGGTTTCCACTCTGGGCACTAGATGGCAGTGATGACATTGAAGAAGCTGGTAGGATTAAAATAAATTGAATAAAAAATCATAAAAAAGTATTTTATTGATTTATAAAACAAACAAGAATTTCCTTTCTTTTAGCTGAAAATAAAAAATTTTAAAATTATTTTTGTTTAGTATAAATTCAGTAAAAAACAAAAAAATTTTTACTGAATTTTACAAAATTACTTAAATGTATTTACCAAGCTCCTCTCTTTTGCGAGCTAAAAATTACAAATTTTAAAGAAACAAAGGCAATATTACAGCATTTAGTTAAAAACTAATTGGCTAATTCTAAAATTAAAATAAAATATTTTTACCAATCTGAATAAAAAAATTTTTTTTTGTGTGAGTTTTTTATGATTTCGTATTTCTGCCCTTAAAGCTTTAGTTATTTTTTCTTTTATTTTAACATTTTGTCTTAGATCACGTAATTGTTTTGGCATGCTTTTTACTTCAGCTTTTAATAATGCTATCTTGCTCCGACGTTCTTTGTAAGAGTTAGCTAACCGAGAACACAAGTAAGATAACCTACCCTTTAGCTATTGTTTTACAGGGCTTAATTTCTCTCTAAATATATGTTTAGCTATATCTCGTTCGCTATAACCTGCAGATATTGAGGGTCCACTAGTGAAGTCAGATAAAACATTCATATTGGCATATGAAACATCTGAGGAGCCTGATGATAATACAATGTTAGGCAAACTTGATATATGGCTTAAAAATGGCTTATTGCAAAAGTCAACAAAACGCTTACTGTCCTCAGGCCTGTTAAAATTTCTAGCCCAATTTAATGATTTATTTATGAGATTCCGAACTTGATTTTTACATGTTTCTATCTTAAAATGTTTAGTGACTTGTTGAAATGTTTTGAGAAACGAATCTTTATTTTTTATAAATAAGAAAAAAATATGTCTATTTCTACAAACTGTATTACACTCTGTAATAGAGTCAATTCCTCTTAGTGACAATTCAAAATTAGCAGTTAAACACTTTTTGCATTCACCATAAAATACAAACTTCGTTTTTGGCCCCATGATAGCTAGAAAAAAAAAATTAATTGTTATAAATAAAAAATAATATATTTAAATCATGGTAAATAGAATGATGTTACAATTGCTAACTATATTGAAACTATTTAGTACAATTAAGTAATCTATATCCAACATCATTATTGTTATTACTAGTAAATTCTACCCCTCCTCACTGGAAGTGTACTGCATTATTGAAGTTAAAACAGTTATCTAATTGGAGTATAGTATTAAGGTGCCTGAGTATGCTTTTTTTTCAATGAAACTTATTAGGTAGTAAGAAAAGAGGTTTTTAAGGGTGAGAGAATATATTAGAAAAATGAACTAGCATTCCCTCAATATATACTCGACGTCCAAACAACAACATATTTTTACCTAATTGGAGTATAGTTTTATGGTGCCTGAGTATGCTTTTTTTCAATGAAAGTTAGTAGGTAGTAAGAAAAAAGGTTTTTAAGGGTGAGAGAATATATTAGAAAAATGAACTAGCATTCCTTCAATATATACTTGATGTCCAAACAACAACAAATTTTTACCTAATTGGAGTATAGTTTTATGGTGCCTGAGTATGCTTTTTTTTCGATGAAATTTGGCAGGTAGTTAGAAAAAGGTTTTTAAAGTTGACAGAATATATGAAAAAAATAAACCAGCATTTCTTCGATATATAGTTGATGTCCAAACAACAACAAATTTTTACCTAATTGGAGTATAGTATTAAGGTGCCTGAGTATGCTTTTTTTTCAATGAAACTTAGTAGGTAGTATAAAAAAAGGTTTTTAAGGGTGAGAGAATATATTAGAAAAGTAAACCAGCATTTCTTCGATATATACTTGATGTCCAAACAAAAATTTTTTACCTAATTGGAGTAGAGTATTAAGGTGCCTGAGTATGTTTTTTTTTTTGATGAAATTTGGCAATAAGTAAGAAAAAAGGTTTTTAAAGTTGAGAGAATATATTAGAAAAATGAACCAGCATTCCTTCGATATATACTTGATGTCCAAAAAACAAGCAAATTTTTAACAACAATAAATTCATAATAAATAAAATTTTAACTCAAAGAAATTCATGCAAAATTAAAGTTCCATAATTCTATTATTCAAAAAACATCTATGTTGATACATACTTCTAAAAAATAAGAGCAATACAAGTTTATACCATGCACCTTTTCAACTAACTTGAAAAAGCGTGTCACAGAATTTGGCCGAAAAAACGGGTCCGTAAAATCCGGATTTACGCGTACCTACATATATGTTTGATATACTTATTATTTTCTATATATACATTTCAGACTATAAATTATAATAAGTTTGTTTACATGTTTCACATCAAAGTCGTGTTTGTAATTAAAACTTCAAAAAGTTTTAAAAGCTAACTCTAAATTAATATATATTCTGAAGAATCTGTCTCTTATAAGTAAATTCTAAAGCTTTGGAGTGCATTTTGAGCACAATTTGTATATATATATATATATATATATATATATATATATATATATATATACAAATTGTATATATATATATATATATATATATATATATATATATATATACAAATTGTATATATATATATATATATATATATATATATATATATATATATATATATATATATATATATATATATATGTATATATATATATATATATATATATATATATATATATATATATATAAATATATATATATATATATATATATAAATTATATATATATATATATATATATATATATATATATATATATATATATATATATATATATATATATATATATATATATATATATATATATATATATATATATATATATATATATATATGTTAGGGTGCATCACAAAACAATAAAAAGCAATGAAAAAACATCATAACTTGAAAGCACGTAAGTATTTGTGTTTTTCTTTAAACTTTTAAAAAAATATTATATATATATATATATATATATATATATATATATATATATATATATATATATATATGTATATATATATATACATACATACATATATGTACATAAATATATATACTCGTGATCTTCAAAGTAATTTTTCGTCTGTTGAGACTTATCTCTTGCAAAGTTCACCATACCAACATGCTCTTTGTGAGACTAATTTGAGTTCAGCTGTCTTATCTTGTGATCTTAGTGTTGATGGTTATCTCCCTTTAATTCGTAAAGACTCCAATAGTCACATGCTTGGCCTGGGCATTTACATTCGAAAGAATTCACTTATTTGTCAGAAAAAAAAGTTTGAATCCACTGACTGTTCTTTTATGTGCTATTGTTTATCACCACTTCACTCTACCTCTATTTTCTTTATCGCTCTCCTTTATATCAAGACTGCATTTTTTTCGATGTAATTTCTGATAAAATTGATCAGGCCTCTCTCTTTATCCATCAGCCAATATGATTATTGTTTGTGACTTTAGTTCTCATTACAGGCGTTAAGACCAACAACTTTTGGCTTTCTGAATCTCTAATTCAAATAGTCAACTTTCAAACTCGCTCTTTTGACAATCCAAATCATTTATCTTCTTTATCGAGTTGTCTTGTTTCTGATCCAAATCAGTGCTCAGTTTCTTCACATTCACTTTAAGGTGCCTCTGGTCTTTCGGTTTGATTTCTCTAAAACTATTATCTTATTTTTCTTCACCATTAGAATTACCCTATTATCGTACCTCTTACAAGTACCGTAGAGCTGAATGAGACTCTTTCCGTAATTTTCAACTATGTATCCAATCTGTTATTCCTCCTCTCTTGTACGGTTCATATTTTGTAAATACACTTAAAGACAAAGCTGAATTAATTGCTAAGAACTTTTCATCATGTCATCTCTTGATTTCACTAGTTGTGTTCTACTTGATATTGCTAACAAACATGTTGATCCATTGCTTGACATTCGCATTACTCCAACTTCTGTATCTAAAGTGATTTCTTGTTTAAACTCTTCTGCAGCCTGTGGTTCGGACAACATACCTGTTGTTGTATTGCAGAAGAGTTCTCCAGAGCGGTCTTCTATACTTTCAAAACAATTTAACAAGTCGTCAGCTGAGAACCAACAGGTCGTATGTCCACATTTTGGGTTTTTTCTGTTTATTATAAATGAATATTCAACAATTAATAGGGTATGTGTCCTATAAATCTAGTCTCAAGAATGATACAACTTTTTAAAATATTTAAAAAATTAGTCGGACATTCTGGCAGAAAGCCTTTACATATTAATTTTTAAAACTTGATTTTCTCGGAAACACAAAAAATGGACATACGGCCTCTTGGTTCTCGGCTGACGAAGTGTTTATTTTCCAGCATCTGTTATGCCTGTTTTCGAAAATTCTGGAGAGCGATCTGGCTAGTCTAATTAACGTCCTACTAGTCTTCTTCATATCATAAGCAAGGGTTTTGAATCTTTAAATAACAAACACTTATTCTCTCATCTTGAATCTAATAACTTATTTTCTAATCATTAACATGGATTTCGATCTTCTTCTTCCACAGCTGATATGCTAGGAGTGATAAACGTTAGGTTACCACTCTTTTTATTTGTTTTATTATGCATCAGATAAAGTTGGAGAGGTTATCACTCTTGATATTTCTAAAGCTTTTGATGAAGTTTTGCGAGCTGGTCTTCTCCTTAAGCTTTCTTATTACGGTTTATCAGTAAACATCTTTAAGATTATTGAATCCTTTTTTTTCAATCGTAGTATAAAATTTGTCTTCGATAGACACCACTCTTCTTCATGTTCTGTAACTTCAGGGCTCCTCAATGCTCAATCTTTGGCCCTATCCTCTTTTTAATTTACATAAACAATCTTCCAGATATTCTCACATCTAAGGTGACATTGTTAGCAGAAGATACTACTATTTATTCTTGTCTTGATAAGAAGTCAACATTCTCTGATTGCTAGGAATTCTCACTTCTGCTCCAGCATGAGGCTCACAGTGGCTGGTAAACTTTAATTTAAAATTCACCAGCCACTAAAACCCAATTTTTTTCCGTCAATTGTTATTGCAACAATCTAGATTTTTTTCTATTTTAGAACTGTAATTTACTCAATGATTCATCTACCCTTCATTTCCTAAAATTAAGTCTTACTTTCGATCTTTCTTGGAAACCATATATCAAATTGATTGCAAAATAAGCATCTGCTAAGACTGCACCTCTTTATTGTACTTGCCTTTTTTTTACTCGAGATTCTATTCTTTATTTTTGTAAATCTCAAATCCGTCCTTTTAGGGAATACTGTTGCCTTATCTGGGGCAGAACTTCCTATGATGCTCTTTCTCTTTTAGACAAGGTTCAGAAACGCATTGTTAACATAGTTGGACCGACTTTTGCAGCTAATCTCCAATCATTATCAGATTGTTGTAATGTTGGCTTGAAAAAAGGGCCCGGGAAGCTCGAACAATGTGGCCCACTTTATATATTTAATATATTAATTAACATAGTATACAGGGGCGCCAGGAGCCTTCACGCTGCCCAGGACTGCAACCCTGATTGACGTCTTTATTTTTTCAAATTTATCTATATTATCAGTGAAGGACTTTTTTAATTTTAGGTGTCCTTTTTAGTATTTATTGTTATTTTATTTATAAGAAAGGTCTTTTAAATTTCCCAACTTAGGTATTGATAAAGAATATTTCTAAATCACTGCTGTAAGTTGGAGTCTAGAAATAGTATACACAATCGCTATTCACTATTGATTAGTATAGCAACTTCTTCATTGTTTGACTAGTCTATGCAAAAACATCAATGATTACATTGTTATTGCTTTTGGAAAAATGTACTTTTCATAAGACAAAATGAATGATTGTAAACTTGACTCGCTCAACAAATTTCTTTATTTATTTAAAATATATTTCAATTTCAATAATGACTTTTCACAAAAAAATTATAACGAGGAATATGCCAACACAAATTTACAATAAAATAATAAAGATTATATTTTTGCAAAAATTATGTGGTTGTCGCTGTTTTCTACTGCTGGGATTTTAAAGACGGTTTCTTAGGTAATTGTCTTTTGGCTAAAAATTTGGATAATTGCCCATCCTCCTTTGGGTGACTCAAACGCTAATACGCTAATTAGTAAAAAAATATATATATATTTGATTTACTGATATTAGAAACTGATAATGCTTATAGGTGATAGTGTAGTGCATTAGTATGTACCGTTCGGTCTCGATATGTTTTTGTCTATTTCAAATATAGTGAATAGTAAGCTAAACACAATCACTTCTTGTGCTTATAGGCTAGCAAATCAAAGCCAAACGTAAGACCTGCAGAATGGACTTCAATTAATCTACCGCACACATTAGTCACCTTCGGCTACACAAACAATCACCTATATGCAACATAAAAATCGCATATAGGTAATTTTAGGGTTTCTAGTACTAGATTTTTACACTCGTTTCTTATTTAAAAAAATAAAACAAAACAAAACGTGTTTATACGTATTATAAAATGAAAACATAAAATTTAAACGTTAATTTAGGCTAAACAATAATAAGGTTATTTAAACTAAATCATGAAGAATCGTTTAACGTTAGATAACTAAAGCTAAAGTTATCTAAAGCTTTCGATGACTTCACTTTTTCTACTTTTTTTTTTCTTTTTTTATTTCTTTTTTCTTATGGCCTCGTGTCGCTGCATTCTATGTTAGATCTTGTTAATGAGTTTATATACTTAAGAGTTGTCGACAAAATTTCAATGTGCAACCAACAAAATACATTGTACAACAAACATAAATAGTAGAACATTTAAAACAACAAAATATTATCAATATTAACAACCTATTACTTTTCTGTCTGTAAACAATACACAAACAACAACAAATTAAAAATCTACGTAATTATAAAATAAATAGTTTAACATTTCCTCACTAATAACGTTTGTTTACATTAGTATAATCATGGTAGTATAAAACATGGTGGAAGTTCAACCGCTATGAAGTTCTTTGGGACTACGCTTGTTACCTTTTGCGTCGTAAACAATAAGAAAACGACATCATGACTGTATTTAAACGCTCAATCTTTATACTTTGAGGATAGGTACGTTTATAATAATTTTAAAATATAGTACTTTGAAGGTTCGCCAATAATATTTAAGAAACTCATCAAAAGTGGCGCCAATAATATTCAAGAAAAACATTAAAAGTGGCAACAAAACGGTAAGCAACAACTTTTTTATAAACTTCATATTTAATGAATGGAGTACTATAAGAATGAATGGAATAATAATATACAGCTAATGAAAGTGGCGGTAGTGGCGGGATAGCATAGATGGTTAGTGCATCAAAGAAAAAGTTAAAAAATCTGGACTGTTGAACGATACGAGTTCAAATCCCTCCACCGTCAATTCAGCACTTGAGTAGTACTTCAGTGCGCAAACATGTTTGTCGCTTCTTTGGATTAGTTCACTTATAAACTTTTTTTTTTAATATTGAAATAATATTGCAATTAAAATTGGCCAATATTGCTAATATTTTGCAATGGATTGGCAATATATTGGGCAATAATATTGCAAAATTGACAATAAAATTGTAATTATATTGGGTAATATCTTGCAATGGATTGGCAATATATTGGGCAATAATATCTCAATATTGACATTAAAATTGCAATTATATTGGGCAATAATCTCGTAATATTGACAATAAAAATTATACGGGCAACGATATGACAGGATGACGTCTTTTCTAACTTTTAAAAATATTTTGTTTCTTATAGAAACACTTGACCCTAAGTTTAAGATGAAAATAGTATATATATAGCAAGACAAAACATTTTAAGCACAGTCATGAAAAAGAAATATAGACAAAGTAGTAACAGTTCTAAACGATAATATAATGAAAGTAAAAATTAAAATCATCAAAGTAAAATATAAGTACTAAAGTTTAATTAATTTATAAGCTTGCGTTAACGCTTGACGAATCCAAAATAATGGTCTTAATTTGTATACGTCTTTGCTTTTGGGTTTATACAAACTAAATAATGAACATTTTCAAACAAAAAAAATTTAATTAACAATAAATTATAAATTTTTCAAATAACTCACGTTACTTGAAAATATTACTTCTCGTTAGTTCAAAATGTTACGCTTTGTTATTTTACGTTACGTTTAAATTATTGTAATATTTTTATTACAATAAAAATACAATAAAATTATTGTACGTAATAAATTAATAATATATTAAAATATATATTTAAATATATAATTATACACATACATATATGTTAAGCTTATTTTCCATTTGCCAAATTATCTAAATACAAAAACCATTACGTGTATAATTCTTTTCAATTTCATTATCGTCTAAATAATAAAATAAAGTGTAACATTTATGTACACTTCCAATTCATATTAAACTCTATCTCTAAAAAATCAAATGGACGACAAAATTTAGAATAAAATAGATGGTGTATTTGTTAAACATTCACAAAACATACAAAACACTAAATAGCTAGAATTGGGAGATAAGAGCTGACGACTCCAAACCATAAGAAAAACGTCACTAATTCGTTTATTCTACATCAAACTTTTGTACTACTTTTATTGTCTAGGAAAAATTGATTATTACTCGCCCGAACAACACGCCAGTTGTAAGTCTTTAAAACTTTGTCAAGTGCAGCTTTAACTTTCTGAACTTCTTCATTTTCCATATGAATACGTTGAGTAGGTTTGTTTGGTTCACAAATACGAATGCAAGTAAACTTCTTTCCAAATCGCATTAAAATAAATTTTTGTTGCGAAGCTACACGGTTCTCGTTTTTGAATGCCATATAACTTAAATTTGGCATCAAAACCAGGATACACGGTCTAAAAGTAAAATACAGATAAGTTCGGATTTAGTAAACATTTTTCAATGCACTATTGTATATAAATGTACCAGCCTTCCCTTTAGGAATCAATATTTCCTTTATTCAATTTGTTCAATACTAGCTAGTTGTTCTCTCATTGGTTGAGTTTTTTTCAATTAAATTACAAAAATTTAATTTGCTTACATTATCATTATTTACAGATTCATTTTCTATTGGGTGCAAAATTTCAGACAGCAGTTAATTGGTCTTCTTTTGTTCAACAAGATGTTTCTTTTGTTTAACCAAAGTTGCTAATGTTAAAAAAAAAAACAATACTTCTATCTACAAGTAAAATATGGTAGAGCTTACGCAAACACAGTATTTATACTATAGATTTGTAACTAACCTTCTAAACAAGACAGTTTGCTTAACTTTGGTGAGCTATAGTATTTTGTTTTGGAAGCATTATTAATCATGGGGAGCATTAATACTTTGGAAGCATCAGCATTGTCCACAAGTATGTCAAGCTTCCGTTTTTCCGAAGCCATTATCTGTGCTTCATTTTTTTTAGATAATTTTTTTTTACCGTTTAAAAATGAAACAAAGGAGTCTGATTCTATAAATTAAAAGGACAATAAAAATATGTTCAAGAAATTAAATAAACAAAATTGTAATAATATTATTGAAAATACCTAAGTTTTCATTCAACACTTCATTTACACGTTTTTTTTTTCAGCACCTTTGATTTTTGAGTAAATTTGTATTCAGGTCCGTGTAGGCCGAAATTTTCTGAGACCAGTGCAATATTCTCTGAATATATTAAAAAAAAAAACACATGAACAAGAAAAGTTGTGGTTACTTACATACAATCAGGGGTGGACTAGGGGCTAGGCTGCTAAAGGATTCAAGGAAATCCACCTGTCATGGGCTAGTGCAATTTCAATAAGTAATTTTTTATTATTAAACAAAAATGTTTAATTAATGGTGTTTGACAATTAACAAATTATGGTTATCATTATCGACTTAAAATCATATGTAAGTACTTAATGATTACTCGTGTAGCTGACATAATAACTAATTCTGTCTGGTGACCAAGGGGATTTCCTTTTTTAGACCCAGGGAGCAATTGCACTCCGCCACTATGGAGCAGTCCGCCACTGCACGGAAGAGTAAATTATAAATAAAATTAATATAATATTGTCTTGTCATTGTCACATATTTATATTACATAAGTTATCTGAAGATTGGTCACCATCGGAATGTTTTCTTTTTCCGTCAGTATTGCCTTCAATATAATAGAGCAAAACTTACTCACTTCATCAGTGCTAGGATTTTTGTCACCAAAATTGTCCATAAAGTTATCCAATAACGTTTCAAATTTACAGCATTGGGTAATAAACCCCTTATATATGATAACAGCTGCATGTTGTATATTTCCAATGGAAACATTCACTACATTTTTCTAATTAGTAAAAAACATTAAATTTATGTATCAACATACCATAAATAGTATAATAAAAGCCCTGGCTTCCATTTTTCAACATTATTAAAAATTTAAAATAGCGGGCTTCTATTTTAGGGTGGCAACTTGACAACTTGAAATTTAAGGTATTTAGCGGGTGAATAATCCTTAAAAAGTGTATTTGAAAGTGATATTTGAGAGGTATGCCGCTCATCTTTTTCACAATCTTTGTACCATAAAAGAAAAAAAGAAAGCTATTGAGTGTCTAAACAATCCAATTTCTTTGTTCTATTTTTTTCAGGATAAGCTATTATTTAATAAAATATAAACCTGTAAAAAAATTAAAAACCACACAATCATAATAGTTTTACAAAAGTTATCAAAATATTAAATTAAAAAAAAGGCTTTTGGTTTGAAAAAACATAGAAGCATGATGTGAAGCATATTTATTTATTACAAAACTTACATTTATCCACCCTAAGCATATTCAAAAAGTTCTTTCAATGGTGTCAAAATTAATACTAGGTTGGTTGAAAAGTTCGCGGAGCGGAAATGAAAAAACAATTTTATGATTCAAAAAATGACTTTATTCTTCAGTATATTCTCCCTTAAGAGCAATACACTTTTTCCAACGATTCTCCAATTCATGTATCCCATCTCTGAAGTGCGATTCCGGAAGGCCTTCAAAATACCCATTTACGGCTGCAATGACTTCTTCATGTGATGAGAAACGCTTTCCACGTAGAAATTTTTTGAGATGTGGAAAGAGGTGGAAGTCGGACGGAGCCAGATCTGGTGAATAGGGTGGATGTTCCAAGCGTTCGTACTTTAATTCGACCAATTTCGCCTTTGCAACATCGCTGATATGAGCAGGTGCGTTGTCCTGGTGATAAATGATTTTTTTATGCAGCAAACCAGGTCTTTTCTCACGAATTTTTTTATCCAACTGGTCCAAAAGATTTTTATAATATTCACCTGTTATCGTTTTACCGGTTTGAAGGTAATCTATTAATAAAATTCCTTTCGCATCCCAAAAAACTGATGCCATAACCTTCTTTGACGATTTTGACGCCTTCACTTGCTTCGGAGCTGAACAACCGGGTTCTGTCCACTCTGCAGTTTGTTGTCGCAGCTTCGGATCATAGTGGTAAACCCAAGTCTCATCCATGGTTACAAATCGACGCACAAAATCTGTTTTATTCTTTTGAAAACGGGCCAAATGTTCTTGAGAAAGTTTTACTCGAGTGCGTTTCTGATCCAGAGTTAGCGAATGCGGCACCCATCTTGCCAACAGCTTTCTCAGACGTAATTCATCGTGCAAGATGTGTAATACCCGTTCATCTGAGATGCCCACAGCCTCAGCAATTTCACGTTTGGTCAATCGTCTATCATCCATAACCATGTCATGCATAGCATTAATCGTTTCTTCAGTAGTAGCACTTTTTGGACGTCCAGAGCGAGGGTCATCTTCAAGGCTTGAACGCCCACGTTGAAACTCCGCAGCCCATTTGCATACTGTTGTTTTTGAAGGAGCATCATCACCCAACACATTTACCATTTCATTATGAATTTCCATGGGCTTTAAACCTTTTTTCACAAAGAATTTTATTACAGCACGATGTTCAATATTTTCCATTTTAAAAAATACTATGACACGTCTAATTTCAATAGCTTGTAAACAAAGACTGAAATGACATATCGACTTGAAATTTTTTATGCGTTCATACGAAGAATGAATACGTTTAATACAGTTATAAATTTGTTTCTACTACTGCAACATAGGTGCCGCTCCGCGAACTTTTCAACCAACCTAGTACATCTTTTGTATATAGTATACTTTTAATTAATATGCATTTGCAAACTAGAGTGTCAGCTGAAATAACAACAATGTTTGTTTGTTCAACAATAAAAAATAAGTCATCATCAAAGTACATGTATATCATTGTCAACTAAAAAAAAAATCTAATGATACCAAACTTATTATCTCCAAATTGACAAGTGTAGCTGTTATGTTTGCCATAATCTTTTGAATGGTAAACAATACCATGTTTTACCAATCTGCCAGGATTTAGCAATTGCAACTTTCTTGTTCAATAATGCCAATATTTAAGGCTTTACACACTTCAACTTTTTAAGGATGATCTATTGTTTGCAAAAAACAAGAAGCTGTTTTGAAATCAAGAAATATTTGCACATTCTGCTGCGGATGACCTATTTCGACAATTTGTTACACATTTTTTCAAAAAGTGCTAATTTTCTGGGTGACCTTTGATTAGTTGGGGTTTTAAACAGGCCATTTTTTAAAATTATATGCTAATTTTAGTGAGAAATTGTAAAGGCGCCTTTTTTTAAATTGGATTTTAAGGACCTTCTAATTTCTTTAACAGCGGTTCTCTGTGACAAATTCTAATGGGTATATCATAATTTTAAATGACTTTTTACTTTAATAGTTTGTTGTGATATTAATTAATTAAAACTTAAATTCTTTGGTAATATAAACAAATTAAGTTAATATGCGCATCACCAAGTAAATTTCCTAACCTTATCCATAAAAACAGTGTTTTTACTTTTTTTATTAAAATTCCATTATGATTTTTTATGTCTTTTGTCAAATTTCTCCTAGAATCTCATAGTCTTTCGTATTCTGGCGCCCCTATTAACTTGGCGCCCTGGGTACGCATGCCCAATTTGCCCGTCTCTCTTGGCGGCCCTGGTTCCCTTCATCATTTTTTCTATAATTACTTAATCGAGCTTCAAAAAAAAACATTGAGTAATTTGTTACACATCCATGCATTTTAATAATATCGCTAACACGACCAAGCAGATGAACATTGATAGTATTCATATATAAAGGAAGCAACTCGGACAATGATTGTTAATAAAAGTTAAAAAGCTGACTAATAAGCAATACTTTATTTAAAACATATTTCACTTCTAGACAAGCGTATACCAATTACTATTTATTCTCAATTAAATTAGAGAATAAATCATCATCATTCAGTCAAGATTCAAATATGGCAGAAAATATGGATCTGCTAAGTATAAATTAAAGTTTTTAAAGTTTTTAAAGCTTTCCAATTTGTAAATGATTTAATAGTTGGTGACTTGGGCATGCAACAGAAAATAAACAAACTAAAAGTTTTTTTGAGCAACTTTCGTAAAACAAATGTAACACATCAATAAGTATCATACCTGGCACTTTAATAAATGAAATTTCACTAAAGATGTTTGAGCCTTTAATTCCAAATACAAACACTTTTGATTTTTCGGCTAATCTAGCATATTTGGCATACATTTCAGATGTTTTAAGATTATATTTTGTACCTGAATGTAAATAAATTCTAGCTAAACCATGTTTTCTTTCATTTGTTCTACCAGGATGTTCGCAATAGTGACATCACCACCATTATACTGCTTGTGATTGATAATTGAAGCAAATCGAAAACAAAACCAACAATATGAATAACAACTTGGACTTTGTTAATTTCAAGCGGCGTTTCAAACAGTTTTCTATTGATGCATTCCTAAAAAAAAGTTAGTAATATAGTAACGTTGCCCATTTAATTAATTTTTGTCACGGCTGGAACAGTGCAAGAATTCTACTGCTAAAGGTAAATCAATTGACTACTTTTAAAATAAAAAATAACAATTAATAATTAAGTTACCGTCAAATAAGCATTCCAATTATGTTTTAATGACGAGAACTATAAACCAAGAAGTAATGTATTTTCAAATAGGAACCGTTTGTAAGATGGTAAATCCAAAAAAATGGCATGAAATGGCCACATTGTAATCTTTTTCTTTGTGTATGGTTCTCCACCATTAGTTGACGTCAATCAATGAATATGTATAAAATTTGTAGACTTCATATTTTCAACAAAATTTTGTCTGGAAATAAAATCACTCTCTCTCTTTTGCCCGACAATTTCCATTTGGTATGATTTAAATGCATCCAAATTCTGAGATGAAACAAGTTTCATTAGGCTAATAATATCCAATGTAAAGATATGTGATGAACAATGAGTATTTATTTTACATGCGTCAACTAAAGCTGTGCAGCAATTATGACAATAATATTTATGCGTTGTTCAGTATGGGAGAATACATTTTTTGTAAAAAATCTATTTTAAGAGACGACGGCATGTCATTTATATAGCGAAAAACCTATTTAAAAAATTTAAAAGTTTAAAATTTGAAAATATAGTTTTTCAAGCTTTATCAACGAATTCAGGGCCTGGGCCAGGCACCAGCTACAAGTTAAAATGAAAATATGTATAGACAATAATTCAGAACGTTTGTAGTTATAAAACTCTTTAGTTGTGAAAGTTTTATCAGACTTTTTTTTACAAAATATTGGAAATGTGCACTGTTATAGAATATCACCGCACCTTAGAATATCACCGCACCAGTAGAAATAATGAAAACGAGGATGCGTTTTGAAATAAAAGAACTTAGTAGGGTTCCAAGTACGTCAGAATAATACAAAAACATACATAGTATAAAATAAAAACGATAAAAACGATAATCCTTTACAAATATTACATATTTTCAACAAGATGTTATGCAATATGTTACATGTCTATATGAGTTGATGTAAGATTCTAAGAACTATTTAGTTTGTTATTTTTTAACAAAATACATGGGCGATGTGATATTCTGAAAATAAAATAGTATATTACTTAATTTTATTAATGGGATGTGATATTTTAACATTCTAAGCACTATTAAGTTTGTTGTTTTTTACCAAATTACATGGGTGAAATGATATTCTAAACATATAATAGAAGCATGCCATAACTTTCCTTATTTTATTGAGGGGATGTGATATTCTAACGTTCTAAGAACTATCTAGTATGTTTTTTTTGAACAAAATATATGGGCGGTGTGATATTCTAAACATATAATAGTATATTTCTAATTTTTATTGAAGCAATGTGATATTCTAACATTCTAAGCACTATATAGTTTGTTGTTTTTTAACAAAACACATGGGTGATGTAATATTCTAAACATGTAATAGTATATTTCTTAATTTTATTAAGGGAATGTGACATTCTAACATTCTATGCACTATCTAGCATTATGTTTTATACCAAATTATATGGATGATGTGATATTTTAAACATATAAAAGAAGCATGACATTTCTGCTTTTCTAACATTCATGCTTTTCTAACATTTTTGAGGAGATATGATATTCTAACATTCTAAGCACTATCTAGTTAGTTGTTTTTAAGCAAAATACATGGGAGATGTGATATTCTAAACATATAACAGTATGTTTCTAATTTTTATTAAGGGGATGTGATGTTCTAACATTCTAAATACTATCTAGTATTATGTTACGGATATGTAGAAAAAAAAAGCAAACCTTAAAAAAATTACAAAAGTGAGATCAGATTTTTTATTTAGGCAGGGGTATAAAGTTTATTTATCAACAAATAGACCCACTTTAGATGTAAGATTGTTAGGAAGATCATTCAGGGTTTCCACTATAATTTTTAAAGTTTTTCCCCGAGTTTTCCCTGAGTATTCTCTGAGTAAAAAACGTTTTTCCCTGAGTTGACCTCTTTAAGTTTCCTTAGTTTTCCCTGACTTTTCTATATTCTATCCTGTTCATCAACAAAATTATTATTTTCCTTAATTAAACACAATCTTTATGTTTGACAAACTAAAACTTTTACAACAACACCCACATCTTGCAAACTTATTATTATATGTATTAGCAAAACATTCTTGAAAAACAAAATTATTGTACAAAAATTCAAATAAAAAAATATTTTACCTGAGTTTTCCCTGAACTTTATGAAAATTTTAAAAAATCCCTGAATTTTCTAGGTTTTCCCTAGGATTCATGCTATTTCCAGGTATTCCAGGTTTTTCAGGTTGAGTGGCAACCCTGTCATTAATATAGATAAAAAATAACACAGGACCAAGGACAACCCTTTTAGGTACTCCAGAAGGTACTGGAAACGAAGAAGAGTCTTAGCCTTTGAGAATGACATTAATAAAGCAATTAGAAAGAAATGATTTGATAATCTCAAAAACTTTTTCAGATAAACCACATGAAGCTTATAGAGAAGACCAGCATGCCATTACAGTTACCAAGTCAGCCTTAAAACAAGAAGTTCAAAAACCATAACGATTGTCAGGGAGTAAAATATTTGACTCAAGTTGAAATGTTAGAAATTTGTTGATTTACTACTCAAAGACTTTGCTTATAATAGAGAGAATACTGATTGAATAGCAGTTGGACAAGTCAGACAGTTTAGATAGCAGTTGGAGGGGTCAAGGTGTCAAGATTAAGATTCACTCAAGTACTTATTAAATAGTTTAGTGAAAGGTAAAGAGATTTATGCAGAACACTTTCGTTTTTGAACAGAATGCCAAAGTGGAGAATAATAATTTCTACCTAAATCAGAAATTAGAGAAACATGTATAATAGTTAAGAAACATGTATATTACAGAAGAGACAAACCAATCAATCTAGAAATCATTGGAGAATAAGCATAATTGGTTTAGGAGGATGGAGAACATTTAGATAAGAATAAACATATTTTGATTTAGATGGAGAAAATAATGATAAACATAAGTGCTGAAAATATAAGTGCTGGTTGTACTGCTTTGGTTTCTGCTTGATACAGTATAGATATTTGCCTACAAACTTCATTAGTAGCTGCAACCAACAATTGAAGATTAGGATACTTAAAGATAATATCAGGTAAAAAATTATAAATACTCTGAAAGGTAAGATATTCTGTATTTACTTTAATGGAAAGCGGGTGAAACACAATGAAGAAGACTTTAACTAACTATTTTTTTAGAAGTGATAGCAGTCAGTGTTACATCACCTGATATAGATGGAATTGATGACAAACAACTGGGTATTGTCCAGTCAGAAAGACTTTAAAAGTAGTAACCATACAAGTCTGATAACATGCAACAAAACGAAATGCTTGTGTCCAGGGACAACAAGAAAAAACCTAAAAAAAGAATATTATTCTAAATAAATAAATCTCTTAGAGTAGTATCTTAAAATAACATCCTAAAAAATCTCATTTTATAATAAAAATAAGAAATATAACGCTTATTATAGTATTATGCTTAGAATACCACATCCCCTATGTATATTGTTAATAAATGTCATATTAGTCGTATTTGCAACTTAGAATATTACACTTCCTTAATGTAACTAAGAATTTTATCACAAACTATCAGTATGTTTAGAATGTCATACCCATTTGTACTACCAGTATTATATATGTTATTTATATAAAATATTACAATTCCAATGTATATTGTTTACAATTTTCATAGTTACTCTTATTTGCTGCTTTGATTCTTAGATGTAATTAAGAAATCTATTGTACACTATCAGTTTTATATTACTTAAAATATCACCCCACCCCCCCCACCCCCACCCCCATGTATATTGTTTATATATGTCATAACAATTAGTTGTGTTTTCTGCTATGAACCTTAAAATATCACATCCAGCAAATTAATTCAAAAATATATCACTATCACTATATGTTTAAAATATATGACATCCTCCATGTATTTTTTTAAAAAATATCATACTAATTAGTTGCACTTTTTGCTTAAAATCTTAAAATATAAATTTGCTTATTATAATTAGAAAATATATTGCACACTATAGAAAACAAATATTTAGAATATCACATCCCCCATTTATATTGTTCATTAATGTTATAAAAATTACTTTTATTTGCAGCGTAGAACCTTAGAATATCACATCGCCTTAATGAAATTAAGAAATATATGGCATGCTACCAGTATTACATGTTTAGAATACCACATCATCCATGTACTTTGGTAAAAAATAACATACTTAATAGTACTTAGAATGTTAGAATATCACATTCCATTAACAAAATTAAGCAATATAACTCTTTTATTTTCTGAATATCACATCGCCCATGTCTTTCGTTAAAAAATAACAAACTAAATAGTGCTTAGAATGTTACATCCACTCGTATAGATATGTAAAATATTGCATAATATCTCGTAAAAAATATGTAATATTGTAAAAGGTTACTAATTTTAAAATAAAAAATTAATTATAGTACCATGGTTTGAGGACTTTGTGTATATCAACATATTATTATTATTGAACTTCATATATGCATTTGTTGTGTTTTTATTTTATACTATGTATGTTTTTGTATTATTCGGACGCACTTGGAATCCTACTAAATTCTATGGTAAGGGATCGTCCGTAAATTACGTCAGGCATTTTTTGATAGATTTTGACCTCCCCCTTCCCCTCGCCACAAAATCGTAACACTTAAGAAGCAAGTTTTGTATGAGTCGTCACAAAACTACAAACCCCCCTCCCCCTTAAAGCATGACGTAATTTATGGACGACCCCTAATGGGACGTAAGAGCAAAAAGTTTAAAAGCGAAGGAACGTAAAAGCGAAAGAACGTTAAAGCGAAAGAACGTTAAAGCGAAAGAACGTTAAAGCGAAAAGTTTTAAAGCGAAAACCGGGAAATCGAGTATCGCGTTAAGTTTAACAACAACAACAACGTTATGATCAAAATTTTTTCTGGTTTTGTTAATATTTCATTGTTATATTATAGATTATTTAGCGTTTGGATTTTATTTTTTTTAAACTGTTTATATTTTTATAATTAGTTAAATTTTTTATAATTATAAGTTTAGTTATAGTTTAGAATGATTTATTTGATATTCTAGCTGAGAGTTGTAGTTACAGTTAGAGTTTATTAGATGAAATAAATAAAAAAAACTTATTGTATATAGTTTAGAGTTTATGTATATAGTTTTAGTGTAGAATAAAACGCATATAGTTAAGAATTATTTATTTACTTTGTATTCTAGCTGAGACTTAAGTTACAGTGGGACAAAAAGGTATAAAATCTTGCATAAAAAATTATTTTTGCACTACAAGTTAATAAGATATAGATAAAAAAAAGATTTTCATAATTTCTTATTGATATTATTTAATTTTAATTTGTTTTTTGAAATTTATGCATTATATTTCAAGCAAAAGATTGTTTTAATGTTTAAATAAAAATTATTCATAAAATTAGAAAGATACGAATTTATAATGTTCTTTTACTTTGATTAGGTATGGTGAGTTAGGCTGTTTACCCTTGATACATTTAGAAATGATGAGATAGTTAAACTCAAGAATTGATGTTTAAATTTTGAGTCATAAACTAAATGCCAAGGCAAATATATCAACACAACATATTCGAAAAAGAGACATATAAAGGTTAGTTTTTAATATAAATTATTTTCTAGTTAGATAATAATATCTACAAATATTACTATTTATGTAAATTAAGGCAAGCTTTTATCGAAAAACAACTCTTTAAATATAAATGCTTAATTGGTGGTGTTCAAAAACCTTTTGCTTAATACAATTGTGCTAAATTTCAGTTTTTGCATATATTGTCAACTTATGATACAATATTAAATTTAAAAGTATACATCAACTTAAACATCTCTATAAATATTTATAAATACCTTATCTCTATAAATCTTAAATCCATCCCTGCATGGAACACTTTTGCCATATCTTAATCAGATCTTCTAGTTATGGCCTTTCTCTTTTAGACAAGGTTCAAAAAGGAATTGTTTTTGCACCTTGACTTGAAAGTTCTTATCTGTTTTTTCGTGAAATTTTTTTTTTGCCTGCTTCAGCTTGTTTTTTTATTCATATAATTCGCAATCTATTAATTTTTCTGTTAGTTGTTATTTTGCTCTATAAATTTCATCTTTTCTCTAATAGTCGGTGCTTGCAGTCTTGTTGGAAATGAAAATGTTAAAAAAAAAAACCATTTCCAATGAAAGCCCCCCAATGTATTGTAATAGCTGGGATGTTATGCATTTTACACTTTTTTTTGTAACAAAATAAAGTGTAAAATGCATAACATTTTGGGAATTTTATATTATTTACTAAGTTTTGTAAACTTAGTAAATAATATAAAATTCCCAAAGAAGTAAACTAAAATTAGATTCATATATAGCCAGCAGCAATTTTCGTTTTAAAAGCTATTTTATCTAGTTTAAAAACAACATAACAGTATACTGAACATTAAGTAAATAAGATAATTAAGGCTATTACAAACCAATCTGTAGACAAAATTATTAAATATTTGTGCTGAGTAATACTAATGTAGAAACAAAAACTTTACTATACTGAGCTCACAAACAGTTCATATCATAAATATTAACAAATCATGTAATTAAAACATAAAAAGTAAATATGTTTCTCACCAATCAATCATCACCATTGAAACTTTTTAAACTAATTAAAAATTGAGTAGGGCAAAATTCTAAACAATTCAATTTTGCCCTACTCAATTTTCTATAAAGTATAAACTTCATGAACTTACTTCTGAAATTGACTCACTTTAATTGTAACAACTTCAAGATGACACAATTCAATGAAAAAAAAAAATGATAGGTTAACTCATATATATTTATATAAAAACAATGATGTTACCAATGTTATTAAAATGTTATTAAGATGTTACCAATGTTATTAAAAAATTTTCTCGCTTACAACTGAATGCACGGTCGTTTACAAGCGCTATGTTTAGGTACGCATGCGTGAGAAAATGCGAAAAATTTTTGAACTTTTAAAATGGATACGGTTCTTAACTACAGAGTATATTTACTAATATATATAATGCATTTTTTAAATGTATAAGTGCAATTATATATGCAAATATAAATATAAATTTGCATATATAAACTGTTTAAATGTATATATCTGTATGTTTTTGCTTAAAAAATAGGGAAAGTCTTAGCATAAGAGTATTTTTTTTTTACTGCATTTTTTACTTTTTTGTTGCAATATTCAACAAATTTTAGTACAAAGTTTAATAAAATATTTTCATCTAATAATAATCTATATGCAATTTTACTTGTAGGATAATTTTTTTTATAATAATTTTAGTTTTTAGTTATGTTAATATTGATTCGATTTATCTGACTTACTTATTTAAAGTTAAACAAAAACTGCAAAGGTCAAAATATAACTAACTTTTTGAAAGGAATGGCGTTAAGTCTGGAACATCTTCAACACATAAACTAATAAAGGAAACAGTTCTAAAAGTAGTTCTACATTATATTTGCAGTTTGATCATTATTTGTATAATGCTTTTGTGACATAATTATCATAGATTTTTTACTAAAGTATACAGAGTAAAAGTTTCATCTGCAACCATTCTTTGCACAACTTATGTTAAAGAATTATGCGAATCTTGTATTGAAACTATTTTAAAAATTACTAACTCTTGTTTGTGAATGACAATTGATGAAAATGATGCTTCTGGGAGATCACAAATGCTATGATTGGAATATAACATTAAGAGCCAGAAATCAAACAAAACATTTCAGACATATGAGCATGTGAAACTTTATGGAAAAATTTTTGGGAATTATTATGTTTTTTATTTCTGCAACACCATACATAATGCAGAAGAAATAAAAAGCAAAACAAAAATATTTCATTTTTTATTTTGTAACATATATATAAAAAACATATATATATATATATTACAAAAAAATATAAGGCTTTTTAAATATTTAATTCAACATGCCGAGCCGTTACTCAAGGAAATAAATGCCCTAAAGGTATACAAATTAAACATCTACCATAACTTGTTATTTATGTTTAAACTTCAAAACGAATTAATTCCAAAACATTTTTATAAAAACTTCTCTCTTATTAATCATAAATATAAAACAAGACACTCAATAAATAATTACTACATCCCACTAACATTACTCAAAAAGTCTGACTTCTCAATTATATGTCGGGGACCACGCTTGTGGAACTTAGTTCTTGACGAAAATATGAAAAAAATAAAATCTATTGATATATTTAAAAGAGCTATAAAAAAACACTTACTAAATTTAAACAATACGTACATTCTTTCATTTTTTTAATTAAAAAAAAATATATAAAAGTATGTATGTGTATATGTATGTGTATGTGTGTGTATGTATATGTGTGTATGTATATATATATATATATATATATATATATATATATATATATATATATATATATATATATATATATATATGTATATATATATGTATATATATATATATATATATATATATATATATGTATATATATATGTATATATATATATATATATATATATATATATATATATATATATATATATATATATATATATATATATATATATATATGTATATATGTATATGTATATGTGTGTATGTGTATATGTATACGTATGTGTGTATATGTATACATATATCCTTCTTATATATATTCTTCTTGTTTCTTTTTGTTTGTCTGTTTTAATTTTGTTTAAAAAAAAAAAAATAAGAGTAGGTAAACTTAAATCTATAAATTGTTCGGAATCTTTTTTAATTGAAAATATCTTTTTTATATTTAAATATATATTATGAATATTTATATATTTTTTGAATAATTTGTATATTTAAATATATATTTTTTAATTTCACTCTTTTATATATTATTGGAAATTGTAAAATTTTTTTTATTTTTTTTATTTTCACGAAGGGGCTTAATAATAAGACATTTTGTCTTCTACTTGCCCCAGTCAGCTTGCATTTATATAAAATTTATTTGAATGTAAAGTTAACATTGTAAAATGTGTCAAATGACGAAAAAAAAAATAATAAAAAAATAAATAAATAAATAAAAAACATGATTGGGACTGTTATTGCACTTTATTACTATCAGCTTATTTATTATTAAGATATTTTTTTAAATTTTTAAATTTTTGGCAGCTATATTTAAAAAATATATATATAGCTGCCACCTCCTAATGTGTTTTTTATGATAAAAAAATACTGGTTTTAAAATTTTTTTGAAGAAAAATCATTTTTGGAGTCCCTTAAACATATAAAGAGTTCCTATTATTATCAATTAAAAAAATCTTCAAAAGTGTATCTTGACATTTCGGCTCAAGTTAAGTGAAATCATGAAAATTTCAAATATGAATTATATATATATATATATATATATATATATATATATATATATATATATATATATATATATATATATATATATATATATATATAGTCAGAAAAATAGTAAATAACAAAATAATTAATGAAAATGCACTTATATATAGAAATAGTCATAACAGTATATAAGGAAATAGTCACATATATAAGTTGAAGCAATGATCAGAAAAATATCATACATATAGAACATATTCATCTGAAGTTTAAAAAAAAATTATTGAAATCCTACTGTCAGATTTTTAGAAAATTGATTTCAAATAAATAAACAAATCTATGATTTACACTAAAAAAGTATTAAGTAAAAATACAGTTATAGCGCGCAAAGATTTTTGTTACCTCTATTTATTTATATTTTTGAAAAATTTTTGAGTAAGAGCGAAATCATGTTGTTTTTAAAGTAACAAAAAACAAAATTCTTAACCTAGCGTTATTATTAATTTTATATGAACTTACTTTGAAAGTTGGCAAGCATGAGTGAATTCATCAAATAAGGTGCAGGACTTATATAAAAAAATGACGAGACTTATATATAAAACTAAATCGAGAGTTTACAAATATAAATTTTCACACTGTCAATTACGAAAGTTACACTTCATAAGAGTGTTTATCGTCAATTGGCCACACGAAGATAAACCTTTTTGTGTAAAACTCTAAATAGAGTTAAACATGCTGTTCGTTTCTTACAGTAACAGTTTTTAATAGAAATGATCATATCAGAGTTTAGCATTTATTTTCATATACTTTTTTGTAAAAAAAACCTTATATTAAATGATTATTTTAGAAAATGATATCACATCTTCTGTGCACGGAAAGAAATTTTCACATGCTCCAAAGTAGAAAGTATGCTTAAAAAGTAATAACTGTCTTTAGTTAATCATACAGCGTAAACTTATGGCTGCCTTTTTTATTGTTTACAACGAAAAAAATGTAGCGCGAAAGAAATTAAGTGGAAATCAAAACAGCGTTTCGCTATAATGAAAAAGTTCGTTTCGCGCAAATATTAGGTCTTGTGGAAAACGGCCTTAATACTCGTCGAAGCATTAGCGAGTATTAATAAACGATGACAAATTTCACGTTGCAGCGATGCGAATTTTAATTCGCTTTGTTCCAAAGAAGTGAATAAAAGCAATTTTATTAATTATTTCTACTTTAAAAAGTAGCATATAAGCAATAAAATTGTTTTAGACGCTTTATTAAAGTTTTACGGTGTTATGAAATCTAAAAAAATTAAAATTGGGTTGAACAAAAGATTTTTCTGTCTTTTCTGACTAACTCTGATTTTTTAACCGGTCAACCTTGACCGGCTAGAATTCTTTTTGGGAGGTCAAAACAGCAATTTCAATCATTTCGGGCGGTCATTGACCGTTGACCACCTGTTATTTTCCGCGCACTGTTCCAGTAACAATTAAAATAAAGGAAAACTAAGATAACAATATAGGAAAATTTTTACAGATGTTTTCAGTTAAAAAAAGTGTACAAATTTTTTGGAATTTTTAAGAATAATTGCTATAAAATAGTGGTTTTTTAGACTAAGTTTGCATCTCTAATCTAGTTAACTTATCTTTTATATATTCTATACATAAATCAAACCATTTGCATTTTAAGTAGAAGGGAAACATGTCAAAATAACAATTAAAATGTACAATTCAACATGTGGTTTTTGGGGTGCATTAAAAAAAGAATTAACCAGAATCAATCTTTTTCACTAAATTTGCACAAAATTTATAGAAATATCTTATTAAAATAATTGGTTCATTTCTTTCTAGCACCTGCTAATAAAATCATTTCTGGATTTCGCCCATTTACTTTGCAATTTACTTTGCTGCAAACAGACTTCATAACATTAAGACAGGTTGGACACTGCTTCAAGCCGAAAGCTTTACATTTTATGTCATTGAAGCATACATTTAATAAAAAGTTTTTTAACTTTCTCTTTTTTTTTTTGCAGCATCTTTTTTGTCTTTAAACTTTTTTTCTTTGATTCTTTTTATGGATTCAACTACAGTTAATACATTGTTTGCTGTCATTGAACCATGTACTTGGGTAACACGTTTCATATCTTTTGATAATTTAGGCTTTACCTTTTTGGTTACTATAAAACCTGGTATTTCTTCCAGTTGAATACTTTTTTCATGAAGTTCATCAACCAGTTCCATAGCTTGTTTGAACTTTGATTTCCAGTAACTCGCTGAACCACGTCTTTTTTCAGGCGAAGAAATTAAAGGAGATGGCTGTTCCTCTGCTTCAATACAGTTTTCTGCTCTTTCAAATTTATCTTTTTGCATAAATTCAACACTCAATGAGTTTTCAGTGACACCAACCCTTCTAGCAGATTTTATAATAGTTTCTTTGGTTGCCCATTTTCCCCATATATTAGCTAGAACTAATATGAAAGCTTCTTTATTTAAGGAGCAGATAGCTGAAAACATAAAGTCTTTCTGTTTACGATACTCGCTATGAATCTTCTTATTTACTTGGACAAGAAGTTGAGTAACTCCTGTTGTGTCTGGTGGAGTGACAAAGAGTCGAATTTTTTTCAACTCAAGAAAAGATAAAACATCAAAGTCTAGTCTTGAGCTATGTCCATCTGACAATAAGATAATGGGTCGCTTAACATATTTTTCATTTAAGTAGACATCCAATTCTTTCAATGCTGCCAAGAATGATTCATGGTTTGATACTCCATTTTCTGATGTCGTAACCAACAAATGTGGAATTTTATTTGCTGCTTCTTTCGGAACCATACAACTTGTAATACCAGTACATTTAAAAATCACCTGGTACATACTTATATCCCCTTAAAATAAAAATTGAAAATCATTTTAAGCAAGTATTATTATTTATACATTTTTTGTTAAACCACATATTATTGCATACCTCAAAAAAATGAAACAAATGGTTGAATTGTGACACATTCTCTGTTTTCTCTATACATTCTTTGACATACATCCCCTTTGCCAGCATAAAATAATCCAGAATTGGTACCATCAATCCCATAGTTAATAAATTGGGGTGTTTCATCACAGTTAGTATCAACAACATTAACCATAACACCAACTTCTACTAGTTCTTTAGCAAGTGAATCTGATATATTACATAGAAATAAGTATATTTAAAAACGTAGAGTGATACTTATTTATAAAAATTTTCAAACTGATACCTAAATGATTACATGCCATTTCCCTTGAACAATTCAGTGCACGGTTTACAGACACTCTTCCTTGTCGCTTGATGGTAAGACTGCCATGTTTAGCATTAAAGCGAAGCCAAAATGATCGACTTAATCTATAAAAGAGGACCGTTATATAAAAAAAAATAGTCTGATTAAAAAAAGGGATATTTAAATATAAATATGATTCTTATTACCCTATTTAGATTTCATAGGATCATTGTAAGTTTAATTATTTAGTTTCAACTTACTTTCTTTTTTCCAGTGAAGCTTGAGCATTTAATGATAATTTGTGAAACTAACTTCCACCTTTCATCTTTGTATTAGTGTGATGTCTAATACGTAGCACATTTAGATTTAACTTGGTTACTCCCTGTTTATTAATTGCTTGTAAAGACCTGTTCTTATTTTTTATAAAACGAACAATACATGCCTCTTGATTTTCTGTAAGTATAGTACAATAACTTCTTCCTTGTCCATTAACCACTTTTTCATCTAATCGCCTGTTGATTGTCTTTCTATCTTTGATAAGAGGAATCATACCAGTCTTTAATGCTGCTTGTCCCCTCCCATTTGTTTCTTTGTACCAATTTATAGCAGCTTCTAGTTGCTTATTTTTTTCATCAGCTTTCTGGCAACTGTGACATCAGCTTTCTGGCAATTGTGGCATCAGCTTTTGTACTAAGATTTTTTAATTTGTTTATACGTAAATGTAAGGGAGATGTTGGTTTCATTTTACTTACTATTAACAAATGCAATAAATATAATAAACGAAACTCTAAAATGGCGAACAAACAAAAAAACATAACTTGCTTCAATGGCTTCAAAATTTCCGCAATAAATTAAGATGTATAATTAAACTTTTTTATGGATGAAAAATTGAAACTATTTTCGAGTAAACTATATAAATATTTTATTAAATTATTTCAAATCTTTTCCATAATCATCAAAAAACCAATGTGGTTTTTGGGGTGCATATGATGTGGTTTTTGTAGTACATTTGAAGTGTTCTATAATATAAGTTAGCAGTGATGCAATCATTCTAAGATCAATTTATTATAACAATCTTCTTCAAAAAATCAGGTTAAAATTCTTAACAGTTAAGAAATTATAGCTAAATTAGTTAATGTGGTTTTTGGGGTGCATGGCGAAAAATAAAGAGTCAGCTTCAACATTCAAGCAAAAGAAAACGAGCGAGACATATTAAACCATACCTATCAGGAAAAACCCCATTTAAGCTTATCTTTCAATAGTAATAACTTTCAATAGTAATAACAAGAAAAAAGTTCTAGGCTCTCCTACTTTCATGTGGTTTTTGGGGTGCAACCACTTGTAACCAATCGCATTCGCTTTTAACTTTTTCGCTTTCCTTTTAGGGCCCCCCTACCTTGCGAGTTATGCTCCCCCCTAGTTACGCCACAGGCGGTGATATTCTATTACAGCACCAATTCTGATGGCAGCCAGGGCTAAATAGCCAGGACAACATTTGTTTCCTAGGGCTAAGTTGGTTGATAATTTTATTAGCTTGACAATGTTCATTTAAAAGTACATTGCACAATATAGACTACTTACACAAATGGTCAGCAGTTAAAATTGCTGAGTTACAGCAAATACACTAAGCAAGTTGAATGTCTGCTTTTTTGTTTACATCTAAAATTTTTACTTGACATGGAAAATTAACCTTCTTTTGAAACAAATTCAAGGTTTTTTCTCTTTTAATGTGTGAAGCTGCTTTTTGATGTTGCTCTAAGCTACTTTTGTGTGGACGTAGATTAGTGCGGCAGAAGCGACAAAAAGCTTGTTCAAATGCATCAGAGCTTTTTTTTACCTAGTTAAATTATTTTTTCCACTCACTTCGATAAATACGAATTTTTTGTTTGGCATTGTCAATTTAAAGATGCTAACCTAAAACAAAAAGTCAAGTATGAGCTACATATAAACAAACTAATTAATCATTAGGTCTGAATAATTTTCAAATTAGATATTTTAAGAACAAAGCAAAGATAGTTATTATTTGAGTAGTAACAGTCATTTTCGATATCCGCAGAAACAATTAAAGCTTGTTATACCGTTTCTAAGTAAAGTGTTTGACTTTGAATCGTCTTTTTAAATGCCAGATTTTTCTAATATATTCCACAAATGCAATAGTTTATTGAAAAAAAAAATTTTAAAGAAAAAAAAAAGAATTTTTAATGATAAAAACGATTCCAAATAAATTGTTCGAACTTGTTGAAACTCGTGAGTGAACGTTTATTCATTCTTTGAATTTCTTTGAATTTCTTTAAGAAGCCGTAAACAAAAAAAAAACTTATTTTGGTTTTTTTTTTTTTTTTCATTCAAAATTTCATTCATTTTTGTTTATTTTGCTATCAAAAAAAGCTTCAGTTAGAATCATAAAATCGATTACCAAATATTAGTTGCAATAACATGGCAATAATATTGCAATGATATTGCAATAATACTGCATGATAATCTTGTAATATTTTAACAACAATAGACCTTTTCATAAAGCATTCCGTGAAAACGAGGCAGTGTTTGTAACAATCAAAACAAATCGACGATGTTTAAAAATGGCGATATTGTCTGGGTTGCAATGTACTTTTTATAAATGTTTTTCAAATAGCTATTATAGATAATGTAAATGGAATTAGAGTTCCAACAAATATTATATTTTTCACATTTTTAACTGTAGAAAGAAATATTTGGTGTAACTTAATAAAAAGACAAGAAAAGAAAGATAATTTAAAAAAAAATCAAATCTACTTGATTATGTCAAAAGCATTTCTTACAAGAAATGGTCCATAAAACCCCATTTGGTACACAAATAAAACTTATAAAAGTTTTTAGGACAATATTGCACTCATGAAATAAATTTTCAGTGTCAGATACATCCAGAAAACCACAAAGTTTCAGACAATGTTTGTTTAAAAATGTCGATGACGATTAGTCTGCTTCAGCACAATTTTCATCGCCACAAAATGAAGCAGATATCTCTTTATCGACATTATTGTCAGCGCCACTAGAAGAAGTAGACTTTAAAGTAAATGTTGCTGAAGGTAAATTAGTAGATTCATTTATCCAGTATAGTTTATACTGAATTTCCATCAATAACCAAGCTGTTTAAGCATTTTTAGATGGAAAAAAATGGAAAAAACAATTTTGTATAACAATCAATAAACAAAAACACTTCATCTACCGGACGACCAAGAGTATTAAAGCCGCTTGATGCATAAATATATATATTTATTTTAACATTGACTTGTATATATGGGAACTTTGATCTTTGTTTTTATTTATTTTTATACAATATTTCAGAAGGAACAGTTTCAAATACTGTAAATAAATGGATATATTTTATGTATAAGACATCTGCATATGGCCTGGTATGGAGTGAGTTAGGAAGAAAATTTCCTAATAAATTCAGGAAAAGCTCCCTACTGTAAAATGTATCATTGATTGTGTAGAGTACAAAGTTAATAAACTATTATAATTATTTATGCACAAAATTATGTAATTAGATAATAAAAGTCATACAATAGTTAAAGTTTTAGTAGGAAATACACCCGGGGGAGGATTTATGTTTATTACGTTAATCAAGGTAAAACTGACTGTGGCTTTACAATAGCAGAATACTATAGACCACTTAGTGTTAATATTGTTTTACCATTATTTGGTTAAGGGTAGAGAAAAACTTACTATTGAACAAAACAGTTTTAAGTCAACAAATTGCAAACTAAAGAATCCTTGTGGAGAGAATAATATAGAATTTTATAAAATTCAAATATTATAAAGGCCAAATATTATAGTTGGTACATGGTGAAAATAGTATATATACTAAATATATATATAAAAAAATATGATTTGTCAGATCATTGTATAAATTTTAGCAAATTATTTTAGCTAGTAAAATAGTGCTGATATGTAAAGTAAAGAGAAGAAACATAAAGATGTTGCATTCTACCTGTATCATTGGAGCTATTTTGTGAAGAATTTAAAAAACAAAGAGAAAAAGACAAAAATACAAAAAAATGCAATAAATAAAAAATTTAATTAAAAAAAAAAAATAATTTATTAATCAAGAAATAACTCCTGATGTTGAAAGTTTTAAATATTCAAGTTGATTTTTACTTAGTAAAAATTAAAACAAAAAAACAAAAAATCTATTAAAAAAAATTACATAACTGCCAATTAAGAAAAAGAAAAGAATCCAGAAATGGAGAGCTAATCTTAGGCAACAACATGACAATTTACAAACGGAGTGCAAAGTCCTACGGCTTACCTTCTCGTTGGTGCACTTCGTTAAATAAGTTAGACAAGTAGTAAATGTCTAATTAATGAACAAAATAGCCAAGGCAACATTTTAGCCAAAATAGCTAAGGCAACATCAACAAGGCAACGGAAAAAAACACATACTGAAACTTTTTAGTCCCTGTGTAATAAGGTTTACAAGTTCACGACCCAGAGGTAACCCACTCTTTTAGGGTGGTAGCCCTCTTATCAGAGAAATTGAAGTTGGTATTGACGAGAGTTGATTTGGTTTGGTTTCACTCTTAAAATGCCACCAAAAAATTCAGACATAAATATGTTACTACAAGAAATGCAAGAAAAAATAAAGCAATTGGAAAAAAAACTAGACGAGAAAGATGTTTTGATAAAAAATCTTGAAGGAAGGGTAAATGAATTAGAAAATAAATTAGACCAAGATAAATCAAAAGATTTAAATAATTGGAGTGAAGTCGTAAAAAGAAAAGTTAAAACAAATCAAGGCCAAAATGATATTATAAACACGGTTCTACATGAGGAAAAAGAACGTAATAAAAGAAAATATAATATTATTATTTTTGGTGTTAAGTTAGCAAATCATGATAACATTGACAAGAAAAAATGTGATGAAGATATGGTTAATAATATTTTTGACTCAATAAATGCAGACAAGGATAAAATAAAAAAAGTCATTCGACTCAAAACAAGAGACACATCAAAAATACCACCAGTTATCATTGAGTTAGACAATGCGTCAGACAAAATAAGTGTATTAAAAGCTGCATACATTAACAGAAACAAGATAAATGAAATCTATTTTAACTCAGATATGACAGAATCCGAAAGAGATCTCATTAAACAGCTACGTAGTGAAGTTAAATTGTTAAATGCCAGTCTAAATCAAAAAGATGAATACTACTACATTATAAGAAATTTTAAAGTTGTGAAACTCATAAAAAAACCAAAGCAATAGCAATCCTCAATTAATTTGTATCAACCTGCAGTAATGGCTGTCCTTTCTACACATAATCCTGTATCTAATTATGTTAAATCAGAAGTATTATTATGCAAATCAATAACCAAATACCATCTATGCTGTAGATATACAAATGCGACTTCACTTAACAATAAGTTCGATTTGTTTTTGTTAGAAATAGCAGTGTATAATCCTGACATATTTATTGTAACTGAAACTTGGTTTAACTCATCAAGTGCCATAAGTGTAAGCGGGTATAATGTTTTTTACAACAATCGATCTAAATCTAATTCAACTAAATCTCATGGCGGAGGTGTAGCTATTTATGTTAAAAATAAATACATTGCTTATACTCCATATGACCTAACATCTGAAGAAATGACAGTTGAACAAGTCTAGTGTGTCATTAAAACAGGAAATGAGAATATCTTAATTGGTAGCATATATTGTCCACCAGATGCTACAGAATTGACAAATCAAAAAATAAATAAAATAATAAATATAGCTAAAAAAAGTGTTGATTGCAACAAATATTCAGGTCTACTCTTAGCCGGAGACCTAAATTACCCAAATTCAAACAGTGTTAAAAAATGATAGACAAGCACAAATTTTTTTAGACAATTTAAATGATAACTTTTTGACTCAAAACTTCACAAAACCAACCTTTAATTCAGGGACACTGTCAGAAGGCAATACCTTAGATTTGATTTTAACCGATGCACCAGAGCGTATTTCGATCATAGGCTATAATCCTCCGTTAAGCAATTTAAATAATGCACATCAGATATTGTATTGGAATTACATCTTAAAAAAACCAACAACATCAAAATCTTCCTATGGGAAATCAAAGTTTAACTACAAAGCCGGAAATTATCAAGAAATGAACAATTCATTCCATAGTATAAGATGGTCACATATTTTTTCTAATAAAAACGTTGATGAATGCTACAAAATTTTTGTAAATAAATATCAAGAATTATCTGACTGTTATATACCTAAAAAAGTGCATAAACACATAGCTTTAAAACCATATATTGACAAACAAATTAAGACTGAAAACAGACATAAAACAACCTTATGGAACAAATTAATATCAAATAAATCCAAATCACCCATTTTGGTTCAGCAATACAAAATACAAAGTAAATTAGTTAAAAACATGGTGAGGTTAAAACGTATTGAATATGAAAAAAAAATCAGTGAAACATCAAAAATAAATCCCAAGTTATTTTATAGTTATGTAAATTCTAACAAAAAAATTAAAGGAGGAATAGCTTTAATGTCTAATGAATATAATAACATTGTAACAAATAGAGAATCTATAGCAAATATTTTAAACAATAGTTTCAATTCAGTTTGTGTTAACGAAGATAAACATAACATACCAAATATACCGCAGAAGACTGAAATTATTCTAGAAGAAGATATAAATAATAAAATAACTTGCCATACTATTGAAAAAAAATTAAAAAAATTAGATGTTTACAAAGCTATCGGAGTAGATGGGATAAGCCCATATGTTTTAAATAAATGTCATAGTACTCTCTGTGAACCATTACATTTAATATATATAAAATCGTTGACGGAGAAAAAATTACCTGAACTCTGGAAATTAGCAAATATAACACCAATTTTTAAAAAAGATAATACGAACATTGCATCTAATTACAGGCCAATCTCATTGACTTCTATCCCATGTAAAGTTTTGGAATCACTCATTAGAGATGAAATTATGGATTATCTAATAATTAACAGCTTATTAAATGAAAATCAGCATGGGTTTAGAAAAAATAAAAGCTGCACAACAAACCTATTGGAAACTCTTGATATCATAACAGATGCACTAGAAAATGGCCACGCAGTTGATATGTTGTATCTAGACTTTGAAAAGGCTTTCGATAAAGTACCACACTCGCGTTTGATCACTAAACTTCAATTATATGGTATTGTGAGAAATTATCTGGGATGGATAGAGAACTTTTTAACTAACAGAAAACAGAGAGTGGTCCTTGGCGACACAGTCTCAGATTGGCTACTAGTTATTAGTGGTGTACCACAGGGGTCAGTTTTAGGACCACTGCTGTTTTTGATTTTTATTAATGATTTGCCAGATCAAGTCAAAAACCCTATTAAACTTTACGCTGATGATAGTAAAATAATAAATATTATAAAAAATCCTAATGATTCAATAAGCCTTCAAAATGATATAAATAACATAATGGCATGGTCATCTATTTGGCTCACAAAATTTAATTATGAAAAATGCAAAGTTATGCATATTGGAAAAAAAAATCCAAATGCTACATTTATAATGACTGATATTGATTGCAATTACAATTATACATTGTGTAACACAAAAGCTGAACGTGATTTGGGTATAATGGTTCAATCCAATTTAAAATGGCACTCACAAGTTGATTCAGCAACCAGCAAAGCAAACAGAATGTTAGGTACCATAAAGAGAAGCTTTATATATTTAGATGTAAACATGGTAAAAATGCTCAATACAACGTTCATACGTCCACATCTTGAGTTTGCGGTCCAGGCATGGTCTCCATTTTTAAAACAAGACATAGACAAGATTAAGAAAATCCAAAAAAGAGCAACCAAACTAGCACCTACAATTAGGAAATTATCATATGAGGCTAGGTTGAATATTATGCAATTAACGTCACTGGAAGAACGTAGACTACGTGGAGATCTGATTCAACAATACAAAATTCAGCATGGCCACGATAAAATAAATTGGGTTGCTAACGATTGTGGAAATGCATTGGAGGAGGGTCCATGTCTGCGACAACACAAATTCAAAATGAGGAAGCCTTTTAGCAGAAATACCTTCAGGTATCATTTTTTCCAAAATCGAGTTATAAATGCGTGGAACAGCTTACCATCCGAAATAATAGAAGCTACTTCAATAAATAACTTCAAAAACAAACTAGACGGAGCTGGATTTTGCAGAAACTATTTGTTAAAACACAAACAAAAGACAAAATGAGCTGTTACAGTGCAATATCTTATGTTATTGCACTTCGCAACTGTTTAAAACAGTTGTTACAGTTATACCTTATTATTATATTATTATTTATCTGACTGTTAAAAGCGCGATTTGTTTACATTTTCAAAACTGTTTTTCTAAAAATCTAAGCGATACAATTTTATAATTTTTACTTTTTTATTTCGAATAGTCTTATCTTAATTTGAAATTGTTTTCAGATCTGAGTATTCAATTTTTTTCTGAACAAAAATAGAATTCACCTAACACTACTTTTGTAGATGTATGATACATTTATATTAAGGTATATTACTAATATATATATATATATAAATATATATATATATATATATATATATATATATATATATATATATATATATATATATATATATATATATATATATATATATATATAATTATATGTGAATGGTTATAATATAAATTATAATATATAATTATATGTGAATGACTATACTATAAATGCAAAAAAAAAAGGCTAAAATGTTCACAAGTTACTTATAAAGTATGTAAGATAAAATATTTATATATAAGTTAAATGTAAATGTATTATGTTACATAGTTTATATAGCATTTAATTTATATTTGTTTTTATAATATAGGTAATATAGTTTTTATAATATATCATAATCATTTAACTATAGTTAAAATATAGTTTTTATAATATATCATAATCATTTAACTATATATTCTATACAATTTGTATCCAATAAATTTGTGTGCATATTATATTACAACACGATTACAACAATTGTATGCAAACACAATTAATGCATACAAATCAAACTCTGAAAAATAATAAAATATTAAAAATAATAATAAATGTCCAAGCATAGTATACTATGTAATACAATACAGTATATATATATATATATATATAT
>NC_061167.1:28040913-28049634 GCF_022113875.1 Hydra vulgaris
AGCATAGAAGATTATCTTAAGAATAAAAAATACCCTTCTACTATATTTACACATTATTATGGGATTAAATCAAATTTTCGAAGAGCACCAAAACGATTTAAAGTGAAAGACGGACATTTATTGTATAATAAAAGAATGGTTATTAAAGACAAAGAACTCCAAATGGAAGTTATTAGAGACGTACACCGAGGTAATAGAGGTTCTGAACACTCTAAGGCAATGGCCTCACATAGAGGAAAAAACACAACGTATGACAAGATTTGCAAAGATTTTTTTCGTATAATATTGCTGCTGATGTTAGTAAGTATATTAGGAGCTGCGAACAATGTCAAAAACAAGGTGATCTAAAGTCAAAAACAAGGTGACCTAAAGGTGACCAAAAGTTTCCAAAAAGTAGAATTGAAGTCTATACCAGTACCATCAAGTGTAATGGAACAAATTGGAGTGGACATTTGTAATCTTCCAGTAGTCGATGATTGATTATTTTTCAAAATGGTCGGAGGCTAAACCTTTCAAGGAAAAATCAGCTCAAACTGTCTCTCATTTTTTGTACGAGATTATGTGTCGGCATGGGAGCTTTAAAATCCAAATCAATGACCAGGGTCGGGAGTTTGTAAACGAAGTAAGTAAACAACTACACGAACTAACTGGAATAGAGCAGAGAGCTACGTCTGCTTATCATCCTCAGGCAAATGGATTGGTAGAACGTCAAAACCGAACAATAAAGAACTCTTTGATAAAGGTTTTGGAAGGTAATCCTAAAATGTGGCCGCAAATTATTGAAGGTATTCTTTTTGCTCTTCGCGTTAGTCGACATTCTTCTACTAACTACTCTCCATTCATGCTGATGTATAATCGCGAACCAATTTTGCAAATTGATGTGAAGCATAGCCTTGTCAAAGACAAAAGCAATAAACAAGAACACCGTGAAGAAAATATAGACGTAGAACAACCTTATTATTGAAAATTAACAAACGATTTGATCGGAAAGGTGGGATGTGGACCCGTTTAATTGAAAGAAAAGGTATTACCTTAATTCTAAAGATAAATATTGATTCGTGGAAGCCTCTTGGAAAGCCCTCCGATCATAATAATGAAAGTAATAGTGTAAGTACAAATGTTAATAAAAATTTTTGGAAAATCTAGTGGACTAGCTAGCTAACTATCAAATTGCATAGGTGATAAAAAGTGGCGATCTTCTTGACTTATCTTGACACCTCAAAAACACTCTTGGTATACCATAGATCGAATCTTCTGGAAAACAAAGATATGTCAGTCAAATCAATCATCTTTGCAAGTTTCGTCTTAATGGCTCAAGAATGAACTGTATGAGCTTACAGTGGCAGATAGGGAAATTTCGGAAAGTAAAGATAGCTGATTGAACGACAATCTTATGGACGCAGGGCAAAAATTAAATTGTAAGGCTATTAGTAGTCATGAAACTTACTAATCAGTATTAAACTGCCAGAAAAAGAAGTCCACATATTTCCCAGTTTCTGGCGACCACCTTCAAATATTGCACGACGTTAGTTCTCATTGGCTATTAGCATTTGCTTCAAATGGCAGGGTTCAAGTGTGCGTTAGCCTGCGTACTAACCTAACATCGATTTCGAAAAAATGTTTAAAATCCCTCTTTCAACCACTTGTGAAGAATGGAAAGCTTGAAGTAACATTTCTTCCCGTTGATAAGCAAATTGAGAGCTTCAATTGCGGTGTCTTTGCTCTGGGTTATGCAAGTATATTGCTGGATGGAAAATCTCCTCTTGATATTCGATTTGTTGTGAATGAAATGCGTACTCACTATATAAAATGTTTGACAGACGCTCACTTATATTCTTTTTCCAACACTTGAAAAGGCCGTCGATGTTTTATGCAACAAACCTAAACTTATCATGATTTGATTCAAAACTCAAAATTGATAACACTGATATTTTACACTTTAGCAACATTTTTGAAAAAAAAAGTATATATATACTCTAAAAATATATTCATAAAAGCACGTTTACATAGTTTTCCAAGTTATTTAATAAAAAAATAGAAAAAAAATCTTTAAGTGAAGTCCTTTTCTTGTAAAGCCCCTCACTCCCAATTTGTCTCTTTTTATTCTTCTTATCCCAATCCCCTCCCTCCTTTTTTGCAATATGTTCTTTATGGTTGACCCCTTGAGCAATTCATTTATCTTTTTTTAAAGAAAAACAACGAATAAAAAAATGTAAAACTTCATTCCATTAAACTTATTCATTTCTACTAATTTCTATATTCTAAATATTTTATAATTGTACTAATTATCAAAGGTTTAGTTATTTCTCTATCATCATTTGAAAATAAAATCAATAAAAAAATAAAGTCAATAAAAAAAATTTGATTTCATCAATTAAGATATTATTGGAGTCTTAATTTACCATTATTTTACTTTCATCAATAATTTATTTGTGTCCATAGTTATGCTTTTAATTCTCTTTCATTAAATCTACGTTTACTTTTTATTTCATAAAACTAATTAAACCATTGAACTGTAAATTGTTGACTGCTGATATGAGATCTCGTAAGATGTCTTCTGTAAAAATGTTATCCTTCAAATAGACTTTTTACGAGGACTATTTGACCACTTTAGCTAAAAAAATAAAACTTCCACCTATATCATTATTTTTAATACCTTGGTGATAATTTAATGCATTTATAGTCTCTTCACAAAATACTTTTAACATGTATCAACCTTTTGTCTAACAATCAGTCTTGGGTTAGCAGCAACATAAGTCAGCTTAGACATTGTAACCAGCTGACTAACTAAATTTCAGCAGACTTTTCAATTATCTAATTGTTTTGTATTCACTCTAATACATGTATAAAATCAAAAAGTAAAAAAATGCCATCAGTTGTTAACCATAGAGATAAGCAATCAAATAGTTTTAAAAAAATGCTTGATTTACTCTATTATAATCATTAATTAAAGCGATAACTTTTCCATTTGTCTTCTTAATTCGGTTGATTAGGATATTAATTTGATTGTATACAAAATCCTAATTATTTACTAGTAACATTCTTACTATAAAATTTGTTCCCTCATAAAAACATACAACCATGAAAGCCAATATACTTTTTGCAAAACTTGATTCATTGTTTACTGCTTTACGGTTCACATCAAAAAAACTTCAAAAGAAGGTGATCTGGTTAAAATATTTGCTTTACCAAACAAATTTCCCTGTGATAAGTTAACATAGGTTTAACATAAACTTCATCTAGTAATAACATACAGTTTTTTTGACTATTTTGTTGAGTTTTATAAAAACACTTTAAATAAAAGTGTGAAACTTTTGAAGTTATAAGTGTCAGGAAGATAAAAATCATTTCTTAATTGATCATATACACTATGTGATCGTGCAAAATGTTCTAAAGCTCAAACAATAACTTCAGGTGAATATTTTTGCTAAAAAATATACTTGAGTTCAACTTATGCATTAAACCTGCTGACGTAAAATTGTTTTCTTTTCTGACTTCTTAAAAGAAATCAAATATCCAAATGATGTGACCAACTTTTGAACTTATAAATACAATTTTTAACTAATGAAGTAATATTGAATACAACTCCAGCATGATAGGTTTTATATGATAAATTATTAAATACTATTAGACACAATTTACTAATACCATTTTGCTTTAATGCTCTTTTGATTGCAAACAACATCTATTTAAAAATAAATAAATAGATAAGCTAATGAATCAATAAGTCTTCCTTAATATAAATAACTGCAAAATATTCTAAATGAATCAACTTTGTTAAACTCTACGAATTTTGAAAGTTCATCTTCTTTTACTGATCTGAGAGACTCTCTGAGCTCTTTTAGAGAGCTTTACCTATTTTTGTTGTTCTTTTTCTAGTGAAAGAGATGGCACTAAACTCTAAATTAACACAAATACACTAAGTGGATCTCGAGGATTTTCTTTTCCTTTTATTTTAATAACTAGGAAGTTTGATTGAAAATGTTTTGCAAACTACAGGGTAATGTTTATATGGTATATTGTCTATTGGGAAAACGTTAATCCATCTCTGGCGCTCTTTAAGATCTCTTAGAAATTCTAGAAGTATTTATTTTATTATTTACTGAGTCATAGTTAAAGTTACAACCAGTTTTCTGTGCATTTTCAACATAAATTTCTAGGCAATGAGCGATGTTATTTCAGTTCACCATGAAGCGAAATGATCTTTCAATTTCAAGAGATTGTCGGAGTCCTAATTTACCGTTCCACCTGGTAAATCTAAACTCGAAAGGTTATAATTTACCGGGAAATTAAGACTTTCGAAGTCATAATTTCCTGAGTCCTAATTTACCGCGACACCGGCCGTCGCCAAGTTAAACGATAGAGTATATTATTCACAAAGAAATTACCCAATATTGTCCAAAGTGTTAAAAATGATACCTTAGATACTTTATACCATCCAAAAGGTCTTTGTTTGCGGTACAGGATCCGAATTAAAAAAACCTATTTAAATATATTCAAACATTAATTTTATTATAGTTAAATTACATGATTTAAATATGTTAGCTTGGTCGAGCAATTAGTGTTGCGGTCTGGGGAGACGGTGATCCGTTCGATTCCTGGTCAAGTCAGAATGTATTTTCTTTCTTTGTTTTAATGACGAATCTAATAAATAATAAATCTATTAAAAACGAGTCCTACGCGATTATCAGTAATATCAAAAACAAAGCCTAAAACCCAATGCCAAGGATAGACTACCCGTACCCCTTAATTTGATGGAGGGGGAGGGGAAAGGAGCAGAAAATTTTGTTTCCTTTTGATAATTTAAGATACTTTTTATTTTAGCGAAACCTAGCAGTAAAATTTGGGAGATTTTGATACCCAAATGACACCTTTTTATAAGATGGCCTCTAACCCATTAGCCACAGTACTGCTAAAACCTGTTTTTTGTCGACTCAAAAAATATATTACCTGAAAAACGCCTTACCCAGTATATAAGGGGAGGCATGTGTGTATGGGTGCTCGCAGAATTTTTTGATGTTCTAGATACGATACTTTCACACATTTGGCATAGGTATGCTTAAGTTTGGAGCTTGCACAAGCTTTAAATATAGGTATGTCTATGCTAAAGGTGTAAACATTATGCAAGCTCTAAAACTTAAGTATAACTATGCCAAATGAAGAGGCTTTGCAAAAAGGTGGGATGACGGAGGCCTGGGAACAAAAAAGCTCTAAACAAAACGCTTGACCCCCCCTCCCCCCATCCAACAAGGCACTAATGTAGAAAAATTTTAACTTTTAATTTAGTTAACTAAATTTAAGTTTACCGACAAAGTTTAGTATTTAAACTTAGTTAAATACTAAATTTAAGTTTAGTTAATTTAAATTTAGTTAACTAAATTTAAGTTTATCGACAGATTTTAAGTTTGATAGAAAAATATTGTAAATTACAAAAGTTATGACCATAAAAAATTTAGACCTTTCCTCTTTTTTTTTTTTTTTTTTTTTTTTGGGGGGGGAGGGGGCGTTTCAGGGCTATTTTGCTCCCAGACCTCGGCCTTCTTTATTTTTTGCAAGGCCGCCTCATTTTCCATACGTATAAGCATACTTAAGTTTGGAGTTTGCACAATGTGTGAAATTATTCTATCTGGAACATCAAAATATCCTGCGGTCCCCCATGCATGTTTGTGCATTGAAGGAAACTATGCCCTCTACTCTCTATACCAAACATCTTTTTATCTTGGCGAACTAGGATCTTAAGTCAGAACTTTAACTTTTCTATTGATTACCTGGCTAATTGTGATAAATTAGAAAGTCGATGTATGTACTTTTAAATTGAACCTACCCCCACCCCCATACGCTTTCGTACGCTTTTTGAAGACCTCCCACCTCCTCCCTATAAGCGTACGTACTTTGTGGACGATCCCAAAGAAGAAATAAGTAAAAAAGAAACCAGTAAGATAAACACACCTAGTAGACGTACGTTGTCTGGATGACATCCTTCGGACGACGCATGCTCACTGGGCAGGTAAATAACAAATATACATTAATATTAAAAAATACATTTTTAACAAGACAACGGATGTTTAATGGTTCATGCCTACAATTAAGGTGAAAAAATGTAAAAATTTTATAAAAATTATTTGTTTTTTAGTTTGCTTTTTTTTTTTTTGTTTTTCTGTTTTGTTTTGTTTTTGTTTTTGTTTTTTGAAGTAAATTTGTTTGTAGGGGTAAGAAAAAGAAAAAAAAGTTTCGAAGAATGAAAACTTTTTTTTCTACTTTTTTTTCGAAAATTAATTTTTTTTTACTGAAAGTATTTGAAAAAAAAATTGTTTTCTGCATCTTTAGTAATTACGGTTTTTATGTAACTACACAACAATAAAACCTTAGTAGCGCACTTAACAAAGGTAAACAACTAAGCTTAACATTATAGAAATCAATGCATTAAATTTTATGCATAGAAATATACTCGGACTACAGCAAACAAGGCATCATTTTTATCCAAACAAGGCAAACAAGTTTTTAAACGAAACACGATGATTTCTAGTCAATAAAAAATAAAGTAACATCAATTGGTAGAAAACAAAACGTTTAAAAAAAAAAAAACATATAGCCAATAGATCTATTTTTTCTATAATTAATTCAAGCGTTCCTTGTTTAAAATCCTATTCCGACTAAGGAAACAATTTCGAAGTATATAAAAAAATACAATTTTCCGTGAACATTGAAGACAATATCAGTGAAGCATTCAGCAGCGTTAAATATAATAAAAATCTAATCTTGGTATTTTTTTATTATTGATTTTTGAAAATAGTTACATCATAATTAAAAAAAAAAAACAATGTTAACTTTGATATAAAACTTTTACAGCATATTTAAGATTCCTTTGCTTAGTCATGCATAAAAGTTTGCTTGTCTATTGCATAAAAGTTTCGCAGATATTAACGTATTATTGTATTCTTTAAAGGTGTACTTTAAACTACTTTAAAATGTCTTTTCTTTAATTGTTATACATTTGACAAACTCATTAAAATATGACGTTTATCCTGATTAGTATTGTATAGGGATTTAATAAAAAGCATAAGTTTATGTTAAAACAAAACAAAATAGACAAAGTCAAAGTTTATCTCGCAACAAAACTTAGAAAGCTACAAATCTTGATCAGAAAATTTCTTAAAGATTTTATTACAATTTGCCAATTTATACCATACTTGAAATGTCCAACACAGAACTAAAGCAAAAGCATATCTTCTTTTTGTGTGACGACAAAGATAGTTACAGTTTGGAAACTGTCAAAAGACTTAAAAGTGAATTGAACGATAGAAGGATTCGAGTGTACTATTCACAAGAAAATGACAATGTTAACACCGATATTGCTCAAGGTGTTGAAAATGCAGGTTTAGTTCTTGTTTTTGCTTCTCCTTTTTTGGAATCTTCAAAAAAAGGTTCAAAAATTCTAAATTATGCTGACCAAATAAAGATTCCAGTTTTAAACGTAAAACATTTTCACGGATTTCAGCCAAAAAACTGGCTCGGTGCAATTTTAGCTGCTGCAAAAAATGTTACGGCAGATGTGGAGGATATACTAAAAACTGTTTCTTTGTTGGAAATTATAGAAACCACTATCACACTTAAAGAGAACGAAAAAAATGAACCTCACCCAGTTGAAACACCATTGTTTACTGGTGGTACCAATCTTGGAAATATGACAGCATATTATTTTCAATACGAAAAAAAAAATCCAATTGATTTTGAGGTAGTAATTAATTTGGTAAAAATGAGGTATTAATTAAATAAACAAAAAAAAAATAACAAATAAAAGTTATATAAATTTGAAATTTTATAAATTTAGAATTCATATATAGATTAACTGGTTAATCAAATTTCTAACAAATTTTTATTGGTTAAACCATTGATAATTAAATTGATATAAATATCCCAGCAAACGTGTCAGCGTTGAAACAACGTTGAAAACCGGTCGCAAAAGATGTTGCGGAAACGTTGACAAAGTAATCGATTTTGCAAAGATATGTAACGTTGTTAAAGAGACGTTGATTAAATGTTGTAGCGTAACGTTGAAAAATCGTTACTAAAAGACGTTACAAAAATGTCGCAACTAAACGTTGAAAAAGCGTTACTTAAAAAGCGTTGCATAGGCGTCGCAACTTAACGTTGAAAAAATGTTACTTGTAAAGCGTTACTTTAACGTTGTTAAAGCAGTTGATTTTGCAAGAATTTGTAACGTTGGCAGTAAAACGTCGATTTAACGTGACTCAAAGACGTCGAGTAAAGGTTGAAATATAACGTTAAATCAACGCTAAAATGCGCTCGAGAAAATATTGCAAAATATTATTAAACGTGATTAAACTTGGTTATAATGTATATTGAATTTGCAAATAAAACAAAATTGTATGTTGAACTCTGCACTTGCAATATTTCCAAAGTCGATTTTTAATACAAATAGTAATATACAATAAAAAACATAAAAAATAAACAACTTATTTATACAAAATTTACAATTTATAGATAAAAATATAAAAATCTTTTTTAAGATTTATGTGTGTGAGTGAATATATATATATATATATATATATATATATATATATATATATATATATATATATATATATATATATATATATATATATATATATATATATATATATATATATATATATATATATATGCATAAACATTTATACATCCTAAAGTATATTTTTTAAATTTAAAATTCATGCTATA
>NC_061167.1:28050633-28140633 GCF_022113875.1 Hydra vulgaris
AAATGATCTCCAACTTCTATTCAAAAATTAAATTTAGTGTAACGTCGTTTTTTGAACAACCCCTAAAGGCGAGTTTCCACTCATCCGTTTTTTAATGGAAAAGGATAAGGAAAGGAAAAAATTATCACGAGAGCTTCGTAATAAAAGTTTGTATTCGTCCTAGGAAGATTCATGCTTTTGTGATTATTTTTCCGTTCTTTTAATCGTTCCCGTAGAAAAACAGATGAGTGGAATCTCACCATTACTTTAGTTTAATCATGGAATTATAAGTTCATCCAGCCACAAACATCAAAGTATTTTCAAGTCGTCTCGGGAGTATGCTTGTAATTGAATATTAAAAAAGAAAACAAGTTTTACTGGACAAAAAACAACAAAATTTACTGAAATGATTTTTATTAACACATCAAAAAATGAATTATTCTAGAGATATGCATATATGGATATATGGATATGCTGCAAAACCATTAGAAATTGCAATTACTCAGCAAAAGGTTTATAAAAACTCGGTAATTAAATAGAACCACATGATTTTAAAAGCATATGTTAGTTTAAGTTTCTTTTCTTGCTTCAAGTTATATCACGCCATTTGATTAAAAAGACAAAACAATTTTTAAAAAAGCAAAAAAATTGTTTTCTAAATAACTAAAGCTTAAACTTTCATTAGCTGTATATCATAATTCCATTTATTCTTGTAGTACTCCATTCATTTAATATGAAGTTTATAAAAAAGTTGTTGTTTTCGTTTCGTTGTGCCATTTTTTAATGTTTTTCTTGAATATTATTAGCGATCCTTCAAAATATTATATATTTAAATTACAGTATCGTCCACAATTATTTTCGTCGCGTCCACAATTATTTTTGTTTGTCCATAAATATTTTTAAAACAAAACACTTTAAGTCATAATGACCAGTGCCGGATCAAGGAGGGGGGCTAGGGGGGACTATAGCTCCGGGCCCCGCAAATTTAGGGGCCCCCAAAAATTTTAGTGGACTTTTTTTTTTTTTTTTTTTTGGTCTTAATCCGCCACTGATAATGACTAACAACAACAATACCAGCCTCAATAATCCAAATATCGAAATGGCTGAACAAACAAAAAACAAAACAGTAATAGAAGAAAATATTTTCTTGATTTGATTTGATTTTTCTTGATTTGATTGATTGATCAACTTGATTCGTTGCTAATCAACATTCTCTTTATTGTAGCAATATATATTGCTACAATAAAAAGAATGTTGATTAGCAACGAATCAAGTTGATCTATTGCAAATGCAACAGGTCTTTCAATTAGGACAATACAGAACTAGATACGAAAGCTTGAAGCAGACCAAAATATATTACCAAAAAAACGTGGCAGAGCTGCACGAAATAATATTGAAAGAAAGAGAGAAATCGAGTTATTAATTAATGCAAATAATCCATTAACTCCCATTGACATTGCAGAATTAATGCCAGAAGAACAAAAATGCTCGACAACTACAATCAAAATTAGAATTAAAATTAGAATTAAAAGAAATGGGATATACCCGTAAAAGACTTAAATCGATCGTTGTTGCATAAAATTCAGCTCAAGTAATAGCAACGAGGTTTATGTTTTGCAATCATGTTTTTTTTCTGCAAAATTCAGATCTGGTCTATATTGATGAAACCGGGTTCAATCTGCATGATTCACGACATTATGGATATGCATTATTCGGACGCACCCCGTATGTTACAGTGCCTACACAAAGAGGAAGAAATGTTAGCCTAATATGCTCTATTTCAGTTACAGCGTGTATTGGATTTAAACTAAAGATTAGACGACTGGATAGAATAAGATTTAAGACCAGTTTTAAGTGATCGCAGATATTTCGTAGTTATGGATAATGCACAATTCTACCATTCATCAATAGTAGAATCGGCATTTCGAGAAAGTAATTGTACTATCCAGTTTTTACCACCTTACAGTCTTCAACTTAATCCTATCGAGGAGTTTTTTGGCGTGATTAAAAATTTATATAAAGGAATACAACCGCGGCCTAACAATTCACAAGAAATGATTAGAATTATTACTAAGATTTTATCAGGTTTTACCGAATGTTCTTTTAAGAATTATTATTCTCAAATTATCATTCTCAATCTATTTTAACACCCACTCACATGCGTGAGTGGGTGTTAAAAGGAGTTCAACGTAATGAATTTGTTTGATTAAGTTATACTAGGAGTTTTTTTCTTGATTTCAAAGATTTCAAAAATTAAAGTGTTTTGATTTAAAAATAATTATGGACAAACGAAAATTATTGTGGACGCGACGAAAATAATTGTGGACGATACTGTATTATAAACGTACCTATTTGCGTCAACGTATAAAGATTAAGCGTTTTAGTACAATATTGACATAGTTTTCTTATTAATTACGAAGCAATAGGTTACAAGCGTAGTCCCGAAGAATTTCAATGTGGTTAAACTTCTATCTGTTTTATACTTCCATGGTTTGTGCGTAGTCCCGAAGAATTTCAATGTGCTAAAACTTCTATCTGTTTTATACTTCCATGCGGTAGTGGTGTAGTGGTAAGAGCGCTCGCTTTGTAAGGGAGAGGTTCGGAGTTCGACTCCCACCATGTCCCTGGAAGTACCGCGCTCAACTTAATTTCTCCGCGCAGCGGCCTTGCTTGTCAAGGTTCGTGTTTCGGAGTTAAAGAATTGAGAGAGAGTTGTACCACGATTTACAACAACAACAAAAAAAAAAAAAAAAAAAATGAGTAGCCTCCTCGACTGTAGTGGCCCCCTCGGGCCTTGGGGAGGTGAATAATTAAAAAAAAAAAAAAAAAATATTACATTACATTTATTTTGCGGTTGGAAAGTTGATTGGTTTTTTAAACAAAATAATTGAAGCGCATTTTATTATAATTGCTACTAATAATTACTAATTTTTTCGAAAGATGTGTTTTCCGAGTTAATAGTGTCAACAGTTAATTGAGTTAACTAGCTAACACTAATTGAGATAGCAACCATTAGTTTAAGAAAAAATTAGTTTCTTATTTGTTAGGTAGCATTGATCTGATAAAATTTTTTTGATTCTGTATTTTAAACTAATAAAAAATAATGGAAAAAAATAAGGATTTTGATTTAATAAATAAAAAATAAGCTCAAAAATTATTTAGCTATTTTAATGTATAATTTAGCTGGACGGAGAGGTCTAGTCTAAAAGCTCGAATTCTAAAACGACGAAATAACAACAAAATGACGTAATATCGAACTTTTTGGTAGTCGTAAATAAAGACGACAAAAAATGAAATATTCCATGGATATACTCGCCTTGAGTAAAAACATACGGAAAAAAGTGACAAAGTAAAAATCTATACATTATTTAAATAATGTTTATAAATTTTTTTTAAATTTATTTAATAGTTTTAAATTTGTTAGTGGTACAGAAAAAAGTCGCTTGCTTTGCAAAAAATTGCAGTTATTGAAAACTGGGAACAAAAAAAGCCCAAAAAAATTTTCCCCCCTCTCCCCAAAACGTGAGAGCAGCAAGTTGACAAACTTTTTGTACTATTTTCAACTAGACTTAAAGTCATTGAGAAATTTTAAGTTTCATAGTATAAGTTCTCAGTGTTCAAAAAATATGACTATATAAAACTTGCAACACCCTCAAATTGAAGGGGGTTTAAACTTTATATGGGTATATTTCTTGAACGCTAAAATATTTTACTATGAATTTTAAAACCTATCGATAAATATAACCTAACAAAAAATTCATCAACTTGTTTCTCTGACGTTTGGGACGGGAGGAAGGGGGGCAAAAATTTTTGGGCTTTTTTGTTCCCAAGCTCCAATCATCGCAATTTTTTGCAAAGCACCCATATTTGACATAAGTATAAACATATAAATGTTTGGAGTTTGCTCCATGTCTGGAAGTTGAACATCTTGACATCCAAAAAATGCTGGATACGCACCTGGCTTGGGTAGTTTGTTTTAGAATTTTGATGGTCTGTTAAACACACCTAATTTTTATACTTTTAAAATTTAAGAAGCTTTATATCATTAACTATATTTGACATGAGGTTTTTATATTTAGCTTTACACAATATTTAGTTGTAATAAAATCAAGCTCACAAAAGCTTATTAGTGAACTAAGAACTTCAACTGACGATCTGGTTCCTATTCAATATAAGGTTATTTAATTAAAGCAAGATTAGATTAGCTTTAACAATCAAAAAACAGAAGTTCTCAGCCAAATTTTTCTTAAAGTTTAATAACTTTGAAAGAATTATTAAATATTTGCATACTTCTATCAATGCAAATATTGGTAAGAATGGAAGCATAACTAATCAGATTGTTGTTTATCGCAATATTCTGGAAAATTACATTGATTGATTTCTTTATGAACTGACAGTGAGTTCTAATTATTACAAATTCGAAGTTAATGGAGGCTGAGGCATTTTAAAAACTTTACTTGGAGTTATTGATATGACCACGGTGAACCTTTATTGCTTACATAAAGAATTACACAAGAAAGATGTGAAACAGTTTTCTTGGGCAATTATTTATGTAAACAATAAAGGTTTGTTTTATAGAAATCTTTGTTTTTGAACCATTACGTACATGGAGCCACTCCTCCTTTTTAGCGTTGTTTATCATTTTTTTAAATCAATAAAACATGAATTGTTAAATGCACAACTATGACCGGCAGCACTCTACTTTTAAAAAGACAAATAATAAAGGTAAATTTATTGTCAATCAATGACACAGATTGTTAAACAATTTGAATTTTCTTCGAGAACTGACAGTACAAAATTGATCTCTAATTTTAGGAGTTTTTTTTATTTTTTCTACTTATTCATCAAATATTTCATTAAACAATAAAAAGCCGCATTTAGTCTCTACAAACGTCGATAATTATTTAATTCAATCGAAGGTCGATCGAATTAAATAATCTTTTCTATATTACTCATTCGAATTCTGAATGCGTGACTAATGACAGTCAGTTTCTTCAATTAATTTAACAATTTTACTAATACTTTCAGCAATTTAAAGACACTATTTAGATATGAGTAAAGTATTTGTGAGTAATTTTTGTGAGTATCTGCAGAGTTTAGATACTAAAAAAAGAGAAATTAAATAATTGTTTAAAAATTAAAACAAGTGCAGAAATGGTTTTTTAAGAAATGTGGAAAGTGTATGGTAAAACATTAGGAAAGTTTTCTAGAAGTTTTGATGAATTATTAAGAAGAATGTCAAAAACTGAATGAAATTGTTATAAAATGTAAAAAAAGTCTGAGAATAAAAAAAAAAACTGAAAAAAAAAACAGAAGTTTGTATTGCTTGGCTATGTGCTAAATCAAAACAAGTTGTGTACAAATTACTGCTTTATCCTGTTTTTTTAAACACTTAAACATCCAGCATATTTAGATTTATTTTTGAGGGATTTATAAAAAGATATTTTCATAGCTCTAACTCAGATATTTGTTTTTAAATAAAAACTAAAATAAAATCCTGGAGATATTTAATAAGTTCCTCACTGTCCTGGAGATATTTAATAAGTTGCTCACTGAAAAAACTTTATTCAAGAGCGTAACGAACATAAAGCTAAATGAGAAAGATAAGGTTAAAATAAGCAATGGTTTAATAAAGATAAAGTTAAAACATATATACTAGAGATTGTCTAAAATTTGATAATTATTCCTACTATTAAGGTATTCAAAAAACGATTACTTTATAGTGGTTTTTGTTGTGATTAATTCTTGATATTTCAAACTGTAATCAAAGTGGAGAGTTTGAAATATCAAGAACAAAAAAGCTGTAATAAAAGTGGAGAATGATCCACTTTGATTACAGCTTTCAAAGCTTACAGACTACATTTAAAACTTTTATTTTGAAGCAAAGGCGTTATATTGACTTGCCGCTGGAATAATTTTACTATCAAAACTGTGTCACAACTTTAAACATTTTTCGGTTTTGTTCTCCCTCCAGATAATCTATTATACCCCTCAGTAAAACGTGAACAAAAGAAACAAAAATTTATTTAAGGCGGCTAAGCATGCAGTAATATTGCTTTGGCAAATAAGGGAGATCTGCAATTTACTCTTTGAGCTCTGATGCTACATTTAAGCTCTAATGACACACTTCAAGTATTAAAGTGATAGTAGTCAAGTTTTAAAGAATATTTAGGTAACATTTTTAAGTTCCATTCTTTATTTTAAAAAATATCTTTGGGCCCTTCCAAGGTTTCCAGAAAAAAAGCTACATAATTTACCACACAGTAACGTCAATTATAAAGATGATTATTAAGCGTTATTAAGTGCAAAATTGATTTAACTTTATTTAATTTTAATTTTTAGAATAATTTTATGCCAAAAATTTTATTTTACTTTAAGTTAGTAGCAAATAATAGTTCGTATCAATCAATATATATTTATGAAATAGTTATGTATTATTCTTAAATAAAACCCTGGAATTTTTTATAACAATAATATTAATAGTAATAGAAATACTATTATTATAATAGTAATTAAAATCAGCCATAATAATAAAATTTTATTTTAAAAATAAGATTAGAAGTAGTAATAATAACAATAATAACAACGTTAAAAAAAAATGATACAATTGATAACAATAATCATGACAAAAATAATAGTAATCTTATAATGCTACCAATACACATATATAAATACAAACACACACACACATACACACACACACACACACACACACACACACACACACACACACACACAAACACACACATACACACGCTAATATACATACAAACATCTTTGTATATATTAACTGTATTTATTTACAAAGGAATAGAATAAGTTGCTTTTGAAAACATGACTGAAGTGCTTTTAGGTCATTAGTTAAGATTGTTTTGAGATGTTGATGTTTTACGGACTTTAATTCATTATTAGTAGAGCGGTATTATATAACTGGTATGTTCAGTTTATTAATGTATTGAAAAAAGTAACGGTTATTTGTACTTTTAGTTTTTTTAGAATAGAACTTTCCCTGTTGTTGCACATCTCCTTTACAGTTATTTTGCAGGTATTCTGCAGTAAGTCACTACCAAAATAAACTTTTTTTCTCATTTTTGTACATACTAATCTATGGCAATGCAAAACATTTCAGGCCGTTTGGGGTAAGGGCAATTTTAGGAAATGGTTTAAAAGTATTTTCTTGTTTTTCATGAATTATTCATTTTTATGGCATTTTCAATATTTATATATTTTAGTACAAACTTTGATATAAATATTCTTTTTATTAGAATATTTGAATATTATGGAATATTTACCACATAATCTTTAACAATGGCGTAGGAACAGAGGGCAGAGGAGCAATAGTCCCCCCCCCCCCCCCCTAAATTTTTAAAACCTGTTTTTTCCATTCAAATTTTGATTCTGTCTGCCTCAGCCCCTGTTTATATCTGGAATTACCGTATGTTTCTCTGCGCAAAGGTGATTTCGAAGTTACGGGTTAAGAGAGACTTGTCAAGAATGCTCTCGGATTTAGGAATGAGAACCAAATTCAAATTGAAAAAAAAATATTTTCTTAAGAAAAAAGTGTAAAGTAATCAGTTTTAGATGAATTACATTTATTTTCTGTTCTTCTTTGGTTTTTAATTAGAACAAAGTTGCGCCTTTTTACTTGACCATAAACTTTGATGCCTCTGATACAGCTTCACCTTTCCACTGATTGCATATTGTTTGGTAAATCCGTAAAAAAGGTTTTTTAGAAGTTGGAGGTTCGACCTCAATTAACGAAACATCAGCTAAACCACTCCATGCATCAGCGTTAATGGTAATAGGCATAATTAATTTTGCATTGATTTTTGGTTTGACTTTAAGATTTACTTCTCTTGATTGTCTTATGTGCAAAGCTTGCTTAATAGCTTAAGCCCTTATATCTTATTCATCATCTTGCAACATAGAATATAAAAGGTTCTCTTGAAGACAACAATAAGAGTTCTCTTGAAGATTTTGAAAAACAATTTGATGTATATTCACTGTCTGAATTTAACAAGCTCTATTATGTTATAAAGAAGTTTAGGAGCAGCTTTGTAAAGACCATAATTTTTATGGGCAAACCACTTGGGGCAATATACTTGGACTATATATTTTGTAATTGCACACAACAACTTAGATATTCCATCATATTATTCGTAAAGTTTAAGTTTATCTGTACTAAGATCAGATAAAATATTAGAGTTTGCCTGAGAGTTAATTTCTGAATGAATGAAATATTAGAGTTTGCCTGAGAGTTAATTTCTAAATGAATAAAATATTAGAGTTTGCCTGAGAGTTAATTTCTGAATGAATAAAATATTAGAGTTTGCCTAAGAGTTAATTTCTGAATGAATAAAATATTAGAGTTTGCCTGAGAGTTAATTTCTGAATGAATAAAATATTAGAGTTTGCCTGAGAGTTAATTTCTGAATGAATGAAATATTAGAGTTTGCCTGAGAGTTAATTTCTGAATGAATAAAATATTAGAGTTTGCCTGAGAGTTAATTTCTGAATGAATAAAATATTAGAGTTTGCCTGAGAGTTAATTTCTGAATGAATAAAATATTAGAGTTTGCCTGAGAGTTAATTTCTGAATGAATGAAATATTAGAGTTTGCCTGAGAGTTAATTTCTGAATGAATGAAATATTAGAGTTTGCCTGAGAGTTAATTTCTGAATGAATAAAATATTAGAGCTTGCCTGAGAGTTAATTTCTGAATGAATAAAATATTAGAGTTTGCCTGAGAGTTAGTTTCTGAATGAATAAAATATTAGAGTTTGCCTGAGAGTTAATTTCTGAATGAATGAAATATTAGAGTTTGCCTGAGAGTTAATTTCTGAATGAATAAAATATTAGAGTTTGCCTGAGAGTTAATTTCTGAATGAATGAAATATTAGAGTTTGCCTGAGAGTTAATTTCTGAATGAATAGAAAAAAATCATGCCAATAACCTGCATAAGCTTTTTGAGCAAAAGGGCCCTTATGTTTCTTCGGATTGTTATTTTTGCCATTTACTTCAGCTATAACATGGCAAAGTGGTAACTCAATTTGGTGAAGTACACATCCTGTTAAATAGATTCGTTGGTTTAAAAGCCTTTTTAATGTCACAACTAAGACATTATCTGCACTATTAGTAGCAGAAGTATTATCAAGATCAATGGCTTCCAAACTACTAATACTGTTGTATTTTTTGAGTATTTTTAGGGTCACAGTTGCCATTGTAATTCCTGTTCCATTTTTTATTTCAATATGAGTTAAATATTTCTTCGAAAAAGATCCACTTTTTGCAGTAAAAGTTAAGTAATGTATATTAATTTTTTTTTTTTTTTGCAATCTTGGCCGTCTCTTTCTTATCAGTTTGGCCCATCTGCCACGTACCAAAGGGTCCTCGCTTAACTTCCTGATATTATAATTACTCTCGTTCTAGAACTGGAACCTTAATGAAAGTATTTAAAAAATAAAAAGCATAAAAAAATTAATATTAAAAAAAAATTAAATGTCTCCTATTGCTTTCTTCACAGAGACATAAATTCATTCTGAAAAAGATTTTTTATAAACTTATTATATAAAATAATATTATGTGAAAATACCATAAATACAGAAGTTAAATATATGGCTAAAATAAATACTAAAGTGAGCTGAGTGTTGTTTTTAACTTGGTAGTGGTTTACTCTGCTCGGCTTCTGCAGGTATCTTGCAGGTTCTTTAAATGTATAAAACTGAACCCTAAATATTTAAATTTTATTTCAGATAATTAGAGTTTATTATTACAAAATAATCATAAAAGAAAATAAATTTACATATTCATATTAACAAATAAAATAGTTACATATACATACTTACAGATAAAATAAAAATAATTAAAAATTACTTTAAGCAAAATTTTTTTTAAAATTAAATTCACCACCCCAAGGAACCAAAAACAAATAGTCGAGAAGGCATATTGTAAAATTGTAAATAATTTATAATAATGTAACTTTTTATTTACTTTTTTATTTATTTATTTGTTTGAAACTCTTGCTCAACCCTAAACTCCAAAACACGAACTTTAAACACAATGAAACACGATGAAACACACTTTATGAAACATGTTTGGGGCTGTCCATTAATTATGTCAACAAATTTTTTGAAACTTTTACCTCCCTCTTCCCCCTTGTCAACAATTTATCAAATTTCCAGAGACCCCCTACCCCTGTAAAATTACGTCAACTTTCGATTACCTCCCCCCCCCCCCCACCTCTACAAAGAAAATACGCTACAAACTCAGCCCAATTTTCCGTTATTTAAGCAAAAAAAGAAAAGAAAAATTGTTGACGTCAACTTTAAATAACTTCCCTCTTCCCCCATGTCAACAATAGTCAAAAAGTTCAGACCTCCCTCCCCCCTATTTTGTTGACGTAATTAATGGACAACCCCTTTGCTATGTTAAACAAGGCCAGTGTGCGAAGAAACAGGTTGAGCGCGTTACTTTCAAAGGCGTGGGTTGATTTGCAGTATGTAGATGGGTAGATTAGTATAATATTAGGACAAAGTAAGATGGATTTGATTCTCAAACCTTTTGATCGTGAATCGGAAGTTCTACCATCAGTCAATTAATGTAGAACTTTTGCTTTTGCTTACCAAATATTTCGTAATAACACATTTGTTTTCTCTCGCTTTTTCTTGTTAAAAGCGTTGACTGTTTATTAATCGTGTAAAAAAAGAAAATTCTGAACATTTTCGTACATAATCAATTTAAGGCAATTACATTTCTTAATTCATTTTAAAAAAACCTTTATAAAAGTTTGAAAAGAACAACATTTTCCCTGGTTTTTTTTTTGACGCGTCTTTAATTTAATTCAAATCAAATTATTTAATTCGTCTTTTCTATAGCTAATTGAGGTTTTAAAATTTCTGAAAAATAAAGTAAGTCAAAATTATCTTGTCTAACTTCATTTGAATCAACTCTATTAGACTGATTAAGTAAGACATCATCAGTAGTATTTTTTTTTACTGTTTAACATGGTATAAATATTATTTTTACGATGAACGTTTAAATACATGCACAATAGAAGGGAATACATAAATAAATACTGAAAGTAACATAATAATTAAAATAAAGTTAAAATAGAGAGGGTCTCAAAGAAGTTACGGAAAACATTACATAGTCACAATTTTTTATAAAGCCCCTTTTCTAATATATCATTTATTATTTATAAGACTTAAATACTATATCGTAATCAGTGGCGGCGTTAAGCGTCGGCAACGTCGGCGACTGCTGACGGCCTCGCGCTTGAAGGGGCCTCTCAGAAATATACTAAAAAAATTAAATATTATATCTAAATTATAATTTATGATATTTTTACATATTTTAATTTTCTTTGCTGGACGAAAATATGTTGATTTGTCAGTTTTATCATCGGTATTACGTTACTTCAACTTTGAATATTATTTTCTAAATAACAATCTTATTCTAACTGTTTCTGTTAACATAAAATTTAAATATTGTTTATTATTGTTTACTGGCTCTGAGGCGTAACGTAAATATGTTTGAAATAATTAAGAATAGCAGCTCTGACTTGTATTTATAACTTCCTATAGAATGTAGTGCTCAATAAAATTTCAAGCCTGGAGATTCGGTCAAAACAAGGTTTGTTTTTATAAGTTATTTTTTAACATAAAGGGGCAAAGCAAACTAATTCCAGGATTTCCCAGCGCCGCTGCTGATTGTAATGGTATAAAGTTCAACAATTGATTCTCAACAATTCTCAACAATTGATAGAAAATATTTACAACATTATTCACAGAATGTTGTATTTTAAATTTAAAATAGTCAAAACAATAAAACAAAAAATAAACAAACAGAAAACAAAAAATATTGTCAAACAAAGAAAAAATAACCGGTAAAATAGTCAAAAAAATACTAAAAATGTAATTTTTTCTTATGATCACATTTTAAAAATTTCTTTTTTTGTTTGAAACTTAAACGAACTTAAGGACTTCACCATTATTAAATATATCCATTATTTCATATCTTTCATAAGTGGTTTTACATGTTCTTGTTTGTGTTTAGAGAATATTATTCGGCAAGCGTGTTTTTGAAGCCTATAAATTTTTTGGAGTTTTGTTGGTTGCTGATGATATGTTTCCATAATATATGGAACAGTGTAATAGTCCAAAATGCATCGATTTAAGACTTAACATATTGAGGTATGGGTGAACTCAATACATAACACCAATCGTTTTGGTAATGTTAGACTGGATATAATTTATCTGGGTAAGCCAGGATAAGCTTTCATCGACAAAAACTTTTAAGAATTTTATGCTTACTTGTTTTTTAATTGTTTTATCATTTAAGAAGTGTTCGGGCAGCTTAAGTAAAATGTTTTACTCTTGTATACTTTTATAAAACAGTTTGTTTTCTCAACAATAAGTGAAAGTTTGTTTTCCCTAAACCAAATATTTACTTTAGATAACGTCGTATTCATATCGTATTCATTAATGTATATAAATGTTTTAATTCATTATTGGTGAGAAATTGATTGGTATCGTCTGCAAACATTATTGATATAGTAATGTATTTATTATACAGTGCCACAAAAATAAAAACCTCTGAACCATGTCTATTTGGGTTAATATAAACCTTGTTTATTAATTTTTTTGAAATTAAAGTTAGTTAATTAGATTAAATTACACAGAACGGGTTTGTTCAGTAAACCCATCAACAGCTAGCCGTGCTAGCTCGTGCAAAATTGCGCGGAAGATGATGCGCTGTAGTAATTATGGTAGCTGATCAAGTTTTACTTTGAAGAGGTTGACAGTGATAGCACTAACAACTTCGTTTGGTAGCGCGTTTGTGGATTAGCGACGTGGCTATTTAAGAAACTATAGCAAACGAGTCTATTTTACGTTGAATGCGCCTACAATGAGGTTGTTAGGATGTTTGGTGGATCAATATGTCAGAGTCTAGTCTAACAATTGATAGAAAATATTTTACAACATTATTCACGGAATGTTGTATTTTAAATTTAGCATTAAGTTTCAATTCAATGTGTACCAATCTAAATCTGCATACTAAGTTAGAATCAGTGCATCGCAGCGTAAAGGTGAGTTTCTACTCATCTGTTTTTCTATGGGAACGGGATAGGAAAGGGAAAAATAATCACGCGAGCATGCGTAGTTTTACTTTAGGCAAATTAAAACTTATAATACGCATGCCCACGTTACTATTTTTTCCTTTCCTTTTCCCGTTCCCGTGAAAAAACAAATGAGTGGAAACTCACCTAAAGATAAACTGTTATTTATAATATATTAGAAAACAAAAGATGATTTTACTTAATAACTCTTTTAAAACTGTCAATAACTAAATCTTAAAATAGTATGTAAACAAACTAAAAATAAATAAAAATTAATATAAATAAAAATAGAGATTGGATTTTAGCATTTTGTTAAAGAATTTGTTTTCATTAGTTTTTAGAGTTACATAACGGCAAAGTGCTTGGTCAAGGTGATGATGTTATTGGTTCGTTCACTGTTGCAGGTACTTATACTATCAAAAATCACAAAGGAGTTTTAAAAATGGAAAAAAAATACCTCGGTAAACATACGGTTTTTTACAATGGAAATATTGTCCGTAAAGGAGATGAGTACGAGGTAACCGGATTATGGACTATTAATAAATTATATGGAGATTTTATCATGAGTTTATTTCCAAATATAAAAATTCATCAAAAAAATGACAGCGAAGCAAACAAATTTACAAGTCATAAAAAAAAAGTAATGTTGTCATTTGCAAATAACCAAAAAAATATTGCTGAGTTGGTGAGCAAAAAGTTAGATAAACATGGAATTCAAATAACTTATGAGATTCATGACAAACATAAAATGATCAAACTTGCCGCCAAAGAGGCAAGAGTTGTAGTTCCTTTTATGAGCTTAAGTTACGAGGAATCTACTGAACTCAAACAATTTCTTTCTTACGTAGATCAAGTTGGAATTCCAATAGTACCTGTAAAAGCACAACCACATCCTTATAATCAAAGTGGGTGGCTCGGGGTTATATGTGCTGGTGCTTTATGGACACAATTAACCAATTTTGAAGAGATTGAAACAAGAACAATTAATTTAATTGAACAAATGCAACCATATTTAAAAGACGCCGAGGATGATCAAGGTCACAGAAGTTCAGTTGATGTTTCTGGAAAAGCAACAGGTTATTATGTTCAAAACGGTAAAAAATTTGAAATGAGCTTTGATATGCTTGCATTTATTGAAGGACGTATTGCAGGTCAAGGAGATGATAAAACTGGAAGCTTTGTAATTCATGGTGAGTACAATGACGATGCTTCAGACGCTAACGGAAGCAGCTCATTTACATTTAAAAAACATTATATTGGGAAACACGATGTTCATTACTCAGGGATAATGAAGAAAACTGAAACAGAATATTCTTTAGATGGACACTGGATGATTAATCATTTAAGCGATCCTTTTCATATTGAGGTCTCACGCACGCAAACATCAGTCCCTAAAGGCTTTCATGTTATGTTGAGTTACCAATGGAATAACCAAGAAATAGTTAAACGTGTTGCCAATATTCTAAAAGAAAGAAATATACCTATATGGTTTGATATTGCAGGTGATATGAAAGGAAACATAAATGCTGCTATGGCGAACGGCGTTGAAAATGCTGCATTAGTTTTGAGCTTTAATACTACAGCATACAGTAAAAGTGTCAATTGTCAAAAGGAGTTAACTTACGCCACTCAATTAAATAAACCAATACTTCCTGTACTTCTGGAAGATATTAAAAATTTTGAGGACACTTGGCTCGGTCAGATTATTACTTCTTTAAACAAAATTGATTTAAAAAATACAGACCAATTTGAAACAATGGTTGATAGTTTTGTCAAAGAAATTGATAGCATTTTAAAAAAGGAGCCCATTGGTATAGTTCAAAAATCTGAAGTAAAAACTATATTTGAAGGTGGAAGTGTAAAGGGATTATACTACCAGTATAATAAGCCACATGAAATGGTATTTGAATTTTTTAGAATGAGCAAAGGTAATGTTTCTGGTCAAGGTAGTGACAAAACCGGTCATTTTACAATGGCTGGAATATATGACAATGATGGAAATATTTCTTTTAAAAAACAGTATATTGGGAAACATGCTGTAGAGTATGTTGGTAGTTTTATTAAATTAACAGAAGGCTTTGAAATTAATGGGAAATGGATAATTCGTGATTGTTTGACAGACAAGTTTATTTTAAAAGGTTCAGCATAAACTTTTATTGTTACTATATGCTTATGAAGTTTTTTTAATAATGACACATAAATTTTTACGCAAAATATTTAGAATAATTGTGCAGTGTAATACATCTACAAAATTTTGTTTGACTGTTTGGGTAGGTTCTGAAAGTTTCTACAAAATTTGTAGAAACTTTCAGAACCTACCCAAACAGTCAAACAAAATATTGTAAATGTATTACACTGCATAAAGTCTTGCTCCAATTCACTGACTCACTCCAACTCATTCAATTCATTCAATTCAATGACTCACTCCAATTCATGGCTCCAATTCACGCCAAGCAACAATTTTACTTGGGCGGGATGTGGACAACCCATTTGGGACCCATAAAGCTGCCCACTTGGGCCCCAATATGACTTGCTGGCTAGGAATTAGTTGCATTTAGACTGCATTTGCTTAATTTAAATAAATGGGCAACCCATATGGGTTGCATATTTGGGACCCACATGGGTCCCACTTTTTTATTTGTTTAAATTTATTTTAATACTTTGAATAATTATTTATTTATTTTTTAATTAGATACGTATAATTTAATATGTAGTCATAAATATGTCACGTGAGTCTAGCATTATAGAAGTAAAACAGAAAATCAAACGTTGAAAGAATAAGGTAATCAGTAATAAACATTTATAAATAAACCACAGTATTTAAATTATAAAATAGCAAAAGTAATAGTCTTATATAAATAAGTAAATTCAAACATTTTTTGGTATTGTGGTTTATTCTCCTCCACCTGGTTGCCATATAAAGCCCACATTACCAAGGCCCGCAAAGACAAGTTCGGCTCCCCAAGGAGAGTCATAACCCACTCTACGTACCAAGAGTAAAGTGATTTTAGGAAGCGTATACACTTTTCAAAACTTTTTATACATAAAAAAAAAAAATTTCAAATACAATTCAAAACTTATTTTATTAGGCACTTTTACAGAGTCTTTAAAATGATTTGACTTTAAATAAAAAGAAGATTTTTCGAAAGAGAGTTAGTTTGAACTTGATTTAAAATTTAAGAAAAGCTTTTTTTTACTCCTCCAGCTAATTGCCTAGCGGAATACCTTATACCATCGCGCGCACGATCGGATGGCATTTAAGTTTATAAAATAAGATGGAATTTAACAATATTTTAACTTCATATATGGGACCTAAATAGGCCTCATATCGGCTAGCCCTTGAATACAAAATTTTGTATTCAAGGACTAGCCCACATGGGGCCCATTTTGGGCCCCTATATAAAGCTCACATAGGGCCAACTTGGGCAAACCCATATGGGCCCCAATAGGACATTTTTGTAATTCAGGATAATTAACGATGAAAATTTAATCAAGCGATATTAATTTAACAAAATTTTACAAAGATTGCAAATAATCATGTTGCTATCGTAACAAAAATCATGTTGTATTTTGAATTAGTATTTTTTAAGTTTAAAGGATTTCGTTTTTTTATTAAAAATAATTTTCGTGCATAGCTTTGACGCGTACAATGCAAGCATACACGTTTATGCGCGCGTTAATAGAATTACGCAAGTAAAAAATTTATATTATTTTGCCATTTATATTATTTTGATATATTGCTCGCTACTTGATATTTGTATAAGGATGGTTTTTAAAGGGAGAGACATCATTTAAAAACCATTGTCATACAAAAGTCTGTTTTTTTGCAATGTATCAGCATTGATCTTAATAAATAGCAAAAATAAATAAATTTGCAATATTTATTTTTATTATTTACATTAAAGTTATTTTGGTAATTGTTTATCTATAATAATTTTTTCTAAAAAAGTTTTCAATAATTTTGAACCTGAACTTTTATAAGATTAATAAGAAAATCGTCAAAACAAAAACAAAATTTCTACATAAAATATCTAAAAAAAGAAACAACATTAGTTTGTCTAAGTATAAACAATATAAAAATCTATTTAAAAAAATAAAATTAAAATCCAAAAAACTTTATTTTTTAAAGCAAATCCAAATATTTAAAGGAGATAATAAAAAAATCTGAGATATTATAAAAGAAATAATCGGTAAAAATAAAAATAAACTCGAACCAACTACCTCCAAAAGTTCTCATAAGTGAAAAAGAGTTTAATAATAAAAAAATTATCTCTGAAAAATTTAACAAATACTTCGCAAGTATAGGTTTTAAACTCGCCTCTAAAATTCAACCTACAAACAGTTTATTTAAGAATTACATCGAAGACTCTCGTTGCTCCCTAGTTTTCAAAAAACTAGAATACGAAGAATTTGAAACAGCAATTAAAACATTAAAAATTAAGGTCCAAGTATCGATAATATCCCAGCCATGGCTGTTTCAAGCGAGCTTTACGGCTTCTTGTTATTTTTTGAAAATATTTACGTAAGGGTGTTACTAAAACTTATATAACTTTTGAAACATTATAGATAATTTTGTTCTGTAAAAAGAATAAAAACACCAATAAAATGTTTTATTTGATGACGTTCCACAGATATATTAAAAAAATTCTTTAATTTTAGAATAAACGCGGGAAATGTTGAACTTGGCTAAATATTAGTAATTTGATGTTATTTTTTATAAAAAAAAACTCAGAAAGAATATATTTTCGATATTTATTATTAAATGTACACATTGATGGACTATAATAAAAAATAAAAAAATCTTACTTGTACTTAAAAATAAAAAAATCTTACTAAATGTTTAAGGTTAACTAAAACAGATGTTATTTTATGCCAGTAAAGCAAATTGAATTTTCGCAAAATTACAAAAATGTCGTTAAAAGAGGGATAAACTGTTAAATGACTAGTTCGTGAAAATTGATTCCATTATATGAATGCAGATTAACATTTTAGAATATTTAGCCTAAAAATTTAAAGCTTAAGCTTTTAAAAAACTTTTTATTATGTTAATGTGATAATGTTAATAAATAAAGACGCCAACTTTAATTTTTTTTTTGCGTGTTTAAATATACAAATAGCAATTGGTCCATTGATAAGTTCTTTAAGTAGTAAATCTTTGTACACACAGTTGATACTAAACTCATACTTCATTTTAAACCAGAAGAACAGTTGCGTTACTCAAAACTGTGACAATAACTTGTAGTTCTTAAATTATATTTTTACACCAATTTGATATATATGAGAATTACATTCCATTCGTTAACAAGAATTGAGGTAAAGCAGTGATACCACAGAGGTGGAATTAACTTCTAATGATAATAATCGAATGGACGAATGTTACATATAAAAAAGTACAATAAATTTTTCAAATAAACTGCACATACATACCAGATCAAACACAAAAACATACCAGATGCTCTGTGCGTAGGTTATAAAAATAATATGCCATATTTTTATATCCATTTAATGCTAGACTTATATTCCATTCTTTAACCTGAGCGGAGGTTTTCCTGAGGTAGAATTAACTTCTGAAGATAAGTAGAGAATTACAATATATAAAAGCAATATTACATATAACAAATAATTTAAATAAAATTCTTTAATTTATAAATCAAGGATCTCTTTTTTTTATTTATTTTTTTTCAATTTTTTAAAAAATATTTAAACTAAATTTGATAACCACAAACAAGACAAAGGCCTTTTCTATAAAAAGAATATTTGCCTCGTTCAGAACACACAACACACTTTCTCACCTTTGAGGCTTGTAGCTTCCTATCAGCTTTGCTGTGCAATTCAAAGCGTTTTAAAACAAGACGCAGCTTCTGTTCCTGATTTCTTACTGAATGCAACTGTCTTAATTTCTTATTTACACTACTATTTCCCTCCTCTTCACTCAGCAACCCAATAGTTTTATGCAATTTTACAAATAGTGGCACATGAAAAAATGAATTCATGCATTTTTTGCTTGATACTTTCTTTTGGAAAGCAATCATGAAACTCGATAGCAAATAAATTTATATATTGATAAAGCTCAGTAACTTCGGCATCAGAAAGAAATTTTCGCTTAAAAAGAATAGGTTGCAACTTATTAAAAACACTAAACACACCAACAAATCTATTTTTAATAGCTTCATCATCAATAACACTACAAAGTTCATAGTGGTTTCTCAAGACTACTTTGCAATGATTACCTACAAACACATTACCATGGTACGCTTGTCGCTCAACCTTCATACCTTCAAGGGCCTTATTAAGAGACCTCTCATGAGTCCCCATGCTACTTTTAGATATTTTTTCTAGGTCTTCACACTCCACCTGCAATTTAATATATTTAATGTCTAAAACTTCGCGTTGTGCACGTATAAAAGAAATTTTTTCAGAAATATAAAGGTTAAGACATTCTATATCTTCACCCTGACACGCTAAACACTCGTACATGTCTATGTCACACAATGCACTCTTTTCTGAATAACCAATATTTTCACAAAATTGATGAAACCATTTTTGGCACGTAACACACTGCACCCAATCAACGTTACAATCATATTTAGTAATTAAACACCTGATACTAGCACACATTTCTTGCTGTTTACAGGTTGTTTTTTTATTGGAGGAGGTTAGGGATATTTTTTCTAATTCGAAAAAATTGTTATTAAAAGCCAACCATCGCGCCTTTAGATTTGCATGTCTACAAATTGATTTCCTAATAAATACAAAGTTTCTGCTGTTTTAGAACATTCAACGCTTTTAGCAGCCCACAAGTCATTCGTTCTCACATTCTCATTATGCGAGAAAAACGAATCAGCTTGACAATTTAAAGTCTTACACTCCTTCAACTATAACTTATACAGTTTTAACACAACTCCTAACATAATATGTAAAACAGGTGGCACTACATTATTTAAAGTTATTATGAGGAATATCCCCAGTGGGCACAATGACGTTGAAATAACGTTGAAACAACGTCGCAAACCGACCATATACCATGTTGAAACAACGTTGAAATTTGGTTGAATTGGAAATAAAATCCGACGTCGAAAACTACGACGTTGAAACAACGTCGATGATTACGTCGTTTCAACGTTGATCTAACGTCTTATCGACTATATATCAACCATATTTCAACTTTGAATAGGTGATATATTCGATTAATACGTAGTTGATAAGACGTTAGAACAACGTTGAAACAACGTAAATTCAACGTTGATTTTTGTTTTTTATTTTGGTTAAATCAAATTAACTAAAAAATTATCTTAACTTTAATTGCAATAAAATAATACAATAAAAAAGCAATAATTTGCGCAGAGGATATTATATTTCACGTAAATTAATCAGATACAACTAAATTGCTTCAACGGACTTTATATACAATGCAAATAAAGTAAAATGTTTGAAAAAAAAAAGTTTTATTTATCAGTAATATATTTATCAATTTATCATTAATAACTATTATCAATAGTTCCAGAACAACTAGGAAAAAGTATGAATGTTATACATCGGGTGAATTGCCTTTTACGCGCCGATCACCACCATTTGATCTGTCGAGTGCGTATTTTAATAAAGCCATTATTCCTTTTCTTATTTCGGTAACTGTAGCAGTCACTTTAATTGACAAAACGCTCTCTATAAAAAAAGGTATTGCCTGAGTAATTTGCATCAAATACATCAAAAAGTTAAAAATAAAATAGCATTAAAAAAAAGAACTGTGATTTTTAAAAAATATAAAATTTTACACTTAACTTACAAGTAAATACCTAATGTTTGTTCCTTTAAACTTCTTTTTACCTTTACCGCCAGCCATATTAAATTTTGATTATAAACCGTTGGTCAACAACCTGCATTATACATTGTTATTATTATTACAGTTACATTAAAAATTGCTAAAACTAAGTAAAAATAATATCAAACTTTTTATATTTACCAGTGTCATTTTCTTTAATATGACTGTAGAATAAACAACCAAGTTCACACAAATTATAATTCTAAAATAGAATTTAATGAGGAAAAAATTCCTTTAATTTTTATGTACTTTTGAAAAAAAATTTATAAAAATAATAATATTTTTATAAAAGTTCTGAAGACTCCTACAAAAATTGCTATAAAAGTTTTTTTTTCAAATATCATAAAGACTTTATAAAGACATTTTTACACAAAGTAGAGAAATTAATCAATAAAAAGTTCTGAAAAAAGCTAATAAAAAAACTTTATTTTTAAACAAAAAGTTCAACATACTTTACAAGTTATGAGACACTTTGTCAGGTTAAAAGTTTGATTAAGGTTGCATGTTGTCATACACTAAATATAAAAAAAACGAAACACCTGTTAAACTAAAAATTAATTTTTATTATTAGAAACAAGCCTTAGATGAAATAATGTATATTTAAATTATGTAGAATGGTAAAATCGTCATCGTCTCATATAAATTTATTACAAATGTCTCCTGATTTCTTACAATACTTAATTTTGTAAACTATACCAACAACTTCTATAACTTCTGCTTAATAAAGCCTCTAGGCTTTATCTAGGCTCTATCTAGCTTTATCTATTTTATTTCGGCTAACTTGATGATTAAAAAACTCAGAAAAATTTTACTTAAAGTAAGTATATTTACTCCAAAATAAATTTCATCAGAACTTTCATCATTTAAAAACTAAAAGATAATCTGTTTTGTTATTTTAGGTGTATCAGTTAAAATATGCAATTTTCTTTTACACCTATTATGTGTTTTTTTGTATTAGTTGTTATTCTTAACCTGGCTTTGGAATGAGGTCGAATTATTTAGGTAAAACAATAAATAATATTGATGGTAAACTCACAGGAGCCCTTTCTCATAAATTAAATGATGTCAATGGTGAAATGGCAGGAGCAGTTTTAACACCAATACTATCATTAGAAATGGAAACTTCAGTATTCACTATTGGCCTATCAGTAATATTTGCAGCTAAAATATTTAAAGCATTAAAAATTCTTTCACCCATGTTCCCCAGGGCTGTCCTGAGGGGGGCAAAGGGGTGTCTAGCCCATGGTGATTTGTCATTCTTTGTTAGTTATTCTGGAAAGACAATCTGGTGATCAACTTTCTGGAGGAATATATTGGTTTCCTACTTATAATAAAAGTAAGTTTTAAATGTCTTTTCCAAAATACAAATTATTCTCAATGAAAAATTGCACAAACCGCAAAGGTTTCTTACCAAACCGTAATGCAAGTAAGAAAAAGAATTGATACAGGGAAAGAGTTTGGTCCAAGGAGACCACCTTCTAAACGCAAGAAAACACCAAGAGCGGACAGTATAATCAGAAATATCTGCCTGTAAAACAGAAAAAAAGCCACTAAGCTTACCCATGAAGCTGTAATTGTTGTGTTAGACTGGACCATTTGTAAAAGGCTAAAAGAAGAGGGACTGATGTCCAGCCAAAAAAGTCAAAAAGTGACAACAAAATTCAAAAATATTAAAAATAATGTCAAAAATCTTATATTTATGCAAGATGGTGCAACATGCCACACAATAAAAACTGTTATGGCTTAGTTGATGTATTGCTATGGCCAGACAATTCGCATGATCTAAACCACATAGAAAACATTTGGGAAATAGTAAAGCAAAAGATTGGAAAAAAAAATCTTACTAATAAGCAAGATCTTATGGAAGAGATTATCAAGATCTGGCATAATAACCCAGAGTAGACAAAAACTATAAAAAATAAATTGCAAGCATGCCACAATGCAATGAAGCAGTTATTGCAAATAAAAGTGTTTTTGCAAAATATTTATACTTTATATATATTTTATATAATTTATCATAATAATCAATAAATATTCAAAATGTTCAACTTTATTTATTTATTTTTATCAAGTACAACTTTATAAATAAAAGAAAAAACTTTAAATTGCACCATTATTATATATATATATAATATAATATATATATATATATATATATATATATATATATACATATATATATATATATATATATATATATATATATATATATATATATATATATATATATATATATATATATATATATATATATATATATATATTTATATATATATATATATATATATATATATATATATATATATATATATATATATATATATATATATATAATATATTCATATAAGCATATGTATGTATATATATACATACATATATGTATGTTTATTTATGTACATATATATGTATGTATATATAGAGTAAAAAAAAAGGTTAAGTATGCGTTACAAATCAACCTTTGTACTTTAAGGTTGTTCTTTAGCTCAAGGAAATACAAAAGTAAGAGTAAACAGTTACAAAAAAAATTATAATCAGACATAAAAAAAAAAGATTTATTTTATGTCTGATTAGAATTCGTCAAACTTTTAAAAATATATGCTACACAGATTTTTAACACAAGTTTAAAACAAACTATAATAAAAAGATTCAAAAGATTTTTTATTTAAAACTACTTTTAACAAACCTTTGCATCACATTTATTTGTATTTGTCTTAATGGTTTTACCTCCAATTTTAGAAAGTTTGTTAACCTAAAGGTTTAAGAAAATAATTACACCACATTATTTTTAAAGTACATTTATAAAAAGTTACAAGTAGATTAACTTAGGCTAAGTTATTAATAAATACTTATCAAAAAATAATTAAAAAAAACTGCAAAAAGTCATGGTTTGAAACAACTCATCACTTCTGACCTCAACCAAGAATCATTTAAACTGTTATCATAATCATTAAATTACTGCTGCAAGTTCATCCATAGAATTTCAGAACTATTTGTCATGATATTACTTTAATTACTGGAAAGAGTTTTTACTAACATCTCTTTCTAACAATAAAGATATATCAGAAAGTATGCATAAAAATTGTTTTCTGTTTCTTTTTTTTGCGTTACAGGAGTAAATATTTGCTTACTATTCTGTTGGTTATTATGTTTTCTCTTGCATAAGCATGGTAGTGGCTCCTATAAAAATTAATATCGATATATAACAAATAATACTTGAATAAAGTATCTTTTGAAATAGTTACCGTTTTCTGAACCTGATTCTATCTGAGTATCACTAGTAGAGGCAAATTCAAATTTATTACATAACTCATGATCTAAGAATATTCATTCAATTTAAAAATGTTTTAAATACATTATATAATAAAGAATATATAATAAAGAATATATCTAAACACTGAAAACAACATATACAGAATGAAAGCATGTTAAAAAAACAAGGAAAAAAAGTAATGACTTTATATTAATATATTATATATATAAATATATATCTTATATTATATATATATATATATATATATATATATATATATATATATATATATATATATATATATATATATATATCTAAATACATACATATCTAAATACATACATATCTAACTATATTAATATTATATAATGACTTTATATTATATTATATAGGTTTATATTAAAAAAAATTACATTATCTCCATGACATTTAATTTTGAGCAGCATAAATCTGTATTAGTTAGATGCGGTTTATGCATTTCATTGAAACAATTTATTACATTTAATGATGGCCAGCACAAAAATTATCAATCGAATTTTCTCTCTTTATTTCTCTGTATTTTCTATCCAATACTTTTTTAATACCTACAATACTTTTTTAACTGGAAAAGTATAGTAGAAAATATAATAGAAAAAATACTTATATATTAAAAATTTGTTCATGTAAAATAGCTAACAGAAAAATACAACTTTAAACTGCACGTTATGATACATTATACAGTTGCTAAAATTTGCTAAATTTTTATGTTGATCTTTCTACCAACCAATATCATGGACTAAAGGAGCATGCACAAATTCTTTTTTATAAAACTTTACAAGAAAAATCTTTAAAAATTTAATAAAAATTTTTTAATATAAAAAATATTTAAACACTTTAAATAACATGGATTGGTAAAAAAGCTTGATAAATCATTATTTTGTAAAACATCATCCATTATATATATTTATATCATGTATGTATATATACATATATAGTGTATGTATATATTATATATGCATATTATATATATGTATATATATATATATATATATATATATATATATATATACATATATATACATATATATATATATATATATATATATATATATATATATATATATATATATATATATATATATATATATATATATATATATATATATATATATATATATATGTATACATATATATAATATGCATACATAATATATACATACACTTTATATAATATATACATAAATAATATAAATATATACATAAATAATATAAATATATATACTATATATATATATATATATATATATATATATATATATATATATATATATATATATATATATATATATATATATATATATATATATTATATATATATATATATATATATATATATATATATATATATATATATATATATATATATATATATATATATATATATTATATAAATAAGAAAAACATATATAATATATATTTTATACTTATATAATATATCAAGTAGTCTCTACTTGAAATCCACACTCATGAAATAATACGGTCATAAAGAAATATCCATTTAATATTTACCTAACTAACTGCATCACAAGTTAAGCCATGTATTATTGTTAAATTGTCAAATTCAAAACCTTATAAAAAGGCAACAGATGACCTAATTTATTAGCATGTGTGACTTTACTTGTTTTTATTGGGCTAAAACTAACTTGTTGAGTCTTTACTTGTTATTTGTTATGTTGATATAAAAATTTTAAGTCCCGGATGCGTATTTTAGTTCTCATATTGCAATTACGAACGATCGAACTCGTAATATAGACGTTGAATTAACGTAGAATCAACGTCGATTTTATTTGATAGTTTTAAACAAATTTTTCAACGTTGATACAACGTTGATTTTTGGTTATACGACGTCGCGACTAAAAATCGACTGTAAATCAACGTCGAAATAACGTCGTGTGCTCACTGGGTCACAGGAGCAATAATTGATTTATGAAACTTACCTAGAGCTCTTAAGTTTCCACCTTGCCTATTTTCACACAAGTTCTCATTGTAAGCACCTTCCAGAGATTGTATTGTCCTCCTTAAGATGTTACAATTAGCAGGTGTGTGAGGCATAGAAGCATGGTTTCTAAGAGATTTCAATTCAACTAGATCTGTAGAACTAGGAAAACTAGCAGCTGAACCCTGATGTCTCAGAACATCATCGATGAAATGAAAATCTCCACCTAAGAACAACCTGACTATTTTGCCTTTTAGCTTAAAATCTGGCAACTGAATTCTTTAATGTCGTTGGCATAATGCCCGAGAATTAGGGCAATATTCTCACGACAGTCTGAACCTTGATACATAAAAAACAAATGAACATCATATACAGACCCTGACGATTTAGAATTGATCTAAATAAACTTCAAAATGGAATTTCATATACTTTCCACCTTTATCCCCTGCAAAAAGGAGCCACACCTCTTCGCCAAAACCAACATCCGAACTAAGGTGGTCACGTAAGTGAAGGCTTTTAAAAACCTCTTCAATATAAATTGTCAAGTTCTTGACCATCAGAACAGATACTAAACAAGGCGCTTCATTCGCAGATGGATAAATAACATGGACTTCACAGTGACATATTCTTTATTTACATTTATTTTTCCGCATTTCTTGTTCTTGTCTTATCTTAGGCTCAGATGGGAGAATCCTTGCACCAAGATTACACAGAATACGCCTTAGTCTACGGAATTCAGCCGTGGGCATCCTTAATTGGCTCTGAAGCTCTATTGCATCAGAAGCACTTAACTGAGTAACTAAACCTAACTTATTTGCAACACAACGAAATACTGACTTTTCACAAGACATAAAATCACAAAACAACATAAACAAATCTCATTCTAAATCTTAACAAGCTAATAATTGAAGGAATATAAAAGCAAGTTTAGATCGTCTAGCTGCAGCATGCCTACCTAACCTAGAATAAGGTTAACCATGTCCTAACTTAACGTAAGTATACTTTTTCCCAACTATTGGCCTTTTTACAGATATGGTCTGTGGATTACTTAATTTAAATCCACAGAACAATTCTGAAGATCCAATGTTGTCATAGTCTAAATAAGAATCAAAAACGTTTGCAACTTTGGCAACTACTCTGGTTTATATTACTAACTTTTGCATTATGTTTTTTAAATTTAATTTTTTTTAAGCATTCTTACATTTTTGGCACAAGCAGATGCAAATTTACGTTGCAATGTTTTGATTTTTTTTTTCGAAATAAGTTGAAACTGCTCCTCCTGTTTTAGACTATTACTCATAACCTCTAATTGAGAACTTAATGAGTTACAATGTGTATTTAAAGCCTTGGTTTTAGAATTTAAATCCGTAATTTCAGATTCCAACTTAAATACCTGCATTTTTAATTGATCTATTTGCTACACATTAGTTTCTTCTTTAGAGGTTAATTGGTCAACTTGACTACTTAGTTTCTTATTCCTATTTAAAATTGAAAAATAATCTGCATCTGCTGATTTTCTTTTTTTTGTTTGTGAAGATGGAGACAGCTGCATTTTAAAAAAAGCTTCATTTTTAGAGGCTTCATAAATTTTTATAGAATCTTTTTTTGTCTTAATAATTTTTTGCACATTTTTTTAAAGTCTTCAATAATAGGCAAATTAAACTTAATTGGCATAATAAAACTTTTAAAACTAAACAATGTTTTAGATGGAAAGACTTTAAGTATAATTAAAATTACGTTATTAGTGATTTTATCAGCGTTTATTAATCGCTTAATAAAAGAAAAGTTACATTCATTTTCCCAACTATTTTTTCATCCAATGAGTTTGAGTTTGAGTTTGAGTTTATTTATTTCAGAAATTAATTATATAATACATTTATATATTTTGATGAGGAAGGGCTACACCAGGCACTTCCATGCTGAAAGAAGACACTCGTGTGTCCGATCATTCGTCTATTACGAATTTCAATTTATGAATACTAACCTTGAACGAGTTGACTGATTCAGCTCTTATGGCGCTTAAAGGTAGCGTATTTCAAACATTCACCAGGCGATTAGTGAAGAAATTAAATCTTTCTTGACAGTTTTTTACCCTTTGGCGTTCGAGTCGAAAATAATGTCCACGTAAATTATATTTGTAAATCGATGGTGCGTAGACTTGAGGGTTATCAAAAATAATTTGATCAATACCTTTCTGAAGTTTTAAACTGTTAAATCATATCACCTTGAACTCTCCTTTCTTTAAGAGTATTAAAGCCGAGATGAAAAAGTCTTTCTTCATATGGCAAATGCTTTATTTCCGATATTGTTTTAGTTGCTTTATGCTGTACTTGTTCTAGAATAGCAATGTCTTTTTCATTGTGTGGTGACCAAGCCTGGATAGCAATTTCTAACTGAGGTCTTATATATGTTTTGTAGAGTAATTTCCACAAAAAGAGTCCTCAACTTCTAAAAATTTTCTTAAGTCTACTTAGTTTAAGTCTATAAAATTAAGTCTTAAGTCTACCAAGTTTACTTAAGTCTACCAAGTTTACTGTTGGCTCTTACTTAAGTCTACCAAGTTTACTGTTGGCTCTTGCTGCTGCTAATTCAACTTGATAGCTTACTTTAAGATCGTCTGATAGAAGTACTCCCATATCATGTTTGTGTTTAGTGACGTCCAGTTGAATTCTGTTTCCACTCAAATTAAGCATCGAATAAGTTTGAGTAAATTTAGAGTAACCACGCCCAACGTGCATAACTTTACACTTATCGAAGTTAAGAAGCATATTCCATTTATGCGACCAATCTACAAGATTATCTATGTCAGTTTGCAATGTTCTTTTATCCTCCTCAATTTTAGAACTGCGATGATTTTGCAATTGTCGGCATAAATCTTTATGTGATGAGTAATATAGTCTGGCAGGTCGTTTATATATAAGATAAAAAGAAGAGGACCGAGCACAGAGCCTTGGGGTACTCCGCTTGTTACATATTTCCATTTAGATTTATTGTAAGAGTCTGATATGTGGAACTTTATCAAAAGCTTTCGCAAAGTCAGTGAAGATGATATCAGTGGCGCAGCCTTGATGTATTGCTTCGGTTAATATATCCCGAGTTTCAAGTAAGTTCGATATGCATCCTTTACTTTGAAGAAATCCGTGCTGTTGTTTGGATATTAGGTTAGTGGTAAGACAGCGATTTATGATTTTTTCGTGTATAATACCTTCTATAATTTTGCAGGGTACCGATGTTAGTGAGACTGGTCTTTAATTGGCTCGGTTCTGCTTGCTGCCTTGTTTAAAAATTGGGGTGACATTTGATCTTTTTCGAAGCTCTGGAACCTGTGAATCGCAAATTGATTTTCGGTAGATCATAGCTAATGGAATTGCAAATGTCGACGCGCAGTTGCGTAATACTCGTGGGTATATGTCGTCATATCCTTTTGACTTAGTTTTAATGAGCTTTTTTAGTCTTTCTTGAACTGAAGTCGCCGATATGAGATTTAAGTCTATAGTGCAAGATACATTTGTACGTGATCCGAAATCTGGCAGCGAATCTGGTTTTTCAGTAGTGAATACAGAATGAAAGTAATTGTTTAGAATATCTGAAATAACTGCACCGTCGGTAATAATGTTTTTATTGTCATCTTCGAGAGCTTGAAGTGAGTTATTAGTTTCTTCTTTATTTTTGATGTGATCATAAAGTTTCTTTGGGTCATTTTTGAAAACACTAGCTAACTGATGTTCGTATCTTTTAATAGCTTTTTTTATTACCTTTGATACATGTTTACAAGCTATTTTATGCGTACTCCTGAGTGCTTCATGTGTTTTAGTTCCAGAAGCGACATACTGCCTCCAGAGATTACGTTTATCAAAAACCGCTTCTTTAACTTCGGGTGTGGTCCAAGGTTCTTTTTTTGTTTTGAAGGGAACAGAAGTCATTGGAATGCATTTCCACACAGCTTCCATGTATTTTTTTACAAGTAGTTGGTAGTTAAAGTTTGCTGAATGATTAGTAAAGTTTTTTTCCCAATTGTAATCCATGATATATTCTGATATTTTTTGATAGTTCGCTTTGCTCCAAATATAACGTGAATGAAGTGTAGCTGGTACTTCAAAACTCATAGTTTCGAAATGTCCAGTGATTAGCAAGTGAGCTTTACCCTTAGGTGTGTCTCCGATAGGATCATCGTTTTTGAGGTCTCTAACTCTGTTCGATTTATCGGTAATGACAAGTTCAAGAGTATTACCCATTGCATTGTTTCTTGAGTTGCGATATGTTGGGAATGTTATCATTTGATTTAAATAATGCTCACCTAAGCATTGTTGAAACTTGGTGTCACTAGGCCATTCAATGTTGATATGCGCTACAACTAGTGTACTGTCATCAACAACAAGTTGTTGTGTGGCTGAAGTTAAAGTCACCGTATAAGAGCATGGATGCACAGCCTAATTTCGAGAGATTGCATTTCGCAGCTTTTATTGAAAAAATTATTTTCATGAGGGTATCATCGTTATTATCTTGAGGTCGATAGATACATCATAGGAGGAGTTTTTCATTACCAAACTTGATAATGTATAGTATTAATATGTTTCGAAAATCGTTTTTCTCATTCAAATATTTTATTTAAAAACGTTAAAGCACTTAACGTTTACGAACTCAATGTCTATAATATTTTATGTTTTATGTTTCGTTGTAAAAGTGAACGACCATTGTCCAATTTCAAAGATCTTTTTACTTATAAAGCTATAAACAAATATGCTTTACGAAATAATAATTTATTAATTGAACCCTTTTGTCAAACAAAGTTTAATCAATTTTGCATAAACTATAGAGCACCGTATTTATTACCATAAACTATAGAGCACCGTATTTAACAAAATTGTTGTTCAAAATTTTGATATGTCAATTTCGTTTTCCGTTTTTAAAACTAAATTAAAAAACTATATTCTTTCTACTGGCAATATATATAAATATTTTTGAAATGTAAAATTATTTTTTTTTACTCTGGATAATTTGTAAAATTATTTTCAGTTTTTGTTTCTTCTACATTGTTATTAGTTATTTGATCAATTGTATTTTATTTTATTATATATACACGTATTATATCTTTTATATGGTTCTGGCGACAAGATCATTTGGATCTTCTTTCAGATACCAAGTTTATATATTGTTATATTGTTATATTACGATTAATAATTGTAAACTGAAAAAAAAAAGAAAAAAAAAAAAAAAAAAAAAAAAAAATCTCCCTTTCACTAGAATGTATAGTGATAAATAAACTTCTCAATAAAAATATAATACAAAGAAATAAAATCAAATAATAATTATTGACAAATAACAAGTATGCAAAAGATATCAGAGGATTAAACAACTTAACTGATGGCCACGAGAAAAAAAAAACCCGCCAAAGTTTGTTTTATTTATACACTAAAATTTGTCTCGCTAAAAAAGCTGTTTTAATAAACTTAATTATATAGTGAATTGGGAAGTAACGCATTTAAAGTTACGTCATTGCTTTAAAATATAAACAAAAATTTTTCGCATGTAACTACAAATTTTATTTCTAAAAGCATCAAAATTTGCCAAGGTTGAAGACGTTTTAGTTAGAAGTACAGAAAGTAATTTTTTTGATTTTCATGTGCATAAAGGGTTGAAACTTCAATAATTTGGAGGGCATAACAAAAATTGAACGTTTTTCATATAAAACAAGTAAAAATAAAAGTATGTAACATTTCAATCATAAGTATGTAAAATTTCAATCATCAAGCATGTAGCTTAAAATATCAAATCTTAATTGGCCCAAGACAGGTTTTCCATAAAATGCGCAAAAAACAGAAAAGTTTTATTTCGTTTCATGTAAATATTTATTAAACAAAGAAAGATAATTCTTTTATATTTTTTTAATTTGAAGATTAAATCGTTTATAGAAAAAAAAATACTATTAATTTAAAGTTAGTGAATTTTTACATGTCAAGCTTGCTTTTATATTGAGTAAAACAGCCGTGCAGCCAATATTATTTTAAATGTCTTCGAAGAAATAAGTAAACCCATTTTTCAAACATTTAACTCTTCAATAATAACAGGAATTGTTCCCGACTATTTGAAATAGCTAATATTTTTCTTATCTATAAATCCGGAGATACATACTCCTTAAATAATTTCAGACCAATATCAATCCTTCCCGTATTTTCAAAACTACTCGAACGAATAATCTACAATCTTTTATATAAATACCTAACCACAAACAAAATCCTGAATGAAAACCTGAAATAAAATACGGTTTTCAAACTCAGTACTCAGAGCATGCTATCGTAGGCCTCATCAATAGGATTAGTGAATCAATCTGGGAAAAAAAGTTCGTATGAGGAGTCTTTGTAGACTTGTTAAAACCGTTCGACACAATAGATCATGAAATCCTACTAAAAAAGTTGAAAAAATACGGATTAAAAAATCATACACTGCAGTGGTTTAAAAGTTACCTGTATAACAGACAACAGTGTGTTATTACAGATGATAATTACCATACTAAATTATTAAAATTAACCTGGGATGTTCCCTAAGGTTTGATTCTTGCTCCTCTTTTGTTCCTAATCTATATAAACGACCTTCCAAAAGTTTCTGGCAAACTTGAATTTATAATGTTTGCAAACGATACAAATTTATTTTACTCTTTGACAAACATCAAGGATATGTATGATAATGTATACATAGAACTCCAAAAATTAAATATATGGTTTAAAACAAACAAGTTATCCCTTAACATAGAAAAAACAAAATACACTTTATTTCATTCAAACCAGCAAAGAAACGCACTACCAAATATTCTACCCTCTCTAAAAATAGAAAACATAGTAATTGAGTGAGCTCACGAAACTAAATTTTTTGGAGTTATAATTGATGAAAATTTATCTTAAAAAGCTCACATAAATGCATTAAACACTAAAATATCAAAAAACATAGGTCTACTTTATAAAGCAAAACCTATGCTGTCGCAAAGTAATTTAAAACTTATATATTTCTCTTTTATACATAGCTACCTCATATATGAGGTAGCTATGTATAATGTATAAAGCTATGTATAATTGTATGCTATAAAGCTATGTATAAAATATAGCTTGTTTGCTATAAAGCTATGTATAAAATATAGCTTGTACGCATATAACGCTATGCTATATAGCTATGTATAAAATATAGCTTGGGCGAGTACCCATATAACCAAATTGAAAACTTTCAAAAACGTCAGAAACATGCTATAAGACTAATCTATCATAAAGACAAATTTACACACGCTGAACCCTTATTTAAAGAAATGAATGTGCTTAACATTTATCAAATTAACATTTACCAAAATATATTGTTTATGCTCAAATTTAAATTAGGTCAAGTACTAAACCATTTTTTAAATAACTTTTTTATAAATAACGTTAATAAATATAACACAATAGAAACAGGAAACTTTATTACACCTTTCAAAAAAACAAAACTTTCCCAGTTCTCAGTTTCATATCGGGGTCCTTATTTATACAACAAACTAATAACTAAAAATAAATCAATTTGCAATCCAGATAATCAAAATTCCCTGAAAACAAAGTTAAAAAATCTGATACTAAATCTAAACAGATACTCTGAAATCTTTTAAGAAATTATATATATATAAATGAAATTAAATATATATCAACTGCAAAGTGAACTGACTCAAAATTTTATGTTTATTATCTAAATTTTATTTGTTTTATGTTTATTATCTAAATTTTATTTGTTTTATGTTTATTATCTAAATTTTATTTGTTTTATGTTTATTATCTAAATTTTATTTGTTTTATGTTTATTATCTAAATTTTATTTGTTTTATGTTTATTATCTAAATTTTATTTGTTCTATGTTTATTATCTAAATTTTATTTGTTTTATGTTTATTATCTAAATTTTATTTGTTTTATGTTTATTATCTAAATTTTATTTGTTTTATGTTTATTATCTAAATTTTATTTGTTTTATGTTTATTATCTAAATGACTCTTACTTTTCTCAGATAATATATTGAAAAATTGTTTATTACACAAACAAAAAAAAACACTTGATTTTTTCTAATTAATTTTAGTTTTTATGCTGCTTGTTATGTTTAATTTTTTACACTGAGCTTGTTTTGAGTTTTTTTCCCAGACTGGAAAATTGACAACGTATATCGACGAGGATTGAAACTGAAACACTGAAAAGTATTTGTTATAATAAAAAATAAAAAATATTGAGGGTAAAATGCAAGAAGCGAGCTTGATATTAGAAGTCATACTTCAGACATAAAATTTCACTTGAGTGGAAGCAAACTTAAACTCATGTTATGCATAAAAACCGGCCGTTTTCAAGTTAAACTTAAAAATGCTGTTTGAAAAAGCAAAAATCGTTTCAAAGTTAATTTTTGAAGTCTAACTTGCGAAAGTCAAACTTCAAAGTTAAAGCCAAACTTTACTTTAGTTTGCTTCTTGCATTCCACCCTAGGTTTACCAACGTTACAAAAAAGGAAAAGAAGGGAGAATAAACGAGAAGACTTTATAGGAATATTTAAAATATCAAATAAATCAAAAATATATTAGATTTAACGAGTGATCGAGATTTTACGGACACATGTCCAGGCATCGTCACAATGAAAGACTTCATCTAGAATTTACTAAAAAAATATGCAGGTTTTACTATTTAACAAATAGAGTGGCATTTTTTATAACAAGGTTCAATCAGTTTTGCAAACAAAAACACGTTCAAAAATAGAATAAACAAAGTTCTGAATTTTTTAAACAAATAAACTATAATACTATTTTTGTTAACGAAAGCTTAATTAAAAAATATAAAATGTAGCTTTGACTAACTAAACTCAAATAATTTGTACAGCATTTTTTACGTTATGTTATATAACTTAATATTACGTTATAATATATACCGTAAACGGGGTGACTTTGATACGCAGGGTGACTACATCTCCAAATCAATACTTTGTAACTAACAGGCAAAATTATCAAAATTTTGCCTGTTAGTTACAAAGTATTGATTTGAAGATTTAGTTGCGAAATTAGAAACATTTTTTTTTTTTCAAGTACATTATTATATTCTGCGTATATTTTTGAAATTTTAATGATTGTGAAGTGATTCTTGTGCAAATGTGTTGGGATTAACATGACTTAAACAACAAAATAACTATGTTTACATGTACCAAAAAAATGCCAAAAAACACATGATTTTAATTTTTTGGAATAAATTTGTTTATAAAAATCTATGCTTAGATGTTCAAGTGGTATATTCCAGTTATAATACCACTGTAATATACCACTCGTTTTTTGTTACTCTCAATTACATTTGCAGAAGATTCAAAACAATTTTGTTTTTCACTTTTTCAAATAATTGATATTTGATATACGATATTTTAATCTTATTGTGAATATTTTATGTTTCAAACGGGTTTTCCTAAACCGCAGAAAATGGAAAATGGAAATGGAAACCAAAACACATAAAACGTTGTACAAAATTTCTGGGGCTATACCTAAGGCCTACCTAAAACGCAGAAATTCGCCGCGGAATTTAATTTAATTTTTATTGAGTATTTTACGCTCTGATTCGGAACGGAGTGCTCCTACATCGACTAATAAATAGCCTGACTCGCAAAGGAGTGCTGCTACATCGACTGAGGAATAACCTGACTCGCAACGGAGTGCTGATACATTGACTTAAGGTTTGATTTGGGCAGGCAGTCTATCAAATAATTAAAGAAAAAAAATAATAATTTAAAGTCTGAATTAATTTCCATTTAGATTTTCCGTTTTCTGCGTTTTAAAGGAACCCGTTTCAAACGAGATTTCTAGTTAAAATATACATCAAGACAAAAAATATCACAAGAAGAATTGCAGAAGAATTCACGAGAACTTATAAACGTAAACCAGGTAATCGATCCTATGCATTTATATGGTATACCTTAAAGTGTTCTGTACAACAAGAGTAAACTAAGACATATTAAAAACATTGGAGGGCTGACCAGATTACAGCCCCATACCGAAGAAAAGATTCCACAAGTTATTAACATCCTGACAGATTGAAAGTTAAATTTGGATATACGTCTTCTAGTAAAAGACTATTTAGACAGAATGGGTGTTACTGATTTAAAATTTAAAAATAACTTGCCTGGATCTGATTGGATAAAATTCTTGCTATTCAAGCAGTCAGATTATTGTTCGCAATAATCTGACTGCTTGAATAGTATGTTCAAATTTCGATAAGTTATCTATTACACTTCGAGACATTCCAAATACCGATAAATCCAACTCTGATGAGACAAATGTGAGCGATAATCCAGGCTCTAAAACAGTAGTTTGTATACGTGGCCTTAAACGCTTTAGAAAGAAAAATGCAGCATTCTAAAGGAGCTATTAGTATTATGTACTGTGGGAGTGCAGCTGGTCAGTTTCTTTCTCCCATGGTTGTTTATAAAGCTGAAAACTGCTACATAGAGTGGGCAAATGGTGGCCCACCTGGAACTATATTCGAAAATTCAAAATCTGTTTGGTTCAACTCAAGAACATTTGAACGTTGGTTTAGGGAAATTTTTATTCCAGAAACAGCATTTCTTACAGGAACTAAAGTTGTTATTGGAGAAAATTTAACTTCACATTTCTCAACTGATATCATCAAAGTATGCTGGAAAATAATATCCGGTTCACATGTTTAATCCCAAATGCCACATATCTGTTACAACCGCCTAATATTGCTGTTTTCAAATTCTTGAAAGTTGAGTAGAAGAAGATAAGCCACCACTAAGCGAATTATATATAAAGAACATATTCACATTAAAATCTAAACATTCAATTACTGTTAACCTTATTCAATGAAATTTAGATGTCTTAGTTTTACTAATGAGTACCTTGATCTAATAAAACAAACTCGGTTGTAAATAAAGGTAAAATAAACGCTACGGAGTATGCTAATTAGTTGTTTTATCAAATGTAGTGCTTTTTTAAACTGGCAAAAGCAGAAAAGTAAAATTAATCAAGCTGAAACTAATTATTAAAGTAGGTTCATAAAATTTTCAGGAGTTTTTTTTTTATCCATTTACATCATTTAAACACCCAGCAAAGTTTTTCATCTAACAAAATACATATACATTTTTTTTTTATTTGACGTTTAGTTACAGTTTGCTAAACCAATAAATCTTCCCAGTAGGCAAGCGAATGTAATAAGTTAAAAGTGATAAGTATGTGATAAGACTATAACTTGCGGAGTCCCACAGGGTTCTATACTAGGACCTTTACTTTTCTTACTATACATGAATGATTTGTCTTCAACATCAAACCTATTAATTTTTTTTTTTTTTTCTTTTTGTATGTATTTAGGTGCTCCCAGAAGTCCTTACGGTCTTATCATAGAGCACCGCGGGAGAGCATTTAACGGGAAGTTCACGCCTCCTTCCGTACCAATGTCACTTGTTAGCCTAGAGCTGGCGTCGAACCTCGGACCTCTGGATTCTGAGCCAGAACTCTAACCACTGCGCCACGGCTGCTCGAACCCACTGCGCCACGGCTGCTATTTTATTCGAAGATAAGTCGAATCTTTTTTATTCTCACAAAAATATTAAAACACTTTTTACATTATAACTGAAAAATTAAATAAAGTAAATGAATGGTTTATATGCAACATATTGTCTTTGAATGTTCAAAAAATTAAATTTTCTTTTTTCCACAAACTAAACAAAACGAAAAATATACCGCTTATTCTGCCCAATCTCTTAATAAATAAAACTAACATCAAAACTTTTTAGGTGTGGACTTCGATGAAAATTTATCATGGAAAATACATATAAATTCTGTCAAAAAAAAAAATCTCAAAAAACATTGGAATGATCTATAGAGTTAGGCCATTTTTTAATTTAAAGTCCTTAAAAAATTTAATATCCATCTTGTGGAGCCGATGGTTTTATGGATGTTGCAGCAAGTAATAGTTTGGCTAGATTGTATGCTGATAAACTTATAAACGAAGAAACATGTTCAATGGTGCCTATCAGGTAAATCTTTGTTATAGTTTTTTTGGTGTCCAGCTGACTAACGCAATGGATGAATAGATATTTAGAATTTTTAGTTAGTGCTAGATTTGCTATATCAAAAGAACTTCTTGATTTGTAGTCAAAAAATGTGTGTGTGTGTGTGTGTGGGCGTGTGTATGTTTGTGTGCGTGTATGTGGGTGTATTTGCATATAAATTTATTCTTATGTCCAGAACTCCTCAAGATGGCAATTGTTTATTTTCTGCTGTCTCCATTGCTTTAATTGGAAACAATATGCTAGCAACAACTCTTAGGAAGCTTTGTGCAATCGAGTTATACAATAATGCAAATTTTTTTGCTGTGCATCCTGTTTTTCGTCTGGGGCATTTAAGTGGTGTTTTTTGATCAGAAAGATCCGCTTTCTTGTTAGGAATATCCAATGTTGCATGTACTGCATTTGAAGCTAAAAAGTCTAAAGTTGATGCTATTTTGGCTGAAGCATTAAATATTTCTCAATCTGGTGTTTGGTCATCTTTAGTTTGTGTGATGTCAATCTCAAATGTTTTAAAAGTATATTCTCATTTGTATAAAATTAACATTTAAACTGATTTGAATTTTATTGTTTTATTTATTATATAGATATAATTATTTTTCTATTTTTTTTTTCTATTTCAGATTCCATTGAAACTCTTTTATCCTACTACAGGAGATGCATGTTTAGAATATTTATTTAGAAGTACATTGTACCCACAGACTTTTAAGAAATTTGATGAACCCTATCAAATAATTTACTTATTGCTTTACAATGTTGAATCAAAGAAAGAAATTCCAGACAATCTTACACATATGGGAAAAATGCATTATTTCAAGCCTAATCATTTTGTCCTTCTAGTATCTATTATAAGCACTCAGCCAGAGTTTCGAAATATTTTAGTTCATACCCAAACAAGTTTAAATTTTTCAAAAAATATTGTTGTAACTGGTGAAAAACGCCTTTCAAATTATTCACTTCTTCAAATACCTTTTTCTGCTTTTTAAAAAATTAATTTAAACAAACCATCATTGAGTATTAAGAATTTTTTTTCTGTGAACAATAAGCCTTTGCCAGTATCCAGTTCGTCTTCGGTTTTAAGTAATAAATTTGAAAAACCAATATCAGGAGTCGTAATTTCAAAATTAAATGTAAATTGTGAAAATGCAACAACAGAAGATGATTGCAACGAATTTGATATTGGCTTGTTTGTAGACAAAGTAGGGAAACTATCAAACCAAGAGAAGCGTAATATTCTATTGAACGTATGGATACCACCTTCTGACTATGTTTTTCCTAAAACTAATGGTCGTAAATGTAACCCTGCTTGGTTCAAAAAATTTTCATGGCTCTGTTACTCAAAGTACTATGATGTTACTCAAAGTACTATGATACTATATGGAAAGGCTTCTTCAACTAGTCAACTATTTCATGAATATCCGTTTTGGTTTTGGTCAGTTGGAAATGTAAGAATAATATCACATAATAACACTTCACCAATGCATAAAACCTCCATACAAATAATGCTTGATTTCCAAGCAGTAATTAGTAAAAAAACCGTTCCAATTAATTTGCAACTCAATAAATTTCTATCTGATAATATTTCTAGAAATCGGCAAATTTTGTTTTCAATATCACGTGCAATCCTTTTTTGTTGTAGGCAGAATATATCACTTAGAGGACATCGAGATGATGCTAAACATCTTGCTTTGCAATGTAATAATGCTGGTAATTTCCAATGCTTATTAGATCTGATGGCATTATGCGGTGACAAGATCTTGAGTGACCATTTTAAAAATGGTCCTAAAAATGCAACTTATCGATCAAAGACAGTGCAGAATGAGTTGATTGATATTTGTGCAGGTGTTGTTCGATCACTATTGACAAACAGAATAAAGAAAGCAAAATTTTTTTCTATTTTAGCAGATGAAGCTTCAGATGTTAGTCAAACTGAACAAATGGCTGTAGTTGTTCGGTATGTGGATGAATGCTGCAAAGTAAAGGAAGATTTTTTAAAATTTGTTTCCTGCAATAGTGGGTTGACTGGAGTTTTGTTATCAACTAAGATCAAGAAAAGTATACATAAACTTGGTCTGGAAAATGTCTTATTGTCGTGGGCAAGGTTACGATGGGGCTGGTAACATGGCAGGGCGTCTTTGTGGTGTAGCAGCATTAATTTTAAAAGATTTTCTTAAAGCTCCATACATCCACTGCTATTCCCATCAACTTAATCTGTGTGTTGCCAAAGCATGTGCAATTCCTTCAATTCGAGATATGATGGATCATGTTAGGATTGTCTCTGATTTTTTAAATAATTCTCCAAAGAGGTTAGAAGATCCATCTACAAAAATTGTTGAGCTATGTCCAAAATCATCATTTCAAAAGACAATAAATGTTTGTAGAACCAGGTGGATTGAAAGAATTGATGGTCTTGAAGCTTTTATTGAGTTATTTCCAGCTATAATTGCATCTCTTACTTGTATTAAAGAAGATGAGACATGGAACTACAAATCCAGAGGTGATGCTTCTGCATATGTGACAATATGTTGTTCGTTTAAGTTTATCATCACCTTAATCATAGTCAGGAAGTTATTAGGGTATACGAGACCACTGACAAAAACGTTGCAAAAAGTTGATCAAGACTTCTCAAAAGCTCGTGATGATGTGGAAATTTTAAAAAACACTCTTTTATTTATTCGGAGCTCTATTGAAATTTCACACTCAGAATGGTATAAAGAGGCTGTTACCATAGCTGCAACTAATTATACCTTGCCATCTAAACCAAGAACATGTGGATAACAAACACAACGTGATAATCATCAAGTAGATGATATTAGTGAATATTATCGAGTAACTTGTTCGATTCCTTTTCTTGATCACATTCTAACACAGTTAGATTCTTTATTTTCTTTAGAAAATTTAACATTGCTAGATAGTTTCGTCATCATACCATCAAATTTAATCTCTGACAAGAAGTGGAGGAAAAAAGTAAAAGAATTTGCTCATACATACAATAATGATTTACCAGAACCAAGTTATCTTTATGCTGAATTGGATATGTGGGAAGTATATTGGAAAAATCACTCTGAAACAGCTCCTAAAACTATTTCAGATTCACTACAAAAATTTGATGGCTATACGTTTCCAAATATTTCTACTATACTTCGAATCCTTTGCACAGTACCAGTTACAACATGTACTTGTGAAAGATCATTATCAGCTCTGAAAAGAATTAAAACTTCCTTGCGCAATTCTATGACAGATGATCGCCTAAATGGCATTTCCATGTTGCACATTCATCGAGATGTTGAAATTGACTTAAATATTGTTGAAGATGAATTTGCGACTGCATTTCCACGAAGAATGGAGTTTAAAAATATATTGATCTCTGATGAATAGATATACTTGTTATAAATTTATACTGATTACAGATAGATATAGGATATATAAATATGTATATAAATTGATAGATATATAATATAGGATACTTTTATTTATTACTGATGGAATATTTAAAGAGGATATTTTTTTGATGTCATAAATATTTCATATTTATTATTAACTTTATGTTATGAGGTTTTGTTAAAAAATAGTTATAGTTTTTTACCTCTTATGACATTTTTTTTTCTTTATATTTTTGTAGTTCTATCTTTGCCATTATTTTGTTTTAGTTTGAATACTGTTGAAATATGGTTTGAATTTAGTAAATTTTCATGATATGAACTTTACTTTATTGATCATTAGCCAACAGTTTTGGATGTTGAACACAATTAAGGTAAGAATAACTTGCAATCGTTAATTGTCATGGTATTGCTATTTTATTAATGGTATTTGATTTTGAGAAGATAGTTAACCATCATTTTTGGATGGTAAATTATCATAAGATTCACCCACATTTAACATTATCTTGATAACTCGAGTCCTTAATAAACGCCCCCCCCCCAATTGTTTATTAATTTCCGATATTTTTCCCCATCACACTAAGCTTATTAAGACCTCCCCCCTCCCCCCCCCCCCCTCATTTATTTTTTTTATTTGTTATCAACAAAACATTTATATCTCAAACCTAAAATCTGCAAAAATCGGCCTTAAAAAATTTGAAAACAATTTTTGAGTCTCCGATAAAAACAAAAAGTGTAAACAGGCTTTAAAAATTATCGACATAGTAATTGTACCAAAAATGTGTTTTGTTTATTTCTCACCAAGGTATAAGCATATTGTATAAGCATATAAAATAAAGATGTAATCTGCTACTGCCCCCTCCCCCTTATATTTATCCCCCTCCTCGTATTCGGGATTCGAGCACATTTCCCCCTCCTTTCATTGGTAACGGAGAGTCAAGAGTGTCAGTACTCTGGATTTGAGGACTTTTTTTTTTTTTTTTTTTTTGCTACAGTCAAAATTATTCCTGGATCCGCCCCTGTATATATATATATATATATATATTAATACTAGAAAAGTTTTTTAAATATTTTTTTGAACATAAAGTCATCAAATCTCTTTAAAATAGTCAAACAGCACCTATTTAACTTAAGTGACGTCAACATACACTTGTATTTTTAAAAATTAAATTAATAATAACTAAAACGAATTTATCAATTTTGGATGACCACAAAGGATGATTATATCACAATACAAATAGTTTTTTTTTCTATACTCATCTATCAGATCATTACGTACAAGGCTTCGTTTTTTTTTTAGGTACAAGGCTAAGTTTTTGCTTTATTTCTACTTATGAATTTTTAATGTCATTTTAGCCTCACATGAAACTTATTGCAAAGTTGCAAATGAAAGGAGCTTGATGATAAGACTGCAGTCTTCTACTTGATTCTGTCATTATTTTAATTTTCATCTCATTTTTAAATGTACACATGTAAATATACTTGTATTTATAAATGAATTAAAGTTAGTTGTATGTAAAATAAATAGTGACGAAATAAATAATAATAATAAAAAAAAAAAAACATTTTATTACACGCTCTAAAATGACTATAAAAAAAAAAAGAAGGATTTTAGGCATATTTTCGCCGTATGACCCCCCTTGAAATAAAAAAAAATATATAAAAAAACACTTTACAATTCAATACAATAGCTGTAACCAAGCAACGTATAGTATAAAAATAAAATAAAAAATTACAATTTAATCAACAATTTATATATTAAAACATCACAATGGCATCAGCAATTTTACAAAGGTATTCATTTACACAGAAGAAAAAAAAAAGGTTGATTTCTTTTTCTATTAGAAACACAAAACCAATTGGTAAAAGTTAAACTAAACATTCTACCAATATGTAAAGGGTATGAAGCAAAAACTGTATTAAACAAGTATATATACAACGCATATAAAAATAGACATTATCTGCGCACATATCATGCATATACCTTTCATATCAACAATTTCATCGTTTTATATTAAATAGTTTTATATTAGCGTGTTTAGATAATAAACAGACCAATCATAAATCACTGAAAAGGTGGTCAGGTAGCAGCAATCAGTTAAGACCAATTACAAACTTAACGAAATCGCATCGCTTCTTTCAATATAAATATAAATCAAACATAAATATATTAAACACGTAATTTTCCTATTTAAAAAATCCGTCAGCTAAATAAAAATATATTAAGCTGTCTTTATATAAAATTGATAGAAATCGATCTATTAATGATATATTAATGATCCCAAATTTTTTATAGTCGCACTACAAAAAGGTTGTCTGGTGACTACCTATATAGACGTAAAAAGTTCATGCTAATAAAAGAAGTCGTAAAAAACTTTTCATTTATAAAACTAATGAGATATTTTATAAAACATATGATATTTTTCGTTTTTGGTTAGGCATGATTTTATTCATCCCGTCATTCTTCAAAATCTTGTACATTGTTCTTTTTAAATTCAGATAAGCGTTTAATTAATAATGACCTATATTCCTCGTATCTAAATTAGAAAACCAAAGTAGATAAATTATAAAGTTCGAGAAAGCGATTTTCGTAAAATGAAATAAAAGTGCGTACTTCTCTTTAATTTTATAAACTTCTCTTTCTTCTTCTTCGTAAAACTTTTTTATAAATGTATCGAGAACTTGATTCGAAAAATTAATGTATTGTGCAACCTAAGAATAAAATAATAAACCCAAGAAGAAAATAAATTTTTCTGAAAAATTTAAAGGAAAAAATTTAAAAAAAAGGACAACCTACACATGCAATTTTTAACAGCTGGGTTAAAAAAATAATCTTTTATTAGTCTGTTTATTTAGACTGTTGCACAAAGCAAACTCAAATAAATCTTAAATATTGAAATTGAAAAATACACAAATTTTTTTAACGAGAATGAATGCATTAATTTTTTCTTATAGTAAATATTTCATGAAAAGGATGTAGCATTTTGTTTGTTAAATGAAAACAAACCTCAAGTGGAATATCTGTTTGATCAGCTGATTCCATTATAAATATTTTTGCAACATCCTGAAAATGATAAAAAAAATAATGTCTACAATTTTATCTAAATACGATAACAACAATATATATATATATATATATATATATATATATATATATATATATATATATATATATATATATATATATATATATATATATATATATATATATATAACATTAGGAAAGAAATATTTCTAAAAACAAGTAAGGTAATTTATGAAAACCGCTGGCAGAGCAGCGCAAATCAATAACAAATCGACAACAATCTTAAATGCTAATATTATACATTTATTACCGCTAGTATTATATTCAAAGAACAATTAACCTTCTCTGACCTTTATAGATAATTACAGCAGTTAAGGTACGAGTTCAAGGCAAGATTTAAAACAATTAAAACAAATTTAATATAATACTTCACATGGTCCCAAGTGTAACCTTGTTAATAGAGGATAAGCATCAGGTGTTATTCTGCGTTGTCCTAGTAAAAAATGAAACATTAAATAGTCTACTGACTGAATAACGAACAACTGTTAGATATACATAGAAATTTGAAGTATAAAAACAAAAGATTATGCCTCGCCTACCTCCGCTTTCAAATAATGTGAATAACGTATATTTTTTACGTTCATCAGTAATCTATAAGCAAAAGAATAAAAAAAGTTTTTCTTTTTTATTAGAACGCAAGAAAATATTTGGAACATTAGAACGTAACAATACACAAGAACATAAAGACATTAGAACGCGAGAAAATATTTGTACAAGGAATGCTTTCAAACTATTAGAGTAAATAATTCAATTAAAATTAGTACTTTGAGATTCTTAAAAAAATAAGAACAAGGCAATTGTTCATTTTCTTAGACAGAAAACAACGTAATATTAATTTACAATATTAAAAACACAAATATAATTTTATTTAAAAACACAAATATAACTTTATCAATAGTTTGTTTTTTTAAAATTACCCTACAAAGTAATATAATTGAATAGTTATGCTTTTTAAAAAAGTAAAATGCTAACTTGCAGGCAAAATACAAATGCAAAATTTTAATAAAATAATTAGAAAAAAACTTTATTTATGATTTGAATACTATTCAGAGAAGAAATTGATAATTATAATAGGACTTAATACGGTATGTAAATTTAAGGCACCTTAACACAAATACAAAATATTTATTTGTTCCATCTTTATTTGAATCTAAGCTTTTGTTTAAGATCTTGAAAACATTTTTTATTAACAAAGGTTACAATATATTTTGCAGAAAATATTTTATAAATGAAAAATACCTGAAACTTTTTAAATAGCATATCAATAAGTTGAGGGGCTCTCACATGATTTGTAATACGTAATGTTGTAGGTGTTCCATATGGCGGAATGAATGACGAACACTTCTGTCAAATAAATTGTTAAAATATAAATTCTTATTGAAAAATGTATTTTAGGAAACATGAACATTTATTATTTCATAATTTATTTTATATCACAGTAACATAGTAAATATAGTAAAAATATTTGGTGGAGTTTTTATTCGTTATACTTTTTAAATAATACATTTTTAATTAAATATTTTAAAAGGTCAAAAGTTTGATGCTATGCATTACAAAAAAACTAACAAGCCCTTAAATTCCTTGAAACTTTTCTAATTTGTCAGCTTAATTACTTATCAAAAAAACTATTGCAAAAGCACAAACTAATTTTTAGCCTAAAATTAAAAATTATTTGGAATTTGAAATGAGTAAAAATAAAAAATAAAAACTAATAAGTATGAAGTATTAGTATTTCTTTCCTACAGCTACTCTGGTATTAGTATTTCTTTCTTGCATCTACTCTTTATTAGTATTTCTCTCCTCTGGTTACCCTGGTGGCATTTTTATTTTTATTTTCTGGCTGTTCTGGTATTTTCACATAAAGTCATGTATTGAACTCCAGGATTTATTACCTATTTTTACTTGTATTCCTAGAGCATTGTATTCCATTGTATTCCTAGAGCACCAATTTTTATAAACTGATGAAGTTTTTAGAAAGAAAAAAAAAACAAAGCTTAAAAAGTCCTACAATCGTTTTTCGAACCGTTTTTTGAACCGACTGAAAGTTTAAATAAATGACAAACAGGTTCTAAGTGATGTCTTCAGCGACTAAAAAAATTAGAATTTTTTTTTTTTGTGAGAGGTGAAAGAAAGGGTAAGGGGACTTTGGGGACTTTGTATTATGACAGACTACACATATTCACATTTTTATTGGCATCAAATGTGTTACATGTTTTAATGAAAAACATAAAATAGACTATAACAATAAAATCACCTATAAATACCTCAATTTCTCTGCAAGCACCATTACAAACTGAACATCCAATACGCTTTTTTGAAGAATTTTCACTACATGGTTTTCTTTTGTATGCATAACGGGATGATATATCATTTTTAGATGGTCGAATGCCAGCTGAGGCCATCTAAAAAATACGGTAATAAGATAATATTAACAAAATATTAATTAAAGATATAAATACATACATATACGTTAGTGTTCACTTTTAATTTATTTCTACCTGGAGATAAAAAAAAGGTTAATTTTTTTCTACAATAACAAATAAAATAACGTATAGAACAAAAAGGATTTCTGAGAAAAGATTTATTTTAACTTATTACTTAATAAACAATAATACTTAATGAACATAATGATACTTGATCAAAATGGGGAGATTTTGTAGTCATTTTATAAAATTCTCAGTGAACACTTCAGTTACACTAAAGCATTACAATCATTTCAAATATTTCATTCAAAAGATTTTAAATTGTTAACAATTGGGATTTTGATAAAATTTTGCATTACATATTTATTATTATTAAAAACACTTTGTTATTGTTGATAATTGATTGTTAAACACAATTGTGCCTAATTAGCGCTTTGTTTCAGAAAATGACACATTGCCACATTTTATGAGTCCAATCCTTGTGTTCATTGCAAAATTTGATGCAACTAAAAATAGTTTTTGACAAAGGTGTGGCATTAATGTAGTACGGTATGATTGAGTATTAAAATTCTTGGCAAGATATCTTTAAATTGTGCAGGCACATTAGTAGGCAGTTGATTAAGAATTTATGAGCTTGAAACCTTCATCATGTTGTTGGTTTTTAGAGTAGTAATTCATGGTCTTCTACAGGATTTTCCTAGATTGATGCCATGTGTTGACTTGATGCAAATTTAAAATCTGTTGATGAATTCAAATTTAGTATAAAAATTTATTTAATCATTGCCCTCACATATGGGGTGGGATCTAACTTTTTAGGGATTTTCAGTTTCTAGCCTCTAATCACTGTGATTTTTAAAAAAATATTTTCATTTGAGCATTTCAAGGACATATTTTTTGAGTTTGCGTAAAAAAAATTTTTACTTTACTTTTTTCCTACTATTTTTATCATATTTATTTGGGTTGTTCACTTTAGCAAAAGTTGAGTTTTCGATTAAAAAAACTTTTTAAAACTGTATTTATGTTTTGGTAAGTTTGAAATTATTTCTTATTACTTAATTTTGAACCAAAACCAATTTCGATTTACGAAATTCACGATATTCTATCAATACATTTTTTATATGTCGAAATTCTAAACATAGCTCTGAAATTTTTTTTGCTTTTAAAACATTGAAAATTTTATCAACAAATAATTACATTATTGAAAATTTACCGAAACAATTTTTCACTTTCAAAACTTATCGAAATTCTATAAATGGCACCGAAAAATTTTATCACTTTCAAATCTCTATAATTTGTATTGAAAAATTTCTAAGCAATCAAAATTTTAAAAATGGCACCAAAGCAATATTTCATTTTTAAATCTCTGTTATTTGCATCGATATATTTTGATATTATTAAATTCATAAAAATGGTATCAAAGCAATTTTTCACTTTTGAAATTCTTAAAATCACTTTAAACTATTTATTTTATTAAATTAATAACTAATTGCAGTTAATAATCAAATGCAGTTTTTAGAATTATTCTGAAAATTGCATTTTAATGAATATTTATAATAACAAAAAAATAAAACTGACAAATTTGCAAAACAAATATTTAACATTGTTCTAAGAAAAAAAAAAAAAAAATGAGTAGCCTCCTTAACTGTAGTGGCCCCCTCGAGCCTTGGGGAGGTGAATAATTAAAAAAAAAAAAAAAGGCTGTTCATATGTATGAAAAACATTCTGCCTGGGAGAGAAACACAACAATAATTTAGTGTAATGTTGTTTGTTTAACAGATGTATTTGTCTTAGATACAATAATCTTATAAGCGATTTATAAATATAGAAAAGTTGACTAATTTTTACAATTGCAATATGATAAAAAATAAGATATTTATAGAGTATGAAATTAATTTAACCCTGTCTTTTCCCAAACTTTAAATTCAAAAATCAAGCCCTGTTTTATCTTTTTTTTAAGTAATGCTTAAGTTTTGTTACTTCTTACTAGATGGCAGCATGTGCAATTTAAAAATTAACTCGCCAATTCGCAATTGTTTTTTGAAAGTATTTAATGTCATTGTAATTTTTTAATTTAATTTCAAATATCAGGAAAGAAAGGGTTAACTTTTTTCTTTGTTTATACATTTTTATTGAACTTTTTTCGAAACTATTATAGTATCACTTACAACACAACAATTATAAATGTTTAAAAAATTTTTTTCTGCCATATTTTTTAGACTAACTTCAATAATTTAATTTTATTTGTAAATATATTTAATATTTTACATTTAAAAATTAATTTTTTTTTCTTAAAGGAAGTAAAAGTTTTATCCCTAATTTAAGCTGAGCCCATGATTTTGTTAAATCAAGTGTATTAGCTGCTGTAGGTCTAAAACTATTTTTAAGAATAAAATAAATTTTTAGGATTAAATAAACTTTAAGGGTAAAGACGGAATCCTAAAAGTTAGTTGGATTTGAAACAATTCTCTGCATGTACTCCCCAACAGTCGAACGTTGGATGTTCTTTTGATTTTGTAAGCATCCACGCTACTAAAAGTTTTTGTAAATGTCCATGTTCACTGAATGCGCAAATAGACATTCTAGACTTTCAAAACTCTTTTTTTTTTTTTTTCAAAAAAAATTAATTTAATCGAAAAGCTTTTTTTTTTTTCGAAACTAATTTATCTTATTGAAGTTTTTTTTTTTTTTGAAAATTCTTTACCTTAGTAAAACTTTTAATTTTTCTGAAAATAATGTAGCGAATCGAAATGGTTTTTATTTTTTCGAAACTAACTTTCAAAACTCAATTTTTTTTTGAAGTTTATTTATCTTTTCGAAATTCGACTTTAATTTTGAAATTAATTTAGTATATAAATATTTTTTCGAAATTAAAATGAGTTTTTAAAATTAAATTTAACTTTTCTAAATTATTTTAGCTATTCAATAGTTTTCGAAAGTTTTTACAAAATCCAAAAAAAAGTGTTTTATCAATAATATTTAAATCGAAAATTTTTTGAAAATTGTGTTTTCAAAAAGGAACCCTAATATTTATACAATTTTTTAAATTTTCATTTTATTCCTATTTTTATTTATAAATTTTTTAAATTTATCAATTTATTATAAAAATACATTTTTTATATTTATTTTTGTTATTTTTATTTATTTATTATAATTATACTTATTTTTTTTCTTAATCTATTTACAAAAATAATTATATGCAGTTATATAACCATATTTAAATCTTGCCATAACCCTAACCTTAAGCCTGGCCTTGATGTTGACCCTAACCAAGCCCTCAGTCAACGTATATATATATATATATATATATATATATATATATATATATATATATATATATATATATATATATATATATATATATATATATATATATATATATATATATATATATATATATATATGTATATATATATATATATATATATATATATATATATATATATATATATATATATATATATATATATATATATATATATATATATATATATATATATATATATATATATATATATATATAAAACATGCTAATGACTTAAAAACATAGGACTTACTTTTAATTTTTTATCATCAACATTCAGATAGTCATTTTCATTATTTTCGTCAGCATATTCATTTGACAAATGTTTCCAATAATGTGGTTGTGGAATTTTATTATCTAATGTCACTGCAGATTTTAATCCCCAATACACTTTTAAGACACCTTCTAAAACAAACTTGTCATTTATCTAAAAACAACAACATTGAAAATAAATTTTACACTTAAGTAAAATATAAAATATGGAAAAAAATATATATTAAAAATACAATATCTTAACTAATGCTTACTTCTTTGCAACAAATTTGACAAGGCGTTCCAGCATAATATGAGTTATATGTACGAAGCTTTGGAATTAAACTTGCTCTAAAATTTATAAACAAAGTCAATATGTAAATTTAAGAAATTTAATTTTCCTTCCCATCCATCTTTATATATATCAGGGTTGCATGGTTTTAACCAAATGGTTTAAATCATTGGTTTAAACCATGGTTTAAACCAATTTTAAAAATGTTGGTTTTAACCAAACTAATGTTTTTTTAAAAAGATTTGAACTTAAAACAGGAAACTAAGACAGGGTTACAGGCTTCATCCAGGATACATTCTACCTAATAGAATTGAAATTGGAGGAGAAATATCAGATAGGGTTTACACAGAAGAAATCGAAAAATGTAATGTATTGAATGGGAAAATTGTAGCCATGTATTTAGATGGCTGGAGTAATGTACACAAAGAACCTATAGTTTTTATCTCTGTAATTATAGATAAAATTAACATTTAGTAGAAACAATCAACACTTCTGGTCATTCACATACTGGTGAATATCTTAAACAATTAGCAAGAGAAGCAATAGATTTTGTAAGACGTAAATTTGCATGCACAGTAAAAGGCTTTGTGACTGACAATGCAGCTAATGTGAAATCAATAAGACAAGTATTGTCATCTGAAAGAGATATTATCATAACTTATGGGTGTGCTGCTCATATGCTGATTCTTTTAGCAAATGATCTTAACATTGAAAATGTGAGCAAGCATGTTACACAAATAATAAAATATATAAGAAATAGTCATCAAGCTGGAACAATTTATAAATTAAGCGGAGGAACAAAATTGCCACTTCCTACTGAAACTCGCTGGAATTCTGTATGTGATTCATATAAAAAATACGTCAACAACTGGAGCATTATTTTTACAATGTTTGAAAAAAATAAAGACTTGGATCCTGTGATTGGTAAAAAAGTAAGTGATATACAGATAAAGCGAAACACAGAAGATTTATTGAAAATATTGAAACCAATTGCAGAAGCTCTAGATAAGTTGCAAAGAGATTAAACAAAAATAAGTGACTGTTGAAATTTTTAAAGATTTGATGAACAGTTTATCCTTTTTATCAAACAAAACAAAAAAAAATTTAATCTAGATACCTTCAGACTGTCAGTGATGCTTATTTCCTGGCAAACACACTAGATCCTAGATATTTTGGATCTAATCTTTCTGAAAATGAAAATGAAGCTGCCATGAATTTCGCAGATAAAGAGTTCAAGAATTTGTTATCAATATTATTCAAATTAAAAACCAAATCTACTATAACATAAAGAAATTGAAGGTTTATTAAATGCACCAGTTTCAAGTGCTGGAATCCAAAGAATTTTTCAACTTTTGGTTTTATTCATTTTAAGTTAAGAAACGGATTGGGGGTAGAAAAAGCAGCTTGTATTTATATATAGAACATTAAACAATGATATATTAAATAATTTTGATGAAATATAACAATAATATTGATAAAGAATATAGTTTACTCAAATAAAATACGTTATGCTTTTTTTAATTTAAAAGGATAACTAAATACCGCATTTTTTAGTGAAAACCTAATTTAAACCAAAAAAAACCGTGGTTTTTTTGATTTTTTTTAAAAAACCTATGGTTTTTGATTTTTTTCAAAAAAAAAAAAGTTTTTTTTCAACCCTGATATATATACATAAATATATATATATATATATATATATATATATATATATATATATATATATATATATATATATACATATATTTATTTATATATATATATATATATATATATATATATATATATATATATATATATATATATATATTTATATATTTTTAAATTTAATTCACCTCCTCAAGGCCGAGAAGGCCACTACAGACGAGGAGGCTACTTATTTGTGGTTATAACCCTCTCTCAACTCTATAACTCTGAAACACGAACCTTGATGAACAAGGCCGCTGCGCAGAGAAACAAGTTGAGCGCGGTACTACCAGGGACGTGGTGAGGATCGAACTCGGAACCACTCGTTTATGAAGCGAGAGCTCTTTCACTACACCACTACCGCATATGTGTGTATATATATATATATATATATATATATATATATATATATATATATATATATATATATATATATATATATATATATATATATATATAAATATTAGTGACGTATCCAGAAATTTTTTGGGCATACAGGTTAAAAATCCTTTCTATCTTAGAGGACCTTTATCTTTTTTTTTTATTTACTCAAATTTAAATACAATTATTTGTATATAATATATAACTCGCCCAAGTATTTTAAGTTTTTTCTAATAAAAACTTAAATAATTAACCAAAATAATGTTACATTTATTACAGAATGACGGATTTAACTCCAACATCGATTTGTTGCTAATCGCTACTTTTCATTTACTTGCTCTATTCGCTTAATAATTATAAATTATAATTGATACTAAATATTAAATTAAATTATTAAATTAAAAATATCAAATATTAATAACTAGAAATATAAAGAGTATGATTTCATAAACAAGCAATAACTATAACGTTTAATAAACAATATTTGTATGACTTTTTTATACAGACTTGATAAGATTTATTACATAGCGTATTTATTGCATAACAAGGTAAATTCATTCTAAATTTTAATTACTTCATTCAAAAAATTAATAACTTTTTTTTTCTAGTTATACTCTTACTTTTCAAATCAAGTTTTTTAACGCGAATATTAAAATATTATTATGTTTTAAAAACTTTTATTTATTTTATTTAAAGTATTTTTAACACAATTTTACTGTTATTTGAAATGAAAAAGTTTAAAGCTCATATAGTTTAATCGCTTTAAAAATTATGTTATGAAAACATAGGCGGAGGAGAAACTCAAATTAATGTATTTAAAAAATATTATTTAAAAATAATAAGCGTTTCATATTTTAATCCAATCAAAACATGGGTTTTACATTTAACCCAATTACAACATATTCTATATTTCATCAACATGAATTCGAATTAAGCATTGGTTGGCTTAAAATACATTTATAATGTATTTTAAAAGTCGTTTTTCAAAAGTTGGTTTTTCTAAGCAACATTAATATCGTATCAAATGCTGATACAAAATTGTTTTAAATTGAGTTTGGGCTGAAATTTGAGGGCCCATACCAGTATACCGGTATCAAAATCGGCCTGGATACGTCGCTGTATATATATTTATATATCATTAGATATAATCAATGGCAAAAAAAAAAACGTGCTATTTAAAGTACAAACTGTCACCATATGGCATTTGTATACAAATATGCTGTTTAATACAATAAACACTCTCAAAACTATGTTTTCCATATCTCACAAAAAAGTATTTAATTTAACTCAAAATTTTTTTTAAAGTATTTGAATAGGATCTAAAGCTAGGTAAAATTTAAATTTTAATGCTTAAGCAAAAAAGGCATTAAACTTGAGTTAGGTTAAGTCACATTAAGGTGATTACAAAGAGATGCTTTAAAACAACTGTTACCTTATAGTACATTTTTTTAGCACGTTTTGTTGCCATTAAGTATATCCAATAATACATAAATATATATATATATATATATATATATATATATTTATATATAAATATATATATACATATATATGTATAAATATATATATACATATATATATATATATATATATATATATATATATACATACATGCATATATACATATAAATATATATATATAAATATATATATATATATATATATATATATATATATATATATATATATATATATATATATATATATATATATATATATATATATATATATATATATATATATATATATAGACAGAGAGAGAGAGAGAGAGAGAGGAGAAAGAGAGTTATAATATTTTTTTATATGATTTTTTTAACCGTTTTATTAGTTTTATTAACCCTTGATACTAGGAAAAATAAGGTTGGCAAAAAAATGAGGAACCTAAAACCGCTTTGTTTTTAATTTAAATATTTTTGAATTTAAATAAGGCAATTGTTTTTCTTTTTTTAATTTATTTGAAATAGAAAATGAAATAAAGTTTTAAAATTGATAGTTGTTGTGTCATGATTGCTTCTGCCACTTTACTTGTTTTAAATGTTTTTGTTGCTCAAATATATAAAATACTCAATGCTGAAATTATTAAATGCTCAAATATATAAAATAGTAGAACTAAATTAACTGAAATTTGAGCATTTCTTTTTTTTTTTTTCCTGTGGTTTTTTAAAGCATAAGAAAACAGGCAAGTACCTGACAAGCAGTTGGCAGCCTAGATCCTTTTATATTTTTTATGGGAAGAAGAACATTGATTAATATAATACTCCAATTAGCATTCTAGTTGGTTCACATCAGTATTTACAAGCTTTTTTTTGCTAAATATATTTCTTAATACAAATAAATTTTTTTTAAAAATTGTGTCAAAATCTCAAAACTTCAATTAAATTTATTAAGGACTTTTTGGGATATTTTGATTTTTTTAAGGATTTTTATAGCATTTAAACTCTGTTTCTACTAATCAGTCTGTATGAGAAGTTACATCTATTTATCAGTTGGTATCTACATCAACACAATCCACAATAAGTCAAGTGGTACATTATCTATATTAACCATCTTTATTCCCCCAGAATATTCATACTGTTTATCTCCTAGAAAAAATTTATTCAAGATGGTAGAGCTAGAAATAATATGGAACAATTTTTAAAAAATCGTTTTAATTTTTTTTTATTTTTGAAGAAAAATTATCTAGCTTTTATGTACTAAAAAAAATTTAGTTTTTAAATTTTTTTAACAATTTAAGATTTAGTTTTTAAAGCTTTTAAAACTATATACAACGACCAGTCCTTAGCTACACCCTTAGCAACAATAAAAAGTTTTTTTTACCTTAATGTTTACCTTAAAACAACACAATTTCTACCAAAAACTAAAAGAATGCGATTGTTAAAGGTCATTAACTGAAGGAATATTGTAAATATTGGCAGTTTTTGTAGCAACTTTAGTGCATGCTGTTTAATTTTGATGTTATCGACTTTTTTAGATTTCATCTCAAGTATTATAAATAATCAGTACTTCAAGAAATAACACTAAAGCATCTAATAAGCAAATTTTTGGACGAAAAAATTAAAGATTTTTAAATGAAAAGTTGGAATATTGTTTTCAGCTTCAAGTTGTGCGAGTGCAAGAAAATTACTGCCACTAATTAATAGAAATCAAGTTGTAAATGACACTGTGAATAAAGATTATTTCATACTTATCAATTTTTCAATTTTAATTGAAATCATGGAAAATGTTAGATGTTTAAATTGTTACAGTCTTGTTACTATTATTAATAATCTTTCGAAGTGCATGGGATTTGCACATCACCTTAAAGTCAAGTGTAGTTTATGTGAATGGAAAAAAAACTTATATTCTTCTAAGCAGAGTAGTATATTGAATGGAAATACAGCTCAGTGTAGGTTAACATTTGAAGCAAACACAAGAATTATAAATGGATTTAGAAAAATAGGTAAAGGATATCAATCTATGAAAAACTTTAGTCGCTGTATCAATTTACACTGTTTGACAGCTACTCCATTTAGAAAACTAAATATAGAAATATCAAAAACGATAAAATTGCTAAAGAAAGTAAGAAATAGGCCACAATGGAAATGAAAGATAACCATACTGATAAGAATAAACCAATAATAAAGCATGTTAAGATTGATGGTGCATGACAATGACATGGCCATACCTCTCTTAATGGATTTGTAAGTGCAATTGTGGGTGAAATTTCATTGATTGTAAAGCAATGTCAAAATTTTGCATGGGCTGTAGAATATGGAAAAACAAAAAAGTTTCACCACAATACAATGCTTGGAAAGCTCAACATGCCTGTCATAAAAATCATAAGCAACCTTCTGGGTCAATGGAAGCAGCTGGTGCTGTAAAAATATTTGGATAATCAATTAAAAATAATATTACTTATATTTATTATCTTGGAGACAGAGATAGCTCTTTTTAACGGAGATAGATCTTTTAAAGAAGAAATAAAATCTGATCCCTATAAAGACTTTAAAATAATTCCTGAAAAGTTAGAGAGTGTTGCACATGTACAAAAAAAAAAAAGGTACACGGCTATGAAATTTAATCAAAAGTTACAAAGGAATGCCGACTAGGAGGAAAAAAATAAACTGACAGAAAATGTGATTAATAGCAAAATTATTATGGTTTAGCTATAAGAAGTAATACAAATAAAATTTATGCTATAAAAAGGACAATATGGGCTATTTTATTCGATTGTACTAGATTGAGAGTTTTGCCACTGTTTTTGCCCAAGAACTGAAACTAGTTGGTGTAAATATCACTTTGAAAATTACATAATACTTCAAAGTATAAAGAACATATTAATTTACCATTATGGATTAGTAAAATTTTAAAACCAGTGTTTAAAGATATATCAAATGAAGAATTATTAAATGTTAAAATCTGTAAATGGGCAGACCCAAAATGCAAATGAAAGTCTTAATGCATTGGTTTGATAACCATTGGTCAAGTGAAAAAATTGGATTGGTCAAGTGAAAAAGTAAAAAATAAAATAAAAAGTCTCAGAGCAATAAAAAAGAAACTCTGATTAACAAAGTCAAAATGAAACATCATTTTATGTCTCAGGAGGGTTTTTAACATCATGTTTATATATATATATATATATATATATATATATATATATATATATATATATATATATATATATATATATATATATATATATATATATACATATATATATATATATATATATATATATATATATATATATATATATATATATATATATATATAAATATATATATATATATTAAAAATTTTGTTTAATAAATCGAATTATATTAAGTATAAGAATATGCTTAAATTATTTTTTTAGAAAAAAATTTTTTTAAACAGAAGTAAAATAACTTATTAAATTTAATTTAAAATTTTTATAATTTTTATTTTAACTTGCAATTTGCAATCACTGCTTTGATGTTTGCAATAGAATGTTTTTACTTTTAAAACTATTTTCAACAAAGTCAAAATGAAACATCATTTTATGTCTCAGGAGGGTTTTTAACATCATGTTTATATATATATATATATATATATATATATATATATATATATATATATATATATATATATATATATATATATACATATATATATACATATATATATATATATATATATATATATATATATATATATATATATATATATATATATATATATACATATATATATATACATATATATATATATATATATATATATATATATATATATATATATATATATATATATATATATATATATATATATATATATATATATACATATATATACAGTCATGTGCATGAAAATAGCAGTGGCACAAAAAATTATAAAAAAACCTTATTAAATTTAATGATATGCATAATTTCGGACCGTAATTGTTAATTTTTCATAATTAAGTGTTATCTGACACTATTTAGTCTAAAAAAAGCTTTTAAACTTAAATGGACAATATCATACTACCATTTTTTTAAAAAAGGTACTTTTATCACATTTAATGAATGCAGATTTACCATTAAAAAAGTAAATAAAATATAACATTGATGAAAAACTATTTATTCATCTTTTGAAAATACATCTAATACTTAGTTCCATGACCCTTATTTTTCAATACTGCTTTACATCTTCGTGGCATTGACTCGATTAGATGACGACATCTTTCTAAGGGAATAGCTCTCCAAGCTGCTTCAACTGCTCTCCAGAGTTCCTCTTTATTGGCTGGTCTAGACAAAGATACTGCTCTTTTAACATCCCCCACAGGTTTTCTATCGGGTTCAGGTCTGGGGATTGTGCTGGCCAGTTCATTACCTCAACCTTATTCTCTACAAACCAAGATTTACAAGAAGTGTGTTTAGGATCATTATCCTGCATAAAGATCCACTTCAAAGGCATTTCTTCTTTTGCATATGGTAACATGCCTTCTTGCAGTATTTTAACATAAGCAGTTGCATCCATGATGTCTTTGATCCAAAAAATAGGGCCCAATCCAAACCAAGAAAAACAACCCCATGCCATCACCTGGCAGCCACCATGTTTTATTGTCTTGGTGGTATACTTTATATTATATTCTGTTCGTGGGGGTCTTCGTACAAACTTTTCGTGAATACCTGGATTAAATAAAACAATTTTAGTCTCATCACTCCAAAGAATATTACGCCATTTCGATGATGGCCATTCTTGATGCTCTTTAGCAAATGTGATTCGATTTTTAATCTGTCTCTTATTTAGAAGTGGAGTTTTTCTGGGCCTTCTGGCTTTTAAATTGGCTTTTATCAAACGTCTTCTCACTGTCGAGGACGATATTGGTAAATTTAATTCCGTTTTTATGGCTGTGGAACTCATAAAAGGATTTATCTTCGCACATCTAATAATTTTACGGTTCGTTTTCAATGACGTTTTAAATTTTCCCCCACGCAATTCTGCTTTTTGTGTCCATTTTTTGGCATTGGAAATCATTTTTGCAGAACATTGTAAAGCATCTTGGATGAATTTGTAAGTTTTACCATCTTTTAACATATTTAAAATTATTTGACGCATCTCATTGGAACAATGTTTTGCTCTACCCATTTTAACTGTAATAAAATTGTGAAACTTAATAAAATATCGTTTAATTTTAATGAACAAACACTTACCTTAATGTATAAAAAAAATTGATGGTAAAAACAACTTTTAAGGCACTAATAGAAAATAAAGTGTATATTCACTGCTATTATAACGCACAGTTAATAAAGCAAAATTTTATAATTTAATTTAAATTCTGATACATGTATGTATAAACAGCAATATTGCTAACCTCTTTATATTTAAAAACCCTAACAGAAAATATTTAGAGAATAAAATATACAAAATTACCCATCAGTAAAAAAATTAAATGTATTTTATAAATAATTTTCTCCCACTGCTATTTTCATGCACATGACTGTATATATATATATAAATACATATACTAAAAAAAATTTCACAGTATCTTCAGTATACATTTAAAATTCATTTGAACTAAAATCTTATAATAATTAAATGTATTTATTGCATAATAATTGTTTTTTATTCTCAATTTGGTATTTTTTTATAGTGCATGTATAATAAATGAGCCATATTTTTTATTCTCATAAGATTCCAAATGTCATTTTAGTTCAAATGAATTATCTTTTGTTGAAAAACGAACAATAATTTGGCAATAATTTGCCGGTCTCAATCTTTTAGAGGGCGGCATCAGGTCGGCAAAAAAAAATTTGATGCAAAGGTCTTACTATAAGACATAGAAAAGAGGTCGCCAATTTTTTGCAAACACTTTAAGGTCAGCAGTTAGGTCAACACTGCCTAATTCTGAGGGCTGAGATACATAGTGTTAAAAAATTTCTTTCCAAAAAATTTTAAAGAAAAAAATTATGTTAATATTCTATACTTCAGTTCTTTTTCTGTAAATTATCTTAATTATTAAGTATACTAGTTCTTTATTTTAGGCAAAAAAAAATGCTTTATCTATAATAAAAATGCATACTTTTGCAGTTTTTTATTTTAATAAAAAAGTATACCTTAACAGTTTCTGATCTCTAGACAATGATGAACATGAGTCATTTTCTTTCGAAACCATTGTGCTAAACAAGCTTGTATAACAGGGAACATTGCAGTAAACATACCCTTGATGCTGAAAGATTAAATACACACACACACATATATATATACATACATATATATATATATATATATATATATATATATATATATATATATATATATATATATATATATATATATATATATATATATATATATATATATATTTCTATAAATTATTGTCTTTGAAAGTACTCTTTGAGAATATAATGATTCTTTTGACAACATTTTATGTTACTTTTAAAGTCATTTATCCAACATTTTTGACCTTTTTGATATATATATATATATATATATATATATATATATATATATATATATATATATATATATATATAAATATATATATATATATATATATATAATATATATATATATATATATATATATATATATATATATATATATATATATATATATATATATATATATATATATATATATATATATATATATATATATATGATAGGGATGATTAGAGACTAGTTGGAACCAGAGGTTTAAACTAAGATTTTTAATTCACAAAAATTGTAAACAACTTTTAATAAATGTTTTTGTTTAGCTCTTTCATTACTTTAATACTAAAACAAAACTGTTTTGAATCATCACACTTCAGTTTGATAAAATTATAAATAAAGTTATAAATTTCGATCTTTGTTTTAACTTCTGATTTAAAATTTTGGAGCAAGAGAAAATTTATTAAATCTTTCAACCTTTTGGAGCGGGAGTCAACATAATGTAACATATGTAATATATAATGTAACATAATTATACATATGTAATATATAATGTAACATAATTATACATATGTATTATATAATGTAACATAATTATACATATGTAATATATTATAATTCTATTGCAATAACTTAAATTTTAGACCTCCTTTTCACCTCCAGGAGCAGATTTAGGGTTCGGCACATTATTAACTATACCTAAATAGTACGGAACTAAGTGGTCAATCTGCCTAATCTGATGTGTATCTAGATCTGGAAATTAATTGTACAACTTGAAAAAATAGATAAATAAGCCGATAAATTGCATAAGGATTTTGCTTTAAAGTAAAACGATCTAGTTTTATTAAATGAAATTTACAAGAAGTTGTCTTATGAAGTAATTTCTATATATATATATATACATATATATATATATATATGTATATATATATATATATATATATACATATATATATATATATATATATATATATATATATATATATATATATATATATATATATATATATATATATATATATATATACATCACAACAGCAATTAACAAAATTATGTTAGCAGTTTGTAACTTACTAAAACAAGCATACGTTTTTATAGTATTATCTTAAAATTATACTTGGCAAAACTGCTAGCATAGTTTTGTAATATTGCTGTTGTGATGTTTTTATATATAAACATTATTTTTAAATATAGATTTTTCATGATATCAATTATAATATTAGCAACACTTTTTCTAGAAAAAATACAACTGATTGATGTTGCCTAAAGCTTGATGCCTAGGAATAAGTGTCAGTTATATATTTTTCTTATTAATTAGCCTTATTTTATTTAAACTATACAGTTGATGGTTGGTACCAAAATTTAGAAGTTTTAAGTACTGTCTAAGAGTTATATTTTTATTGGTTCAGTTATTCGTAATGAGTTAACTGCGTGTTAAGAGTTGTATTTTTATTGGTTCAGTTATTCCTAATGAGTTAACTTTTATTTATTGGAAAAAAAAAATTCTAAAGGATTGTAAAGTTTGTAAATGTTTTGTTTGTTATTTTTGATCAAATCTTGTAACTGCCACTATAGTTTAGAATTTAGTATAAAAGGATAGTTTAGTAAAAAAGATTTTGCTAGCTGATGTTCTATGGGTTCTTACTTCAATAGAATTGAATATTAATGCAACATTTTATTCCAACTTAAAATTTTATTTAAAACTTGAAATGTTTTTTAAGTTTTAAAAATATTGGCATATTTCCTTATGGAGTTAGATTGCCAGTAATACAGCCCTGGATCCACAGTTTTGGAGGCTTCTGTTCATAAAAAAAAAAAAAAATTTTAAAGAAATTCTGAAATTTTTTTTTTTTTGATTTATAATGGAAAGAGTCCTCCTGATTTAAAACAGCCCTGGGCTTTTTGCCCTATGACTGTGACTTTTCGATTAAAAAAAGAGAGTTAAGAAGGCATGACAGAGTGTACAGCAATCAAGAAATAAAAAAAATTATATTAAAATGTAGCAATCTAAATATACTTTTAGTGGTTGATGTGAGAGAGTTCATCTCTAGTTTATGATGTTAAAAGTTGGTAGCTAGTTCACTATAAAACTAAGTTACATCAATCAAAACAATGGGTATACCCAGAAACCAACAAACTCAGCAATAAGCAAATTTCACCATTTTCAATATGATTGTGACAACACAGGTCAATGTAAAACCAGTGAAATTATCAATGGTATTGTCAAACATACTTTTATGATGAGAAAACATACTCAAAACAACATGAATCTGCCAGAACAGTTTTAAATGTACTTAAATGTACTTAAAATATCATTAAAACATTGTCAAAAAATTTTTATTTGTTTTAATATAAAAACTAGAATGGAATATATATATATATATATATATATATATATATATATATATATATATATATATATATATATATATATATATATATATATATATATATATATATATATATGTATATATATATATATATATATTTTTTTTTTTAAATTCTGGAGAGCAATCTGACTAGCCTAACTATCGCCCCATTAGACTTCTTCCTATCATAAGCAAGATTTTTGAATCATTAATTAAGAAACACTTAATCTCTGATCTTGAATCTAATAACTTTCTGATCATCAATATGGATTTTGATCTTCTCATTCTTTAGCTGATTTGCTTACAGTAATAACTGAAAAGTTTTATCATGCATTAGATAAAGGTGGAGAGGTCAAGGCCATCATTCTTGACATTTCTAAAGCTTTTGACAAAGTTTGGCCATGACAGTATATCTGGTAACATCTTTAAGATTATTGAGTCCTTCTTTTCCAATCACAGTATAAAAGTTGTCCTCGATGGACAGCACTCTTCTTTATATCCTGTAACTTCAGGGGTTCCTAAAGGTTCAATCCTTGGCCCTATACTCTTTTAAATTTATATTAACAATCTTGCAGATATTCTCACCTCTAAGGTGGCATTGTTCGTTAATGATACTACCATTTATTCTTGTCATGATAAGAAGCCTACACTCTGGTTGGTGAACTTTAATTCAGATAAAAACTAATTTTTTCCACCAACAGTTATCACAAAAATTTAGATCTTACAATATTTATGAACAGTGATCTTCTCGTTTGTCAATCGTTACCTTGCTCTACAAATTTCATCTTTTCTCTTCCAGTAACTTCCAACTCTTATAGTGGTTGCTTGCAGCTTTGTTGTAATCAAAGAGGCAGAAAAAAAAAAGTATATATGTGTATACACACACATATATATATGAATATATATATATATATATATATATATATATATATATATATATATATATATATATATATATATATATATATATATATATATATATAGATATATATATATATATAGATATACATACATACATACATACATACATACATACATACATACATACATACATACATACATACATACATACATACATACATACATACATATATATATATATATATATATATATATATATATATATATATATATATATATACACATAAATTGTTTATAAGAAACAAATACCTCTGAGTAAGATCCAGAAATTAAAGGTTCTTGGCATTCAGCACACATTTTGTTGTTTTGAGGTAAAGCAACTAAATTTTTACGCTTGTTTCGTGAAGATGAGAATGAACTAGAATCTATGTCTAAAATTAAAAAAAATTTAAAATTAAAAAAATTTTTCTTTAAATAAACAAGTTTTTTCAACATTTTTATTAGTTTTCCAAATTTGATATTATTATGTCCCAAAGTTTTAATACTTTTTTATGATTATAAGTCAAATAGAAAAAAAGCTATGCTATATAGAAAACTTTGGTATTTTGGTAAATTTGTACTATGAAGCATTTATTTACTTGTCAAAATAAAATTAAAAAGGTGACAAGGATTGCCAAATCAAATCTTCTAATGAGGGTGCAGTTATAAAACTTAATTAACAATCTGAGGATTAACGTTGCTGCTAAAAAAAATTATAGTAAGTAAATTATAGCCTGATTATAATAATAACTATAAATTATCAGAGTATTAACAATAACTTGTAGTTCATGAAATATGTCCCTGTTAATGCTTTTGGTTACTTTTTGAAGGCCTAATAAGAAGTCCTTGTCACAACTTCAGGTTGATTAGCAGAACTGCAAAGCTAATTGCTTGATGACTAAACTGATGATGCCAAGCACTATATATGAGTCAAATTTTCTAATTAAAAAAATGATGAATAAAGTAGTTAAAAATATTAATAAAAAAAATCGTTACCACTATATTATTTTCTAAAAAATGCAAAAATATGCATCAAAGGACTAGACCGAGCTGTCAAACCCAAGTAAAAAAATAAAAAATTAGAAAGAGTTTTCAGAAAATAAAGATAAGGATTTTATTACTTCTCACAAGAACTGAACTATTTGCAAAAAATTTTTTATCTTACTCATCTCTTTGATCTAATAACCACACTCTTCCTGTCTTCTCAAAGAAACAGATTGATCCACTGATAGACATCCAAATCGTTACTGCTTCTGCTATTAAAGTTATATCTTACATAACCTCTTAAACAGCTAGTGATCCAGATAGAATTTAGCTATAAGCATTTAACTATTAGCAATTTAGCCAATAGCATTTAGATAGCAAGTTAGCATTTAGTCTTAACAGCAGATAGCTATTACAGTCTTATAAAAGTGGTCTTCACTAATTCTTCAACTACTTTCTAAACTATTTTACAAGTGAAAAAATGGTATCTGTGCGAAATCATTAATGACATCTGGTAAAGATGAAAAACAACAAATTTTTTAAACTATACAATAGATATATTAAATTATATTTCCACAACCTTTTTTCCACAGTCTTACAAAGGTGTTTTCAAGAATTTTTGTAAATACTTTTGAAACTATTTAACAAGTGGTTGACTGAATCTTGTTTTCTTTTCTGCTGAAAAATGGCATCTGAAAAATGGTTCCAATTTTTAAAAACTCTAGAGATCGCTCAGACCCGCAATAAATTGCGCAATAAATCTTCTTACTATAATTAGCTAAGTCTTCAGTAAAGTCTTAGCAAGTTCTTCTTACTATTGTTAAGTCTTTAAACCTTTAATTAAAAAACTTCTTAAGTTTAACAACTTAATCTCTAAGAATCAATATAGATTTTAATCTGCTCATTTTACTGCTGATTTGTTAACCATTCTAACAGAAAGGTTCTATCTTGTTCTATTTTTTTCGAAGAAAAATAAAGAAATTAAATGTAAATTAAAAGTTAAACTAATTGTTAATTAAATTTTATTCCAATTGTACTTTTTAATTTTAGATTTGTAATGACAGTTAATGGGAAAACTTTCATACTCAGTGTAGTTAACTTTTTAAATATTATAGAGTCGGTAAGATATTTTGGTGACGACATATTTCCATTAAATGGTCAGGTCTGTAAATAATGAAAAGACAAAAAATATTAAAATTATAAATTTTGCAGTATCATAAAATACAAATTTTTTATTTATTTATTTTTTTTTTTTTAACATCTTTGTTTCCAACAAGGCTGCAAGCAACCACTAATTAGTGTTGGAAGTTACTGGAAGAAAAAAGTTGAAGATTGTAGAGCAAGATAACGATTGACAAACGACTTAAAAGATTGCAAATTATATGTTTCAGGAAAGCAAGATGAAGGAAAAATTCCACAGAACTGATGTTCGACGAAAAAAACTAGATGAATAAGTAACTAGATGAGTTTTTAGAGCACTTAGAAACAGTAACAGAAAAAGGATGAGATTTAATTGAATGACAAGTAACACGAGAATGAATTTTAGTAGATGGCACAAGAGACGCTAGCTCTTTAGAACAGTGCCTATTATAGTATTTGAAAAAAAAAAAGAGAAGCAACATTACGGCGATGTGACAAAGGTTAAAGGTTGGCTGCAAGAGCAGGTCCAACTATGTTTACAGCCTTTTTGCACCTTGTCTAAAAGAGAAAGGGCACCATTAGAAGATTCGCCCCAGATATGGCAACAGTATTCCATACAAAGCCGGATTTGAGATTTATAGAGATAGAGAACAGAATCCAGAGTAAGAGAGTGGTAAGCTCAATAAAGAGATGCAACTTTAGCAGATGCTAATTTTGCAACAGATTTGATATAAGGTTTCGAAGAAAGATCAGAAGTAAGAGTTATCCCTAGAAGATGAAGGGTAGATGACTCATCAAGTACATTACTGTTCATAAATATAGGAAGGTCTAAATTATTGCGATAACAATTGGCTGAAAAAAATTTTGTTTTATCTGAATTAAAGTTCATCAGCCACTGTGAGCCTTATGCTGTAGCAGAAGTGAGATCCTTTTCAAGCTCAAATGCCCCCTGCAAGCAAACAGAAGGACTTGGTTTCTTATCGTGACAAGAATAAATGGTAGTATCATCGGCGAACAATGCCACCTTAGATGTAAGAATATCTGGAAGATCGTTAATGTAAATTAAAAAGAGTATAGGGCCAAGGATTGAACCTTGAGGAACCCCTGTTACAGAATAAGAAGAAGAGTGCTGTCCATCAAGGACAACCTTTATACTACGATTGGAAAAGTCTAAGCAGGAAACCAATTTAGATACAGAAGCTGGAGTAATACGTATGTTGAGTAATGGATCAACCTGTTTGACGGCTATATCAGGTAGAACGCAACTAGTGGAATCAAGAGATGATATTGATGAAAAGTTCTTACCAAACAATTCAGCTTTGTCTTTAGGTGAGGTGACAAAGTCTAAACCATACAAAAGAGGTGGAATTACAGACTTGCCATTATTATTGATACTATTAAAGATTCTCCAGAAGTCACAAGAGCCTAATTTTTGTGATGAAATACGAGATTTCATGATTTGAGAATAGCGGGCTTTGGCGTTAGACAAAGCCTTTTTACAATGGTTCCTAGCAGTAATAAACAGACGTCTGTTTTCTGGATAATTGTTTTGCTGAAGTAATGGTTTCGATTAGATTGCAGCAGCACAATGTGAGGAAAACCATGGAGAAGAGTGAGGCTTGACCTGGAATTGTCAAGAGGGAATAAAGGAATCCATAACAGCCTGAATCCACGAAGTTATGTAAGAAGCACTTTATTCATTTTTAAATTTGTTAAAGAATTTGACTCGAATCATAGATAGTACTCAGAACACTGTCTTATAGCCCAACAGGAAGACGAAAGATTTCTACCCAAGGGCCATCACGAAGAAAATCAAGGAAAGAGTCCCAGTCAGCTTTTAGGTAGTTGTAAAATGTACGATGATAGGGGGATTCTGATGATAAAGAAGAATAAGATAATAGTTTTAGAGAGTTTTAGAACCATGATCAGAAGCATATAAGGGTGAATGTGGAGAAACTGAACACTGACTAGGATCAGAAACAAGATATAAGTCGAGTAGAGAAGGTAAATGATTCGGGTTGTCTGGAAAGCGAGTTGAAAAGTTTACTATTTCAGTTAGGGATTAAGAAAGGCAATAGTTGTGGGGTTTAATGCCTGACACTAGAGCCAAGCCATTCAGTGTGATGAGCATTAAAGTCACCAACAACAACAATACTGGCTGATGGATAAAGAGAGAGGGCTTGGTCAATATGACCAGAAATAACATCAAGAAGAGTGCAGTCTTGAGATGACGGAGAGCGATATAGAACAAAGAGAAAGGTGATAGAGTGAAGTGGTGCTAAATGAAAGCACATAAAAGAGTAGTCTGTGGATTCAAACCTAGTTTCCTGACAAATGGGTGAATTCTTACAAATGTAAATGCCTAGGCCAAGCATGTGACTATTGGAGTCTTTACTAATTAAAGGGAGATAATCATCAACACTAAGATCACAAGATGAGACAGCTGAATTCAAATTAGTCTCACAAAGAGCAAGTAGGTTTGGTGAACTTTGCAAGAGATAAGACTCAACAGAAGAAAAGTTACTTCAAAGACCAGGAATATTAGTGAATGATAGGTTTAGCAAACTTGTTGATGACTGTGGTTTTTTGAGTTTTATAGTTTTTGTTATTTTATTCAATTTTAAATTTGTTAAAGAACTTGACTCGAAACATAGATAGTACTCAGTACACTGTCTTATAGCCCAAGCAATTGCCTCATTACTATTAATAAATCCTAATCCGTAACAAAGGGTTCCAATATGGCCTTGGCAATGCACACCAAAAGTACAAACAGGGACACCATCCATGCACAACATGGCATTGTTAGTACTTTGATATTTTTCAGCTGTTGATGGAATCAGCCTCTCTAAGAGCTACCACAGAGTTTGGGAAATAATAGAATGAGATAATAGAACGAGTTGCCTAGTCGTAAAAACAGAGACACAAGCAAAATCCATGCATCGGGTCAAGACTGTTTGTTGCAAAAAAACCCAGACCGAAGATACTTATTTTTTTTAAAAAAATCTTAAAATCACAATCGCTTGTCCAAATGTGAATAAAATTTTAAATTAACATGTTTTTTAGGTGAAATGAACACAACAGTTTAACAATATGATCTGTTCTGATCGTTTATTGGCAGTTTTCCATAACTATAAGCTCTTTCTTGGTCGGAATTCTAGTATATTTTGTGAAAATTGATAGAGATATTGTGTTTTGACAACTATATATGAACTGCTAACTTAAAAAGGGGACATGTCAAGTGAAGTTTTGCAGGACATGTCCCCTTTTTCAAGTTAGTGATTCATATAGTTAATATATGTCAGAACCGATTAGAACTAGGATCAGTAGTAAATTAAGGAACTTTTTCAAAAGATTTTAACTAAATTCATGGATGAGTGGAATTGATCTAAAGACCAAAAAAGTGTTTTTTAGATTCACTATTACAGGTAGTAAAATGGTTTTGAAAACTATATAAAAAAAAGAAAAGTTTCTTTAAATATTAAAAAAAAATTATGCCATCTAAAGTTTTTGTTTGGACATAATACGCTAATAAAATCATGCTAATTTCAAATAAAAGTATTCCAATAATTTGTAAATTGCTTTAATTACACTGAGTAAAACATGAATTTCTTTTCCAAAAAAGACAAAAAATTCAATCTTAAGTCAATTATTTGTTATTTAATTTAAACTATTATCAATTGTTGTCATATTTTATTTAAACTTTTTTTGCAATTAGTAAAAATAATTTGAAAAGTTGATAAAACAACTAACAAAACAAAACTAAAATAAAAAAAAATCATTTTTTAAAAAGAAAAAGTAAGATTATGGTTTCTAACTTCTTTTTATTGTTAAATACTTCATTACAACTAAACAGAAATTTAAATAGTCTTGGAATATTTTTAAAAGTTTAAATACTTGGTCACGCAATCTTATGCACCAATAATCATTTGACATGTGGTCATACTTCTGTTTATCCTGTATATAATAAACTTCATTATTTCTGATCAAATTGATAAAGCCCTCTGATCAAATTGATAAAACCCGACTTATTCTCTATTCGAATCTCATTTTGTGATTCTCTTAGTGATGACCCTTGGGTAGAAATTTTTCATCCTGCTGACATATGTGTTTTTTACATAATTTTGTGGATTCAGGCTGGAGTCTTTTATTCCTTCTCAACGATTCCAAGTCAAGCCCCATTCTTCTCCATGGTTTACCTTACATTGTGCTGCTGCAATTTCCAATTAAAACCGCTATTTCCATATCTATCAGCAAAACAATTCCCCAGAAAACAGATGTCTATTTACTATTGCTAGAAACCATTGTAAAAAGGTTTTGTTTAATGCTAACTAATAAGAATAGCGATCTCAGGGCATGAAATCTTGTGTTTCATCACAAAAATTAGGCTCTCGTGACTTCTGGAGAATCTTTAACAGTATATATAATAACAAGAGTAAATCTGTTATTCCACCCCTCTTGTATGGTTCAGACTGTCACTTCAACTAAAGACAAAGCTGAATTGTTTGCTAAGAACTTTTCATCAATATTATCTCTTGATTCCACTAATTGCATTCTACCTGACATACCCGTCAAACAGGGTGATCCATTACTTGACATTTCTATCACTCCAGCTTCTGTATCAAATGTGATTTCCTGCTAAGACTCTTTTCAGCTTGTGATCCAGATAACATACCGGTTGTAATCTTGCAGAAGTGTTCTCCAGAGCTGTCATCTATACTTTCAAAACTATTAAACAAGTGCTTATCAGAGTCTTGTTTTACAGCATACTGAAAAGCAGCATCTGTTATCCCTATTTTCAAAAATTCTGGAGAGCAATCTGACTAGTCTTACTACCATCCCATTAGACTTCTTCCTATCATAAGCAAGGTTTCTGAATTTTTAATTAACAAATACTTAGTCTCTCATCATGAATCTAATATCTTTCTGATCATCAATATGGATTTCGATCTTCTCGTTTTACGGCTGATTTGCTAACAGTAATAACCAATAGGTTTTATCATGCATTAGATAGAGGTGGAGAGGTTAAGGCTATCACTCTTGACAATTTTAAAGCTTTTGATAAAGTTTAGCATGCTGGTCTTCTCCAAATGCTTTCTTCTTTCGGTGTATCTGGTAACATCTTTAAGATTATTAAGTTCTTCATTTATTCTTGTCATGATAAGATGCCAACACTCTTCGGTTTTTCTAATGATGCCCTTTCTCTTTTAGGCAAGGTACAAAAACACACTGTAAACATAGTTGGACCTGCTCTTACAGCCAACCTCCAATTATTATCACATCGTCATAATGTGTTTTCTCTTTCTTTTTTCTAAAAAGACTAAAATGGGCATTGCTCTATAGAGCTAGCATCTCTTGTGCCATCAACTAAAATTCATTCTCGTGTTACTCAACATTCAATTATGTTACTGTGACTGTTCCTAAGTGCTCCAAAAACTCTTATTGGTCTAGTTTTTTACCTCAAACATCATTTCTTTAGAATTCATTTCCTTTATCTAGCTTTCCTGATTCATATAACTTTCAATCTTTCAAGTCAATTGTTACCTTGGTCTACAAACTTCATCTTTTCTCTTCCAGTAACTTCCAACTCTTATAGTGGTTGCTTGCAGCCTTGTTGGAAGCGAAGATGTAAAAAAAAAAATTAGATTTTTTATTATCAACTTGCATCCATACCAACCATTTAAAAGTGTTATGAATAATTTATCTTTATTATTAGGCTTTCTTTCTTTGGGTTTAACATCTGACCACAGATTCTTAATTGGATTAAGATCAGATATAAATGCCAGCCTCTCAAAGGTTTTCATTCCAGACTTTTGAATAAATATTTTATTTTTTCTTGCTGTATGTTTTAGATCATTGCTTTTTTTAATAATTTCCATCTGAAAATAGATGTTACTATATTGCAGCACGAAAAAGTAACTTTCAATAAAAAACTGTCTGTATGACACATATCCATAAATCTAAAGTCCAAAATAAGTTTAATTTGTTTCTGCACGAATTTGAGTTTCTTAACAGAATTTTTCTTTTTTATGAAAAGCTTTTTTTTTCCATTGTAAAATAAGCTTTTTATCTACCTTTTTTCTTGCAACAATTGTATTGCATTCATAATTTAAATTTTATTTTAATTAACTCACTAGTATCCTGCAGTTTTCGCTCCCTGACAATCAAATGATATTTTGTTTCTGTAAATTTTTACTTTCTTGTGACATTATTTCTTTAAAATCTGGTTAACTAAATTTTTAGACAAAAATCTCGACACAATTTTTTGAACTCATTTACCATTTCCGACTTATTTAGAAATATGAAACATTAACCAATCTGCATAGTGAATGTTAAAAAGTTGAATTATTCAACCTTATCTAAGTCTAAAAAAGAACAGTTAAATTTCAGAGTATTTTTGAGTATATCAGTTACAGAGATCAGGCCTTGTTTTAAATAAAAAAATGCTTAACACAATGAATTTGATGTCATAAAATTCTCTTTATTTATTTATTTCTAAGATATTGATTTTTTGAAATTATTGCAATAATATTAATTACCGCAAAACAAGTTAAATATTATTTAACTTCTTTTTTATTATTACTGAGGGAATGTTTATTTTCTTTAATTTTTTTTAACTACTAAAATAATTAAATTTAATATCACATTTTTAAAAATGTTTGATTTTAAAAAGTTTCTTTTCTCTTCCTTTGCATAAATGAGTTAATGTAATAAATGTATTTCTCAACATTTGCATAAATGAATAAAAATATGTTAAATTTTTGAATTTTTAAATGATTATTTCTAAACTTCTAATTGCAGCTTTGCAACTACAAATGATTTTTTATTTTAAAAAAATTACAGAGTAACAAATAAAAAAATTACGCTAATTTATTTGCTTTATTTATTAAAAGTTTATTATTTTATTAACGATTTTGTTGTGAAAGCAAGGATTATTTTTCCAAACTATATCCCTGTCAGGGGCTATTCTAGATCATTTTCAACAGTGTTGACCGAATTTAGGCGCTGATTTAAGCGCTGCCCAAATTAAAATTTGAGAACCTTTTTATACGTTTTAACGACAAATTTTTTTTTTTTTTAAATAAACATCGATTTTCTGCTACAGTCCGCCGAAACGAGTATATGTATATGTCATTTATTAAAATATAATCGCTTCGCTTTAACTTGCATTATAATAAAAAAAAGTTACATTATGTGCAAATTTTTGATGCAACTGTTTATTTAAAATTTAATTTTGAGTAAAAAAAAAGTTTAAAGGGACCACCAAGTCCTGTGACATGTTGTGTTCATATTAAAGAGAATGTTAAAAAAAAATGTCTAAGCAAATTTTTTGTATTAAAACTAATTAAAAAATGTATACCAAGAAAAACAAATCTTGTTATTTCAGTCGAAGCTTGCCTTTTTCCAGGCGCATTATACAGACTTGATAATTTATTTAAGTTTAATTCATAGAATTTTTTGTACATGATGTCATTGGAAACATTCTTTAAAAATTTTAGTATTAAATTTTACTAAAATAGCTAACTATAGTTAGTTATTTTATTTTCTAAAATTTTCACATTGAAAAATATTTTGTTTTTTTGTAGCTATCAGAGCCGTGGCTACATGGGCAACGGCAAAGGTGGACATAGGGACCTCTATGGCACCAAATCGTGTTATATAATATCTCCAATGATTCACAAGTGTGTTCTTTACATTTTAATGCAAGTTATTTTGACAAATCTAACGAACAATTAATTAAACCAAGCACTAGAAAGAGATATAAAAAAATAAGAATATACTAATAAATAAAATATATAGTTTATAATTAACTTTCAAAATTTTGACAATTTAAAAAATATATATTATAAAACATTTATTTTTGTAAACAAATGATAATAGTTTTAAAGATTTGCAGATGTGGAAAATGAGCCACAACATCAAAGCAACAGCTTTGTTGTTGTGGAGAATGAGCCATAATATTAAAGTAATAGTTCATTTGCAGATGTGGCTTCGAGAATGAGCCATAATATTAAAGTAATAGTTCATTTGCAGATGTGGCTTCGAGAATGAGCCATAATATTAAAGTAACAGTTCATTTGCAGATGTGGCTTCGAGAATGAGCCATAATATTAAAGTAACAGTTCATTTGATAATATATTCTTAAAATAATTTATGCTAGATATCTCAAAACACAACAAATTGTAAATAATACAATTGCTAAAACATTTCAACAGAATACCCTAGAACTTTATTTCGCTTAGTCAGTGTATTTTTTGAACCAATAGAATTAGTTTGTTCGTAAATTTGGCAGATTTTTAGTGTTTGTGAATATTCTTTTTATTCTTCCGCAAGATGTTTTAAGAACATTCAAATTAATTATGTTTCCATGTATGTCCGTAAAATAAAAATTAATATATATTAATTTTTTAATTTTTAAGCCCCCGCCATAATATATAATGGATGTTATAATAATGGAAATATAAATAATGAAATAAGATCTCAATACCAAATAATACATTTTTTAAAATCAGAGGAAAGATGCGTTAATAATTTTAGGTCTAGATGATTATTTAAAAAAATTTGTGCAGATAAAATACTATTTTGTTTTTAATTTTTTTACAAACACATTTTAGAACTTTAAAATATAATAAAAATGAATATGATTTGGAAATTGAATATAAAAAATATTAATCGGTGTTTTAAACAAACAAACAAAAAAATCAATGACGTCCTTTACTAAAAATTCTATGAATTAAACGTACTTAAATAAATTATCAAGTTTGTATAATGCGCCTGGAAAATAGCGTTTATTTTTAAGACTCCAAATACCGCAGAAAATGGAGAAGACAAGCTTTGACTAAAATAACAAGATTCCTTTTTCTTGGTATACATTTATTAAGTAGTTTTAATCAAAAAAAATTTGCTCAGACATTTTTTTTTAACATTCTCTTCAATATGAACACAACATGTCTCTGGACTTAGTGGTCCCTTTAAGAAGGAAATCTGAAAAAACAATTGCAATAAAAATGAGCTATTGTTTTTTCAAAATGAGATTTTTTTTTAAGAACAAATAAAATTTAAATATTGAATGTTTAGTAATATTTTTAAATAAATTTTACACTTAAGTTAAACCCAAACATTAACTTTAATTTTAATAAACTTAAATATATTTTTTAAACCGAAACTAAATTATATATTTTTTAAATGTAAATTAAATTATTGTTTTTTTAATCAGAATAAAATTATATATTTTATTCTGATTAAACAAATTTTAAATCAAATCATATTTTTTATCAGAATTAAATAATATTATTATGATCTTTGCTTCAAGCTATTATATTATATTCAAGTATTAGCGTTTTCCAAGCGAAAAAATCTTTACAATAAAATAAAAACAATAAAAATAAATCTTTAACTTTATTTAGGTTTTTTTCATTAGTAAATAGCGCTTATATTTAACACAATTATGATTCAAACTTTTGCAACAAATATTTTTACAAATTGTTATTCAAAAGTTAATGTGGTTTTTTGAAAACTTAATTACTTTTATCTTATCGAAAATAAGAAATTCAAATTCGTGCAGAGATAAATTAAACTTAATTTGGACTTTAGATTTATGGATATGTGTCATACAGACAGTTTTTTATTGAAAGTTACTTTTTCGTGCTGCAATATAGTAAAATCGCTTATATTTTTACTTTTACTTTTAAAATAATTTAAAAGTTAAAAAATGATAAAAAGTCGCTTAACCAAAATCGCTTACTGCTTATGTAAAATTGCTTAAGGCATAATATAACATAAAATTGCTTAAGACATACATAAATCGCTCTACGTGTAACAATTTAAAATAAGACCTGAGAGATATTACATTTTTGTAATGATAAATGTGTTTTAAAGAATGAACAAATCAAAACGATAAAAGTAAATGACGAATCATGAGTATGAATGTCTTATACCTAACTAACATTTAAATTTCAAATTTGTATTGTTCCAATGAGTTTTATTGATTTTATTTTTTAAATAAAATTGAAAAAAAACTTTTTTTATGAAAGTTATACATAAAAAAGAAAACAAAAAACAACTCTTTTTAAAAGAAATGAAAAAATGCAAAATAAGTAACAACTTTCTAAGGAAAAACCAACATAAGTAATAACATTCAATGAAAAAAGCAACATAAATAACAAAATTCTATGAAAAAAGCAATGTAAGTTAAAATGTTTGATGTAAGAAACCTTTTAAAGTTGAGTTTACTCTTAAACTTTGAATGTTTTTTATTAAATGAAAAAAAAATCTTAAATCATTAATTCAACTTAAAATATAAATATTTTTTTTTAAATACCTGCTAATGGAAGTTGCAAATTATCACAAGAATTTTTTTTTGCACAACGTGCTGGTTCTGAAGTTTCAGAAGATATAGAAGAGCAGTTTGAGTTGCTGCGATTTCGATGAACTAATTTGCAAAAAAAAACAAAAAAACAATTTAGTTAAAACTTATATAAAATAAAGAAATATAAAATAAAGTAAACAACACAAAAGAAAAGTTTTCAAGTAAATAAGTGTTTTGCTTTACAATACAGTTTTTATTTAATTGTAATTAACTTTTGATTCTTAACTTTATATGAAACATGATGTTGAAATGTTTCATATAAAGTTGTGAATAAAAAATTGTGAAAATGAATGTTCTTAACCCATGTATTTGTGATAAGAACAAAATTGTATGTGTTAAGAAATTCAGTATATTCTTTTTAATTTACTGTTCTAAACATAATTATATGTTCTTTTTAACTAATTGTACAACATTTAACAAATTTTTTATTAAATTTTTGCTACAATTCCCCCATAAATTTTAAACTCAAAATTACTAGCCTGAATCAACAAGCCTGCTGACATGGTCAAGATCAAACACAAGGAATATCTTAGCCATTGAACTTTAGGTTTACAGAGAATTGCTCTTCCAGTACATGACTAGAGGCATTAATTCTCAAAAAGGAAAATCTGAACTTAATGTAAAACTAATAAATACATGTCACAATATCAATAATAACTCATTAATATTTCAAATGCAATAAAGATTACAAGATTATATGTTAATGGTAACAATATATAAAAAAATTCTTGTTTTCTAAAATGAACAATATTTATTAAATCTTTTATCAAACACCAATAGAAATCAACTAATGTGTTCTTATACCAGCATCCCAGATAAGAAAATGTTGTTTTGGGTTTTCAGGAAAATTTATTAAGTAGAAATACAATTTAGATTGACATCACTATTATAATAGTGATATTAACAAAAACTCAGACAGTGTATGGAATAACAAGCAAGAATAAACCAACGCAAGAGCATGATGATAAAAATAGTAATAATGATTTTCAGATGATTTTTCGATTCAGGTTTTTATGATTAAGCACCACCAAAAATCAATAAGAATTTTTGTTGGCATGTGTTATTATTAAAGTGATACCAAATTGAGTTGGTAGAGGTGTACCCAATTTATTATAATGGCTATTAACATATTTATGTGTTTTTAGACCACAATTGATGTTACCTTTTGGGCCCTGGCAGTGGTGATTGCCATCCCTTATTTTACAGGTCTCTATTAGCCATCAAATTTGTAATTTTCCTATTCATCATTATTCATCACCTAAATGATCCTTCTATAATGTCTTTAGAAAGTAATAAGATCAGCAATTTGGCCCTTTTGTTGAACAATTTTTGTGTGAATAACAATTATTTAGAGTTTTGTGCAATGAATTTTGAAAACCTAAAAGACAGATTTGGTTTGTACAAATAACTATTATATAAAACATATCATTAAATGTTATGTCTATATAAACTATAAAATTTTTAGTATATGTAAAACAAAAGATGGTAGCTCTTGGTGAATGCATAACCTTATCATAGCGCTCTGAAATGCATATTCACAATTGCCACTATAAACTCTTTATTGAAAATGAAAACTTTTATTCTTGCTTTTTTTTTAATAATGGTGCCTTATCCCCAATGATGTTTTATAACAATCTAAGGTTAGTTGCAAAACAAACATCATTAGAAGAAACTCAAGCTTTTTTTACCTGTTTATGCAGCCCCGGTCACAAACCCAGCACTGGTCCTAGCAATATTTTATCAAACCTGGCCCTGATCAAATCTCAACTTTGGGTGCTTACCATGCACAGGAATGCAAGAAAACTAATCACTATTTATCTGTAAAAAATATTTTTTTTTAAACAAGATTTTTATGTAAAAAAATAAAATTTCATTAATACTAATATTTAATTATAAAATATTTGGTTGTTTTCATTACCCAAATTGAAATGTCTACCCCCATTGAAATGTCTGCATTTTTGTTGGATTATCCAAACTGTACATTTAAACCTGATAAATTAAGTTTATTTCCTTATAAATTATTGTTATTGACGATGCTTCAAAAATTTGTGGTCTAGTGCATTGTTAATTTGTTGAACTTTTTAAAGAAATTTTTAGGAGCCTATTTAAAACTTTTTAGAAAATTTTAGGAGCCTATTTTCAAGTTTCTAGATACATCAAACAGAGCAATTGGTATGTTCAGTAACTCTAGTAACTTGCAGTAACGTTGGAAACTAGGCAATATAAAAGAAACAATTTCAGACATGTATCAAATTCTGTAAATACATTTATAAAAGAAACCATGCTATTCTTTTATTTAATTTATTCCGTTATTACAAAATTTATTAATCAAATAATATATTTCACAAATAAATAGCAATTTATTTTCTAATTTTCCTACTACATATATTTTTTCTATTATATAAGTATTGAGAAAAAAAAGTCAAATATAGTAAAAACATTTTTAAAAGCAAAAAGATGTACAAAACAATAAACGAAAGAAAAAAATTTTTTTAATTTCTCATAGTTTTAGCTAATTAGTTTCTTAAATAAACAGACTGATAAAAATCATAAATAACTTGCATATCAGAACTTTTAATTGTTGTTAAATTGTTTAAAAGATAATGTTTTAATCATTAACTTGTAAAAAATTCAGTAGCTAAAAACAAGAACCACTTTAAAAAAAAAATTTTAATAAAATTTTATTGAAAATTTTTTTTTGAATTTCCTTTTTTTAATTATTCAATTTTCTAGTTTATTTAATAAAACTTGATATTTTGTTACAACTTTGTTTCCTTTTCTAAGAATTGTTTTTGTTCTCTCAGTAGATGAGTTTAGCATTTTGCTGCAAATTATTGAAACGCTTAATAAGTTAAAAAATCCGAACTGCTGTGGCCAGTGTGTCAAAAAAAAAATACTTAGACAAGGCGTGCGACCGCACATGCTTACAAGGAAAATTTGTATTCAGTAATAAAAACAAAGTAAAAAATAAATAATTTTAATGAAAAAAAATATCACTTTTAGATAAAAATGGTCTTGACAATGTCTTAACAACTCCATTTTTTTTCCTTTCTTCCAACTCTTTGGCAAGACGCTTTGCTTCAAAAAGCAAATAAGTTGATTTAGTATACCTTGAAATATTAAAAGTACAAATATTTATATAGTATAAAAAAATAAACATACTTTCACAAACACACACACACACACACACACACACACACAAATATATATATATATATATATATATATATATATATATATATATATATATATATATATATATATATATATATATATATATATATATATATATATATATATATATATATATATATATATATATATATATATATATATATATATATGTATATACATTTTAAATCTAAATATTCCTGCCTGTACACTCACTGCAGCTATTGCTAAATAAATCTAATAATCTATTTATACAACTCCACTATATACTCCACTGCATCTTTAGTTAACTAAACTTCCTAAAATTTCATGTTGTTCCTTACATTTCACATATATGTTGACTATTTGTTTTGTTCCTGTTATTTTGTATGGTTCCTAGTATTTTAGAAAGTTATTTTACTTTTTGTATTTTATGTAGTTTCTGATATTTAGTTAATAAGAATTTTACTTTTTTTCATTTACCCCCTAAAATTGAGGAGAACATTACAGTATTTTAATATTGCTTACTTTACTTATTTACTTGACTGATTAATTTACTTTTTTCCTGCTGTACTGCTCATTTTGTATGGGTCCTGATTTACAATATAGTTTCTAATATATTTTTATCAGATTTCAGTTCAGATCAAGATCAGAATTATCATAACCAACCTTTTGTAATATACAGTATAACCTGGTAATATATAATCAAATAGAACCTGCCATATTTCCTACTATCTGGCAAAACTCACATTTAAGCGAAGGCTAGCAGTAGTTAGCCTTGGCTTAAAATACTGCCCTGTCTTAGAACTCTTGGTTGAATAAAAGCTACAATATCTAAAAAAAAAAGCACTTAGATGTAAACTGCATCTAACTGATGTTTTGTGGAAGCTTTTTAGCTGAAGACGTTAGGGTTAAGCTAAAAAAAATTTTTTGAGCAGCCTCGCATCTCTTAATCACCTTATATAGACTTGTATAAATGTTTTATAGATGTTTTTCAAGTTTTATGTTTTGGAGCTATAGAGTTGAGAAAGGGCTGTAACCACAACTAAAAGTAGCCTCCTCAAGTGGAGCAGCCTGCATGGCCATGGAGAGATGAATTGAAATAAAGTTAAACAAAAAAAAAGATGTAAACCTATGCAACTGTTTCAATTATATTTAAATAAAAGTACCTCTCTAAAACTTATTTTAATGATTCTGAGTCAAGTCAAGCCCATCCCTCTCTAGTAAATAAAATCATATATATATATATATATATATATATATATATATATATATATATATATATATATATATATATATATATATATATATATATATATATATATATATATATATATATATATATATATATATATATATATATATATATATATATATATATATATATATATATATATATATATATATATATATATATTACTAAACATAAAAAGTAATCATTAACATTTTAAAATGACCACTAAAATTTTTAATCTATCATTTATAAGATGAGTGCAAAAAACTAGACACTTAAGTTTTTATTATTTCATACATTGAACATATTTTTAATGTCATACATTGAAGTGAGCACAAAAATAACGAGACACTTGAGTTTTTATTATTTCAATAAAAAATAAGACTGTTTACACAAAAAGTAAGGATGCTCTATGAATATAATGCTCTTTAGGCTTAGAGGCAAAAAAAATTAGGTAAGCTTTGAGACTAGTCTTATTTTTCAAGTCTTACACAACTTTTCTTCGATGTAATCAGATGTAAAAATACACTTTTAGCAAGATTATGTTGTATGTCCTTTTTTGGTATAAATGTTAACTATTTTTGGTAAGCAGGTGATTATTGAAACAACTATGAGAGAATTTCTTATTAATTTTTGATATATTTGTTAGTTTGAAGAATAACAGAATCATCTAAAAAATTTACTACAAAAATTTTATTTTTCTATGATTTTTATGCCATGTAAGCTAATTGATAATCTGGTGCAAAGCTTGTGGCATTGTAATGTAATTTGTTAAAACAATTGCCAAATCGTTCAAGTATTGGATGTTTAATTTTTTCAATCCAGAACTTCAACGCTTTTAAATCAAGATTGGGGGAAATGGTAGTGTAAAGGTTAACAATTTAAATTTAAAAATTGTTTAGCTTGATAGCATGAAACAGCAGTTGTTTTTTCCTAATTCACTTTTTGTGTATTTTTGAATTAACTCAGCAGTTTAAAATATTTTAATGCATTTAAAGATTATTTTTATTATTTAAAGTTTATTATTATTATTATCCCATTGATTGTATTTTTCTTTGAGGCGGTCTTTTGGATTGTTTCTCTTTTGGATTTAGAAATGGAAGTTTTTATTCCTTTTCTTCTATTTCAGGTAGAGACTTGTTCTACTTTAGATTTTCCTTTTCTTGACAGCTGCTTTTTTAATAACAATTATTTCTTTTATTTTTTCACTGAAACAAGAGGAAAACCTTGTATAGTGTCATTAACAAAAGCAAGTCTAACATTTTATCTCTCATAAATTGCTATTGACATATTATACTTACAATAAAATCAGGCATGGTGGTCTAGTTCATAAACTCTTTTCATATGGGTATCTGGGAAGTTTTTAAAACTAAATTAACAAATTATTATATTAATAAAATCAAAGATATATACAAACACACACAGGCATACTTGTTCTTTGTAAAACAGCTCTATTAAAAATAATTTGTCATTCTAATACAATGATTTGTAGGGTTTTACTATATAAATCAAATAAAGGTTAGGGTTTGGGCAAGTAGAGTTCCAAAATTGAAGATCATAAACTCTTTTCATATGGGTATCTGGGAAGTTTTTAAAACTAAATTAACAAATTATTATATTAATAAAATCAAAGATATATACAAACACACACAGGCATACTTGTTCTTTGTAAAACAGCTCTATTAAAAATAATTTGTCATTCTAATACAATGATTTGTAGGGTTTTACTATATAAATCAAATAAAGGTTAGGGTTTGGGCAAGTAGAGTTCCAAAATTGAAGATCATTTACTTATAATTAAATTTAGAAACCTATGGACAATCTATGTTCCACCAATCCACATTCAGTTTTTTATTTATATAAAATGAAATGTCATTCTAATATAATGCTTTGTAGGGGTTTTAATATATAAATCAAATAAAGGTTAGGGCTTGGGCAAAAAGAGTCTTAAATATGAAGACCATTTATTTATAATTAAATTTGGACACCTATGGACAATCTATGGTCCACCAATCCATATTTAAGTTTTTTATTTATTCTTATTAGTAAATACTATGATCTACTAGCAATAACTACTACTAGTAAATACTATCCACACCACCAAAAAATCCAAGAATAGATTAAACAACTCTAAAATGTTCAACCAAAAACTAAAGTGTGAGATTTATAATAAAAAAACAGGAATTATAGAGCAGGAAACTAACTGTATAAAAATAGTTTAATTTTTGAAATTTAAATATTACAACAATTACAAGCATACATCATAAAACAAAAAACAAAACAAAAACACAAAGTAATCTCTTAATTATTGATATTATTTCCATTATTTGGTAACTCAGAATGAGGAATTTTATAAAAAATTCAATTTCAATCAATTAAAAAAAAAATGTAACATAAAAAAGTCATAAAAATATGTATCATACTTCGGTTCAATAGAAGGTTGTTTTGTTTTTTTTACAGCATTAGGTGAAGTTGGTGCACTAGTAGAATTGAATGACTTTGATCTTTTTACAGTAGCTGAACCATTTTTTTGCTTTAATTTACGTTCAACAGCTGAAAGTTGAACTGGAGTTGGCATTTTCAGAAATATTAGTACACTAAATACTTTAATAATAGAGTAAAGAGTATAAAAAAACAAACCAATAAGTAGTTTTAAAAATTTGATTAAAATAGAAACACAAACAAAACAATTTTTTTATTGCAAATTCTATTGCAAATCAATTTAGAACAATTTGAAAAAAGCATTCACAATAAAAATGATAACTAAATAAAACTTCAATAAATATTAGGACATTAACAAACCAATTAATAAGTAAACATTAATAATTAAAACATAATAAAAACATATTTTTTTATAAACATTATATAAAGTAATTTAATGCATATACATAAAATTTACAATAAAATGTAAATTTATTAAAATCATTTATTAACATAATCCAATGTGGCATATCTGTTAAATAAATAAATATAATATATCATTAATAGTTCTGATTTTTAATTTATCCTACATATTAACATTTTATTAAACAAATAAAATAAAAAATAATTTGAATATTTAGCAATAATACAGCTTATTTGCCAACAAATATGTATAATTGCTTAAATAAAATAAAATAATTATGAATTGACGATAGAAGTTATGCAAAGGTCTTAAAAAAATCAGATAAAATCACAAGTTAATCTATACTTAAAACAAGAATTTCTAAAATTTAGAAATTAAATATAACATAAGGTAAGGTATGCTATATACTTTTTGTAATTTGGAATTTGTAAGATGCAAAAATCCACATTTGGTATACAGCTCCAAAAATTAGGTTTAGACAGTTTAGGTTGGCATTAAACTGTCTTTAATGCCATATATATATATATATATATATAATATATATATATATATATATATATATATATATATATATATATATATATATATATATACAAATAAGATTATGAAAGCGATTCATGTAAAAATAAAGACAATGATTTTAATGAGATTTATATTTCAGAAGAAAACTTTAATCTAAGCATTAAAGCCTTGGTTGTTCACCCCTAAAAATAGCAGCTCATAAAGCCAGGGTCAGCTATGCAAAATCAAAAAGATCATCAAGATCCATACTGCCACTAAAAAGAAAATAGCAACTGTTTAAAAGTTTCTCCCAATTTATTAAATGATGAACCAAAAACAAAAGAGCTATGTTGCGAAAGTAAACAAGACTTGGACTCACTAATGGAATTAATTAAATCAGAAAACCTGAAATTACTTACTTTGGTTCCTGAGAGTTGGAAAATTGACTATACACAAAGCTTCCAAAAGAATGATAAAAACTGCAAGACCTTTGAAGCAAATGCATGTCATAATGGCAGAACCATCTAAAAAAGCAGGAAGACCTTTTAGTGAGAAAGTAAAAAATCAAGTTCATGAATTCTACCAATTAGATGAATAATCTTGAATGTGTCCAGGGAAAAAACAGTATGTCTCAATCCAAGTTGATGGTAAAAGATTTTCAAAAAAGACTACTATTACTTAATATAAAAAAAACTTTATTTAGAGTTTGTTAAAATTTCCTTAGATGTCTAGATTAGATTTTCTAAGTTCTGCGAACTTAGTCGAAAGTGGTGTATTCCTGTTGGAGGTGCTTCAGGTTTCAACTCAGTATGCCTTTGTAAGTACCACCAAAATGCCAAGTCTTTAGCATTAAAAGTACCAGATATTTTAGAATATAAAAATCTTTTTACATTAGTTGTATGTAACTTAACAAATTGAGACTGCATGCTGCACAGTTGTGATAATTACCCAGATACTGACAGGCTTAAAGACTTACTTCTATACTTGATAAACATAGCATTGAAGAAATCACATTTAATCAGTGGCAAAAAGCTAATAAAAAACATTATATAGTTCCAGTAATTCTTCCAGTAGGATTTTATTGAAAAAGCTTGTCAACAAATAGACCAATTAGAGACCATCACTACATAGCCAAAAATCAAGTAGCATATTCGCAGCATCTAAAAATCACATTACCAAGTAATCATATTTTAATATTACTAGACTTTGCTGAAAATTACAGCTTTTTAATTCAAGATGCAGTACAAGGTTTCAATTGGAACAACAGCCAAGCAACATTGCATCCTTTTGTTATTTACTTTATGTAAGAAAATAAGATAAAATGTAAAAGTATTTGTATTATCTCAGATCATTTGCAACACAATACAAACTCAGTTTGAACTGAGTTTGTATTGTGTTGCAAATGATCTGAGAACATTGAACAATGAACATTGTCTCATTCATGAAATATTAAAACATTTAAAAGAGTTGATACCATACTTCAACTATTGCATTTATTTCAGTGATAATGCAAGTTCACAATACAAAAATTATAAAAACATGTCTAACCTATGTCACCATGAACATGATCATGAGGTATCTGCAGAATGGCATTTTTTTGCTACATTGCATGGAAAGAGTGCTTGTGATGGTGTTGGGTGCACTGTCAAAAGACTTGTAGCAAGGATTAGTTTACAATCACTAACTGATCCTACCAATTCATCTGAGAAAATGTATGATTAGTGTAGACAAAATATTAAAGGAATACATTTTAATACATTTCAAATGATACAGTCACATTAAATTTCATATATTTTAAATTAGAAGAAAGTTAGGCTACTTGTTCAACAATTTCAGAAACAAGAAATCACTATTGTTTTATACCAAAATCAGGCGGGTGTCATTTGACAATGTGTTTACTAATGTAAGTATTTTAATAATGCAGCAGAACTATACAATTCCACTTGCCTCTTTTTCACCAGGAATTTATATAACATGTGTTTTTGATGAAAAATGGTTTTTAGGTAACATTGTGGAAGTATCTGAAGAAAATCAAGATATCCGTTTAAAGTTCATAAAGCAGTCTATTTCTTCAAACACTTTTAGTTGGCCACATAAAGAAGATATTTGCTGGGTTCCAATTAAAAATGTTCTATGCAAAATTTCATCTTTAAAAGTGTAATCAGCAACTGGTAGACGCTATGAACTATCAGCTCATGAAAAAACTGAAATACTACACTTGTACAATAATTTATAATAACAAAATTAAATAACAACATAGCAAAATTGTTGTTAATTTGATCAATCCAAATTTTTTATTAAAAAAATTTGAATGATTCAATTTTTATGTCGATATTTTATTAAATAATAATATTTTTATTACATAATATATATACTACATAATAAACTTGTGTATTGTAATGACAAATCAAATAACTCTTATCACTAAGTATAATCTGTAACCTAAATTTAAACAATGATAATCAAACAAATTGGGAAGGATGGAATAGCGAATTTATACATTATACAAAATTATACAAAATAGGAAGCCTACCATATATAAAAACTAAAAAGATATGTCTTTTCACTTCTTAAGTTGCTTATTTTGTATATTGATCCATCAAAAATCAATTTTTTATACCTGCAAACAATAATTTTAGGTTGTGACAATAAAAAATTCAATGTCAAGGTTTTAACAAAGTAAGCCTACAGTTGTATATAATAAAAAAAACTAGGAAGTTTTCTGAAATTTTGTTTTTTAAAATACAGAGCTTCTAATTATGAACAAACATGTTTTTACTAATGGAGTTTTAATATTTGGAAAAATCAGAAATTTTGAATAGCGATATCTCATGAACCACAAAAGATTGTAAGCTGAAATTTATATATATATATATATATATATATATATATATATATATATATATATATATATATATATATATATATATATATATATATATATATATATATATATATATATATATATATATATATATATATATATATATATATATATAATATATATATATATATATATATATATATATATATATATATATATATATATATATATATATATATATATATATATATATATCGCTATTCAAAATTTCTGATTTTTCCAAATATTAAAACTCCATTAGTAAAAACATGTTTGTTCATAATTAGAAGCTCTGTATTTTAAAAAACAAAATATATATATATATATATATATATATATATATATATATATATATATATATATATATATATATATATATATATATATATATATATATATATATATATATATATATATATATATATATATATATATATATATATATATATATATATATATATATATATATATATAGATATATATATATATATATATATATATATAGATATATATATATATATATATATATATATATATATATATATATATATATATATATATATATATATATATATATATATATATATATATAGTAAATTTCTAGACCATGAAAGATTTGAAATTTTTTTTACGACGACTCTCACTGACTTAACCATAAGACGGAGTTCTAGAAAATATTACTAATTTTAAAATGTAATTCAATTTTTAAAGATCTAGGTTGCATCTGTGAAAATAAGACCAAAGATTAACAACCTAATAAAATGTGTTCAATAAAATAATTTTAAACATCTACATTCACTGTAAGCAAAAACTGCTGTTTGGAGTGAAAAAATTTAAGCAGTCTTTGGCCTATTAGAGATAGACGGCTTTTAGATCATTTAGCAATGGCTTCTTGTTTAGTTCAAAAAAATATATTTTTGATTTTCTTACCCTAAATTAACTAAAATAGTATTGCAGATGCTATTTAAAATAGTATTGCAGATGACCAATTTTTCAACTAGAAGCTAAGCATTAAAAAGACAAGAACTTTAGTCTTACAAAATTTTTGAGATGGTATAAACTGGTTATTGACTGTTACTGAATCAACAACCTTCATCTGAAAAAATTTTAACTTGATCTCTAACTTGATATTAACTAGGGCAGTGACGTTGTTTACAAAAGAGTACTTTTCTATACATCACATAAAACATTTATTTAAAATAAAAATAAAAATGCACAAAGTGTTTTTATGTTGCTTGCCACACACATATTTTCCTATAATCTATAAAGCAATATAAGTTGTTATTTTTTTTTGTTGTTGTTTTTTTTTTTTTGCTTTTTTTCAACATCTTCACTTCCAAGAAAGCTGCAAACAACCACTAATATAGTTAGAAGTTACTGGAAGAGAAAATATAAAGTTTTTGAAGCAAGATAACATTAACAAACAACTTAAAAGATTGTAAATTATATGAACCAGGAAAACAAGATAAAGGGAGCGAATTCAAATCAACTGATGATAGAGGAAAAAAACTTGCCAAACAAGAACTTTTGGAGTACAAGGAACAGTCACACTAAAAGGATGAGATTCAATCGATCAACAAATAACACAAGAATAAAGTTTAGTAGATGGTACAGGAGATGTTAGTTCTTTAGAGCAATGTCCATTATAGTAATTATAAAAAAAAGAGAAAAAGAAGAAACATTACAATAATGTGACAATAGTTGAAGGTTGGTTGCAAGATCAGGACCAAATATGTTTACAATGGCTTTTTGCTCCTTGTCAAAAAAAAATAGGGCATCATTGGAAGATCCACTCCAGATATGACAACAGAGTTCTATACATAGAGAGATAAAATGCGTAGTAAGGAAGTGGCAACACGATAAAGAGATGCAACAAATAAGAGTAGAATGAGAAGAATAGAAAATATAAAAATACCACTCTAAGACCTTCTGCATAATTTACACTAAACTTAATTATCTAAAATGTTTAATCTGCTATAAAGAAATCTGCCATCATTCCTGATATAGCACAAAATCAATTGTTAGATATTTTTATACCAACTGAAATTTGAATAAAGCCAGACGATCCTGCTGCAATTCAAGAAGATATGACACCACCAGGTTATAAAACAATTCAACACTGCTGATCTGACTATTGTGGGGAGGCGTTACAATTATATACAGAGACAATTTAAATATTAAACCCTTATCATTATTATCTACTTGCCTGTCCTATGAACATGCATTTGCTAAATTAAATTTAGCAAATACTATTTACAACATTGTTGCTATTTATCTATCATTTCCAATCATTTTGACTAGGTTTTTTTTTTTAGAATTTTCTGATCTTCTAGAAGAACTTCAAACATTGTCTGGAGAAATGCTTCTTTGTGGTGACTTTAATTGCCCAGGTACCATTCCAGTAAATATCAATCTAGAGCTTGCTAATATTTAGATACTTACAGCATGATACAACAAGTTCAATCTCCAACTAGCATATCATCAACTTCTGGAATTGCTAACCTGCTTGATCTAGTAATAAAATGCCATGATGACATCTCCATCAATAATATTCAAGTATCAGATGAGGGTACTTCAAACATTGTCTGGAGAAATGCTTCTTTGTGGTGACTTTAATTGCCCAGGTACCATTCCAGTAAATATCAATCTAGAGCTTGCTAATATTTAGATACTTACAGCATGATACAACAAGTTCAATCTCCAACTAGCATATCATCAACTTCTGGAATTGCTAACCTGCTTGATCTAGTAATAAAATGCCATGATGACATCTCCATCAATAATATTCAAGTATCAGATGAGGGTATT
>NC_061167.1:28145633-28208133 GCF_022113875.1 Hydra vulgaris
TACCCAATTTCAAACCCAATTGCCATTATATTTCACTGGCTAAAATTAAAAAAGATTGTTGATCTGTGGAGATATTCTTCAAAGTTTCTTAAAAAAGATGCTGGAAGATTTTTCAAGTCGTTTCCTCGATAGTTTATTTTGTTTACACTTTTTGATAGGTTTTAAACTGCTTTTTTTGGGTTCTAGCACATCAAAAAAGATTATTTAGCTTATTAAATTACAATATTTGATATTTGTTTTTATACTAATTAGTTTTTTATATCATGACTTAACAATTTAAAAAAAAACACTTTTTATTTTTTCGATATTTTTCTTGACGCCATTATGTTACTCCGTTCAACCTACCTAGCTAGTTATTTAGGATAAAATGGCTGCGTCCTTATTCTGGACAATTCTCAAAAAAATCTTCAATGCAGGAATGTATTGATTACTTTAAAAAAAAAAAACAATATTTAGACTTAATAATTTATAAAAGTGCAGTTTGAAGTACTTATTGACACTTGAACTGTTTTGAGAACATTTTTTAAAAATTTGATAAATGTTATATTTTGTAAACTCGATGTTTGGTATTTTCAAAGTTTTCCTGATTTGATCAAACATTTTTCTTTTGTCTTTTAAATTGCTACTAATATTATGGTATAGTACTGTTAAAACTGTTTATGCTTTTGAGAGAGAATGTATATGATATAATAATAGAGACATTTATTTTTTGACAGTCATAGCCATTTTATAAATAAATTTTCATGGCGTTATTTAGCACTTTACTTTAGAATGAAAAATGCAGCTTTAGGAATCAAATTTGGTCGATTGCAATTTCTAAAATATGCTGAAAATTTTGCTTTAAAGCATAAAAAACAATCAAGAATAAAACTCCTACTATTCGCACAAGTTACAGCAGCTATCAGATATCAGTGTATGAATGTTTGTAAAGTGTCAAAATACTTTTCCTTTTTTTGAAAATGTGTTAACGGCAAACAACCTACATCAGAAACTGCAAAACATTTGGAATATAGATGAGACTGGTATGCAGTGTGATTATCGTCCTGAAGAAATTCAAGTGCAAGTCTTTATCAATTTTGATAATTTCATAACTTCTGGCACACACTCATCGTTCAATTCAAGTTTATAAAAAACAACATAATCTAAATATTTTGAAAAGGTATATCCTGGTGGGCTGTCTGCTTCATTGATTGATTCTAAATCTGCTTCATTGATTGATTCTAAATCTGCTTCATTGATTGATTCTAAATCAAGTATAAAATCATTTCTTAAAAGTGATTTGTACTCTTCTTCTTGAAAAACCCTTTTTTAAGGAAATAGTGAAACTTTAAGGAGATAGTGAAACTTAGTAGTGAAACTGTAGGTAATCAGATGGTGTTTCTATTCAATCTGGATAAATTGTAGAGACTGGTTTTAAATTTTTAATTAAACGGAATCTTTTATCTTGTTCGCCCTACTTTATAAGTTTATTGTCAAAATATTTAACACAGAGTATTGACTATTTATTGTCAAAATGTTTAACACTGACTATTGAGTTTTTTCTGTTTACAAATCGAATCCATCTGTATTTTATATCTTTGTTTGATGGAAAAGGAAATACATGAATCGATTGATTTTTTGAATAATTAGATCAACATCCAACAACACAACATTTGTTAACCATGTTTTACATGCAGCTGTTTAAGTAAATGGCCTTTTTATATTTGGTGAAAATGTAGGATGTAAGGCCGTATATTTTAATTGGGCCATTTTGGCTCTCAAAAACACTACGAGATGAATTTGCAGTGAGTCCTAGTGATGAAAATGTTGAAAAATCATATTCAGTCTCAGAATTGAATACTCTAACAAAAGCTACTGAAAGTTAGAATGACAGAACTTTGAACGTTGTGTAGGGTCTTGTAAAAAATGTTGCCTTAGCAATTTACAATAAATATTTCTCAAATTTAAATGCTTATTAAAATTTGTTTCTGGCTTACAAATATCTTTTAACACTTTCATTCTTACAAGTGAGCTGTGAACGGGCATTTAGTAAATTAAAAATTGTCAAAACTAGGCTGCGTTCCTCACTAGGTAACGACAAGCTTGAGACATTTATGAGAAAGAAATTTTGGATTCGATTGCAGTTGAGGACTTAATTGGCTATTTGTGTAAAGATTCCGTAGAGTTATCAAAGATGTTGCTTCTATAAATTACAGTAGGAGATTGTAGTCATTTACATTATAAATACCAGTTATACCACAGGGTCATTTCGATTTTTTTTTTATCTTAAATGATTTAAAAAGTGTTCACTAGTCGACTATCTTACAGACAACTTATGAGTCTTATAGGATCGCATATAATCTTATACTATCCTACAGGATATCTTACAGGATTTGTAAGATTTTATTTGTCTTTCAAATCCTATAGGACCATAAGAAATCCTGTGATTACCCATAGGGTATCTTAAAGGATTCGTAAGATTTTATTTGTCTTGCAAATCCTATAAGATCATAAGAAATCTTGTGAATATCCTGTAGGGTATCTTAAAGGATTCGTAAGATTTTCAATTTTTTAAATTTATTATGAAAAATAAAAAACTTATCGGTGGTGGGTTTCGAAACCCGGATTACTAGACCATTAGTGCCTTACCACCTGCGCTACACAACATTATAAGTATGGAAATAAATAAAAATATATTATAATTACAAAATAATTAAAAACTATTTTTATTGAATATAAATAAATAAAAGTGTTGTAAAAAAATTAAATAATAACAAATATATATATATATATATATATATATATATATATATATATATATATATATATATATATATATATATATATATATATATATATATATATATATATATAAAATGCCGCCAAGAACTGTTTCGCCGCCCGGGACAGCAACATGATTGGCTTTCTTAATTATCGAAATTCTCCTATATTGTCGGTAAAGGACCTTTGTTCCAAGGTACCTTCATTCTATTTGGTGCCCCTTGGAAATCTGCCGCCCGGGACAATCTGTCCCTTACGTTAAAATTAAATTATTACCAAAAAAATCTAGTTGAATTAAAATTTTTTCTCGCAATCAGAGTGTACATTAAATTGCGTGACTTTCTTAGTAAATTGAGTCGTAGAGTGACGTGATTTAAATCATTAGGCATTATGAATTGCGGGCAATTCATAATGCGCATTTAAATCACGTCACTAGCGCATTTTAATCACGTCACAAATCACAAAAATTAAGATATTAGATAAAAATTAAGATATTAGATTCTCAAACAGCATGTTCATTATAATGAACATGCTGTTTGAGAATCTAATATCTTTTTAATTTTTGTTAAAGAAATATATAAATAGTTGCTATATCATGATTATTTTATATTATGGGTTTTATGAAAATTTTATAAACTTGGTAACATAAATATGCATAAATTTTGTTGTATTAATAATTCTTATTGTATTTAAACTATACTCTAATTAATTAATAAAAATTAATAATAAAATTGTTATATATTTATTTTATATATTATATATATATATATATATATATATATATATATATATATATATATATATATATATATATATATATATATATATATATTTTAAAGTATGAAAGTTTGTTGTATTTTTAACACGATACTATTAAATTTAAAATGTTTTAGAGAAAGCCTGAATACAACCCATGGAGAGGCTGATAGGTAGGTTTTTTAATTAGGGCATTTTTATGTAGGTAATGTTATTGGGCAGCAGCTTTAAGGCTTACCTATTTTTTATAAGTTGTTGGCATAGGGTGGGACGGGGTTATTTAGAAAATCATACTTTCGGTGCTTGGGTTTTTATTAAATTTTCTATTTTTCTTAACCTATTTTGAAAATTTGGGATCAATTAGTTTAACTTGTTGGATCATGATCCAGACCCAAAAAAGTAGGATCTTGGACTAACATTTTCTCATACTTCATTTATTGAAATAATTATAAATATGTAAGTATAAAAAAAAGCTTCTTGGAAAATATGAAACTTCAGGTTACAATGAAAATCCAGAATTCAAAATTTAAGTTTTTGACCAGTCATTCGTTTGACCGAATCGATCCATGGATTTGACTAATATGCTCAGATTAGGCATTTCAAATGAATTTTTTTTTACTTAAATTTGCCTAAATATTTGGAGCAAGTAGCTAAAATATCAAGTGTTTTTACTTTTTACTTAGTCATACTCTTTAAATAATTTAAAAATTTTGTCAGGGGGTAATAATCCCCCTCCCTTGTGTCTGCGATGGGTTAAGGGACGGGTTTTAAATTTTTAATTAATGATTAATTGCCTAATTTCTATGATTTTTTTTTTTATATATATTTATTTCTTATTATAGAACCACAGTTCCTGATGCAATAATACAAAATCTCAAAGAGCAACTCGCAACAATTTTTGCCAATTACTCGTGGGCGTGCATCAGACGAAGTCCTAATCAGAACGGCCTAGATAGGAAGAAAAAACAAAAGTAATCAGCAATGCAATTGTGATTCTGTAATAATGATAATATGTGAAAAATTTCTTTTATACAGAAAGATTTTTTTTTAATAAGAAAATGTTATTTCAAACTTTAACTTACCTATTATCAGTAATTAAAAAGAAGAATAGACATACTTTCCTTCCAATCAAAATAAACACCTAACTTCGTATGTTCTTAGTTTGGTTATTAGATTTATGATATTAATTATAAAATAATAAATGTTATGGTTCCTATCATTGACGTATTGAGACTTTTCAGGGCCCGGAGTCCTTTTTAACGTGCCACAGCATAAAAATGACTAACACAGTAGAAAAAGAAAAAGGTTCGCTTAATAATTTCGGAATCCCGAAATTTTAGGGCCCTAGCCCCCTCCTCTTTAATCTATCACTGGTTCCTATAAAAACCAGTTCTGGATTAAGGGGGAGGGCTAGGGCCGTATATATACGAATCTAAAATTTTCCTTCAGCGTCCTATAAGAATCCTGTTAATCCTGCAAGATCTTTTAAAATATTTTTGTAGATCTTATATTATCTTATAAGAATTCCTTCAAATCCTACAAGATCCTTCAAAAGATTCTTGTAAGTCCTGCAGGGACTTGTACATCTCATCCTATAGGATTCTTGTAGGATTTGTAAGATCAGTCGTTATTAATCATTTATCAAAATAAATTATTCGTGTTATTATTATTACTATCATTGTCTGCATAACTATCATGTATATTTCATGCATAAGTAAAATGACATACTGAATTATATTGTATGTCTGAGTGATCTTAAAGATCATTCAAACTAAAATAAAAAAATAATAAAAGTTTGAATTGAACTTTTAAAGAGTATCATCATTTTATCTATTCTTATTCAAATTGAAAAAACCTTCATATGGATGAGTGTTGTAACTTATAATAGCTAAATACCCCCACACCAACCCATCTTCTAACCCTTTTCCGACCTTATAGCGCCTTCTTTCTTCCCTTCCCGGTAGGATAAAGAACCCCCAATCCGCGCCTGGAAGATCTGACATCAAAAACTATTATTGTTATTCAGAAGTAAATAAATACTATATAAAATATTATATTTTTTTAGTTAACAAGTTTGTATATTTTACAACATTTTTATACAACTTTTAATAATGAAATAACTATTATGACAAATTTTTTTACAACTTAAAAAAATATATAACTTTTTTGTTACTAAAGATAACTTTAATAACTTTAATTAACATAACTTTTTTGTTACTAAAGATAAAGTGTTGAAATTTTGCACAAATGAACTTTAAAAGTATTAGAAAACTTTAAAAGTATTAGAAACGACAAAAAATGCTTATTTATTTAGAAAATATATTAATATTAAATTTATATAATAAAAAAACATTTATACGAGCTTTTGGCTAATCTCTAGACAAAAAAAAAAACGTACTTTTTAATCTTTTAAACACAAATTTTCCTTATATGAGGTTTAATTTTTCTAATTTGATTTTTTAATAGTTGCGTGTAATTAATTAATTTGCATATATTTTGGATTTACATGGTTACATGGCGTATGTTTTCAAGAGTTTATAAAATGCTTATTATAGCAATATTCAGAATAGTTTATTAATAACAACTTTTATACAGTGAGTTTTTATGGAATAAATTAAACGACTTTCAAAAGCTGCAAAGTATTTTCATCGAGTTCTTGGACATTTTTGCTAATGCTGGTGATGCAGGGATCGAAAGTGTACAGAAGAGTATGAGATACGTCCTCATTTGTAGCTAATCTAGAACATTTCCTGGCATGACGAAGACGAAATTTTTTATAATCTTTATTACGGGATTCCTGCGCATCTTCTAAAAGTTGCCCAATAGTCAGTACTGCAAAATGTTTTTATGATATTTTCTCCATGAAGTAAAATTTTGTGTACTGAAGACGACATAAAGTACCAGCTATAATTACTCACATAAATGTGGGTAGTTTCTATAGCCTATGTCCCGAAAGTTTCAGCATTTATCATAACACCTGAGGAGAGAGCTTGTAGAAATATGAAAAGTTGCTTAATCAAATTTTCATTTACTCCAGTATTTTCAGAAGAGCTTGCATTGTAAAAAAATCTCCTAGCAGTATTACCATTGTTGGTATTACCACTTACTTGTTTTGGTTTGTCAACGATTAATCCTAGCTGCTCACAAAAACGCTTCTGTACCAAGGTCTTCTTCTGTTTCTTTTGTCGTTTTTTTTCTTCACCTTTAGCTGACCATGTTTGGAAAGACAAGTTGTAGGAAATATGTAATATCATTTCCATTCACCGAATCCAGGCATGTAATATCAACAGTCCATATTGATACAAACTTTCATTTTCAGGCTTAGCAGACACTTTAGTCAAATCATTCATTTGTCGTGAAGTAGCTTCTCATGTTGTACAAAAGAAGACGCAGGAGGCGTATCCGTTAATACCTGAGCCACTTTTCCATCTATCATTGTTAAAAAAGTTCATGTTTCACTTGTATTCCTTTACAACTTTTGTTAATTATAGATGGCTGTAAAGAGTATATTTGGCTTCTTATTTCATCTACAACAATTTTAGTTTTCTCAGGAGTCTCTTTGCAAAATTCTATGCATATAGGTCGACAAAAAACGTACAGACGAAGGAATAAGGAATAAGGAACAGTTTTTTTCGTCTATCAACTTCCTTAAGTATAAATATTGTGCTTTAGTTACATCTAAATCAACAAACACTCTGAGTGCTTCTTCATCTGTCAGTAAAACGTTTGCGTTTTCTATAAAACTCGAGACAGAGACCTTTTTTTCTTTTTTTGTAATCCTTAATATTTCCACAATCTTTGCTTCTGTTTCTTCTCCTATTGAACGTAATGCCTGAAGATATGCATTAAAGATATGCTAGAATCCAATTTCCTTAACTAATGTGGAATTTTTTCTTTTTTTACTGGTCTCTGACAAATCTCCATAAGACATGCACGGTCTTCCACGTTTTTCAAATGATGTAGATGGCGTGGGATCTGTTATTGCGTTTTTTGATTTGGTAAAAATATACCTTATTCCGAATCTAACCAATTACTATTGTTAGATAAAAAAGCGTCCACTTTCCGTGACGCCTTGGTCCATCGTTTATTAAAAGATGAAATAATGTTCCTTGAATATCACTAACATTAAAACACAAGCTATCCTGAGAAACTTGATAATTTTCTTTTAAAATTATTGATAGTGTCTCAGTTGTTCTTCCTTCATTAATATAGGAAAGTAACTGTTGACGTTTCGAACACTTAAAAGCTGTCTTTTTAAAAAGTATTTAATTTCCACTGTGAGTTTGATACAGTTAAACAAATATTTCAACTCTATATATAATATTTTTTAAATGACGCAGTGTTAACAAATTGCTGATAAAGTTTTCACCACAAAATTCAAAAATAATTGAATGTATGTCCATTAAAATTAATTCTTGATAAAAATCGGACAAAAAAAACTTTTGTTATAAACAGATAGTCTGAAACCACGCGTTTTTTTATTACTTTTTTATCTATAACTTTATAAACCGCACGTATCCGCACCTGATTTTTAATGAATCATTTTTATAGACACCTAAGCTACTAATTAATTATAAAAATAAACCGTCGGGAAGCGTCGGTGACTGCCAAAATTATCAGTGAACTTTAAGATTTTTTTTTTTCCATCTTACTTTATAGTTCAATTAATTATTTGTAAACAAAACCATATAATTAAAATTTGTTATGTTTATCCAATTTGTTCTAAAATCTCCATAACATGATGCTTTCAAAAACATATAATACTTATTCATAAAAAGTTTTATTGAAACTAACTTTTAAAGTTATGAAGCAAATAAGTTTAAATTGAAAATTTTCAAAAATATGAAACGGTAGGGCTTCAAAAATAATATTTTTATAAAAATTAGATAAAATTCCTACATTATAGTAAAGATTGACAATTAAACTATTAAAATATATATATATATATATATATATATATATATATATATATATATATATATATATATATATATATATATATATATATATATATATATATATATAATTTCAGTTGTAAAATATAATTTTGAACAAAAAACATTTATGGTACGATTTTGTAGTACTATTTTCCATTGTGCGACGGTAAGAAAAAAACAAGAAACCGACGGTAAGAAAAAAACAAAAAACCGACGGTAAGAAAAAAACAAGAAACCGACGGTAAGAAAAAAATAAGAAACCGACGGTAAAAAAAAAACAAGAAACCGATGGTAAGAAAAAAACAAGAAACCGACGGTAAGAAAAAAACAAGAAACCGACGGTAAGAAGGTAAAAATCTTTTAAACTAGTTGAACAGATTAATAAACATACCATTAAAAAAGACGCTTTTTTATTTTTCTATTTTTTAAGTTATTAAGGTGCTGTCAGTAGTCTTTCCGATCTTATCACAAAGTACCGCAAAAGCGGAGGGAACCAGGAACAGAAATTTCATCCCTCCTTCCTTACCAATGTCGCTCATTGGGCTAGAGCCAGCGTCAAACCTTAAACCTTATGGTTCTGAGCCAGTACTCCGACCACTGCGCCGCGGCTGCATAATGATTGGTAAAATATTATACTTTTTAGAATAGAAAAAAAAAAGACGAAACATCAAAAACTTACTTTACAATGATTGATTCTAATATTCTTCAGCTTTATCAAAAAAATTGTCTACAGCGAGCAAAGAAATAGTTTTAGTCGTTTTTGGACATCGTTTCTGAGTCATTTTTTTCACTTTCTGTGATGCACACTCTTTTCTCTCTGTCTCTATTTGATATTGTGTAAAAAAAAAAAAAAATGCAAAAGAAAATTCACGCTACACTAACACGTATAGGCCAGATAAAAAACTAAGAAATGTTAGTTTGGTCTGGCCAAGATAAAACTGTCCCAGGAAAAAAACCTTCTCCTCCCTTCCCCCCACCCTCATATTTTAAACAAATAATCTTTTTATAGGACTCTAATATTCAAGATAATTACACAAAATCATTTTTTTACATAATGAATTAATACTATTAAGTTTTTCGTTTCATTTTGAAAAAAATTAAATTTCACAAACATCATTAAATAAAATTAATTAAAAAGTTTTTAAATTATGAATGCTTTTAATGTATATTAATAAAATCTTTATTCTACAGAGTATCAAATAGAGGCAGAGAAAAAACTGGTTAATCGCAAAAGTATACCTATACTTTCCATTTTTTCTAAGATTTTTTTTTTAAACGCTTATAAAAAGTTTCAATTCTACCACTTCCACCACCACATTCGACAATTCTACCACTCCCACCTACACGTACACGTACAATAATGTTTTTTTTTTTTCTATTAGAGTTACGTCTATTCATTATTTAAATGAATAAACTTTTATAATTCTTATTTGATCAACATAATTTATTTTTTATTTTGTATGCATTTTTTCTAAAACATATACACCCAATATATTTTCTCTATTTCCTGGCAATCAGCTAATTAATTTATAATTAGACCAATTGTAATTAAATTAGAATCAAGTGTATTTTCTTGCCAAGTCTCTGAAAGAGTGTATGACGTTATATCATTCTGACGTCAAACGTGTAATTATTAATATTAGAAAGAACTTTAAACTTGAGCTTCTGATATTACCATGTAAAATAAAAGAAAGACTTTTCTTTTGTTTTTAAACTCATTTCTTTTGTTCCTTTAAACTCATAAGGATCAAAATACTACGTGTTCATTTAAAACTCAATGAGGTTTTTTGAATTATTTTTCCATAATCTCCATTGAGTTTCTTAAAAAATGTTTGTGTTATTTGTAAAAAAATGTTTTCTAAAAATATCATCCAAAGAGTCAAAACTTTAAGTATGTAAATAAATTGTTGATCTTGAGGCATTAAATTTAATATGTTTCATCAACAATTAAGTATCTTTTTAAACAAATTAGAGTACTATACTATACATAACTTTAGATATAAATAATTTTTTCTATGATTTTTAGGTTGCGCAAATAACTTTGTTAGTAGCGTTGCAATAATTATTGTAGCAGTACAAAGAAAATACGAAAAGAGTTATTTTCTCAAACGAATTATAAACTTTATTAATAAAAATACCTTTTATGTTCGATTCATTATCCTTTATTTTTTTATTTTACCATTCTTATTCATTGTAGCTCTCTGTAGTGAAAGCTAACTGCAGTTAATACATTGATACGCAAGTTATTTTCTTTTTATTCGATTCACTAGGTCAACAAAGTTTTCCTTGTATTATCTTCTAGTACTTTACTTTCGTTTACAATTTCAATCTTTATGTCGCAGGCATCATTAAAGTATTTCAAGCCAGTTCGATCAAGCCATCGAGATCATTTTTAATGTCATCATTTTTTTTTTATCGATTCAATTTTTATATTAATAATGTTAAGTGCTATGATAAAAACATTTTTTTTTGTAGGCTTAAAAGTTTCCTCTTTATTGAAACAATTTCAACAATTTCTCTTTATTGAAACAATTTTCATATATATATATATATATTATATATATATATATATATATATATATATATATATATATATATATATATATATATATATATATATATATATATATATATATATATATATATATATATATATATATATATATATATATATATATAGGGCCGATGACATGGGTTTTGAATGGGAGGGGGGGGTACAATTATCAATTTATGAAAAAAGTCCTTTATATCAGAGTTGTTAGTCCTTGGCTTAAGCCTGGCCCTTATGTCAAAATTCGAGGCCTTTGCATTGGTCTTGGTTTTGGCCTTGATTGTTTTGGCCTTGGACTTGAAAAAAAATATTCTTATTGATCTCTTTCAATTCTATGCATAACCTTGGTCTATTTTCCGAACAAAAATGATTATTTATGGTTTATGTTTTTAGTGAGCAATAAAATTTAAGATCTTTATCTTTTTTTTTTCCTTTTCAAAGTGAGTTATGTGTTGTTCAAATATTAACTTCATATATTCTTTATTTTTAGGGTTAGATAATATGTGAGTTTCAAGTGCTTCTGTTATGATACGTATTTTATGTTCAAGATCATCTGTTGTTCTTTTATTAGACGTTGCTTCTCAATATATTTGTTAAACTCTTCACATTCAAGTGTTTGATTGTTTACTTGCAAATGTTTGCAAAATATATTAAAAAGTGGTAATATACATGGTACCCAAAACGAATGCAGACAGTTTTTTTAATTAACTGGTTTATACATAATACCATTACAATTATAAAAGACACAAAGGTTTGGTTAATGTCTATAAAGTTGGTTGAGGTAAAAGTTGAGTATGTTATTTATTGCTATGTTATTTATTGCTTGTCGAGTCTAAATTTCTTCATTGGCAATACTCAAAAACCTTCCTTTTACAGTTTTTTTGGTTTCCTTCCTTTATTTAGTTTGGAGCAAACACATTCACATTTTTTGCAATTGCTAATCCAGGTTCTTAATTTAAGACTAGTATTTGAACTTTTTTCTATGTTTCTCATTATTGATAACATCTGTATCAAATCTACTGTGGTTGCATCTTTGTGTCGTCCTCGTCAATTCGTATAAAAAAATGAAATCTAATTACATGGTTTGTTAAAACACAACGATTTACTAACACCACATATTCGCCATAATTTTTTTTAGTTTTTTTATATGACTCAGTCATTTTTAGATTTATTTATAGCAAAATAATAGGATTTGATGTACACTGTTTTTAAACTTAAAAAAGTTAAAACTCAAGTCTAGTATTTTTTTAATGTAAAGATAAACTCTTCTAGTTTTAAAATATATTCAGTTTTAAAGCCTAAAAAATTAAATAAGCGCATAATTATCCGTTTTTAGTGTTATACATAGCCATAAAATCAAATCTGAGTTCCCCGCGTATTTATAGATACTAAAATTTAAAAATTTAACTATTTGAATAAGTAAAACAAATTTTATTTGTGAAAACAACTTTTGCATACAATCTTGTTTTCATTATGATTATCTATAAAAACTAGTGAAGCAAAGTACTTTGATAATTAATAAGACAATATATGCCATCAATAAACATTTTTTATATTGTGTTACAATAATATAATGCAATTAATAAACTTATTTACAAAAACAAACAAGCTTTACATATAGACTCTGACGTCTGTCGTTAAGAGAATCGTCGCGACATTCTCCAGAATGCGTACCAAATGATGAATTACCAAAGTAGTAAGGCGCTTCTTTGCGGAAGTAGTAAGAAAATCCCAATCCACAGCCATTTTTTATTTTCAACCAAATTTTCAACCATAAATTAATATTAATATTGGGGTTAACATTGAACCATGTTGTATATAATTTATTTAGATAAGAAATAATTTTTTTATTTTAAAAAATTGATTTTTTAAAATAAGTGTTAAATTTTATTTCTTGTTATGAAATATTACGAAAAATTCTTAAAATGACGTCACGTGACTTTTTCTAATAATAAATTTGATCTGGTGTTTTTAACTTTTCTTCTTCTAATCTTTCCTTCTCTAACTTTTCCCATTGTAATTTATTTTTATTTTGAAAATAACGAGCTAAACTTATTCTTCTTTTATAACTTCCTAATTTAATATCTTTAATTGTAAAATCCATTTATTATTTTTTAATTTATAATTTATGTAAAGAAATTTATTTTCAATTTTTTTCTTGTGCGCTAATTGAAGCTAATTGAAAAGTATTCCATTATAGCAATATCAATTAAATTATCAGGTCCACTTAAATTTAATTCAGTTTGAAAATATTCAAGGATATGTAAATGTCCATTTTTTACAGCCTTAATAAACGATTCATCATTTACTTTATAATTTTGTAAAATTAAATATTTAACAGTATTTAAGTCTCCATTAAATACAGCAATTTCAATTAAATTTTTAGGTCCTCTTAAATTTAATGAATGAAAATATTCAAGAATATGCAAATGACAATTCATAGTAGCAAAAATAAAAGATAAATCAGTTACTTTATAATTTAATGATATTAAATATTTAACACTATCTAATTGTCCATAATAAGCAGCATAATCAATTGAACATCCTGTTCCTTTTTCTCCTAATTGAACTAATAATTTAATTAGATCATTTCTACCTATACTTTCAGCAAAGTCAATTTTATTCCAATTATATTTATATTTATCTTTATACCCATACTTTTTTAATATTTCAGTAATATAATATATCTGAGATGAAGGATTAATTATTTCGTTTTGAATTTTATTTTCCATTCTTTTTTATATATACAAGAAAATTATTTAACTCATTTTTCAATTTTTTTATTTTTTTGTAAAAAAATAAAAAAAATATTTAATTCTGTAGTCTAATTATCAAATACAACTTCATCTTCATCATCTTCATTATCATATTCAGTAGTTTCTGTAATTTCAGTAGTTACTGTAGTAACTTCTTCAACTTCATCATCTTCTTCATCTTCATTATCTTCTTCATCTTCATTATCTTCATTATCTTCATCATCTTCTTCATCTTCATTATCTTCATCATCTTCTTCAGTCATTTCAATATCATTATCGTATTCAGTAGTTTCTGTAATTTCAGTTACTTCAGTAGTAGTAATTGTAGTAACTTCAGAATCTTCAGTCATTTCAATATCATGAATATCAATTATATTTAATTTTTCTTCTATTAATCTTAATCTTTCATTTATTGATCTTAAAAATAAATTTTGCATTTCGTTTTCCATTCTTTTTTTATATAAAAGAAAAATTATTTAACTCATTTTAAATTTTTTGATTTAAAGTATTTTTTACAAATAATAAAAGAAAAAATGTATGATGAAGAAATTAATGAAATATCTGAATTTCAAAAAGAATTTAAACTTTTTGAAGAAATATTAAAATTTGAATTTGAAGAATCAGATTCTGAAGATGACACTTATTATACATCTGATGAAGCTACTTATTATACATCTGATGATGAAGAAGAAGTTAAAGAAAAACCTATAGTTCCAATTCCTTTAAAAACAGTTCAAATCATGGAACTGCATAAAGATAAGCTGAAATGGATTAATTATGTTCCAACTTATAATGTTATTAATGATGATTTTCCTGCTCTTGATGATACTTCTTTTAAAAAACACAACAAAAACAGAAAATTTAGTTTTGAAAAACCATTTAATGTAGATATTAATTTTACTGAAGATGGAAAACCTTCAACAATACATTTTGTAGAGAAACTACCCATTTTCTGTAAAAATATTTTAAAAGATAATTATTGTCATTTTGAACATAGATGTAAATACAATCATGATATTCCTTATTGTAATACTGTAAAGGAAAGACTGATATGCACTAAATCTTCATGTCAATATAGACATTTATCTCTATGTTCTGAATACCCTAAATGTAAGAATAAAAAGTGTAGATTGTTTCATCCAAAAAAGTCAGAATTATTTAAATTAAGAAAAGCAAAGACTAAATTATGTAAATATATTCTTGATAAAAAAGAATGTAAAAATATAAATTGCAAATATGCTCATTCTTTTAAAGAAATTGAAGAAAATGTAGAAATTTGTCATTATACTCCATGTAAATTAGTAGAGAGTAAATTAAAGAAAAATAAAAAAGGAGAAAAAACATTAATATATAAAAATAATGATAATAAAAAGTGTAATTTTTTACATCAAGGTGAAAGCATTTTAAATTATATTGCAAGAACTTTAAAAACAAAATAGATATGAGGATTACAGAGTGATTTAAAAAAAATCTTTACATTTATAAAATGTATAATAGTAGAATGTTTTTATATTATGAAAAGAATGAACAATATAGAATAAATTTTTATATTAATTCAGATTTAGAACATAGAGCAATAAATGATAGACATATTAAAGTATTCGCACAAGAAGATTTTACAGTAAAATCAAATTCATATAATAACATTTCTTTAATGTGTGGTGTTGAAATAGATAAAGGACATATAGTGATTTCAATTGCAGAAAATTATAAACCAGAACTAAATTTACTAAATTCTATTGTAACAGAGTCTACTGACGATATTAAAATAACTGTATATAATAACGATAAAAAAGATATAAACATTAAAAAAGGAGATTTGTTATGTTGTATATCAACTTATAATGGTATTTTAAATGTAAATTATATATCACATAGAGATGCTTTAGAACATGCAAAAGAAGAACAAATGAGGCAACAAAATGACTCAGGAACTAAACAGAAAAGTGATAAAGAATCTGTAAAATCTTTATTATCAAGTATAGAAGAAGTAATTAAAGATAAATCTGATGAAGATATATTTAATTTTGGTAAAAAGTGATTTAGCGAAGCATTGATAACAAAAGTGATTTAAAACAAATTTTTCTTTATAGAAAAAAGAAATGCTATGTAATAATGGATATAATAATGAATATAATGAATGTAAGCAGCTTTATCCAGATCTTAACCAGTTTTCAGAAAATCCATCTGCACCACCAATTTCAGATCATAACTTTAGATTACAAAAGATTAGTGAAATTCAAGATAAAATAGAATGTGAAAGGAAAAGAAGAGAGATTTTAAGTAAAAAATATCACAGAGCTGTAAGAATCATTTCAGCAGTTGATAATACATTACTAGCAAGCACTATGACATTAGGAGCTGTTGGTATTGGTTTTTTAACAACAATAGTTGGTACACCAGTAGCTATTGCATGTGAAGGTGCAGCATTAGGTATGGGTGTATTATCACTAATAGGATCACAAGTTAATAAAAAATTTACAATAAAAGCAGAAAAGCATGAAAAGATTAAAGTACTAGCTGATGCAAAACTAAATACAATAAGTAGTCTTATTTCTAAAGCTATATCAGATCAATATATTGATGATGCAGAATTTAATATGATACTTTCAGAACTTGAAAAGTTTCAATCTATGACTGAACAAATTAGAACAAAATCTAAGAATGATATAGATGAACAGACTAAAGAGTCACTCATTAATCAAGGTAAAGAGAAAGCAATGAAAGAAACTATGGAATTGCTAAATATAAGATTTAACAAAAATCAGAATATAGGAGTGATGAATAATACTCTTAATAATTAAAAAAACATATTACTTAAACATATATTATGTATTAAAAAAACATAATATATGTTGATTTAAAAAATTATTGCTTATATAAAAATGTATGCAAAAGCTACAGATATTGATGCAAGATTAAAAATAGCAAAAGAACTTGAGGTTTTAAAGAAAAGTGTATATCAAGATTCTATTAATGAAAAGTTAGGATATGATGCTTTACAGACTAACTTGGAAAAATTGTACAAACCAATAATTGATAGTCAATCTGGAATAAAAGAAGGTATATCTAAATTAGAAAATAAAGCTAATCAAATAGCAAATACTTTTTCAAATTATCCTGCTTTACTAGATTCTGAAACTAAAGCAATCATGCCACCTGAAGTTGTAGATAACATGAGATTAGGACCTATCGCAGCAGAATATCTAAAGTTATATACAACTAAAAATAGTAAAAAAGTATCAGATGACATATTTGGTATACATTACAATGAAAATAATGAAAAATTTTACATTGGTAAAAAACCAATAATTATTGAAGGTAATGATATAATTATTGAAGGTAAAAAATACATTGGTACAACAGGTCTTTGGGAGATTATAGTAAAATCTCATCCTGTTAAATATACTAACGATGATCGTAATAAGTATAAAGAAACTTTAGATCAAACAGATGCAATTCGCTCTGAGTTAAATTTAGCAAAACCAAGATCATCTAGAAGTTATAAGTACACTAATGTAATAAAACCTATTTGGGAAGAGATGATTGGAAAGTCTGGAAAAGGAGTTGTTATTCTTCCTAGTGATCCAAATGCACTATTTGATATGCTTAAATTACGCTTAGCTGGTTTACATGCAGGAAATACTGGAACAAGGAATGAGATTGTTGCTATTTGTGATGAGTTGTTACGACAGGGTCAAATAGATGATAATGAGTATAAAGCATTACAGAAAGCAATAATCACAAAGTGATTTAAAAAATTATTTTATATATAAAATGACAAAATACTATTATACTAATATCAATCTGTCAGATAGTCAGAATGAAAAAATTAAAAACGCAATTGAATCTGATACTAATGTTAGTATAAAACTATCATATGAAGATTTAAATGGTGAACACGAATTAGCGTTAACAGACTCACAAATAAACAGAATGGCAGCAGCCTATTCAAAAAATAAAGGTATAACACTTTTACTGAGTAGAGCACAACTTAAATATAATGTTAAAAAAAGTGGTAAAAAAGGTAATAAAAGTGCTGGAAATGCTAATAAAAGTGGTGGAAATGATAATAAAATTGCTGGAAATGATAATAAAATTGATGGAAATGCTAATAAAATTGATGGAAAAGGTATTATTTATGGAAAAAAGGATGGTTATGGATTTAAAATTAGAAAAATAGGAAAAGGAGTATTTTTAAGCCCATGGAATAGTGGATATAATTATTTAGACGGATATTATTTAAAAAATGGAAATGATTATACATCAATAGGTAAAGAATTGTTATTAGGAGATAATTCTCCAATTAAGAGAGGTGGATTTTTACCTCTTCTAGCATTACTTGGAACAGCACTTGCAAGTGCTGCTCCAATAATTGCAAAGACTGCTGCAACAGCAGCAATAGCAGGAGCAGCAGGGGCAGCTGGAAATGCTATAGTTAATAAAATTGCTGGAAAAGGTATTATTTATGGAAAAAAGAATGGTTATGGAATTAAAATTATAAATGCAGGAAAAGGAGTATTTTTAAACCCATGGAATAGTGGATATAATTATTTAGACGGATATTATTTAAAAAATGGAAATGATTATTCATCAGTAGGTAAAGGATTGTTACTAGGAAATAATTCTCCATTTAAGAAAATACCCTTTTTAGGTTCTCTTCTTTAGGAACTTGATCTTCATAAAAAAAAATATATATTTTTTAAAAAATATATATTTATTGTTTCCACAACGAAGTTGGATAATAAAATAAATCTAATCCACTTCTATACTTTCCATTTAATAAATCAGAAGACAAATCTATAGCAACAAATCCATGCTTTTTTGACCAAGCTTCATTACAAAACTTTTTAAACTCATCTAATTTCATATCATTTGAAACATGATCATTATAAATATGATTTACATTTTTAGAATCTTGTTTAAACAAGCAAATAAAATTTGCATTTTCTCGTATCGTTCTCCTAGGCAACTCAAAATAATTTTGTGCCAAGTAGAAACAATCTACATTGCTATGTCTTCCTCTTATATAGTACTTTTCACACTTGTTTTGTTTTGTTAATTGTAAATCATCAAATATCATTAAATTATTTTTAATACAGTTGAGATTTTCAGGTTCTGGTACATCCTCTGCTGTTTCAAAAAATTTACATTCTATATCTGTTTTATCTTTTAAATTTCTTGAAATGTCTTTAATAACAAACTCTGGATTTACATTGTTATTATTTATTTGATCTTGCAACTCAAATAGTTTAAGAATAACTTCTTTTGGTAATTTATTTTCAAAAGAATTTTTTAATATTTTGTATTCAGGTTGAAAAAGAGATTTTCCAAAAACTTGTAAATTATTATAGTCTAACCAACCAGGTCTTAATAGCAAGTTTAATAATAATGTTGTTTTTCCACAACCTGATTTTCCAACAATAATCCCTCTTATACTTTTAGGCAATAACTCATTATTTTGACGTTTACTTTTATTTATATTCCATGATAAATCTATAATTTCCATTTTTTATTTACGAAAAGTATTTTTTAAATTAAATAAATTAAAATACATATATAAAATGTATTGCGTTAAATGTAAAAACAAAACAGATACACTCAACTTACAACATGCTATGAGTAAAAACAAAAGAAATATGCAATGTGGAAATTGTGCAATCTGTGGAACAAGAAAATGCCAATTTATAAAAGGAGCTCAAAAAGGAGGTGATTTGGTAGAATCACTTAATAAATTCACAAGTAATAGAAAATTACCTTTGCAAAAGTTTCCAGGTGAAATGCATATACCAGGGATGAACTTTGCAGGACCTGGTACTAATTTAGATGAAAGATTAACTTCGACTGAGATGCCTAAAGAATGGAGTATGCCTGTAGATAGAGTTGATAAAACAGCTTATATTCATGATCTTGCTTATAAACATTTTACAGATAAAGAGAATAGAAATTTAGCTGATAAAATAATGCTTGAACAAATGGATGCTATACCTAATCCTACACCTCGTGAAAAATTAGAAAGAAGGATTATAAAACCTATCATATCTGCTAAAGTAAGGTTTGGTATGGGAAATAAAGAACCAATAAGTATTAAAGAATTATGTCAAAAAAACTGCAAGCGCAGAGGAAAAAAAGCAAAAACATGAAATGGACTGATGAACTTGCAAATGAACTTCATAAACCTGTTATAAAACATTTTAGAAAAAGAAAAGTAATTGCAAATGGAATAGATGAAATATGGGCTGCTGATTTAGTTGACATGCAAGCTTATTCTAAATTTAATAATGGTATAAAATACTTATTAATGGTCATTGATATATTTTCAAAGTATGGATGGATAATTCCATTGAAAAGTAAGACAGGAATTGAAGTTGCTGATGCATTTAATAAAATATTTAAAGATAGAAAGTGTGCCAAATTATGGGTTGATAAAGGTTTGGAATTTTATAACAAGCATGTTAAAGCATTAGGTGTTCATCTCTATTCAACTGAAAATGAAGAAAAAAGCTGTGTAGTTGAACGTTGGAATAGAACAATGAAAGAGAAAATGTTTAAATACTTTTCTGCTAATTCAACTAGAAAATACATTGATGTTTTAGATGAAATGGTAAATCAATACAACAACACAAAGCATTCTTCAATTAAAATGACACCCGCTGAAGCAAGCAATAAAAAGAATGAAAATAAAGTTTGGTTAAATTTAAATGGTAAAGTGATATCTAATCCTATCAAACCCAAGTTTTCAATAGGTGATAAAGTGAGAATAACTAAAAAGAAAGGAGCATTTGAAAAAGGATACACACCAAGATGGACTGAAGAAGTATTTACTATATCACAAGTTCAATACACAGATCCACCCACTTATAAAATAACTGATTACAATAATGAAGAAATACAAGGTACTTTTTATGAACAAGAACTTCAAAAAACAAGTCAAGAGATATTTAGAATTAAAAAGGTTATTAAAAAACAAGGTAATAAATCATTAGTAAAGTGGTATGGGTATCCTGATACTTTTAACTCATGGGTTAATAATACAGAATTGAAAAATATTTGACAAAGCCCGGTTCACATAGTGATTTAAAATTTTTTTTACTATTAAAAAAATGAACAACTCAAATGTAAATGTGAATATATGTGTAACAGCTACTTCTGGTAATGCTAATACAAATACCACTGTAACGACAACAACTTCAAATTACAACTCTAGCAAATGATGTAAAAATTAAAAAAATTGAAAATGATATAAATAATTTTCTTTTATATATAAAAAGAATGACATATGTAGATATTGAAAATTTTGATGAAGCAAATTTATATGTAAAAGAAATAAAAAAATTTAATAAACCTGTTCAATATCAAAAAATAGTAATTGAATACAAATATAATGATAAGCTTTCAGAACCTTTAAGAGTAAAAACTCCAAAATCGTTATCATATGGAGTTTGTGAAAATAGAGACATGAAAACAAAAGAACTTACAGGATACTCAATTCCTTTTGTATGTGAAAATGATATATTTATCGCAATTATTGAAGCTATTGAAAAATTTTGTAGAGATAAAGTGAATGAAAATGAAGCAACGTTAAAAAAAGGGGGTATGAAAAGCTTAAATATTAACAACTTGAATATTTTAAAGTATAGAAATGATGATTTTAAAGCATCTCCAATTATATATGCAAAAATACCAACAGATTATAAAAGTAAAAAGATGGATCAAGTATTCAGAAATAAAAATGGCGATATTTTAGGAGAAAGTCTTATTAAAAAAAGATGTGATGTTGTTGGATGCTTAGCAATTGAAGGTATATATATAGGATCAATGATTCAATCTATTCAAGTAAAATTATTAGATGCAGTTGTATCTAAAAATAAGTATAAGATAGAAAGATTTTATATTAAAGATGTAGACTTAGAAAGCGAAGATGAAGAGTGAATTAAATAATTATTATAAATATAAAAATGTATATTGAAATAGAAAAAAATAAACAAAATCCAGTTATAATTAAATTTGATGATATTATTAAACTTGATGAAAATAAAGAATATGAAATGGCATTGGATAGATTTCAAACTATTCTCTATAGCGATTCAACTAAAAACAAAAAAGTATATATATTAAATAATCTTGTAGATGGAAAAATTGTATCTAATAATGGAAATGCTAAGAAAACGACTGTAATGTATTCATTTATTCCAATTATTGTTTCCAAAAATTCAGTTATTAATGAACAACCGATATCAAAGAAATATTTTCCGTTAAAAACAAAATCCATTTCAGAAATGAAAATTGACATCATTGATAACTTTAATAAACCTATAGATTTTTATGAAAGTTATACCATAGAATTTCATATAAGAGAGAGAAAGTAGATCCATATAAATTTTTTTATATTGAAAACAATATAAAAAATTATGACATATATAAAAAATGTCAATAACAATACATATATCTTCAAACGATACTGTTATAAATACTAATATGACAGTACCTATTGAACTAGATGCACATAAAGAGTATGGAATAGCTCTTAAAAAATTAATGACTTATAATAGTTTTCCAAATATTATTGAAGGAATGAACAATACTATAAATATTACTATAGAAGCTAGTGATAATCCTGGTTTTCAACAAATTAAGATCCCAACAGGATCCTATGAACTTAAAAATATAAATACAATTGTAACTAGATATGTAATGACTACTCTTAAAGATCAACTTGCTAGATATAAAGAGTCTTTTAAAAATGTACCAAGCACAGATATTGAAAATTTTAAAAAAAAACAAAAGTATGATAGTATAAGACTTGATCCTACATCTATTATATTTGAAGCAAATTTTAATACTGAAAGATCACAGATTATTATTAATAAAAATAGCAATATTAGAATACAACTTGATGATGACTCTATAAAAAACCTTTTAGGTTTTAATAATAGAGATCGTGATGGTAATCTTATAACATTTGACTCATCAAAAGTATATATTTCAGATAAAGTAATAGATATAAATCATGTTAATACTATTAATGTAACAAATAGTCTTGTAACAGGGTCAATTATAGATGGTGTATATTCAAATGTTATATATTCATTTTATCCATCTACGCCAGTGGGTTATAAAATTGTAGAAGTACCGAATAATCCAACTTATTATAGATTATTATCAAAAAAAATTTGGGATATGAAAACAACAATAATGGACCAAGATGGGCATATACTTACTTTACAAGGAGAGCCGATAAGTATTGAATATGAAATAAAAGAAATTGTGTCAAAATGTAAATCAGAACATCTTTTAGAAAAACAAGTATCTCTTTTAGAAGAACAAAATGAACTTTTAAAAAAAAAAAGATAATTTAAAATGAATTAAAAAAATATATAGTGTAAATAAAATGTTAGTTATAAATAATAAAGCATATACTCACAAGTATGTAGGAGGTGGAAGTGGAATATTTACAGATATAAATAATATGTATAATCAAGCAAAATCTTCTGATTTTTTTAGAGCATTATCTGGTATGAAAACAATGTTAACTAATCATTTTAATAAAAATGGACCAATAATTAAATAAGTCTCTTTGAAACCTAGATTCATTTAAAAATGAATTAAAAAAATATATAGTGTAAATAAAATGTTAGTTATAAATAATAAAGCATATACTCACAAGTATGAAGTAGGTGGAAGTGGAATATTTACACCTTTTATGAATATGATTAATAAGCAAGCATTAAGTAATGCACTTAATGCAACTCGTATTTTGGCTAGTAAAGCAGCTGCTACAGATTTGGGAAAAACTGCTGTAGATGCAGCAAAGTCAGCAGGGAAAGAACTTGCAACTTCTGCAATATCTACTGCTAAAGATATTGTAATAAATAAAGGTAAAAAATTAATAGAAAATGTAAACAAATCATCAAAGATGACACCTGAAAACAAACAAGAACTTAAAAATTTAATAAATACTTTAGATAATAAATTAAATGAAGCAGTGCCAGATATTAGTAAAATCATGATGGGATCGTCAATAAAAAGTAAACCTGTTAGAATACAAGATTTAGTTAAAAAACATAAAGGCGATGGGCTTAAAATAATATAATTTTATAAATAGCATAAAGTGATTTAAAAAAATTATATTGTATATATAAAAATGGTAAAATCTGATATATTTAATATTACTGATAAATTGAGAATTGATGAGGAGATTAAAAAATATGAAGAATATGAATTTACACCTTCTGTTAATTCAAATTTAAATTTAGGAGAAATAAGAATTTTTATTGAAAACAGTGATTCTTTGTTTCATCCACATGAATCCTATTTAGAAATTGAAGGAAGACTTGTAAAAGCAGATGGAACTGCATATGCAAATACAGATGCAATAACACTAACACACAATGGACTTTTGCATTTATTTGAAAGAATTGAATATAGGTTCTATGATTCAATCGTTGAATCAGTTAATCATCCAGGTATAGCAACTACAATGCTTGGAATGTTAATATATTCAAATGACTTTCAACAATCAAAAGCAATGAATCAATTGTGGTTTTAAGATAATACAACAACAGCAGATTTAGTTAATAATATAGGATTTTCAGCAAGACAGCAATTTATCATTCAAAAACCAACTACGAAAGGTTCATTTGAATTAAGTATTCCATTAAGACATATTTTTGGATTTTGTGATGATTATGATAAAGTTTTTTATGGATTAAAGCATGAACTTTTTCTGCTAAGAAGAAATGATGATAATGCAATTTTTAGAGCTGCTGGTGTAGCTGCAGGAAAAGTAAATATTACTAGAATATCATTAATGATGAGACGTGCAACTCCATCTGATGTAGCAAATTTACAACTTGTTAAAATAATTAAATCACAAGAAATACTTGATATGGGATTTAGATCGAGGTTCTTAGATAAAACTAATGTTCCACAAAATACAACATTTGACTGGAGATTAGGATTAAGAACAACTGAAAAACCAAGACATATACTTGTTGCTTTTCAAACAAATAAAGAAGGAAATCAAGAACAAAATTCTTCAATATTTGATCATTGTGATTTGAAAAACATGTGGATTGAGCTTAATGAAGAAAGATATCCTGCTACTAATTATAGTTTATCATTTCCAAATATGAAAATTACTAGAGCATATAGACATGCATCCAATTTTTCTGAAGAATTTTATAATATACCTAATCCTATTAGTCCATGCAATATCACTCCTGTAGATTATAGAGATTTATATCCTATTATGCGTTTTGATGTAAGTAAACAATCAGAAAGAATGAAAGATTCAACAGTAGATATTAGACTTAAAGCAGAATTTAATACACCTGTTCCAGCAAATACTGTAATATTTGCTCTCATCATTTCAGATAGAATAGCAAAATTAACTTCTAATGGAGATAGATTAAGATTTGAATATTAGGTTCTGAAAGAACCAATGCTTCGCTAAGTTACAAAGTGATCAATGCTAAGTAAAGAAAAATAATTATTTTTAAAAAATATATATGCAATAAAAAAAAATACTATTATTTAAATTATTTGAAAATAATTTAAATAAATTTTCTTTATATATAAAAAAGAATGAGTGATAAAATAAAATATACGAAAAAGTATTTATTAAATTTATTAAAAGATAATAATATACAACAAACATCTAAAGATCCTATGGCATTAGTTATGATTGCTATGGATAATAACTTAATTGATAAAGATTCTGTAAAAACAAATATCATTACTAAGAAACAAAAAAAACCAAAGATTGTAAGAGTTAAAAGAGTTAAAAAAGAAAAAGTAATAAAAGAAAAAAAATCTGCTGGAAGACCAAAATTTCTTCCAACAAAAGAAAAAAAAGAAAGAGATCCTAAATATGATTATCTTGCAACAATTAGAACAGATCCATGGGAAATTAAACTTACTAATATAGAAACTGGTGAAGTTAAAAATTACAAATCATTTTATGCCTATAATAAAAAAGAAAAGCGCTCTAAAACTTATATTTTTAGTAAAAATGGGAAAATTGTAGATGGAGTAAAAATTGAAATAATTAGAGCAAGTAAAGAAAAAGATGCATTATCACAAAAATAAAATAGATAATGAAAAATAATTATTTTTATAGACTTTTTCTATAAAAATATAAAAAGAAATCGTTTTTTGTATTATTTAATTTTTCTTTACATAAAAAATAAAAAATTGAAAATGATATAAATAATTTTCTTGTATATATAAAATGGAAAATAGAAATGTAAAAGAATTAAAACAAATCGCAAGAGAGCGAAGAATTAGATATTATTATAGAATGAGAAAAGCAGATCTCATAAGAGCAATTGAGCAAACAACTCCTATATTAGATATGCCTATTCCAAATAATATTACACAAAATACTTTAGCACCAACACAATATGTTCCAGTTAGTTATATTAATACCATTAAGAACAAAGTGAATTCATTTGCTAATTGGATTATTGACTATGTTCCTGAACCTATTAAAAATGTTGCTAATGAAAAACTTACATCAATAAAGTCAACAGTTTCAAACTTGTATAAAAGATTTGGACTTAGAAAACCAATAGAATTTAAATTAACACAATCAGCTATTAAAAATGTAACTCAACAATTTTCAGCTGAAGGTGTTGAAGGATATGATGCTTTATCTTTTATAAAATCAGCTAAAAATAATGTATTAAATATTTTAAATAGTAATAAAGGATCAAAGATCTACATTGTTCTTTCATGTGAAATGGAGCGTACTGATCTTAAAACAGGAGAAACTATAACAATTTTGCATCATTTTTCAACAAAAGCAGAAGTTGTATTAGAGTCAACAGATTTAAACGAACTTTATGAAAGAGCTGAACAGAAAATTTTAGAATCCTTGTCAGCATTTCAACAATTAGGATCAAGTTGGAGATTTGTATCAGTTAAAAAAATGGATATAAATATCATTGAATATAAACCGCTTAAAGGTAAATCTTACATTCCTCTTCCTAAAGAGTTGGCAGCTAAAAAAGCAATTATTAATATGAAGAATAAAGACAACGAATGCTTTAAGTGGTGTGTTGCTAGATTTTTAAATCCTAAAGATGATCATCCTGAAAGAATAGATAAATATTTAAAAAAACAAGCTGAGAAATTAAATTGGGAAAAAATAAAATTCCCAGTATCACTACAACAGATTACTCAATTTGAGAAAAATAATCAAAACATCAGTGTTAATGTCTTTGGTTATGAAAATTCTGTTTATCCTTTAAGAATATCAAATGAGAAAAATAGGCAACATCAAATAGATTTATTACTCATTTCAAATGATGAAACCAATCACTATTGTTTAATAAAAAATCTAAGTAGATTACTTTCATCACAAATATCTAAAGATGGACATGCTATGCACTTTTGTCGAAATTGCTTGTTAGGATTTTGTACTGAAAAATCTTTATCAAAGCATAAATTGTATTGTGATAATCATGATTCAGTACGAATTGAACTTCCAAAACCAAATACAATAATTGAGTTTAAAAATTATAACAAGTCTATGAGAGTTCCTTTTGTAGTCTATGCTGACTTTGAAAGTGTTATAAAACCAATCAACACTTGTACACCTAATCCAAATGAATCTTATACAAAGCAGTACCAAAAGCATACACCTAGTTCATTTTGTTACTATATTAAATGCTTTGATGAAAAAATATATCAAAGTAAACTAGTTACATTCACTGCAAGTAATGAAGATGAAGATATAGCACAAAAATTTGTTAATATGCTAGAAGAAGATGTAAAAAAGATTTATAACAAGTACTTAAAGTTTCCAAAAGATATGATATTGACTATGAAAGACAAAGAAGAATTTGATAATGCAAAAAGTTGTCACATTTGTGAAAAAGATCTTAATGAAGATAGAGTACGAGATCATTGTCATATTACTGGAAAATATAGAGGTGCTGCACATAGTGATTGTAATTTACAATTTAAAATTCCAAAATTCATTCCAGTACTATTTCACAATTTATCTGGCTATGATTCTCACTTGTTTATAAAGAAATTGTCAGAAGGAGGTAAAATAAATTGCATTCCTAACAATGAAGAAAAGTATATCAGCTTTTCTAAAGAACTTAAAGTAAATGAATTTACTAATAGAGAAGGTAAAAAAGTTGAAGTTAAACTGTATCTACGTTTTCTCGATAGTTTTAAATTTATGGCTGCTAGTTTAGATAGTTTAACTAAAAATTTGTCAAAAGATCAATGTAAAAATTTGAGTAAATACTATTCTGGAAATGAACTCAATTTATTGTTAAGAAAAGGTGTTTATCCTTATGAATGGGTTGACTCTATTGATAAATTAAATGAAACACAATTACCACCAAAAGAATCATTTTATTCAAGATTAAATGATGAAGGAATAAGTGATGAAGATTATTTACATGCACAAAATGTATGGGAAAAGTTTCAATGTAAAACATTTAGAGATTACCATAATTTATATAACGAATCTGATGTATTACTACTAGCTGATGTCTTTGAAAATTTTAGAGATGTCTGTTTTAACAATTATAAATTAGATCCTGCTTGGTACTATACAGCACCAGGATTAGCTTGGGATGCTGCGTTGAAAATAACAGAAGTAAAATTAGAATTATTAAGTGATTATGATATGATCTTAATGATAAAAGAAGGAATAAGAGGTGGAATTAGTATGGTTTCTAACAGGTTAGGAACTGCTAACAATAAATATATTGAAAATTATGATGAAAGTAAAGAATCTACTTACATACAGTATCTAGATGCAAATAATTTATATGGGTGGGCAATGAGCAAACCCCTTCCAACACATGGATTTGAATGGATGAATGAAGAAGAATTAAAAAATTGGAAATCTACTTCTTGCATATTAGATGTAGATTTAGAATATCCTGAATATTTACATGATGTTCATAATGATTATCCTCTAGCCCCTGAAAGATTAAAAATAGACAAAGTTGATAAATTAATACCTAATTTAAATCATAAGACAAATTATATCATACACTTTGAAAACTTGAAACTCTATGAAAAACTAGGAATGAAAATAACAAAAATTCACAGAGGAATAAAGTTTGAAGAAAGTGCATGGTTAAGTAAATACATTGAACTCAATACAAATCTAAGAACAAAAGCAACAAATGATTTTGAAAAGGACTTTTTCAAACTTATGAACAATTCAGTGTTTGGAAAAACAATGGAAAACATTGAAAACAGAGTTGATGTGAGATTAGTTTCTAAAAGAGAAGAAGCTATTAAATTATCATCAAAACCAAATTATGAAAGTAGAACGATATTTGATGAAAATTTAATTGCAATACATATGAAAAGAACAAAACTAGTTTATAACAAACCCATTTACTTGGGTATGTGTATTTTAGATTTGAGCAAAACACTAATGTATGAATTTCATTATGATTACATGAAAAATAAATATGGAGATAAAGCTAAACTATTATATACAGATACAGATTCATTAATCTATGAAATAAAAACAAAAGACTTTTATGCAGATATTTCTAATGATATTGAAAGTAAATTTGATACAAGTGAATTTAATAAAGATCATCCAGCTGTTCAAAATGGATTTAAAGTTGGTGTAAATAAGAAAGTAATAGGAATGTTTAAAGATGAATCAGCAGGAAAACAAATTACGGAATTTATTGGACTCAGATCAAAGTTGTATTCTTACAAAATAGATGAAGAAGATAAAAAGAGATGTAAAGGAGTAAAGAGAAATGTAGTAAAAAATTATATTACACATGAAGATTATAAAGATTGCCTTATAAATAAGAAAGATCAAATGAGAAAAATGAATGTCATAAGATCTCATTTACATGATGTTTATACTGAAGAAATAAACAAAATAGCATTGAGTGCAGAAGATGATAAAAGAGTAATTCAAGAAGATGGTATTCACACATTAGCATATGGACATTATAAATTAAAAGAGAGTAAAACATTGGTTCCTTCAGAACCAAACTTTTCATTTCAGATTGATTGGAAATAAACAGGCAGGCAGGCAGGCAAACAGGCATGCAGGCAAACAGGTAAGTTATTTTTTATATCTTAAAAAGATCTAAAAAAATCTAATAAAGTAATAAAAATGGACAAACATATCAATGTTGAAGGAATTATATTGCCAAATGTACCCTTAACAAACTTTCAATTAATAAAAGCAGCAAAAAAATTAAAAATTAAAAATTTTAGAGGTGTATTTGTAAGAGATGAATTACCTAAAAATACACAAAACAAAGAATGTGGAATAATAAATACTGGAGATTCAAGTACGAATGGATTTCATTGGATTTGCTGGTATAAAGATGGAGAAGAAAAATTAAGTTTTGATTCTTATGCACTACCACCTCCAGTTGAACTTGTTCAATATTTACACAGTCCTGTTTATTATAATAGTAAAAGAATTCAGTTTGGAGACACTTCCTTTTGCGGACACTTGTGCCTTTATGTATTAAAAAAGCTTGATGAAGGTGTTGATTTTCAAAGTATTGAAAACTCATTATATTGAATTAAAAAAAATATAGTATATAAAAAAAATGAGTATGAATATAGCCGGTAGTAATTCATTATATGGTTACACAACAGATGGATTAAATATCAACATTAATGTTGGCAATACAGCCACTACTGATGTTGATTTAAATTCACATAAATTGATCAATGTAGCTGATCCAACAGATGCACAAGATGCAGCTACAAAGAATTATGTAGATAATAATCAAAATTCTAGCAGTGCATGTCTAAAACTAGATGGAACTAATAGTATGAATGCTAATATAAATTTGAATTCACATAATTTGATTAATGTAGTTGATCCTACTAATGCACAGGATGCAGCTACAAAGAATTATGTTGATACAAAAGATGGATTTGTAATAAACTATATAGAAAGAATAGTTCCTTATCCTCATAAATACAAAGTTCTAATTGTTGCTGGACAATCTAATACATACTACGGTAGAGAATGGGGTAATTCAGACGCTATAACTGCTGTAAATTATATGCATAGAAGAATAGTTCAATTCGGTATGGATAATGGTCAAACTGATTCATTACTTCCTTGTTCTCTAAGACTAGATGTAAATGAATCAGATAGTATGTGCTATGCTGGATATGGTTCAATACTAGCTGGATTAATAATGCAAGATGCTATAGGTTCAAATACATTAAATATGATAAATTCAGATGAATGTTTAATGATACTTCCATGTATGTTAGGTGGAATGGGATTTAGCAATGATTATTTTATGCCTTATGGAACTGGATTTAAAAATTTAACTCGTAGGATTAGGTATATTTTAACCCATTATAATGCTGAATTTTGTGGCGTAACTTGGAGTCAAGGAGAAACAGATTCTGTACCTGGTTGGTGTGATAATTACAGATATATTCTAATGAATTTTATTCAGACCATAAGAGATTATGTAGGGTATTCATCTAATCAATTCGCCACTTTAGCAAACTCACAAGTAAAATCAAATACCATTCCATTCATTACTTTTCAAATGAATCCTACATGGGTTGCAGCTAACTCTGCATTCGCAAGTCCAGTTCAAAATGCGTTAACAAGTATTGGTGATTACATTCCATTTACCTCATGCATAAATATTAATAATCTTCCACCTAACATGAGAATTACAAACGTAGACTCTATACATTACGACTCGCGTCAACAACTATTTTTAGCTCAAAAATTCTATGATGCATTGTTTATAGCTGCAAATAATACAAATGCTAACGGTAATTATATTCCACACAATTACACAGCAGGGGAAACGCTAATGGTTAGACAGATATCATCAGTATCATTTCCAAAAAATTATTATGGAGCATATTATCAGTACAATTCTATTCCATCTACAGGTGCAATATATAGTCAATTATATAATAACTGGAAATATAAAAACAAAGATGGATATTACAAATATCGTCTTAGTTACAACATTAATGGAACATGGAAAAACATTATATTCAAACAAGCATTCCATCCACTGATGTCTATGCATTATCAAAATATTGGGCAACTCATATCAACAGATACACCATTTGGTGGTACAAATTTTGGACAAGGATTTTCTGGACTTAATATAACATCTAATAAAACCTATATGCTTTCAGGAGCTGTACTTTCACTTGATACATCGAATAGTTATTTTGCGCCTGTATGTTTAAATAATAGCTTTATAGTTGAATCTATACCTGTTATTCCTGTATATGATAATTACATTGTAAACAATGCAACCACTATAATAACAGCAACAGAACTAGAATTATATGCTATAAGAGATCCTTTATAATATTGTTAAGACAATTCTACTATGCATAAGCGCTACTACGCGTAAGTAAATCCAGCGCATGCGCATTAAAAAAAATAAAAAAATTTGAAAATGATTTAAATAATTTTTCTTTTATATATAAAAAGAATGGAAAATAATATTAAAGAATTATTAAAATCAATAAATGAAAGATTAAGATTAGTTGAAGAAAAATTAAATATTATTAATATTCATGATATTGAAATGACTGATGATTCTGAAGTTACTACAGTTACTACTACTGAAGTTACTGAAATTACAGAAACTACTGAATATGTTAATGAAGATGATGAAGATGAAGATGATGAAGAAGATGAAGATGATGAAGATGATGAAGAAGATGAAGATGATGAAGATAATGAAGATAATGAAGAAATATTAAAATATGTACATGAATTAGGGTATAAAAGTACAAATGATGCTTTTGAAAATGCTGCTGAAAATGGAAATCTTGAAATTATTAAACATTTACATGAATTAGGGTATAAAGGAAAAGGACCGGCAGTTGATTTTGGATATGAATCAGGGTATAAAGTTACAGAATATGCAATTGATAAAGCTGCTGAAAATGGTCACCTTGAAATGTTAAAATATTTACATGAATTAGGGTATAGAGGAACAGAATTAGCAATTGATAGCGCTGCAGAAAATGGACATCTTAAAATATTAAAATATCTTCATAAAAACGGGTATAAAGGAGCAGAAGATGCAGTTAATAATGCTGCAATGAATGGACATCTTAAAGTATTAAAATATCTTCATAAAAACGGGTATATAGGTACAGAATATGCATTTAATTGTGCAATAAATAACCAGATAAGCGAAGCATCAGATAGTAACCTTGAAATTATTAAATATTTACATAAATTAGGGTATAAAGGTTCAAAATCGTTTTATAATTTAGCTGTAGAAAATGGATATATTTAATAATTTTGATACACGTAGTGATTATAAATTCTAGTAGTGATAAAGCAAACCAATGCTACTACTACACATAAGCGCTACTACGCGTAAGTAAATCTTAACGCATGCGCATTAAAACAAGAAAAATGATTTAAATAATTTTCTTGTGTATATAAAAATAATGGAAGACGAAGAAAAAAAAAATAAAAATAATGTTATTAAAATATTAAAAGCAATTATTCGCGCTATAGAAAATGGTAACCTCGAACAAGTAAAATATTTGCATAAATTAAAGTATTATTATGAAGAATTAGCAATTAATTATGCTACTGAAAATTATGACTTTGAATTAGAGCAACAATTATATAAATTTAAGTATAAATATGAAAAATGTGCAATTAGTTCTGCTGCTATAAACGGTCACTTTGAAGTAGTAAAATATTTACTTGAAATTGGATATAAAGTTGATAAATTAGCAATTAGTTATGCTGCTATAAATAACCACTTTGAAATATTAAAATATTTACATGAATTAGGGTATGAATGTTATGATTGGACAATTGATTGTGTTGCTAAAAATGGTCACCTTGAAATATTAAAATATTTACATGAATTAGGATATAAAGGTACAGAAGATGCAATAGATAAAGCTGCTCGAAATGGTCACCTTGAAATGTTAAAATATTTACATGAATTAGGGTATAAAGGAACAAAAGATGCAATAGATAAAACTGCTGAAAATGGTTATCTTGAAATATTAAAATATTTATATGAATTTGGGTATAAATGTGACAAATGTGTATTTTATTCTGCTGCAGAAAATGGTCACCTTGAAGTAATTAAATATTTACATGAATTAGGGTATAAATGTGACAAATGGACAATTTATATTGCAAAAGAAAATGGTCACCTTGAAGTAATTAAATATTTACATGAATTAGGGTATAAATAAGAAGCAAGAAAAAGTCACGTGACGTCATTTTAAGAATTTTTCGTAATATTTCATAACAAGAAATAAAATTTAACACTTATTTTAAAAAATCAATTTTTTAAAATAAAAAAATTATTTCTTATCTAAATAAATTATATACAACATGGTTCAATGTTAACCCCAATATTAATATTAATTTATGGTTGAAAATTTGGTTGAAAATAAAAAATGGCTGTGGATTGGGATTTTCTTACTACTTGCGGACATTCTGCGGAACGCATATATTGACGAATTACCAAAGTAGTAAGGCGCTTCTTTGCGGAGCCAAAATTTTAACCCACACGTTTATACATACGTTTAGTTATCGATTTCAAAGCGTACTACCCAATTGAGCTACCCCGCTATATCTTTAACGTTTAGCTCTATTTTTTGAGAGTTTCATTGATTATTAATTATTTATTTCCATCATGAAAATAAAAATATTATTTTTAGTTTTTAACAGCATGTTGATTTATTGTGAGGCTATATGAATTAGACTGGAGCTATTTAAAAAAATATTTTCAAATTATAGTTGCCTGAGTTGAAATCCTAATTGTTTAGTACAAAACAAAATCTTATTTTTTTATTTTTAAACAAATTCATGTGGCTCTTTAAGAAACCAACTTTTTTACGAGTTGCGTGAAATTTATTTTTTCAAACAAGGTCATCCTTGGTTTCTAACAAAGCGGAACAAAATTCTTGTTTTTGAAAATATTAATTTTATTTAATGAAATTTTTTGATAAAAAAATTATGAAAATATACCTAAAAAACTTGCTTTTTTCTATTTATTTATTTTAGATGCCCCAAGAAATTCTTACGGTTTTTATCACAGAGCTCCGTAGTAGACCATTTGAAAGGAAGTTCACGCCCCCTTCTTTACCATTTTTTAAAAACTTGCCTAAAGGTGGCGTTGAATCACTGATCTCTAACTTCTGAGGCAAGCACGTAACCATTACACTACGGGTGCTCTGCAAATTTGTGTTAAAAAACTTTCAGCAAACTATGATAAAAAACTTCTGTTTTTGGCGAAAAAAACCACTATATTTTAACAACTTTAATTTTGAATGAAATCAAAATTATTTTCAAAATTAGTATACAATTCTGCTACTTTTGAGTCTCATTTGAGTTGATATTTTGAAAGAACCGCTTAAGGTGCTTTTATAGGTTCTATAGGTACTACAAAAATGCCCTTGCTGCCCTGCAAATATTTTTGTTTGGGATTTGCAGTGAAAAGACTTATTTTGGGTTATGACCTATCAAAATTGTGCGGTGTAAGAGGAACCTCGAAAATTCATCTTAAATCATAACTAAAAATAAAAGTATATTACTTCCAAACATCAATTAAAAAAAAAAACTAATAATACTTTGAGTTATATATTTACTTTAAACGGCGTATTTACTGTACTATAACTAATTCCCATTAAACAATGAATTAGTAATTGCACTTATAAACAGTTACAGTACACAGCAGGGGTGCGGAGTCGTAAAAAAAAGTACCAACTAGTACGACTCCGACTCCAACTCCGACTCTAAAACAAAATTTTTGAAAAATTCTTTGAATTCTTGAAAAAATAGTACGCGAAAATTAAAATTTTTTTTTTTTGCCAAATATATGAAAAATTCTTTAAAGGTTAAATATTTTGTACATGCATACGCAATACCGAGAAATTTTACTATTGGAGTCGGAGTTGCTATTTTGTTTAGCCACTCCGACTCCAAAGCCCTAGTACACAGAGAAATTATAAAAGAACACACTATAGCAGTATAATTTTTAATTGAATTCTGTTGAGTAACAAGCAATCAGAGAGAAGATACTTTTCTCCAGACCTTTTATTTATTACAGAAATATACTGGTTTCATTGGGATATATACTGGTGTTTTATAGAAAACTTACCATTTTTAATTGTATTGAAAAAAGATAAGTAACTTTCTGAGTTTATGATGCAACATTTATACATTTCATTTGTTTAAACAAAAAAACTAAATAAAGGGATGGGTAGTTTGTTTTAGTACTTTAAATAAAAATAACATTTAATGACTACACATTTTTTACGTCTTTTTTTTATATTAATGGTTATAATTCAAAGTTTGTATTGGTTTTTATAAGAATCATGTTTACTGTAAGAATCATGTTTACTGTACAATGCATAATAATGTTAATTATTCCATAATAATGTTTAGGGTCATTATTTCGTTTTGGTTTAAAGTTTCCGATTAGCTTAAGTTTTTAGTTTAATAAATGCTTTTTGGACGTGATTGCGCGGACGTGATTGCGTGACAAAAATTTATGTACGACCCCTTATACTGAAAGTTTTGTTTATTAGTAACAATTGTATTATACAACTATTGTAATTTGCATCCTAATACTAAAACTTAAATTATTCTAGAGTATTTTGTTGCGTATAATTACACCAAAAGAACATCAAACTTTATGTAGGAATGTTCAAGAACAATGAACCAACGTTTTGTAAGCTTGGATCAAATATAAACCAAAAACTACAACTGCAAGAAACATTTTGAAACTTTTACAAAAAAAAAAATATTGAAGAGAAACTCAAGTTGGTCTTTTGTAAATTGTAAAAAAAATTTAAAATCAAGTTCGAGCAGACGTGGCGCAGTGGTAACGCACTTGCCTCAGCAACAAAGTAATCGTGGTTCAAACCTCTGGGCAAGTTTTGCGACCGATTCAGTCTTTGAATTAATGCCATTTAAAAATACAACTGCGTAAGAGATAAAACTGCATTGCTATATGATAAAAAAGCACTACAAAACTCTTATTTAATTAATGGAGGAGCATTCGCTAAGGCTGCAATCAACCTGATACTAAGAACTGAGATTTCTTTTGGTTAACAATAGTTAACTGACAGAAACAGGCAGTGACTGTGAAGGTTTTTTTTTTTTAAATTGATTACAAAAAAATAAAGGATCTAATAAATACAGACGTGTTCAAATTATTAGACTATAGATTTAAGAAAATTATTTTCCGTGATTGAGTTCAAATATCTATTACATTTTCACAAGTATCACAGTTAAAAGATTTTAAGTATAAAATATGACATTTTTCTAATGTTTTTACATACTTTTTATATTTGGCAACGTCACTTTTTTTTTGTTAGAGCGTTTTCAATATTGGGAGGCAAGTCAGCGCATGTTTTTTTTCCTTTAGTAGCAAAACGTTGCAGCAGTTGTTTGGGTGTCATTTTAAAGTAATTTTAATTACTTTTAATTTATTTTCTTTACAAAATTACTTTATGTATAAAAACTTAATTCGAATTTACTAATAAATTGTTTTTGTTTAGGAATTGTACAGTAAAACTGGTGAAATTATTTTATTTTAACAATGGGCAAAAAAAATGATATTTCCCCCAAAAATTATTCTGCTGTAAAAACTTTGTTGGGTGAAAAGGTTTACACACAAACTCAAATAGCTTTAAAAGTTGGTGTAAGTCAGAAAACAGTAAGCAGAATAAAAAAATGTGTTGATAATCAAGAGCCATATGAGCACCACAGAATAGGGAATTGTGGTCGTAAAAGAAAAATAACCCCAAGGACACAAAGAAATCTGGTTAAAATGGCACTTAATAACAGAAGAGCCACATCTAAGGTGTTGTGTCAACAACTTAATGAAGCAGGAGTCGATGTTTCTCCAGTTACTGTTCGGAGAAGGCTTTTTGAAAGTGGTTTGAAAAGTCGTCATCCACAAAAAAAACAAAAGGTTACACCAGCGATGGCTAAAAAGAGGCTAGAATGGGCTAAAATTCATGAAAACATGTCTATCTATGACTGGAGTAAGGTAAAATGTATGCAAAAATTGTATTCAAAGTCATTTTGAGAGTTTTCACTTAACATTTGATATCAAAATTTATTTTAAATATGAAGATGAGTTCTAAAAAAATTTAGGCAATTTTTTTTTCTAAAGAATCTCTCAAATTTTATCTGTAATTTTTTGCTAAGTGTTTCTGTGTACTCATTTGTATATTTATTATATCCAGGTATGTTTTAGCGATGAATCCATCTTTTTGGTGGTGGAAGCTAATATTTTCGAAGAAGACCAGGAGAAGAGTTCAAGGCAGAGTGTGTTAGCCAGAGTGTCAAGCATCCAACGTCTGTTATGGTGTGGAGTGTCATGTCAATACACGGACCGGGAATGTTGTACATCGTAGAAGGCACCATGAATCATGTACAATATATTAAAGTGCTACAAAATAGGTTAATGCCCCAAATTAAGACATGGTTTCCAGAGGGAGATGTAATTTTTATGCACGATGGGGCTCCGTGTCATAAAGCCAAAAAAGTGACAGAATTTCTTCAGCAGAGCAGAATCAAGACATTGCCGTGGCCAGGAAATAGTCCCGACATGAACCCCATTGAAAATTTGTGGGCTGTTGTAAAGAAAAAGATCAAGAAAGAAACAATTACCACCAAAGTGCAACTCATCGAAAAACTGATGCAAATATGGCATCAAGACCAAGACATCAAAAACATTTGTAAAACTCTGGTAGAAAGCATGCCGAGCCGCATTAATATGCTTATTAAAGCCAAGGGGCTCCATACCAAGTATTAATTAGGGTTTTTTTTATATTTACGAACGTTATATCTGTAATATTTTTATAAAAATAAAAAAAAAACGAGAAAAAAATTTTAGTCTAATAATTTGAACACGTCTGTAGATTATGCACACTCTGTATGAACAGAATGTTATTCCCTTACATTAAAATAAATGAAATTTTAAATTTTAAAAATCTTTTTACTTAACTCTAAGTTAGAGGTCTACGCTAGTATAAATTATTTACTTTTTTAAATTGAATGTTATTTTTTGGGATTGAATTTTGTTCGCAATTAGGGAAATCTACGGTATATATATGTAAAATATAAGTATTCATTTAACATATAAGAGTTATATAAGAGTATATAACATATAAAAGTATAAAATTTTGTCTTTGATAGATAAAAAGATTTCTTTTAGTTTTTTTTTAATAAAAGGTAATTCCATTCGAAGGAAATATCAAAGTTTTTCAAAATTATTCTGTTTCAAAGAAAAGCTCCTCAAAGATATTCTTGACTTTACAAAATTAGTTAATTAAAATTAGAAATTAGAAGTAAAAATTAAGTTAAAATTTACAAACTCTTACAAGTCCCAGGCTGTTACAGAAAAGATCAGATTCAAAAAATGTTTTATGTTCTAAGTGATCAAAAAAAGAAGACTTTTTGTCAAGTCAGGAGTATAAGTTTGAGTCGTCAGAAAATACTTTAGATTTAAAGTTGTCATGAAGATTATTAATGTAAATAAGAAACAATAAATTATCAAAGAATGAACCTTAAGACGCTCCAGAACTCAGTGGAAATGAAGAAGATTGCTGACTTTGAGACTTAAATATAGCGTTATGAAAGAATTGATTAAATAATCTCAAATTTTTTCTAGAAACACTATTTGAAGCAAGCTTAAAAAAAATACTAGCATGCCAAATTTCATTGATTGCTTTAGATATGTCAAGAGCGATAACCTTTGTAACACCGCCTCCATTTAATTTGAAAATTTTCAGTCACAGTAATTAGCGAAAAACCGTTAAACAAAAAAATTGAAAACCATATCGATTGTCAGACAGTAAGTTATTTAATACAAGATCGGATGTTAGAAGTTTGTAAATCAAAGACTCAAAGAACTTTGATCCAGTCAAGTACTTATTAAATAGTTTATAGAGAATTGAAAAGAGTTTGGAGAACAGTTTTGTAAGACTATAACAGGAATGTTGTTTAGAACTCAAGCCGTAAAAACATTTTATTGAGAAATTATTTAAGCTACGATATTAGGAGTAATTTGGATGTCTAACAATAGGATAATATGTTTAAATGGTGCGGCTATTAGATTCAAGAACCAAGTTATGGGAAACGTTTTTTGCAAATTATTCTGCCTCGGGAAAGTTATCCTTGGCATAGGTAATAAGGTTAGTCCCATGAACTAGAGATGGAATGTTTGATAGAATGTTCGATATGAATTAGAGATGCAATATTCGACTTTTTTCAAAATAAAACCGTTGAAAATTTTTAATCCCTTGTGCCAACTTCTAAGATAAGATACAAGTTTTAGTTAATAGGAAGTAATATATTTTTAAATCAGACTGCAGCATTAATCGTTAATTTTTTTTAATAATAAAAACGACTTTGTTCTCAGGAGAGTCATTCTTTTGAAAAAGAAGAAAAAATTATTACAATTAGATATAGCATTATATCTGCACAAGATATGGTGAAAACCATTGAGTTGAATAATGCTTGAGTTGGGACCGACAAAAATGAATAGAGCTTCCAAACCTGCTTTGATCCAGGTGGTTACGTTGGAGGTGCATTTATCAGCAGAGAATAAATAGTGATCAAAGACAAAATAGGGTCAAAGATAAAACGCAAATAAAGGAGTAAAGATAAGTGATTAGGGTTGCCTAGAAAACAAGTCACAAAGTTAAATAATTGAGTAAAAGATTGAGAAATACAGAAGTTATCGGTTTTAAAGCCAGCAGAATAAGTGGTGAATCAAGCTATTTTGTGAGATGAACAAAAAAGAGTAAGACAATAATTATAAAGGTAATAATCAGATAGTAATAATAAAGGTGGTAATCAGAGGATTTAAACGTGACTTTTCGGCAAATAAGTGAACTGATACGTGAGTATACCACCAAGCCAAACATGCGATCAATCTTGATTCATTCGTATATAGAACATGGCAAACCAAGCGATAATTTGTGCAGTTGGCTCAGTATAGCAAATTATTCCAAAGTCGAAACTTAAGGCTTTTTTTGTGGTTTGGACAATGCATACCAAAAGCAATGACAGTGACACCATCCATGCACAAGATGGCATTGTTAAAACTCCTATATTTTAGAGCTGATGACGGAATCAGTCTTTGTGAAAAGTATCACAGAGATCAGAAACCTCGCTACAAGCTGGTCTTAAAACCAATAATCTAAGTTTTAGAGCAGTGCCTTCTTTAAGAAATAATAGGAAGATTTGCAAAGCCACTATCAAGAAGATTAAAATCTATAAGTAGAGTCAGGAAGATCCAAAATCTAAGTATATTTCTCTTAGCCTTTGTCTAAAAAAAAATTTCTTACAAGTCAGCAGGCCATAGGGCAGATTGTACTCGGTTAGAGTTGCAGTGTGGTGCAATAACAATGAGATTGCAATGATAATTAATCTGACCTAATCTGAAGTCGTTTCCTGAAGTTACAGATATAAAATTTCTTTTTTTTTCCGCTTTCAACTTTTGATTCAAAGAAATTTCAAGTTTTTCAACTTAAAATTTTTTAAACGGCACTTTAAATTTTGTTGTAGTCGGAGTCGGAGTTGGAGTCGGAGTCGGAGTTGTACTCAAAAAATTTCAACAATAGGAGTCGGAGTCGTTACATTTTTTTTTACGACTCCACACCCCTGACTAAAATATTTTTTTTTAATAACTTATTGCTTTCATATTCGAGGTAGAAGAACTTTTTGGGATATTTTTGTTCTCAAGTTCAAAATTACTTCAAATTTTTACAAAACATCCTCATTTGACATAAAGGTGAACTTTAGGGTGGATTAATTTCCACTGCAAAAAAAATTTGAGACAAAAATGGTATTATTTTAGTTATAGCAGGAAAGTAAAAAACATTTTTTAATTTAAGTACGTTCTTGCTTCTTCTCGTACGCAAAAATTTTGATCCTGATATTAGTTATATAGTCTTTTTTCAGAAGTATGTCAACACTGTTCACAAACATGTCAAGAGTGTTCTCAAACGATGCAGAACTATATGCTAATTTTAAAAATGTTATTTATTTAATTTAAAGTTGAAACTCTAAAAAAATTTTTTTTATTGTTAAGAACCACCGTTTAATTTTAGGTACATTGCATTTTTTTTTTTTAAATTAAAACAAAGATTCAAAAATACAGGCAAACCAATATTCTAAAATATTTCAAATTGCTATATCTCACAGTGTAAACTTAAAAAGCATGGTCAAAATTCCTAAAATCATTGAAATCACTTAAAAAATTGTGGATAGCAAAATTTTGATACAATGAATCTAAATTGCTAGAATAATTTTTTTTTCTAAATTAAAAAAAAAATATTTTTTAAACAAAAAGGGATTTCAAGTCTAGCGTAAACAATGTTCTGTGGCTTAAGAAGGATTGCCTTTTTAACCGATTGAATTTAGATGTCAAATAGAAACTAAAAATCTCAATAAAACGAAAATCCAAATGTATTTCTACTTTTAATTTTTTTTTTTTTAAATGTGCTAGATTTTAGAGTGATTAAAAAAAGACATATCTAAAATTTCGTAATTTAGGAAGAAAAAAAAAGTCAACTATTACACAGCGTACACTCTCAGCTGTCTGCTACACCAGTTTATTGCTTATTCAGTCAATGTCTTGCCATAACCTATATTTTGGTTTCAGAAACGTGTTTTGTACTGTTGTGCATTTTGCAACGTTACTTTAATATAGTTGATTGTTTTATAAAAGTGTGTGATGGAGTATAAGTAAGAGATGATGAGTTTGTTTATGCAAAAGGAAACATCACTCCTAAAAGGGAAATAGGGACTGCATGAAGGTACGATTATAGTACATGATATTAGGCTAGTAAGGTCAGCCAATTCAGCAAAAGATTAGTACTAAAAACGGCCAATACTGGATAAACTTTACTTACTATAGGACTATTATATTAAGGCCTATAATGTATTAATTTATTGATTCTAACCTTTATAGCCATTGAGAGGAGTGACAAAAATAAGCAATAGTTAGACCTGCCAAGTTTTGATAAACATCTTTAAATTAATTTTTTTTTATTTGAGCCATAAATAAATGTAGCTAAGAATGTAGCCTTATTTTATCGTATTGTTTCAGTTGTAATAGAAAGAGCTGCCTTGTCATTGTGACAGAGGAAGAACAAGAAGAGATCTTGAGGAATTTTTATGATTTGCCGTCAAAAAATAGGATTTGTACCTACAACACTTTATTGACGTTAAAGAAGTAAAGCAGCGTTGTCCACGAAAGGGTGAAGAAGAAAGAATTAACAGCAATTTTTTTAAATACCATGTGCCAGTAGGTTCACAAAGATTAAAGTTATGTTTCAAAGCTTTTCTTTCTTTACACTTTATCACCAATAAAAGAGTAAAAAGTCTAAGAGCCCTCAAATATTTGGTGAAAAGCCCTATCGACAAACGAGGAATGCTCATTAACAAGGCCCATTCTGTTGAGACAAAGTGATGTGTCAAAGTGATTAAGATAGAGTGCCAACCAAAGATGAAAAAATCAGACATCCAAAAGTTGCTGCAATACATTCCCGAGAAACAACTCCAGTTCTACAACGAAATATTGGAATGGAACAAAAACCTTCGAGGAAACGCTCTACACAGCAGCGGCGAAGAAGATGATTGAAAACTTTTTTTAACATTTTTATTGTTAATAAGTTAGTCTTCAAAGTACATACGTACTTGTATTGATAAAATATTTTTAATCCTTTAAAATAATATGCATAATAATGCGTGTGTTATCAGTTAAAACATCCTGTTTTTCACTGAAACTTCTAAGACATGTTAAAAGGGTCTCAGTCAAGTACTCTTACCATTTTTTTTTTTCACAGTAAAAAAAGTTTTTAAAAGCCTGGCTTCTTGGTACAAATCTAATTATTTTAGTAATAAATTTAAACATTTTTTACAAAAAGAAATGTTGAGTCATTTTAAACAATTTCTTCTGTTTTTCTCAAAACCAGCTGATTTAGACTAAGATCCTTTTAGCATGTGTCGATTCAATTATTATCTTATATATAATTATTATGATTTATGTAAACAACCACAGTAATTCAATAATATCGAAATTATCACATTTTTGAAATTTGTTTGATGAATTTTATCGCGAACGAATAAAGTTTTTAAAATCATTAGAAGGTATTAGCAACTTTAAAGCTTTAGAAGAAAAACTGCTGCTGGTTTTTGCATAAGATTTTACGATCGAAGATTTGCACGATCTGACGAAACCAGACGTCGGAAAAAAAAGTCATCCATTGAATTATTTTTCAAAAATGTTATCAATATTTTTCAAGGCTTTATCTCTAAAATTGAGCATCCTCGAGCATCCTCGAGTAGGTTGAAATGAGCATCCTCGAGTAGGTTGATCCTGAAGCCCAAAGGCTCATCTAAATTGGGAATCCATCCTAAGATCTATATCTAATATATGAATCGCCAACTTGAAAAAGGGGACATGCCCTGCAAAATGTCACATAACATGTTCCCTTTTTCAAGTTTGCGATTCATATATATATATATATATATATATATATATATATATATATATATATATATATATATATATATATATATATATATATATATATATACATATATATATATATATATATATATATATATATATATATATATATATATATATATATATATATATATATATATATATATATATATATATATATATATATTAATTTTATTTAGGTGCCCCAAGAAGTCTTTACGGTCTTACCACAGAGCACCGCGAATGAGCATTTAATTTTTACGCCTCCTTCCTAACCGATGTCGCAAAACGTTCCCAGAGGTGGGGTTTGAACCACGGCTCCTTTGTTATGGAGGCAAGTGCGCTACCACTGCGCCACGGCTGCTAAAATGTAAAACCACTGGTTTTATTAAGAAGACAAATTTTTCATTTTGGATCTAAAAAATATAATATGTACTTGAAAAGTAACTTTATTTAAAAATGGGAAAAAGTAAGAGCTTTTTTTATGAACCTTAGGCATAGACTTTTCTGACAATATTCAAGATATAGCTTAGTGGGATCTTGCGGATTCAACTAAAACTTTTTGAAAACTTTAAAACGATCATCAGACTTATATAACCAAAAGTTAATATAAGTGAAACAGTAACCAAAGAAAAATTACATTTTTGAAAGAGTCATGGTTAAAAGCTTCAAAAAATATTATAGTAAATTATTTAATATTTTTGACGAACAATTAAAGTTTAAAATAAACTAAAGTTTTTAAAATTTTTATGTGTATGTGTATTAAAGTTATGTGTATGTGTATTAAAGTTATGCGTATGTGTATTAAAGTTTTTATTTGTAAACTTTTTAGCTTTTTCAAGCACAAAAAAAAAAAGAATAAAAATCTTTTGTTCAATAAAATTTTGTGTACTTTGATGAAGCAAGTGAAAGAAGAAAAAAGGTCGAAAAACTGGAGAAACATAGGATGGATTCCCAATTTAGATGAGTCTTTGGGCTTTAGGATCAAACCATGCTACTCGAGGATGCTCAAGATTCTAGAAATAAAGCCTTAAAAAATATTGATAACATTTTACGAGAAAAATTCAATGCATGACTTTTTTTCCGACGTCTGGTTTCGTCAGATCGGGCAATATCTTCAATCGTAAAATCTTATGCAAAAATTAGCAGCAGTTTTTCTTCTTAAACATTAAAATTGCTAATACCTACTGATGATTTCAAAAAACTTAAGTTTTTAAAATCATCAGTAGGTATAACAAAGGACCCATGGTTCAAACCCCACCTCTGGGAACGTTTTGCGACATCGGTTAGGAAGGAGGCGTAAAAATTAAATGCTCATTCGCGGTGCTCTGTGGTAAGACCGTAAAGACTTCTTGGGGCACCTAAATAAAATTAATATATATATATATATATATATATATATATATATATATATATATATATATATATATATATATATATATATATATATATATATATATGTATATATATATATATATATATATATATATATATATATATATATATATATATATATATATATATATATATATATATATATATATGAATCGCAAACTTGAAAAAGGGAACATGTTATGTGACATTTTGCAGGGCATGTCCCCTTTTTCAAGTTGGCGATTCATATATTAGATATAGATCTTAGGATGGATTCCCAATTTAGATGAGCCTTTGGGCTTCAGGATCAACCTACTCGAGGATGCTCATTTCAACCTACTCGAGGATGCTCGAGGATGCTCAATTTTAGAGATAAAGCCTTGAAAAATATTGATAACATTTTTGAAAAATAATTCAATGGATGACTTTTTTTTCCGACGTCTGGTTTCGTCAGATCGTGCAAATCTTCGATCGTAAAATCTTATGCAAAAACCAGCAGCAGTTTTTCTTCTAAAGCTTTAAAGTTGCTAATACCTTCTAATGATTTTAAAAACTTTATTCGTTCGCGATAAAATTCATCAAACAAATTTCAAAAATGTGATAATTTCGATATTATTGAATTACTGTGGTTGTTTACATAAATCATAATAATTATATATAAGATAATAATTGAATCGACACATGCTAAAAGGATCTTAGTCTAAATCAGCTGGTTTTGAGAAAAACAGAAGAAATTGTTTAAAATGACTCAACATTTCTTTTTGTAAAAAATGTTTAAATTTATTACTAAAATAATTAGATTTGTACCAAGAAGCCAGGCTTTTAAAAACTTTTTTTACTGTGAAAAAAAAAAATGGTAAGAGTACTTGACTGAGACCCTTTTAACATGTCTTAGAAGTTTCAGTGAAAAACAGGATGTTTTAACTGATAACACACGCATTATTATGCATATTATTTTAAAGGATTAAAAATATTTTATCAATACAAGTACGTATGTACTTTGAAGACTAACTTATTAACAATAAAAATGTTAAAAAAAGTTTTCAATCATCTTCTTCGCCGCTGCTGTGTAGAGCGTTTCCTCGAAGGTTTTTGTTCCATTCCAATATTTCGTTGTAGAACTGGAGTTGTTTCTCGGGAATGTATTGCAGCAACTTTTGGATGTCTGATTTTTTCATCTTTGGTTGGCACTCTATCTTAATCACTTTGACACATCACTTTGTCTCAACAGAATGGGCCTTGTTAATGTGCATTCCTCGTTTGTCGATAGGGCTTTTCACCAAATATTTGAGGGCTCTTAGACTTTTTACTCTTTTATTGGTGATAAAGTGTAAAGAAAGGCAATGGCTATAAAGGTTAGAATCAATAAATTAATACATTATAGGCCTTAATATAATAGTCCTATAGTAAGTAAAGTTTATCCAGTATTAGTACTAATTATTTGCTGAATTGGCTGGCCTTACTAGCCTAATATTATGTACTGTAATCGTACCTTTACGCAGTCCTTGTTTCCCTTTTAGGAACAATGTTTCCTTTTGCATCAACAAACTCATCACTTCTTACTATTGCTTTTTTCAAAACATTCCTTTTCCATAAATCTTTGTTTACTTTTCGTTTTTTACCGACGTTATCCTCATTATACTGCATCACTTACTTTTAAAATATCAGTAATAAAACAATCAACAATATTAAGGTAACATTGCGAAATGCGCAACAATACAAAACACGTTTCTGAAACAAAATTATAAGTTATGGCAAGACATTGACTGAATAACCAATAAACTGGTGTAACAGACAGCTGAAAGAATACGCTGTGCAATAGTTGACAGACGGCAGTGTTGTTAACTCACGTGCTAGAAAAGCTTTAGTCACTGACTGAGGCCCTTCTAGCACATTCTTAATAATTTAGTGGCCAGTATCTATGCCACCAGTACATATGACTGAGATTCTGTTAGCACACAGCAATGGAACTATTTTTCAAGATGTGGTTTTCATCAATAACTTAATTTATGTATTTTTTTGACTGTAGTCATTTTTTCATATGCCAATTCAATTATAAAAACGAAAATAATTTTTTTTTCTAAACAAAAAAAAATTATTTTCTATATAAAAAAAATTATATAAAAAAATCTAGCAATTTAGATTCAGGGTATCGAAATCTTGCTATCCACAATTTCCTAAGTGATTTAAATGATTTTAGGACTTTTGACCATGTTTTTTTAGTTTACGCTGTGAGATATAGCGATTTGAAAAATTTTAGAATATTGGTTTGCCTGTGTTTTCGAATCGTTGTTTTTATTAAAAAAAAAAAAAAAAATGCAGTAATATTTTTAAAATTACCATATAGTACCATATAATTAAGTTTAACGATCATAATTTATGATCATGTAAAATTAGTCGTAACACTAAAAGGTTGTCAAATGAAATTTATAATCTGTTATATATTTTAAAGATTTATATTTTATTAACTCGTTGCTCTCACATTGAGGATAGGAAAGTAGATTTTGTTCCCACAATCCAATCGCCGCGGTTCTTATGTCAAAACATCAGTAAGATAAAAAAACTTATTAAAACGGTTGATAGATTTAAAAACAAAGAGTTTAATAAGAAAACTTTTTACAATAAACATCGACTCCTTTATATACATTTCTTGAATAAACTAAACAATTAACATTACTTAAAAATAAAAATACATTACATAAAAAAAAATAATAATAAAAAGCCATAAACAAAAAGATAAAAGTTTTTTATTGTGTAACATAATTATGCGATAAACTATAAAGTAATCTCAACTAATCTCAACTAATCATTTAAAAAGACATGATCTAGTTTAATCTATTGATGTGAAAAATAGTAAATTTTTAATAAAATCAAGGAGGTTTAGTTTGCATCTATTTATAACAAATAAGTAACTTGAATTGTTATTCAATGATATAGAAGAAAAGAGGTACAATATCAAATTAAAACAACAACAAATTTTTGCAAAAACAAATTAAAAAAGTAATAACTAAGTTATATATATTTTCCAATATATTATATCGTTAAAAGAAAGCTTATTGATTAAGTATGCTCTAGTTACTACTGGATTGTGGTCGCGTATGATTGAACATAGTTTATCTGCCACGAAAGGCTTGAATTAAAATAATCTGTGAAATTATTTCTTATCACTATTGCAATAAAAACAGACCGATTACTTTTTGATTTCGAGAAATTAAGCAAACGTCTTTGATCTTCTAATTCTTTTTTCCAATCTTCTTGAATAACAATTCCTGACTTGCTTTAAGTATCTACAAAATCACTAGGAATATGTGTTCCATCTTAAGCAGTGGGTGGGTAGAACGGTAGTGGTATAGCGCTCGTTCCACAAGCGAGAAGTTATGAGTTCAATACCCACCACGTCTCTAGTAGTACCGCGCTAAACTTGTTTCCCCGCGCAGTAGCCTTGTTCGTCAATGTTCGTGTTTTGGAGTTATAGAGTTAATTATAATTATTCATCTCGCGAAGGCTAAGGAGGTCATTACAATCCTTGATTGTAATGGCCTCCTTAGCCTTCGCGAGATGAATAATTAAAAGAATATATATACATGTATGTTAGACGGAAATAGTTGTGAAGACAAACTGTAGCCTTTATTATATTTTCCACTTTCGAGATCTGAAAATTCTCCTACTGGCAGACAGAATTCCAAAGCTATTTTCAATTGTTCTACGATATCTAGATAAGTGATAATTTTAAATTCTTGGTTGGACTGTAAGCCTTTTACCTGGCTATGGTTTCATTAACCATGGCTTAAGTGCAATTGCATCATCTCCAACAACGACTTGTGGAAATTCAGGTTTAAATTAAAAAACTTCTGTTAAATTATAATTACCTTTATTAAAAGCTCTATTAAAAGTGCTTACATTTAAAATAGAAGGATTATTATCCCTTCCATAGCCTCCCATGTCAACCATTATAAAATAATATTTAGGATCACAGATGGCTAGAATCATACTGTAATTATACTGTAAAATCCTTAATAATTAAGAAAAGAAGAAGCAGTTTTTACTGGAGCAATGCGTACGTGCTTTCCATTAATAACCTCTATTCATTATGGAAAGTTGCAATTCTGATCAAATTCTTAATAATATTTTGTCACTCTTGTATGTCGTTAGGGGCTCTTAGAAATATTTTTTTAAGAACATCCCATATAGCACAACAGGTTTCTTCAATTATATTACATACTGTAGCTCTGCCGACACGAAAATAAAACGATTGAATTTGTTATGATTCTCCTGTAACTAGGTGTCGAAGTGTAATTTTTAATCGCTGCGATGGGCATATAGACTCTCTACTGGGACAGTTTTTTTTTGTTATTAAAGGTCCGATTAATGACAAAAGGTGTTTAAATCTGTCAGAAGACATTCTTAAGTATTAATAAAAAAATTCTCTACCAAATAGCATCATTTCTTGCGCCAACGAACTAAACGCATCTTGCTGGACGCGTTTTTAAATAGTCCTCTGACCCAAAACTGATGTTTTCTTTTTTTTTGAGTTTTTTTGGCGCATTAAAATTAAAAGTCTATAATCTAGAATAACACTTTTTTTAATGACCGCCATGATTTTCATTTTATGGTTTTCATTTTTAATTAAATGTAATGAAAACATCACTTTGCACAACAAATTAACGCACAACAAGTTAAACAAAAGTTGCACGATTGTTGTTTGACATTTCTACAGCTATTGGAAACCAAGCTTAAGTAATATGAAGAAATGTTGACCGAAAGAATGTGGCATCCATTCATACTTTTTAGTTAAAATTTATGAAGAGACATGCACCAAAATAATGTCTGAAATAGGCAATATTTTAACTAAGTTCAATTTAAAATTAAAAATCAATGGAAAATATTTATTTAAAAAAAGAAAAAAAGTTTTTTTTCTTTTTTTTACTGAGTATTTTTTTTCGAAAAAATAAAAAAAACTTCTTCTTTAAAAAGGTCTTTTAAAAAACGTAGCAGGAAGTCATTTGTTCTTCCTCCTCCCCTCTCCGTTTTTTTTTAAAAGGTCAATAAATAATTCTTAAGAAAAAATCACGAAAAAAAGTATTTTTACTTTGCATTTTCTGATGTTTTTTATACTTTACAAATAAAATTATTTGCTTTATTATAGCTTTTATTCAAATCATTATTAACTTATACATTTATATTAAATTTTTTATTAAACTGATAAATATCGCTGTCCTCATCTGATGTGTTATCATTTCTTCACAAATTTTACAAATGTTAAATTCTTCCAGTTTTAAAAGATCAGTAACTTTTTATGAAAGAATATGTTTTACTTTTAGATCTTATACCTAAAGTGAAATTTAAAGTTATATATAATATTAACTTAATATAATGTGCAGCCGTGGCGCATTGGTTAGAGTTATGTCTAAGATCTAATAGGTCTGAGGTTAGACGCCGGCTCTAGCCCAATAAAAGACATTGTTTTGATGGAGACGTGAACTTCCTAGTTAGATGCACTTCCGCGGTGTTCTGTGATAAGACCGTAACGACTTCTGGGAGGACTTTAAAAACCAAAAAAAAATTAAAAAATAAAAACTGAATCGGATGAATTCATCATGCATCAAAAATATTGCCTTTCTTTGAGACCTTGCGAGTATGATACGGTCAATATCTTTAAATAATTTTATTGTAATAATTTTGCGCTCCTTCACCAAAACATCTTATTTGAATTGGAAAAGTAATTTCTCCTCCCTGTGCTTACATTTAACAAGCTGTGGCAAAAAATTTTGAATATGCATCATTACTTGTCAAATCAGCGCAAATATAAAAAAATGGCACCCAATGATTTATATTTCCGTGATTTTTATAGATGTTATAAGGTTTACAAAAACTTGGAAAATCTGAAAGTTGGAACTTCCAACTCCTTACGGTTTTCGAGATATCCTGTTTTTAATTATCTTATTTATGCTGATTTAAAATGTTTTGCAAAATGCTTTTTTTTCGTTAAATAACAATATTTAATAAACAGAATGAAGTATCGACCTAAAATATAGAACATAGACAATTTTTTACACGAAGAATTTAAATATTATTTTAATTTACGACCATATTCTCTAACTAATTATCAGTTATTTGATGCATCAAAAATTAATTTAATAAAATTATTTTTATTGTCATTGAAAAAGTAGATTTAGTTAGCTACAAACTATTTATAAACTATTACTCATTTGGTAAATAATTTTGAATACAGATATCTATGGATATCTGTATTCAAAATATATACACAGATATATACACATCATAAGTGAATAAGGATTTTATTATATGTAGCTTAACCTTTTATTCTACTTTGTTTCATTTAAACTAAAATGATTTTTTGATTTTCGGTAACACTCCGTCCCAATGTGTGGCCATTGACATTTTTGATAAAAGAAAAATATTAAATAATTCTAGATTAAAGTAGATTGTATTTTTTTTTCTCGTATAATTATGAAATAAAATCAATATTAGTGATTGCAATCTATATAAATCAACTTTTCTATAACACAAATAATTATATAAGAAAATTCTGTTAAAGTCTTGTTTTAAATAAACAAAAAAATTCAAAAACACAATATTCGAATTATACCACTTAATGAAATAGTTCTATCTTTACGCTTTCAAAAGCTTTGCAGTTTACTTTTTATTTATCAACACTACAAAAAACAAACAACATAATGTGATATTTTTAAATATAAAGATTGTAATATTTAGTTTTTTCGAATTCAAATTTTGGCGCTTTTGAATATTATATATAAAAAAAAATGATTCTTTGTTTTGCTATGATGATTTTTAGCCAAACCAAAACTGATTTTTTATTTGATGTATACTCTATTAGAAATTTTAGATTATTATTGAGAAAATAGTCTGCTACAGTAGAAACATGGAAATTGATGCTGAATAAAATTCACCTATGAATGAAGAAACATGGTTATGTTGGTCGTTGAAGTATAGATCTAACTCGTGTATGTAATTTTCTAGAATTTAAAATTCGAAATAAGTCTGTATACCATCTAATATAAATAACAGTAAAATAAAGAAACAAGCTCGGTTATGAGACTCCAAATCACGTTTCTAAAAAAAACAACACCAAACACCAAAATTAGAAACGAGTTTTCAAAAATGTAGATTTTAATTGAGGCTGAGAAAGCAAAATTAAGAATTCAATCGAAGCACATTATATACAAATACAGTTGTAATCATAGTTGCTCTGTAAAAATATTTTTTACTTCTATATTTATTTTTTACCTCAATATTTGTTTTTAATTATTTTTACCTCTATATTTTTTTGTGCGTAACAGAAATTGAATAGAAACCAATTGTCGATTTGACCCAAAAGATATGAAGTTTGTTGAAGTAGGAAAGCCAGTTTTATCACATATATCTGTCCACCACATACTGCAATCTGAAAATTTTTTTCCATTTGCGTTTAGCTGATCTGGTTCAATTACTAAAGGTAAATTATCAGATACTAAATATAATCATTTACAAAAAGCAATCATTAGTAGTGTTAAGAGTTACTAAAATATCATAAGTAATTTTAAGTGATAGAATCTTAAAGCAATAAAGTAGGACATAATAATTACTTAAAACAATAGATTAAGACAAAATAACCACTTAAACCAATAGAGTTAGACATAATAATCACTTAAACCAATAGAGTAAGACATAATAATCATTTAAAGTGGAAGTTAACCAAAAATTAAAAAAAGCTCATTTTTTTGAAAAAATTAAAGTTTAACAATCCTTATAAAATAGTTAAAAATATATATCAGGCATTGAACTCTTTAGTGAATAGTTTGCATAAAAATTTTAAAAAAATTATAGACTATTTTTAGTACTGTTGCCATGGAAATGAAAACAATAAAATGACTTTAAGGTTATTTTAATAAAAAACGTTAAATTTTGAAATTTTTTTTAACAAGAATGACAACCACATAAAATAGATTGATTTGAACGATGGATTTTTTTCCATGACAACTGTTGCTATGGGAACAAAGAAAAAACTGTTTTTTATAGTTACGGGACCAAGGAGTCGACAAATTCTAAAATGCTTCGTTCAAATAAATATATTTAACTTTTAAAATAATCTGAAAAAATTTTAACATGTTCTGATGAGAATAAATCAAGATATCATTTCTTAAAGGTGAAAATCAAAAACAGAGAAATTCAATTTGCAAACTTTAAATATTAATTTTACACTTTAAAAAAAGGTTTTATCAGATTGTATGCAAGTTACACAATAAAATGTACAAACCATTTATATCAAATTTAAATAATGATAATCCTACATTTATATCAAATTTAAATATTTGTTAATCCTACAAGTCAGTTTTTGATCCAAAAACTCCAATTTTAATCCAACAACTTTGATTCAGACTGGAATCATCTACAAATGTAATTGAAATTCCTGTATTTCCAACATTTATTTTTTTATTAATCATACTCTCTGACTCTGGATAAATGCTAAATCCACCTGAGGAATATGAAGGCTTTGTATCAAATTTTCTTTTTCGATTTTGTCGTAACTGCTGGCAATGATTAAGTAAACTATTTCTGGATTTTAAAACAGATATTTTCAAGCGAAAAAGGTTTTTTTTTCTAAACCTGCATTTGTTTTAGCTCCAACTTGATTAACCCCCATTGATGTAAGAATACTAATCAACCTATGCGGTAGTGGTGTAGTGGTAGAGCGCTCGCTTCATAAACGAGTGGTTCCGAGTTCGATCCCCACCACGCCCCTGGTAGTACCGCGCTCAACTCGTTTCTCCGCGCAGCAGCCTTGTTCGTCAAGGTTCGTGTTTCGGAGTTATAGAGTTGAGAGAGGGTTATAGCCACAAATAAGTAGCCTCCTCGTATGTAGTGGCTTTTCGGTCTTGAGGAGGTGAATTAAAATAAAATAAAAAAAAAAAAAAAAAAAAACCTTGCTGTTCCAGAATTCTATTGAATAATAGCTAAGGTAACGCCAACAGTCAACTTTTATTTGGGACCTTAATCCTAATTTACAATATTGACATTATGGTTGCTAAGGGCGTTGCTAAGATGAATAAATTGCTAAATTAATGGAAAAAATGTATAAAAAATATACAAAAGTATATATTTTTGGAAAATACAGAAATTATTCTTTAAAAATATATATTAAAAAAAAATACAAATTTTTCAAAAATTTTGGTTAACTACCACCTTAAACCAATAGAGTAAGACTGGGTAAAACAAGAAGATATAAATAAATCAGTTATTTCAATGTTAATCTTTTAGTCCACTCTAGAAACCTTTGATAACAAACAAAAGCAAAAGTTGGTAATTTCATCGGAAAAAAAGAGATTACGAGATTTAAAGGATTTAATTGTGCATCTTGAACCTTTGTGCAACCTTTGGAGAAATAAAAGCTAAACACGCAAAGAACTTGCTGCTATTTCAACTGAGGGTTCATCTTTGGGCAACAATATGTTTTTTTAAATATTTTTTTTTTCTTTTATCTTTGCAAAAAAACCATATGAATATTTGATTGGCACATTAGTTACTCTATGTGCCAAGCACAATCCACTATCCCATCGTCGCAAGGTTTTATCTCTTTTACTTTTTTACAAGTTCTATCATGGTTACTGTTAAAACGGGCTATCATCCCTTGTGTTATCTACCTAAACTCGTTTTCCTTTGACTTCTCATTTAGCAAAGTTGAATCCATTTCACTGTATCTCTTTCTTCATATTTCAGGAAAAAATAAAGAAATAAATTTTCATTTTTCTAGCATTTTCCTTAGCACATCGAAGCTTTGAACTCCCAACTATCTTTATGTTTTCCTGATTAATACAACCTAAAACTTTTCATGTCTTCTGTCAATCGGTTTCTTGTTTTTAAACAATGTTTTTTTTTTCTAGTAAATGCCACTTTGGATGTAATTGGTTGCAACATTGGTGGGAGTTAATAAACATAAAATAAAGTAAATAATGAAAAAAAAAGTGTTTTCAAAAAGAGTCTAAAAATGAAGTCTTTGCATTGTAAACATAGCCTGACAAAAAAAAACATTAACGAGGTCCTACTGAAATAGGAATCTAAAGGAACTTTAATAGACAATTTCACTAAGGAATGGAATCTAGATATGAAGTATTTTTATTTTCATTAGGGAAGTATTTTCACTAGGGAAGTGCAATCTAGATATGAAGTATTTTTATTTCAGCAATGATAAGTATTACCATTTTTATATAAATAAAGATGTAAATGTTATAAAATATACTCACAGCTTTTAGGATCATATCTATCGTAATTTAACACATATTTGTCATTACTTGAGCCAACAATTACATTATAATACATCGTACTTAACTTTATATCTTCACTTACAAAGTAATCAACTCTCATGTCTGTATAAAAAACGCTTGTAATTTGATTCAGTTTTTTTAAACCAATCCATTGTTGATTAATTAAACCAAAACCATCTTCATAAGCCTTAAACGTCTTATCCCAAAATGTTGGTTCCCAACTTGCGAATCGTGTCATTATTGGAATCCATACATTTTTATAAAGTTGAACAACTTAAATAAAAAAAAAATTAATCGTGTACTTTCCTATATTATACTTATAACTTTCCAATTAGTAGTAGTAGTAGTAGTAGTAGTAGTAGTAGTAGTAGTAATCTCTACGAGCCCTTATGTTACAAAACGCGTGCCCTTGGCGTTACTTTTGAGCCCTTATGTTACTCAAAGTGCCCTTATGTTACGCTGAAGCCCTTATGTTACTTTTTAGCCCTTATGTTACCGCAAATCGGTAGCGTAAGGGCAAAAATAGCCCTGGTACTACATTAAAAGGTAGCATAAGGGCACTTACCTTAAAACTCAAACAAATGTGTAAACGAGCAAATTTAAATATGGTAGAGTTTCGCTTGTAGTGATCGATATTGCTTTATCGTGTATGTTTTTATAGAAATAATTGTAATTATGTTTAATTGTTTAGAAGTTTTTTGTATAAGTTTTTAATCATTCGAAAGAAGGATCTACTGTTAATATTGTCAGTATTGAAGCAAAAAGTTTTTTTTTATTTTATTTTTTACAGACTTGTTCTTCAGTTGAACCATGTTTAAAAAAAGTTTTAGAGTTGATGAATAAAGTTAAATGAAGAAACAGAAGCTAAATCAGCACACATCAATATTGGTCTAAATGAATAACAAAAAGTCTTATCACCATCAAAATGACAATCCAAAGTTGAAAAAAGTTGGATTGCTTCACAACCAGGAGCAGTATGTAACATGACTTTAAATGAGTTTGCAATAGCTTTAGAAAATAATGATAGTTTTGTTGTGAGTGCGAGAAAGCACATTAAATTCTTAAAGAAATGTGTAATATTATTATATATTACCAATATGTTGTACTAGTAATATGAAATATATTGCTAATATTTTATTTCACATTTTACTTGTAATATGAAATATATTTTTAACAATATAAATTAAGATATAAAATAAGAGTCATGATTTTTTCATTTAATTGTAAGTTTTCACTTGCGTTTCAGCATGAAGTTACAAAATTTAAATTTTAGATGTTAAGTCATCTTTTTCATCAATTTAATCTTTAGTTGAATGTTAGTGATCATATTTTTAAAATTTATTACATATAATGTTATTAAATCAGTTATTTAATAATAATAACTGTTATTATAGTTTTTTACATTATTATAAGTGTCTTACTATCCATTGAGAGTTAATGTGATCCTTTTTAAGCATTAATTTGTTTGTATATCATAAACATGCAAGTTTTGCATAAATTTTATGCATTGTAAAGTAAATATGATTCTTTCTAATAAGTATTAATTTTCAAAAGGTTTTAAATATTAAAACAATGGAAGAAAATGTTTTGATACTGTGTGTGCTATGTAAAAGACCAATAGATAATTGTTGTAAAAGTCAATTGTGGGAAAACGATGCTTACAAAATTTGCAAGGCTTGCGCAGGTTTTTTTTCATTGTTTTAATTTATTCAAGTTTTTTATGTTTATTTATTACTTAAAAAAGTTACTAAAATACTTAAAAACTTATTCATTATGTATAGATTCATCGTGTGGTATTTCCTACAATGAGGGCGTTATATTAATTGAAAAAGGTTTGTTTTTACTCAACTGACACATTGCTTGTGAGTTGTGAGGTCTTAATTTATTTTACAACTTATAATAAAATTTTTAATATAACATGCTATATAACATAATATACATTTTTAACATAATATACTAAATTATAACCTGTATGCAGCTCTTTAAAATAAATAAAATAAGCTCAATAAATTCCTAATTTTTATTTATTTCATTAAGCTTTCCAAAATTTTACACAAAAATCAATAGAAGAAGTTATATCTTCATCATTGTTGATGTCTATTTCTTCTGGTCAAGTATGTGTACTTTATAAATATTATTGTGTAAATAAATTTTCAAATTTAGATTTTACTAATCAAGTATTTTTGTGTTGTGTTTTGGAGAGTGTGGTAATAAATTTATTATTTATTATTTTTGTTTTGCAGCTCTATAGTTACAGACACAATATATATAAAGCTAGTGGAAAAGCAAAAAGTAAACATTGATTAAAATTTATATATATTATTTAAAATTTATTACAATAACACTTTATATTAAGATAAAAATTAATAGATTATAAAAGAGTCATAAGACTAATTTTGATTTGTATTTTATAGGAAACCTTGAAGACGAAGACCTAATGTATCTTTTATTGGAAGATAAAAAAAATTATTTTTTTTGTGCTCTTTCAAAATCATTTAATAATCATACGGTATGAAATATAAAGTTATTATTAAGTAAATAAATATATAAATAATTTAAATATACTAGAGGCTATTCTAGGAAAAAAATTTATGCAGTGTGACCCTCTGTCCTGGCAAAATTTAGTGTAAATATTGCTGAATGTAGGTGTTTTTTTTTGGCAAAAAAGCCAATTTGCCATAAAAAAGTTCTCAGTTTTGAATTTCTGCGCCACCCAAATAAGGTCAGTGCTGTCAAAAACGATCTAGAATAGCCTATGTTTTCATATATATACTGGTAGGATCAAGAGATGGCAAAAACAATTCTCTCCTGAAATTTTTTTTTAACTTAAATTTTTTTTTCATTCAAATTATATTTTTGAATTTAGCCTCTTTAGTTTTTGTTTTTATACCCCCTCCCCTTATCAACATACACATATATATTTGACACATTCATACACATAGATTAAAAAAATCAGTGTTATATAATTATATATAAAAAAGGTTACATTTTTTATTTAGTCTAATGATTATACTTTTAAAGTATTGCTTCCTGAAGCAATACTGTATCTTTTTGCAAAGGTGCAAAGAATTTCAAGAATCAAAGTATGTTTTTAAATAAATTGTAAAATATTTATTTTATATATTCTCATTTGCAATTTAAAAATTTTTTTGTTAACAGTTGTTTGTTAATGTGTTCTTATATGATTTTTAATATTAATATTTTGGTTTGCAATTTAATATAAATTATTGCTCGTTTTAATATAAACTTGCTAATTTACAAATTCCTGCCCAACCACTAATTAGTTGATTTACGTAAGCAAAACCTGCCCAACCCCTACTTAGTTGATTTAAGTAAGCAAACTAAATCAATAACATGTAAACATATAAAATTTATTATACATTTATGAATCTATTTTGTTATAGGCTGAAGTATTGTTAAGTTCATATTCTTTGCAAAGGTATGCATTTTTTTTTTTTTTAAGATTTAGATGCCCAAAGAAGTCCTTACAGTCTTATCACAGAGCACTGCGGAAAAGCATTTAATAGGAAGTTCACGCCTCTTTCCCAACCAATGTTGCAAAACTTGCCCAGAGGTGGGGTTTGAACCACGGATCTTAAGTCTCTGAGACAAGTGCGCTACCACTGCGCCACGGCTGTTGTAATTTTTCATTTTATTTGTATAAACATTTAAGTTTATATTTATTTTAACATTTTAGCATTTTTGACCTTAGAGTTTTATTTTACAATTTTGTATTTTTATTTTATTTTTGCTAGTATTGCATAAATTAGGTGAATTTGAACAGGCAGAATTTGTACTGCAATGCTGTTCAACCTTCTAAGCGCACAAATTGGTTTAGGGCTAAAGATAGTTGATATTTAGAATAAAAATAAATTTTTTAGTTTTTTATGTGTATTTTGATTACTTTATTTATTTATTTATTTTAATTTATTTCGCTATAAATATTGTTGTCCTTATTTCAGGAATAATGAACTGTTAAATAAAATCTCAGATGAAGATAATGATTTTATTTTGGGTAATAAATTATATTGTTTGTCAAGTTATGAAGATATTTTTACAAAATCTTATAAAGCTTTCTCAAAGTTAATTCAAGGTTTTGGTAATCAGTTAAAGAAGACTTAATAATATTTGTAATAAAAAATTATTATTGTAAACTATTATTATCCTTTTTTAATAATAGTATAAATATTATTATTTTACTTTAAAAACAAATATTACATTGGAAAAAGAAAAGGTATGCATTCATTTTATTCTCAATTATGTAATTACACTTAAAAAAGGTAGTATATAAATATATCATTGAATACCATTCCATGTTTTTAATAAGTAATCAATGGCTAATGATTGCCATTTAGGCATTAAACTTAAAGTACAGTAGAAAAAGTTGTTTTTTCTTCATTATCATATATATATATATATATATATATATATATATATATATATATATATATATATATATATATATATATATATATATATATATATATATATATATATATATAATACATAAATAATGCACCTGCCCTTATTCTCTTTCTTAATCATTTTAATTATCTCCCTTATTATGTAGTATAACAAATCAACCAGCAATTGGAATTGACAAGGGTACTGTTATTGATACAACCAAGGTTAGCCTTAATTTCCCTTTTTTAATATTGTGTTTAAAATAAAATTGATTTAAAGAAATAAAAAAAATTTACAGACTTGTTCTTCAGTTGTGCCTTTGTTTAAAAAAGTTTTAAAGTCGAGGAATAAAGTAAAGTGCCCTGTTTGTGGAAAGTAAGTTTCAAAATTAAAGTTTTTTATGTAAATTTTTTTATTGATATAATTTTTAACAGATTCATTAGGTTTTTTTTTTTTTTTTTTAAAAGATTTATATTCAACTTAAAACGACACTTAATAACCAAACACAAATGGGATGAAGTTAAGGCAAAATCTGCTCGCCTTAATTTTGGGCTTAACGCAAAAAGGAAAGTTTTAACCACTACCAAAAGAAAAGCAAAGAGCAAAATTTATAAAAGAAAAATTTGTCCTATGCTCCATTGCACAAAAGAGTTACTTAGACTCGGAAATCATCTGAGACAGTTCCACAAATTGTCTAATTTTGAGACAAAAAAATATATATCTAAAAGTGTAAGTGTTCTTGAAAATTTTGAAAGTGAATCTGATGAGAAATCAAACTCCTCAAGTGACTTTAGCGATAACCCAAGTCTTGAGTGTCATTTTGATAAAGAAATTTTTGTTCAAGGTGAAAATTTTTTAGAAGTAAATTCAAGCAGTGATGAAGACTGGTTAGCTTCAGAATATGTTCAATCTAGATTTTTCAGGCTTGGTCGGGAAGCGGGAGCGATCGCACTCGAATACTGACCACGGAAATTATATTTAGTTGCGAAAAACTGGCCAGCCGTTTTGAGAACATTTAAGTTAATGTACGAAACAAAAAATTTTTGTTTTACGGACATACATGGAAACATAATAAACTTGAATGTTCCAAAACATCTTTTTGCGAAAGAATAAAAAGAATATTCGCGAACACTAAAAACCCGCCAAGTTAACGAAGAAACTAATTCTATTGGTTCAAAAAATACGCTGACTTAGCGAAATAAAGTTCTAGAGTATTCTGTTGAAATGTTTTAGAAACGATTTGTGACGTTTTGAGATTTCTAGCATAAATATATTATTTGTTTACGAAAATAAAAAATTTAAATATATATTAAATTGTCAAAATGTTAAAAGTTTATAATAAATTATAGATTTTATTAGTATATTCTTATTTTTTATTTTAAAAGTATGTATTCCTTATGTGAATTTAATTTTGTTTATCTGTCTTTTATCGTAATGTATCCTTTAAAGCAATTTTTACGATTTAAACAAAGACTTACAAAAATAATTGCGTTTTCAATGAAGTTATAACTGTTATAGTTAATAAAACTAATAACGTAACAAACATATAAGAAGTTTCTAGTTACTAAACAGAAACAACGCGTACAAAGTAACTCGCAGATAAACAAGCACCGCGCCTAAGGTTACGACAGAACACAAATATATATAGAAAATAATTAGATGAAAAAAAAAAGTTACTAGATATTGGTTTACTAACTCTAATTATTTTCGTTTTAGTTGCCATTCTAAAAACTCATTGTGTTTTTTTCTATTAAATAGTAATTAAAATTAAAAAGCCCACTCACTAAACATCACCAGCGATATTGTGAAGCAGTTTCGCTTCCTCATCATAAAGTATTTTTAACCTTAAGTTGATTTCTATATTGTTAATTTAATTTCTATAGTAATTCAATGATTTAATTATTTCATTTGTAAATCTTACTAAGAAGAATTGCTTCAAATATGTTAAACTTTTCAAACTACGCGAAACATAAAATAGGTATTGAAAAAATTAACTTTATTATTTATAAAATAATTTAGCTAAAATAAAACTAAAACTTGCAAACTTTGTTAAATAAGGAATATTTGTTTCCTTTTTAAACAATCGTAAGTTGTTACTTTATATAAAAAACATCGCTTAATAAAAAAAAAAATTATAAAAGAGCGAAGTTTTGAAAATATTTGTTTTAAACGTAATTTATTT
>NC_061167.1:28213133-28238133 GCF_022113875.1 Hydra vulgaris
TTTTTTATGTAGAATTTATTTTCTGAAAATAATTGCGAATACCTTTTTTTACATATGAAGGGTGACTGGGGACGGTCGATCCCTATCTATTCTTTAATCTCTAATTTTAATAATGTAGGGAAATGAATAATTCATTATATACCAGTCGAGATAGATCTAACATAAAAGTACTTTTATGTAACAGTTCACGTGCTTACTATTTTAAAGTTTTATGAAATAAAACCTCGTTGTGATATCCCAGGGATCTTTGTAGTTGTCTCGGGTTTTCTAAGCAGAGAGACTATTTTTGCAAGAGTCTACTCGTTCTTTTTGCATAAAAATATTAGTTTTTTTATTTGTTTTGTGAAAAAAATAGTCAATGATTAAATACGATTGCTTATGAACACTCATACTTGACAATAAAAAGCGTCCACGTTTTATATTCAAAGTTTCCTTAAAAAGTTGAATCGTTCAAAAATTTGAAAATGTGTAGCCCGCATGTTACCAAAAATTTAAGACAAAAAATGATTTTAAGCACCTTAATTATTTTTATTTTTTGTCAAGTTTTATATTTTTGTAAACTAAAAAATGAAACAAAAAAAGTTGTATTCATAGAATGGCTTACTACCGCCAACTTTTATAACTTCATTGTAGGTGGTAATTTAACATACAAAACTTTTATAACGCAAAAAAAAGTTAACCATAACTTTTAATAGATTACTGTGGATTTATCGGATTGTCAAAAAAATGATTTTTCAGTAGTAGTAAAAGTTACAATTATCAAAAAATGATGGAATATCATTATATATTGGGGGAATTTGTTCCTTTTTCAGAAAATATTAAACTTTTTTTCCTAAAACACGAAAATCCCAAAATAACCCAAAAAGCCCTCATGTTACCTTTTGCTACTTGCGCATGCATATATATCTTACTACAGCTTACATATTACAATTTTAATAAATTTTTTTGTTAAATACACATTTTCTTAATATAATTTCATTTAAATAAGTTTCAAAACATATCGGCTTTAACTTTTGTCTCACTAAAAACAACATTTTAAATTTTCACGGCTTACTAGCCGTTCATAGAGATTATAGTAGTAGTAGTAGTAGTAGTAGTAGTAGTAGTAGTAGTAGTAGTAGTAGTAGTAGTAGTAGCAGCAGTAATTAATTAAAGCCATTACAAAAATACAAACTAATTTTTCTTATTTTTGATACAAAGCATCATTAATATGCAGCAACTGATAATTTAAAAACTAATGTTTTATTAAGTTAAATGTTTAATTTAAATTTTTTTTTTTTTAAAAGTTAAATTAAATTTAACAACCATGTTGCAATAAAATTATTAAATTAACAAATAACTAATTAATTTTATACTTAGATTTAGTTACATTAACTTTAAGTAAAAGAATTTAAAAATATATATACTTTAAATCTTATTTAACGATATATTTACTTTATTAAATAAAACTTTAAATTTATTTTGCTTATTAAATGTGTTCGAGTTAAATCAACACTAAAACTGTCAAATAAATAGTAAATAAATCACAAAGGAATTATTAATAAAAGTAAGTTTGAAAGAAACATAATACTTTTTCTTATATTATTGATAAAACTTTGGTAAACAATTTTATTTGAAAAAACTGTTTGTACTGTTATTAATTGTTGTATTGTCATGTCAGTTAAATGTCAAATCAGGTTATCCTGCTACTGGGTAACATGTAACTCAGTACAACCTGCTTTACGTCTTGCTGCCTTATAGGATAAACTTTTTTAGACAAAGGCTAAGAGAAGCCAAAACCGAAATAAAACACCCCCTGCCTTGGTTGAGTAAAGGCTAGAGATAATGTCTCGATAAAAATACTTATCTTGGGCAGATGTTAAGCAAAACCGGCTACTGTCTTGTAAAAGGCCTACTAGGCAAAGAATTAAAGGGTTAACAGATTTTCTATAATTAATTTTCTATAATTAATTCGATCTGTTGAACAACCCCTTCTCTATTAGACTGGTGCAGATGTATTTTTAATACATTGTTTCCAGTTTAAAATGTTTAATACTGGATCTTCTTGACCCAATACATGCTTTGCTTGTGCCTCTAATTTAATACCCTATAAAATGCCTCTATTTCTATACCCTTTATCATTATTTATGACTAGGCAACTCATTCTATTATCTCCTAATAAGAGTGCAGCTCTAAAACTCAGTTTTTTGGTTCTGAGGCCGGCTGGTAGTTAGGTTTCCTGAACTCTCTGGTAGCTCTCAGAGAGATTGATTCCATCAACAGCTGTAAAATATTAGAGTACTAACAGTACCATAATGGGAATGATTGGTGTCCCTGTTTGTACTTTTAGTGCGCATTGTTAAGGCCACATTTGGAGCCCTTTGGTAAGGCTTAAGGTTTAATAATAGTAATGAAGCAATTGTTTGGGCTATTAAATAGTGTACTGTGTAGTATCTGCGCTTTGTGTCAAGTTCTTTAACAAATACAAAATGACTTAAATACCAAAAACTATAAAAAACTTCATGTCATTTGTAGAGTTTTTTGAAATTTTTGGATTTTAAGGATATTCAAATTTTAGTTGCAGATGAAACATGTTATCTATTCAGACTTATTTGCATCAAAAAAAGTTTTGTTTATTTGCTTACCTTCATCACATATTTTGAATAAAAATTTACTTAATTTCAAAATACTGGTTTGTTTTTACTTGACACCAATAAAACCAATACTAAAATTACTGATTGCAATTCATTTGAAACACCATCATCTCAACTAGAACTTCAACATCAACATAAACATCATCTCAACTAGAATTTTCATCAAACACCAGAATCTCAGTGTCTCAACCACTGCCTTTTAACATTTAGCATTAACATACATTAGATAGCATCAGCTCAGAAGTCAACTCTTAAGTCAACTTACCTACAACCGACCTTCAATATTGTAATAACTATATTGATAAATAGCGACACTCTTACTAAATCTTTTATTAATGTTTTCTTGGACTATAATTCACATCTGACTAAGGCTTAAGGTTGCCTCTCTTTATTTTGCTTGCCATTTTTTTACTCCTGACTCCATTCTCTACCTCTACAAATCTCTTAATCATCCTTGTTTCCTAGTTGCAATTTACTAAGCATATTCTAGTTGTAATTTACTAAGTGTATTTTCATGGAAAACAGACAGCCAGAACACTGTAGCCAGGACACTGTAGTAGATAATGGCATAAAACAATTTTGCAATAAATACATATATTGTGTAAATAAATAAAAGTTTTTTATTTATTTACACAATATATGTATTTATTGCAAATATATAGTAAACGTAGTAGATACAGAAAATTTATAACATTTATTAAAAATCAATTTTATTCTTTAAACAAGAACTGGAGTTGTCTGTTATTAATACCTAACATACCTACAATTTTATCCATAAAGTCTATTTTGTTGCACACTTTACATGCACAAAGAGAGAGACAGTCATTTGACATTGTTGACCTGACCCATGTTTTTACACATGCAATATGTTTAATGTACATGTTGTTGCTTTTATAGTTAACAAAACTAGTAGGGCATAACTGACATTTAAATAAAATTGTGTAAAAGGTAATAAATCGATATAATATTGGCTACTTTTGTACTCTTGCGCGTTCCAAAAATCAAACCAAGTTAGTATACTTTATTAATTATGAAATTTTATCTTTAAACTGTTGATTCTTTAGTTTGCACAATTTAAACAGCTAAAGAATTACTATATTAAATTGTGCATTATTGGCTTTACAAAATCTCCAATGAGCCAGAAAAACTAAGTATAGAACAAAAATCATTTGTCTAAAGAATTCTTTAACACCAAAATCCTTTGAACTTTTGCCTAAACACTGTGTTTTTTTTTCCAACCTAGGAAAAAACTAAATTTTAATTTTAAATGATACAATCAAATATTGCTGCAACATCATCTTTGTTAACGTCATCTTTTAGCAAAATCAAGAAATCTCTAACAAATCATAGTAAAAACACTCCAAATACTCCAAATAATAACTGTTAAGTTCCTGAAATACCTGTTCTTTAATCTACTATGACCAAGAATCCAACAGCCTTGTTGGCAGCTTTTACAATGTCTTCTTGAAGAGCTTTTTTTATTGTTGATATAATATTTTTATTTTATTTTATCATTATCTTATTTAATTATTTTATCCACAAATTTTTGTCCACTTTTTTTTGTCAAAGATAATTTTATCTAAGCTCCATTATCTCGGTAAAAACTCTATCAAAAGTCTTCACAATACTCAAACTAAAAACAATACTTTCCGACATTAAAACAGTTTTAAAGCCTTAAGCAATTTTTTTTAACATAAATAGAACTTATTTTTATAATTTGCCAACACCGTACAAATTATAGTAATTAAGTTTTTTCTGACACCATAACAAAAATTTGCTAAAAGATAATTTTATACCGAAAGAGTATCGAATCAGTATCCACAGAATGAAAAAAGTTATTTTTACTAAAATAGTTTGGTATTAACAAACTTTATGGTATGCAGATAAGTAACAAAAAAAAACTTTTTTACTAAATTAAGAAATTACAGGAAGAGAAGGAGGCATAAGTCCCCTTGCCTCCATCGCAGGAACCCATGCAAGTATCAAAACTTTTTCTAGAAAAATTGTTAAAAAGAACGTTGTTTTTGACAATATTTTCAAATTCTATTTTATTATGTATTTAGCTCACTCTTTTATTAAAATGAATGATTATTTTATAAATATCATTTTGTTTTGCGTATCTTTCAATTTTCCTACATTAAAGTTCATTCATTACTCCTTTGCTATGTGAAATTTTTATTCTAACTTGAAAAGTTTAAAAAATTGCACTGATTAATTATTGGGTTGATGGATAATTATCACTGTGTTTTTCATCAGGGAAAGTAGAGTTTTGTTTATTATTTTTGTAATAAAATAACCTTCTCTATTTTTTTAGAAACGTGTTGAAAACCATGGTCATATTTGTCATATGATCTACCACTTCGATCTCAAAAAACTTTTAGGAAATAGAATAATAAGCAAACAATGCCAGTTTAAGAAATGGTTTGCCTGTCTTAAATTAGCAATACCAGTGACAACAGCTGAGGATAAGCCAGGAAGAAGTCAGCCATTGGATTTCAATGGTCAAGCTCTGACAGTTGTAATCTAATGGTTGAAATCTTTCTGGCAGCTGTGGAAGAGGTCATGAATCTAACAACACAAATTCAGGCTGAAAACTTCAATGTCAATCATTTTAATGTCGTTCATCGCCTCGAAAAGCTAGGAAAGGTGTGCAAAATTGCTAGATGATTCATGGCTTCTCTTCAAAAACGCCAAAAGTAAGTATGCTTGCATTTTGTCTGGTGTTTTTTGGCAAGATGCAAGCCTTCTTACTTTTAGTGTTTTTGAAAAAATAATTAAAAAAAATTATTTATACAAGTTATACAAAAAATGTTTGCATAACTTATATAAAAAAATGTTTGTATAACTTATATAAATTTTAAAGTTGCTTTTAAGTTACATAATTTAAATTTGAATGAATAAATCTTCATAACACTTTTATGAAAAAAGATTTCAAATATGCTTTTATCTATTATTTTTGCTTTAAAGGGATCCAAAAGTGCCCAGACAAGTTGTGTTCATATTAAAGAGAATAATAAAAAATTGTTTGATCAGAATTTTATTAAGTCAAACAATTTAATAAAGGTATACCAAGAAAAACAAACTTTGTTGTTTTCCTTGAAGCTTGCCATCTCTGTGTTTGCCAATCTCTCAAAGTCTATAATATAAACGCCGCAATCTACAGACTTTATAATTTATTCAAGCACATTTAATTTTAAAGAGTTTAAAATTTTAAGATAATTTTTTTTTTTTTTTGAATCAATATTGTTTGTTTTTGTTTTGTTTGTCTAATAAATAGGGGTTTATTATCAATCGTGTGACTTTCCTATAAATTTTGAAAGAAGCTAAACAAAAGAATGTCTTTTTATAAAGCGCAAGGACCAAATAAAATTAAGATTTTTATGTTAAAATATAATAAATATTCTCTTAAATATATAAATGTTCAAAAAAGACGTTGATCACCTTATTAAATATTCTGAATTTTTTTTTATTTTTATGTAAACAATGTGAACTTTTTTTCTAGTTTATCTAAGCCGTTTATCATTATGATGTTTTTGTTCTCCTATTAAAATTAAATTTTACAAATTCTTAATTTTTAACCGATAAAGAATTTTGGCAAACAACTTCATTTATTAGAGATATTTGCTGAATTCTTAAATTTATAGATAGAAAATATTTATAGATTTTACACTTTAAAAATTTACAGACATCATTTGTTAGAAATATTTCCTGAATTCTTAAATTTTTAGTTAAAAAATATTTATAGATTTAACATATAACAAATTTACAGACAGCTTTTTATTAATTAAAGCAATAATTAATGTTTTACAGCAATAATTCAAGACAGATGGCAATTAAAATTGCAATGTATTGCAGCTTGCAATAAAAAACATATTTAATAATTCCCAATTTATATTGTATTTAGCAAGTATTTTACATTAAAACTCCTAAATTAATTAATTACAAATCAAAAAACTACCAATAGTGACAATAAAATTTTTTTGATTAAACGATTTCAATTTTTAAATTTATTCGAATTCATTTTTTATTCATTTTTTTGCAATCTTGACCAATAATTGATCAATTTTAAAAATAAAATAAACAATACATGTTTTATAGAATAAAATTCATTAAATATATTTTCGCATAATTAAATAAGAACTTTGAGAATACTTGTATCTGATGAAAAGTTTAGCAAATAAATGCTGTTAATTAAACTTTCATGAGGTTAATTCTTTCGTAAAGATAAAGATTCTTATCAAAAATCTTTATGTTGTGACCGCACATTTTTGTGAATAAAATTTAAACTTCCATAAGGTTAACTCTTTCGTCATCAGCCATTTAAACAAAAAGCTTAACGCACATTTTTTGAATAAAATTTGGATGGCATATTGACAACTAATTAAAATTTGAATAGTTAATCTTTTTAAAAGCATAACAAACTATATATCAATAGAAAGCTAAACAAATAAACTTTTTAATTAAGTAAATTTTTAACAGTATTTTAACAATTGAACAACATTGAACAATAAGAAAAGCAAAGTGCTTAAAAACATTATTTTATAAATAGTAATTAAAACATCAAGTCCAAAACAAAACTCATTTAATGTATAAAAAAAATTTTTTTATTTAAAAGACCTTTTTAATTACTTAGTTATATACTTATACACTTCTATGAGTTAAATTTTACAGTGTTAACGCTGCTTTACTTTAAAACAAAATTTAAAGAAGTATTTTTTAAGCAAGGATTACTCAAGATTTTTAACTTTGTCAAGTGATAACTTTTTATAGCAACACAATATGGCTCTTATTTGTTCTTGATTATGTAATATAACAATATATATAACATATAAAACAATAAATATAACACAAAAATAATTTATTATAAAAATTCTACAATAACATCATTTACTAAAAGTCTTTGGAAACAAAAGTGCTTGAAAAAACTATAAAGTCTGTAGATTGCAGCGTATATTTTGAAGACTTTGAGAGATTGGGTAACGTTGAGATTCGAGTAAAACAACAAAGTTTGTTTTTCTTGGTATACCTTTATTATTTTGTTTTACTTAAAAAAACTCTGCCCAAAAATTTTTTTTTATCATTCTCTTTAATATGAACACAACTTGTCTTGGCGCTTGGGATCCCTTTAATTGTTTTTAGTAATTAATTATATTAATAAAATTTAAAAGTTGTATTTAACATACAAGTTAAAAAAACAACTATAAAAATATTGTGTATTAAAAACTTTTTTTTATTTATAGAATAAATACATAGGTTTAAGTTTTTTATTGAAAATTTAAAACTACAAATTTAAACACATTAAACCTCCATTAAACCAAAGAAAATGGTTTGACTTTAATTACCATTAATGTTATTAAAGATTTTATTCTTAACAAATATTTTGACTATTTTGCAGACAGCAGAGTATAGTGAAATAGGTTTCAGTTTTCAGCAAGTAATCTTCCGTTTATTTATGGACTGAACTGAAGTTTGGTAATTTCCAAAGAGGGAGTAGTATTCCAAAATTAAATTTGTGAAAGATTTTTGTAAATGCAAAAAATATTTATACGGGTTTAGATTGCTTAGTTCATAATGTCTGAAATAGAAAAACCCAAATTGTCATTATAAGTTCATTCAAGGTTAATGTCACTTTTTTAATGATGAAAATTTTTCAGAGGGATTTTAATATTATTTCATTTTAACATGCTCTTTTTGCTTTAAATATTTCAGCTTTTACAGAATAAATATAGCAGTTTATTTTAAGTTCATTATTTTTCCATTTAGTTGAGCAAATGATATACCAAGCGGATTTTTTATCTTGGATTAGGTTTTTAATATGTGGAGTAAAGCAAAGACCATTACTTTTTTGTTGTTTTGTTAGGCGATTTCAAGGAAACAAATTTTTTTTTTTTTTTTTTTTAACATCTTCACTTCCAACAAGGCTGCAAGCAACCACTATAAGAGTTGGAAGTTACTGGAAGAGAAAAGACTAAATCTGTAGAGCAAGATAACGATTGACAGACGACTTAAAAGATTGCAAATTATATGAATCAGGAAAGCAAGATGAAGGAAGCGAATTCCAAAGAACTGATGTTCGAGGAAAAAAACTAGAAGAATAAGAGTTTTTGAAGCACTTAGGAACAGTCACAGAAAAAGGATGAGACTTAATTGAATGGCGAGTAACACGAGAATGAATTTTAGTAGATGGCACAAGGGACGCTAGCTCTTTAGAGCAGTGCCCATTATAGTATTTGTAGAAAAGAGAAAGAGAAGCAACATTACGACGAAGTGACAAAGGTTGGAGATTGGCTGCCAGAGCAGGTCCAACTATGTTTACAATCCGTTTTTGCACCTTGTCTAAAAGAGAAAGAGCATCATTAGAAGATCCGCCCCAGATGTGGCAACAGTATTCCATACAGGGACGGATTTGAGATTTATAGAGATAGAGAATAGAATCTGGAGTAAGAAAGTGTCGAGCTCGATAAAGAGATGCAACCTTAGCAGATGCTAATTTTGCAATGGATTTGATATACGGTTTAAAAGAAAGATCAGAAGTAAGAGTTAATCCTAGAAGATGAATGGTAGATGACTCATCTAGTACATTACCATTCATAAATATAGGAAGATCTAAATTATTACGATAACGATTGGCCGAATAAAATTGAGTTTTATCTGAATTAAAGTTCACCAGCCACTGTGAGCCCCATGCTGTAGCAGAAGTGAGATCCTTTTCAAGCTCAGATACCCCCTCCAAGCAATCAGAGAGTGTAGGCTTCTTATCATGACAAGAGTAAATGGTAGTGTCGTCAGCGAATAATGCCACCTTAGATGTGAGAATATCTGGAAGATCGTTAATGTAAATTAAAAAGAGTATAGGGCCAAGGATTGAACCTTGAGGAACCCCTGAAGTTACAGGATGTGAAGAAGAGTGTTGTCCATCGAGGACAACTTTTATACTACGATTGGAAAGAAAGGACTCAATAATCTTAAAGACGTTACCAGCTACACCATAAGAAGAAAGCTTATGGAGAAGACCAGCATGCCAAACTTTATCAAAAGCTTTAGAAATGTCAAGTGCGATAGCCTTAACCTCTCCACCTTTATCTAATGCACGGTAAAACCTATCGGTTATTACTGTTAGCACATCAGCTGTAGAACGAGAAGACCGAAATCCATATTGATGATCAGAAAGTAAGTTATTTGATTCAAGATGAGAGATTAAGTATTTGTTGATTAAAGATTCAAAAACCTTGCTTATGACAGGAAGGAGACTAATGGGACGGTAGTTAGATGAATCAGATCGCTCTCCGGAATTTTTGAAAATAGGGATAACAGATGCTGCTTTCCAGCATGATGGAAAACAAGACTCTGATAAGCACTTGTTAAATAGTTTAGAAAGTATGGATGAAAGCTCCGGAGAACACCTCTGCAAGACTACAACAGGAATGTTGTCAGGACCACAAGCTGTTGAAGAGTCTAAGCAGGAAATTACTTTAGATACAGAAGCTGAAGTGATGCGAATGTCAAGCAAGGGATAAACCTGTTTGACGGCTATGTCAGGTAAAACGCAACTGGTGGAATCAAGAGATGATATTGATGAAAAGTTCTTAGCAAACAATTCAGCTTTGTCTTTAGGTGAGGTGACAAAGTCTGAACCATACAAGAGAGAAGGAATAACAGATTTGCCCTTATTATTGATACTGTTAAAGATTCTCCAGAAGTCTCGAGAGCCTAATTTTTGTGATGAGATACGAGATTTAATGACCTGAGAATAGCGAGCTTTGGCGTCAGACAAAACCTTTTTACAATGGTTTCTGGCGATAGTGAACAGATGCCTGTTTTCTGGAGAATTGTTTTGCTGATAGATATGGAAGTAACGGTTTCGATTAGAAATTGCTGCAGCGCAATGTGAGGAAAACCAAGGAGAAGAGTGAGGCTTGACCTGGAATCGTCGAGAGGGAATAAAAGATTCCATGCCAGCCTGAATCCACGAAGTTATGTAAGAAGCACATTTGTCAGCAGGAAGACGAAAGATTTCTACCCAAGGGCCATCACGAAGAAAATCACGGAAAGAGTCCCAGTCAGCTTTAAGGTAGTTGTATGTGGTACGATGATAGGGGGATTCTGATGAAGTAGAAGAATTTGATAATAGTTTTAGAGAGATCAAACCGTGATCAGAAGTACCTAAGGGTGAATGTGGAGAAATTGAGCACTGACTAGGATCCAAAACAAGACATAAGTCGAGTAGAGAAGGTAAATGATTAGGGTTGTCTGGAAAACGAGTTGGAAAGTTGACTATTTGAGTTAGAGATTGAGAAAGGCAAAAGTTGAGGGCCTTAACGCCAGCAGAGTCACTGACACTAGAGCCAAGCCAATCGGTGTGATGGGCATTAAAGTCACCAACAACGACGATATTGGCCGATGGATAAAGAGAGAGGGCTTGGTCAATTTGATCAGAAATAACATCAAAAATAGTGCAATCTTGGGATGAAGGAGAGCGATATAGAACAAAGAGAAAGGCGATAGAGTGAAGTTGTGCTAAACGAAAGCACATAAATGAATAGTCTGTAGATTCAAACCTAGTTTCACGACAAATGGGTGAGTTCTTACGAATGTAGATGCCCAGGCCAAGCATGTGATTATTGGAGTCTTTACGAATTAAAGGAAGATAACCATCAACACTAAGATCACAAGATGGGACAGCCGAACTCAAATTAGTCTCACAAAGAGCAAGTAGGTCTGGTGAACTTTGCAAGAGATAAGACTCAACAGAAGAAAAGTTACTTCGAAGACCACGAATATTAGTAAATGATAGGTTTAGAGAACTTGGTGATGACGATGGAATTTGTGTTTTTTAGTTTTAGGTACTTTAGTCATTTTAAATTTATAAAGAACTTGACTCAAGTATAGATAGTACTCAGTACACTATTTAACAACTAAGCAATAGCCTCATTACTATTAATAAACCCTAAGCCGTAACAAAGGGCTCCAAATGTGGCCTCTGCAATGCACACCAAAAGTACAAACAGGGACACCATCCATGCGCAACATGGCACTGTTAGTACTCTGATATTTTTCGGCTGTTGATGGAATCAGCCTTTCTGAGAGCTACCACAGAGTTCGGGAAACCTGACTACCAGCCGGCCTCAGAACCATAAAACTGAGTTTTAGAGCTGTACCCTCATTAGGAGATAATAGAATGAGTTGCCCAGTCATAAAAATAGAGACACAAGCAATACCCACGCATTGAGTCAAGAAGATCCAGCGTTCAACATCCTAAACTGGAAACAATGTATTAAAAATACATCTGCGCCAGCCTAATAGGTGAGGAAGGGGTGCGAGGCTGGTCAACAGATAGAATCTGTTTACCCCTTAAGTCTTTGCCTAGGAGGCCTTCTACAAGACAGCAGCTGGATGCATGTAACATCTGCCCAAGATGAGTATTTTTATCGAGACACCATCTCTAACTTTGAAACAAAATTAAAATTTTTAAAAATATAAACTAAAATAATATGTGAAAAGATAAATTATCACAAAATGAAACAGTTTTTGAGATAACAAAAGTTCAAGTTAACCAGTGGTTAACTTGAATTGAAAACTGGGAAGTATTAGTAGCTTTTAAAAAACTGATAATAATTTATAGTTCTTTGTTGCTTTTTTTTTTTTACAGTTTATTAAATACCATTTTTAATAAATTAGTTTTACTGGTAATTTGAACAAGCAAATTTATTCAAAAACAAACTAATTAAAACATCTAAAAATGTTTTTCAGTAACAAACTTTTTTTGTCTAAAAGACGTTTGCTTAAACAGAGTGAATTATCTTTTTTTTTTATCAATAGGTAATTACATAGTACTAAAGTGGTATTTTACTTTAAATGCTCTAGATGTTTTTTGCTGTTTTTGTTTAAGTAAGTAAAATAAAACTCAACTTAAAAACTACATTAAGTTTAATAAAAGAATATTGAACTTTAGCATTAAAAAACTAGCATTTTGTGCAGACTTTATTTTGTCCGTGGGACTGAAATACACAGGTGTTAACGCAGTAATACATTATATTGATGTGTGCATCAATAGAAGTATAATTTTAAACTTGCATGATATAATTTATTACAAGACAATGTTTTTGTAACTCTTATAAAAGAAGTTATTCAACATTTTTATTTTGAATCAATACGTAATCGTTTAAAAAAAATTATAAACTATTAACATCCTTAATCATTTAAAATCATTTAAAATAAAAGATATTTTAAATTAACAAGAACTTATTTAACATTCTCAACAATGTTTCAAAAATTATTTAAGAAAAAAAATTCTTACTATTATTTCCATTTGTTATTTTAAAATCTTTGATAAAGCCATCCTGTTCAGTATTCCATGGATTTGCAGCATACACCAAAACATTAGAAAAAGATTGTGGCATTGTGTTTTCAATGCTAAAAATCATTAATTCATTAAAATACACAGTGTACATATAAGTTTCATTGAGTTGAGTTTGCGATATTTTTATGCTTGACCACTCATTCAGTGGCAGTGGTTTAGTATAGATGCAATAGTTTTTATTTCCATTAATTGCAGAAGTAATTTGCAATATACCTTGGCCATTATCATCTACAAATATAGCAGGAGTTCTTGATCCATATTCTTCAATATCCTTTCCAGTAGTCAAGTGAATAACACTTTTCCAATTTTGGGAAAATGTCTTTGGTTTTAATTTAAAAGAAACTGAATATTCTTTTTCAAGTAATGGTATGGATGTAATCAAGTTATCTTTGATTAAAATATGCCCTTCTACTTTTACCAAATCTACAGCTAAAACATTTTTTAATAAATTAAATAATATTTATATATAACATATAAATTGATATGTTTCTTGCTTATTAAAAACTATTTATTTACTTGTTAAAAAATTATTTCTTTCTTGGAAATTTTAATTTTTTTATTTTCAATGTATTTATTTGTAATTAATAAATATTTTAGTAAATAAAAAACTTTATAAATTATTTACCTCATTTATAATACTTTACCTTAAAATGAAAAAATAATAACCTGTTTTGAAAAAACTTGAAAACTATTACCAGGAAAATTTAGTTTAAAATATTAACGGGTTTTCTTTGATTTTTTTTTGTAAAATTAACTTTAAAAAAATTAATTTTTTTCAAAGTTAATTTTTTAAAGTTTAAACTTTATTAAAGAATTTATTATAAAACTAAATCTTTGGATTTTTTTTCTACAACTTTTTTTCTGATTTCTTTTTTTTTTCTGTTGCATTTTCATGTTAAAGCAGTTTCTGATATCATTTCTTCTTAAAATGTTAAATGTTAAAAGGTTCAATAAAATCTTTGTACAGAAGATATTACTTGTAAGCCCTTATTTTTCTCAATTTAACTTCTCTGATAAAATAGTATTTTTTTGGTTTAACTCACACTCTTTCTTTGCTTTATTTTGCTCTGCTAAACTGATTTGCTACTGTTGGATGATTTGTTAAGTAATTGTTTAAAATTATAGAATACTGAAGCATAATATTATCTCGTTATAGTTTATTTTGATTAAATTTTTGTAGTTATTAGGGTGCTTGCAAAAGACCTTCTCACAGAGCACTGCAGAAGAATATTTAGCTAGGAAGTTCACACTACCTTCTTTACCAATGTCACTTATTGGGCTAGAGCTGGCGCTGAAACTCGGGCCTCTGGGTTCTGAACCAGAGCTCTAACCACTGTGCCACATGCATTCATTGAATTATTAGATTCAATTGTGGTAGTGGTGTAGTGGTATAGTTCTGAGTTCGATTCCTACCACATCCCTGGTAGTACCACGCTTATCTTGTTTCTTTGTGCAGCAACCTTGTTCATCAATATTCGTGTTTCGGAGTTATAGAGTTGAGAGAGTGATAACCACAAGTAGCCTTCTCATCTGTAGTGGCCTTCTCGGCCTTGGGGAGGTGATTTAGCAAAAATAAAAAAAAATTAAAAAAAAATAATATTGCCTTTAGTTTTATTGGCTTATAACAAATTGCATTATCTTTTATGATGTGTGAAGAGGGTTTAAAAAAAACTTTCATGATTTACATTTTTTTACTTCATTAGGAGCAATTTTATCTTAATTAAAAAGATCTTTTTTGATAACTACAAAATTAATATTATTTTTTTTTGGTAATAAATACTGTTTTTTGTATAGATCCGAATTTTCTAAGAGCATTGTATATGTATAAAATGATTGCTTGATCAGTCTAATAGAGTCAAGTAGGTTTTGGACAAGCTGGCAATATAACTGAAAAAAATGTAATTTTGAAAAGTCAGGAAGGTATTAGAAGCTTTTGAAGACTAATACTTAACAAGTAGGTTCCTTAACTGCAGTGCTCCCCACTTCAGTCAAGCAAGATACTCAATTTTTTAAAATTGTTGTGACAACACTCTGTAACTTTAAACTAAAAACCTTGATTAACAAGCCCCTATAACATTTTAAAGTTATGTTACATATTGTAACGTAAACAGGATTTATTATGTCGTGTGCTAAATGTCTGTTATTTTTACGTAACATTTTACATAACAATACGTAACACTGTAACATAACGTTACATGCATAATGTCCGTTATTTTTACATATTCAAGACTTAACATTGTAACATAACGCTACATGAAAAACGTTATGTAACAACACGTAACATTTTGACCTAATGACACGTAACACCATCATCTATAGTATCTATCACTTTTTTTGTTTTTTGTTTTTTTATATGTACATTTATAAATATAAAGAGAGTGCAACTATATATGAAAAGAGTTATATGTAGAGAGAAAGAAGGAGGAAATAGTGAAGTCAAATCAGAAAGTGTAGACAGATATTGCAAACTATACACATATTTGGCATTGGCTAATTGATAAGTGTAATGAATTAGATTATTTCATAAGAAAGGTTGACATTTTGAACACATTTTTGCTTGTGGGTTAATAAAAACATGTAAAGTATTACGCTTGTAATACTTTACATGTTTTATTATTGACAAAAAAAAAAAAAAAACGTAATGTAACGTAACAAAATGGAGATATGAGATGTAGTTTAAATACATCTCAAATATAGATTTTTTATAAAGTTTTGTCAAATATAAAGTTTTGTTTTAGTCTATATACAAATATAAAGTTTTGTTTTAGTCTATACTTTTTATAAGTTGCACTTTCATAAGTTAAAATAAAATAATTGAAATGTAACTTTGCGAATTGAAACTTTTTATTTACAGTTAAAATAAAGGATGATAATTAGCTATTTATAAAAAAAATTAAAAGTTACAAATGTCTCGACAAACGCATTGTTAAATATTATAACTGATGAGTTACAGTATTTAAAGGAATTGTTTTATTTATAATATTATTTATATGCTTTATATATATTATTTATGTATTTGATTATTGAAAACGCAATAACACGTTTTTCAAAACTATTGTAATTAAAAAAAATTAAAAAAAAAATTAACCCACGCTTGTGGGTTTGTTTTTAAAAAAGACTTCCTAAAGGTAAATACAACTTTTAAAGCTTTAAAAGTTGTTTTTTTTACCTAAAACTAAAAAAGTACATTTATAAGTTAAAATAGCTAATGGTACTTAGGTAATCTAAGGTACTTTTTACCTTTAAAAGTGTAACCAACCAAGACATAGCATAACGCAATACATTTAAGAATTTAAATGTAATTAAAATGTTACAAATATAATTTTTTTTTTAACATTAAAAAAATCTATGTTTGAGATTTATTTTAGTTACGTCTCAAATCTAGATTGAGTTACGTTATGTTACGTCTCAACTGGTTACTCTTAAAAAGTTATAAAAATAAACAAATGAGACGCAATGTTGCGCATTTACACTTTTTTGTGTGTGTGTGACAAAGTAACAATTTGAGACGAAGCTATTTTACAATAAAATTAAAATAAAAGATAGTATATAGAATAACAGCAATAGTAAACAAACTATTACTGCATTATCAAGTTTATTTACTTAATGTTTGATTAAAAAATATAAAATGTAGCATTGTTACCAATTATAACCGATTGAGACATTACGTAACTTTAAAATGTTATAGGTTAAGGCCGCCACGAGGGAAAATAAGTTGAGAAATCATGGCTGTTTCATTCAATATAAAAGCAAGCCTGACGTCACAAGAATTTTTGTGTTTTTTTTAAAAAAAAAAAATTTCGGCATAAAAGGTATAAAAATTTACTAACTTTAAAATAATATAATTTTTTTTCTATAAAAAAAATTATAAAAAATTATATTATTTTTTCTTCTTCAAATTAAAAAAATATAAAAGGAATATCTTACTTTGTTTAATAAATATTTCTATTAGACGAAATAAAAATAAACATTGTTAAAATATTTTAAATGATTTGGGATCACTTTTGTGTTTTTGGCGATTTTAATGAAAAACCTGTCTTAGCCCAATCAAGATTTGATAACAGCTACATGGTTGATGGTTGAAATTTGGAACATTTATCCATGAATGTCTATTCTATCTGATTTTTGGTGATCGTAAATAATTTTTTTAGCAAAAATTAGTTTTTAATGCATTTATATTTTTGTTTTTATAACTTTTATATGTAAAATATAATTTTTTTGTAACAATCACCAAATAAACAAATTTTCAATCCTTTATGCACACGAAAATCCAAAAATTGTTATTTATACCTCTAGCTATGTTACCAAATATGTCTTTAAACTTGGCTGGTTTACAATATTTTGTCTATTTTTATGCGTATATTTTTGTTTACTTTTTAAAACAATCACGTGACCTTTAATATTTTACAAGTAAAAAAGTAGCAATTTGCTTTACTGACATAAATATTGCCTTTTTCAAATAAGAACCAAGTTTAAATAAATTTCTTTTTAAATTAAAGTGGTCTTACAATGTGTATATTTAATGATAATTATCTAAAATATATTTTTTTAATTTTTTTTTGATAAAAAGTTACAACAAATTACTAAAATTTAGCCAAGCTCATCATTTGGCGTATTTTATCTAAAATCGAAGAAAGTTTTTAATCATTCATTTAATGTCACATGGTAAAACATTTTATTGGTGTAATTATCCTTTTTACAGAACAAAATTATCTATAATATTAAAAAAATTTAAAAAGTTTTAGTAACACCTATTAAGAGGTTATTTTAAAAAAAAAACAAGAAGTCGTAAAGCTCACTTTGAAACAGCTGTGAAATAGAACAGTGGGGACTTTGATACTTACAAAGTGAGCTACTAATCCACTAGCATATGGTAAAATAATAATAACTTTACATAATGACATTAGAAAAAAAACTTTTTTTTCAAAAATCACCTCTTCTTCTATTCTTTAATGATAGTAAATCCAACTTTTTTATCTCTCTTCCTAACTGTATACATATGTATTATTATATGTATGTATGTATTAATATTAATTAATTACTAATAAAATATTTTTATATAACTAGTAAAAGAAATGAAATTATGAAATGCCTAAAAGATATTGTTCTAAAACTTTTTTAATATTATTCTATATGTAACAAACTCTGTGATAATCGAACTCAACACAAATTATCTTTTGAAAGCTGGAAATATGACTTTAAAGCAAAGATCCATGAAAGTTTTTTTTTCAATATTATTCTCCTTGACTAGTCTGATCCACAAATTAATATCAAAGGTGAAACAAGTATACAAACATTCTTTAATAACCTTATCTATTCGAAAATTAAAAATATATTAAAAATTTAGGGACCCTTTTGAAAATTTAAGGAGCTTGTATTTTTGTTTTTTTAATCATACCTAGTGAAAAAAATGGAAGATTTTTGGGTCCTAATGGCAAGATTTTTTTTTGGAGGGAGAGAAAGGAGGAAGGGGGGGTGGAAGTCAGACCCATTAGCCACAGCATGGCATGTTGAGTCTAAAAAGCGAAATAAAAGTTATTAACTATATAAAAGTTTATTACTTATACTATATAAAAGTTTCAAAAAAATATTTTTTATAAAAACACAAAATGATATTATTAGGTAAAATATTATTGCGTAAACATAGAATTACTTGAGCAGAAAACAAAATTGGTGCAATATTGTTTGTAGTTTTTGCTAACAATATAGTGCCAATATTACTTGCTGCTCATTATGAAATAAATATAACTAGCATGGAGCAATTTTATAGCACTATAAAAATAAGTATAGCCAAAGGCAATGTTAAATAGTATAAAGGTTTAAGGATAACCAAAGGCAATATTAAACTCATGGTTTAGTATTATGATTCTTTTTTTTTTTTAGCAACTTTACATTTAATATAGTTTGATCGTAGGAATAGTAAGACTGCCTTCTTCTAAATGACAAAATGTGATTTACTATTTTATTATGCCTATCGCCTACAATCTTAAGTGGTCTCATAAAATGTTTTCTTCTCATATTTTTTAGTCATATATATCAATAAGTTAAAAAATCTAACAGTAATAAGATTTTAAAAAGAACATTTTTTACACAATGTCTTTTTCAACGACCAAATTTATTTTGTTTCTATATAACATTCATGTATATTGAAAACACTGTGTCTGTAATTGAAATACTTTTTAATATTTTGACTCAACTTTTATTTTTTTTCCGATCTATATTTGTTGATCCCAAATATAAAAAGAAAGTCACTAAAACAAAAAGAAAGTCACTAAAACACAATCAAACAAGTTGAAATTTATTATTATTTGTTAGCTGAAACTATAATCTTTGCTTGGCTTATACGTTTGTGAACTTTTTATGTTAGTATCTATTATAAGTCGAGTTAGAAGAGAATTAAACTTGATTCAGTTACAAATAAGATCTGTTTTATTTTAGCTAAAAGTTTATATTATTAATGAATTTGTGATTCTTTTAACCATTTTTTCACTTTATTAGTAACTTCAATAAATTTATCATTAGATCCTAAGATCACATAACAAGAGATATTTCCAAGTAAGGATTTTGCCTTTTTTATATTGTAAACAGAAAATATGCTGTTTTTATATTGTGTGTATGTGTGTATATATATATATATATATATATATATATATATATATATATATATATATATATATATATATATATATATATATATATATATATATATATATATAATTTATATATTAGTGTCTCCCAAAAACACATTTTTTTATAAATTTTAATGTGCTCTCAACTGATCCCCATTCTATAAGTCCTAAATAGCTACAAAAATCTTATTTTAAACTTTTTAATGACTAGAAGTGATAAGTGCAAATTCTGAGTTTTACGGTTTTGTACACATATGTGTATTTACATAAAAACAGCGCTACCTAGTATTTCAATGTTTTAATATGATATAATAATTGGTACACAAATAATTCCCATAGGACATAATTAAAGATTAGCATCATTCTCTATGAACATTGTTAGTGATTGATATAACTCCCTCTGGATAATATTATTAGTTGGTATAATTCCCCATGGATTGGTTCACAAATAACTTTATTTAGAAATTTTTTTTGAAGAAAAAAATTTCTAAATGGAATTATTTGTGCACGAAGGAATTCTAACTTGTGCATGAAGAAATTCTTGTGTAAACAGTTATAAAAGCCATAACGGTAAACTTAGATAAAATATGATACAAGAGGGAATAACGACTTCATAGATTTTTGATGCAAATGTAAAATTTAGTATAAATTTAGTTTATACTAAATTTTACACTGATTATTTTGAAATTCATATAAAAATGGGTGGAACAGCTAAAAAAAACAGAAGATAATGGGACAGAATGAGAAAAAACAGAAAAAAACAGAAAGGTTGAGTTATATTTACCTATTGAAGTACCTACTGAGGGATTTACCTGAGACAGCTTCCGTCTAATAGTGATATTCTAAGATACTATCAATTTATCCTTTGCGAGTCACAGGTTAAATACAAACCCACTTCTACTAATGTTAGTTGCAATTTGAAATCGAAATCCAAGGATCTTGTTTGTGAAAATGGTGTTTGTACAGATCCTGATAATTCTTGCTCTGTAACTAGGATTAAAAAAACTTGGGATAATGCTGAGTTAGGAAAGAAATTTGTGATTTCTGGGTATAATATAAAGACCAAAATCATTAAACTTAATTTAAAATACAAGAAATTAATTAAATTGTCTTCTCTAAACTGGAACAGCAGCCTTGATAAGCAATCAAAGTTAGAGAAAGATTTTCTCACAGAATCCTATCAGTTTTTTGACATCTCGACTAAGAATTTTGAAAAAGATATTCTTGTTGATAGATTGGGAACAGATGACGCCAAGCTGGAAGATATAAAGTTCATTAAATAACACTTTTTTTAGTAGTGAGATTTTCTTTCCAATTTAAAGTAACTTAAGTAACAGCATATTATTTCCATTAAAATATTTACATTTAACTCTTTCCATGGATTGATCATCTTCCAAGAAAAACAAGAACAATTATTAATGTATTTATAAATGTCTTAATAAATTTAAATAATTATTAGTTTTTATGAGAACCAGAAGTTGGATAGTAAAGGATATATGGGAACAAAAGTCGATGGAGACTACAGTAGGAGAGTACTGGATGCAAACAGGAGAAAGAACAAGCTAGATAAGTTGAGAGAGAAAGAATTAGAGAGGCAGAAAAATGTAAAAGATATCAATGATGTTTTGTTGTCACATTACTTTATGACAGAAGAGATTCAATTCAGAGTAAGGAAAAAAAGTCAAACGAGGACTCTGAAATCAGCAAGGAAGAAGATTTCCTGGGTAACATTCGGAAATGCAGCTATAGTATTATTTTAATAACATAGTTGTAATTTTTACAAGCTAAAGCTGTTTTATTGAAAAGTGCATCATTGTAAATAGGTAGAAAAATATAATAAAATGATACCTATGTACAATTCTGGAAAGAGGATAAATCTAGCAGTGAATGTTGTAAAGCTCATTGAATGTACTGCTATTCCAGCAACAAGGTTTAATGTTGGTGTACAACCTCATCTGGCAATTTTAAGTGAAGTATTTAAAGCTGGAGGTATAGAAATTAATGATATACCGCTTTCACGAAGCACACTTCATAGAAAAAAGTTCAAATATCTACAACTTGAAGAAAACTTGAAGTGGATTTCAATAACTAATCATCTTAAAGGCCGACAGCTTATTCTTCATTTTGATACCAAACTATTGGAACAAAATACCACTGGGCTTAATATTATACAATAAAATTGAGCAACTTGCAGTACCAGTGAGTTCCCTGGATGACAATACCATGGAAGACCATCTTTTAGGTGTAGTTCAATAGCATTCTTCAAAGGGAGTTGACTAAGCAGAAAAAGTCCACAATCGCTTAGAAAATTATGGATGTAAAGAGCAGATCATTGGTATATGCTGTGATACAACTGCAAGCAATACAGGTGGAGTCAATGAAGCAGCCCAAATCCTTACAGATATTTTGAAATTACCAATGTTGTGAATAATGTGTAGGAGACACATTTATGAAGTACATGTATCTCATTATATGGCTGCTCTTACTGGTGAGAAAACTAATGATCCAAGAAGAGCTCTTTATGTCAAGCTAAAGAACAAGTGGCCTGAAATCTGTGAGAAAGTTAATGAAGTAAAAAATTTATGTAAATTGGACTGGCAAAGAGATGATCTGAAGATTGGCTCTGTTCTTTGCACAGTTACAGAGGAAGCTAAGTTATTTTTGACTAATGCAACTACTAATATGGTGTTTTCAAGGAATGATTATGGTATAGTTTGTACGCTTGCCTCCTTCTTCCTTGGAGCAGAAGTAGCTCTTGAGTTTAAAGAGCCAAATGAATTTCAGTGTTGTAAACCATCAATTGTACAAATTGGAGAGACCACAGAACTCAAAGTACAGAGGCTGAGTGGGTGGCACACCCTTGGGATATCATACTTTCAGTGCTTGGATATTCAAGCACTGAAAGTGGTATTATGTGTCTTTTAATAGTTTTTTAGCCAATCAAAATATTAATTTAAGTATGAATAAATTTAAGTATTATAGATTCTGGTCAATACTAAAATTTACTTTTTTTTAATTCAGGATTAATTATCTAATTTCTATGACTTTTTTATTACATACTTTACATAATATGTCATGCAAAAATTAAATGTATAAAAATAAAATTTTTATAAAGAAAGTAAAAAATCTTTTGTAATTTTAACAGATAAAAGTGAATTCTATTATTATTATTATGTTATGATGCATTTTTAGGTTACAATTAAAAATTATAATTTAATCAGCTACAAAACTAGCTTGCATTGGTGAAAATGATTTAATTAAATGTGAAGTAAACTAATCAAGCCAGAACAGATGGAGTTATTTGTTAAGTGGGCAAAATATGGGAACTCTAGCTTGCCTACCCTATAAAGGGTAATCAAAAGCTACAAGTACCCTATGTAGACTACTTGTAGGGTAGGGTACAAACAGGCTATAGCCTATTTGTATGAGCACCTCTCATAGATAAATTCATTGTTGTTGTTTTTTTTATTTATGGCATTTTGATTTTTCAGTGCTTGTTTATCTGAGTGATTTCAAAGTAAACAGTGCTGTCTCAGTGGATTCAATTTCTATTACTGCTTTTTAAAATCAATTTATTACTACTTAATATTTTTTGTAAACAAATAGATTCAAAAAACAAAAATAGAAACATGCTTACTGTCATTTCCATTTATAATTTTGAGATCTTTAATAAAACCAACTGCTCCTATCCACCACGGATCTGTCCCATATACATCGACATTTGAAAATATTTGTGGATTATTATTTACAACACTTGCTACAGTTTGTCCATTTAAATAAACTGTATATATATAACTTCCGTTATTTTGAACTTGTGATATTTGTACACTTGACCACTGATTGAGCGGTATTTTTGACGTATGTACAGCATAATCAAAATTGTTATTTATTTCAGAAGAAATGTACAATTCTCCTGCAGGTTCAATATATACAGAAGGAATTCTACATCCATAACATAAGTCTACTCCAGTGGTAAAATGAATAACATTTGAAAAGCCATTGTATGATATAGGTTTAAACTTAAAATACACTGAATACTCTTTTTGCAAATATTTTAATGTAGCAATTCGTCTGTTCATGTTCAACACTATAACTATTAAATATACAAATATATATCAATATATGATACATGATAGATAAATTTATATAATATAAATCCAATTTTTAAAATCCAACTAATATAGATGTGTGTGTGCGTGTGTGTATGTGTGAGTGTGTGTCTATATAAATAGAGATTTACACTAGATTTTTAGATGTTTGAGTTTTGATACTTATAGGCATTGTGCAAACTCCAAACTTTTGTATGTTCATGCTTATATCAAATTAGAATGTTTTGTAAAGAATTGCGGTGATTGAAGCTTGGAAACAAAACCCTAATTTTTGGACCCACCCAGCCCTTAACATGGGAGCAATGAGTTTTTAAATTATTTAATTTACTATATTTATCTAAATTTATACTCATCAACAAATTTCAAATTTCACGCAATAATTTCTTATTTTTCGAAAATTATGATCTTTTAAAGTTTTAACCCCCCCCCTCAATTTGAGGGGGCTCTAAACTTTTCAGGATCATAAATCTCTAAGAGATTAGGATTGGGTGGGGTAATTTGGGTATAAAAAGCACTTAATTGCAAATATTAAGTTATGCTACTTAACTTTCTTTGAAAAAAATAAAATCTATTTTTGTCCATCTTAGCATTGTGACCTTCTAGAATAGTTTTGTATAAGATTGGTGCTCATAAGCTTATTAATAAAAAAATTCAAACCGTTAGTTATAATATACTCAAATTAGCCCATGGATGGGGTAATTAGGGTATAATAAATGTTTTTTCAAGTAAAACATGCTTTTAACAGCTGTTATACCTAATTTACTTAACTTAGTTTGATTGTAGGTAGTATAAATAGAATATTAGATGCAATGAAAAAGTCGTATTAAAATTTTGTTTAATAATATTATTAAACATTAAAAATATTTAAAAAACATTCCATTAAAATCAGGAACAGGAAAATTTCTATGATCTTTTCTTTTTCAAATCTTTCTCCTGTTGAATGTTAAGATCCAATGCTGTAGGTAGTATTTTTAGTATTTGCCTTTTTTAGTATTTATCTTGTACATCTTTTTTTCTTTTTCTTGTTTCTTTTTACCTCAAGCTTTCTAGTAATTGATCAGTTGTAAGAACTTCTCCACAATTTCTTTGTGCCCTTCATCTCTTTGTCTTGGAATTTTTAAAGCTGTATGCACATCTTTAGGTTGATCAGGTGGAGGTGTAGTTATAATTGCATTTCTTACCTTTCTCATTGGTGATATCCTAGTAGATATTTGAATTGCTTAAGAATTTCATGACGCTTCCAATATTATTCAATTGATTAGTTTCCTG
>NC_061167.1:28243133-28280633 GCF_022113875.1 Hydra vulgaris
TTTTCTATTTTCCATTTTTTTTTTTTTTTTTTAGTATTTATAATTTATTTTATTAAATTTGAATTAATTTTATTATTATTCATAATTTTAGTAATTTATTTGATTAAATTTAATTAAAATTCTTTTAAAAATTTAAAAACGCTACATTTTACAATTTTTTTTACTGATAAAATTTCCAAAATTTATGTTAAAGTAAAAAAAAAATTAATAAATTTAATTCAAGTAACTTTAAAATGTTCACATTACATATAACTTCATTTTAATTCCAGTTAAGTTTCAGGTAAGTTCCAGTTCCAAATACTGGTCTAAATAATATGCTTTTGTAATTAATAAATGACGTCATACAAAAAAGTTCTTTCAAACTTGAGTTTAAATGTTGTTTGGGTTTTCGCTTTGCCGTTAAGTTTTATGGGGTAGAATTTATTTTATAAAACAAACCAAACTTTAAACCGATTAAAAATAACGCAATCAATAAATAAACTCTTTAAAAGCCCAACTTATATTTATTTTGTTTTAAAAACAAAACTAATACTTGTGCTATAGATATAGATACGTAAATTTTAAAATTATACTGATAATTGTTAAAAACAAGTTCTGCTAAATCTTATAACTGAATAACTTATAACTGCTAACATCTTATAACTGAAAATACTATTTTTCTTTTTGGATTTAGTAAGAAATAGTAAATATACTTTAGGTTTCACAGTACATAAAAATATTTTAATGGAAATAAAAAAAGCCGTAAAAAGGGGTAATCTTCAATTAATTACAATTTTTAATTTAATCAAAAGCCAGTAAACGCAAAGGTTTTTTAAAAAGGGGAAAACCCTATCTAACTGTGTAGAAGTACACTTTAATCCCTTTAAGAAAATCAACCATAAACAAGTGTCCACTCATTAAAAAAAAATAACCGTAAAAAGAATGTTTTAAAGAAAAAAAATTAAGCTTAAAATTTAAACTGTAAATAAGTATAAGATTTTAAAACAAGGAAATTGTTTTTTAATCGATATTTAAATTTAATTTATAACTTTTTTTTATAACAATATTGTTTAATTTAAAGATATTTAAAAGTTGTTTAATTTAAAGATATTTAAAAGACTTACAATAATTTATAATGTATTTTTGAATTGAATTGCAATAAGGTATTTTAAAATACTCAACTGACGGAATTAAACTTTTAACAATGTAAATATCTTTTTTTAATAAAGTTATATTAACTCAGGTTGCGCTTTTCTGTTACGCATCAAAACCTCATTACAAGGCCTGACATTATTACAACTTTAGTTCCTATGAAAGCAACAGTTGAAGCACTTTGTTGCCGAGATTCTAACCTATTTACAGATGACATTGCTATTAATTTTATGCTTACAAAATTAAAAGATGCTGGTAATAACACAAGCAAGGAAAGGCGTACAATTTAATGGCTTAATGGCTCCAAATGAATGACTTAATGATTAAAGAGCCTTTAATGGCTCGTATACATGAACCAAACATGCTTGGTTATTTAATTGAAAAATAAAATTGTTTTTTAATTTAAAATGTTTGGGATAAAAGAGCATACCAGATAAGTTATTTTTGCACATTTTTAGTTATCTTAAAAACCAGTTGCGACAGAACACACATAATAGTACAACAAAACTAGTCCATCATAGCTATAGAAGAAAGTTTGTGGATTGCCTTAATGATCAATCATTATCTGTACCAAGAAAGAAACTATGATTTCATTTAAAGAGGTATTTGATTGAAAATCAAAATGTTTTATATGTACTAAAAAAGTAAACCACAAACATTCACAGATTGCTAATGTTGATTCCATACCATTGATTAACAAAATGAATGAATTTTCTATGAATAGAGAGGATGATTGGGGAACTGCTGTACATTCTCATTTGATGTCTTGTTATGATCTTGTAAAGGAAGAAGCCATCTATCATATTTTGTGTATGAAAAACTTCAGGCTTAAAACTAAAAGTGATAACCAACGCGGACGCCCATTAGCTCTCACTATGTTTGAAAATTTTGAAAAATTCTGTCTCTGGTTGGAGGAAGGAACTGTCTACAAACTTTATAACTTTTCTGATATGCACATTAAGATGAAAGAACTTAGTAATGGTTATCTGTATTACTCAACAAAATCTTTAAAACAAAAATTACTTAAACATTATGGTGATCATATTTTTATGGGAGAACTCTCTGGTCAATCTAATTTAGTTTGTATGAATGTATCATTGGATAATCTATAGAGATAATCTTGAGTAATAGATTTTAGAGAAAATCTGTTATTTGATCATGCATGGTCAGGATGTGACTGGGAAAAGGAAAACCTATTTTTTTAAAGTTACTGAAAAAATCGAATAATATACAATCAGTATCTGAAATTATTTCGGATTACTGGACAACCAAAAAAGAAGTTGGAGAATGTACAGTAAAGGCTTTCATTGAACTTTTTGGTGGAAACACAGATTTAGATTGATAAAATAATTTATTAAATTATTTCTTAGATATTTGAAATAGAAACATAGTTTGGGAAGGAATTATTAAGCTAGAAAAGTTACCACCCACAGATCACGCTACTTATTTTTATGATCTTAGAGTTAATCTCCAGGTTATTGAATGAAAAATGCTAGATAAATCTTTCAACTTAGAGCCAAAAGAATGGAGATGGAAATTAGACAATGGTTGTCTTCTTCCAATACCAATAGACAAAGATGTGGCACCACCCAATATGTTAAAATTGATTCACTGTGATTGCAAAACTTTGTCAAGAAATATGTGCGGAACTAATATGTGTTCTTGCAGGAAAAACGGATTAAATGTATGTCTGCATGTGGTAGCAGTCACGGGCAAGACTGCAGTAATAAAACAGTAAATTTTATTTTTTCAATATATTATATGGACATAATCTTCTTGAAATATTTTAGTTATTTTTGTGATACGATTGTTTTACACTTTAAGGATTTTGAAATTGAAGAAGATTCAAGTGATGAAATTGAAAACGAGAGAAATTCATTTGATGATTTGTTTTGAAAAAGTAAATAATCAGACATCGGCATTTTAAAGAAATTTACGTTCAAGTCTCAAAGTTATTTTAAAAGAATATATTTCTTTTCACATTTTTTTCCCATTTAAAGTTACGCACAGACAAAAGTTATTATGTCTTGAAAACAAAAAAATATAGTATTTAAAAGGCTTTTACACATTATAAACGTAAATAACTTAAAAAATTATTGTTTTCAAGTCATAGTTTTTATATAAATATTGATCAGCATAAAAATTTCTATCCAACAATGTATATTTATGATATTTTGGTGCTGTTAAAATTCACTTTTTTCTTTTACCCCAAATTGCCCTAAAAAGGATGTTCCCGTAGCGCAATCAACAGGGCTTCTTTTTACGCTTATCTAAAGACTGTCTACTTTCTCTATGAAAAATTTCAGCTTTATACCATTTTTGTTCGGGTTTGACCCTATTTTTCGCTAATTCTCTCCTACTACTGGGCCAACAATCAATACTCACTAAATAAAGATAAATATGATGAACTTGTTGCCAGGCTAGCTAATATCCAAGATCCATCACTGTTGTCGCATGTCATATGGTTTACGGAAATCTGGTTCATAAGCAAATCTGATACATTAATTGTCGATTATCAACTACATCGTATGGACAGAATCAGCAGAAGAGGCGGTGTTGTCATCTACATCTAGGATAGTATTGCAGCTGAAGAAACAAATGTTGCCCAATTTAACTTGCGTGAAATTGAACAAATATGGCATGAAATTGAACAAATATGCAAATGGCATGAAATTGAACAAATATGGCATGTGATCAAAATGATGGGAAAGATGTCATTCTCATACATTGTATTTATCCTCTTAAAAACTTCAAAGTTGACTACTTTGATTGTGTTTTAGTATAACTTAAGCCAGAAGAGCAGCAAAAATTGTCCTTTAAAAATTAGGCTGCGTCTTTATGGAGATTTCAATCTTAAAAAAATGTCTTACAAATCGATTGAAGAAGTAAGTGCTGTAGCAACCATTGCTTATGTAGCCCACAAGCACCCAACACACAGACTCTTTGATTTGACCAGGCACAACACAACAACTACTCTGATGGAAACACAATTCATCTGAAGCAAAGCTGATTACAATTCCTTACCAACATGCATATCATCTATAGATAATAACTTTTAATGGAAGCTCTGCACATAAAAATTACCAGAATCTAGTTAGAAACTATAACATAGCAGTCAATAAATTATTTCCAACAACAACTTCACTGTTCTATAAAAATTAATCGTTGTGGATTATACCAGAAGTACTTGAAACTACCCAAAAAAAGAGATACTCTGGGATAAATATATTGCAGCTGGTCGTGAAATACCTTTTTGATGTTTGCAATATACTTACCCAGCTAGCACACATACATTGTTAAAACATTAGAACAATGTTGTGCGCTTCGTAGGTTTAACATTGGCTGCCAAAATTGTGTTTTATATCATTATGGTTACAAATGCATATATATATACATACATACATATATATATATATATATATATATATATATATATATATATATATATATATATATATATATATATATATATATACATATTTACATATATATATACATACATATATATGCATACATATACTATATATTTATATATATACATGTACATATTATTTGGAATTAAATTTTCATTAAATTCTGTTTTCTTTTGTATATATAATATGTGTGTGTGTGTATATATATATATATATATATATATATATATATATACATATTTACATATATATATACATACATATATATGCATACATATACTATATATTTATATATATACATGTACATATTATTTGGAATTAAATTTTCATTAAATTCTGTTTTCTTTTGTATATATAATATGTGTGTGTGTGTATATATATATATATATATATATATATATATATACATATTTACATATATATATACATATATATACATGCATACATATACTATATATATATATACATATACATACATACAAATACATACATACATATATATACAGCCGACATAAGCAGTATATATATATATATATATATATATATATATATATATATATATATATATATATATATATATATATATATATATATATATATATATATATATATATATATATATATTTAAGGTTGTCGATGCTTGATCATCAGAAAAAAAATCATATTTGTGCTGATTGTGGTTTGATTTTGATAAGTTATATAATTTCGCAATAGCAATGTTTGGTCACATACATTGGATCAACATTGGGTTTAGTTTGTGAAAACATTAAATTTTTTGCAACATACTTACATATATTGGATCTACGTTAATTTATATACATTGAATCAATGTCGAGATATATGAATTGGATCAACGTTGGGTTTAGGTCGTAAAAACAATCCAATTTTTTTGATGCTTTTACATACGTTGGAAAAACGTTGATTTATATACATTGAATCAACATCGAATATATACATTGGATAAACAATTGGTTTTGATCATAAAAACAATCAACTTTATGCGATGTTTTTACATACATTGGACCAATGTAAATTTAAGTCTTTTTAGTTCCATTGGTAATAATTTTATCATTAACCAAATGACATTGGATTAATGTTGGTTTAGCATTGGAAAAAAAAGTCGATGTTCGCGATAGTTTTACATATGTTGACCCAATGCTAGCTGGGTACCGAGGCTCAGAGCTTAATTTAATTTTTTAAAAAGTCCCGGACAAAATGTCTGATCTAAACATGTTTGTGTCAGACAGTATCCAATCAAATTTTTAATTTATAGTTTTTTACGGTTTTAAGGAAACGAGTCATACAATGGAAACCCTTTTCATGTTATACAGTTAATTTTGAAGTTAGTTTAGTGAAGTTGTAGTTTCTTTCATAATTATTAAGAATATTTCATCGCAGATTTTTGTTTTTCAATAAAGTAGTTTCAATTCAATATTGAATGTTTTCTTAGATAGACTTAAATTTTCATGCTGTAACTGACAACGCTTTTCATTTTTTTTATTTACAATTTGACAACAGCTGCTTTGATGTTTTAATTTAAATGCAATTAAAAAAATTGTTACGTTACGAATAACTTTAAACCATTAATCTTTTTTAAAGTTTTTATTTTACGCGAAGGCTTTAAATAAAATCAAAAATTAATTATAATTAACGTAATGATCGCTTAAAATATAAACGCATCAAGTGTAAATTAAATGTTTTATTTGAATTTTTTTTTTTTATGTTTTTCTATGTTTTTCAAAAACTCTTTTAGAAGAATATTTCTTTAAGTTATTTTGAATTTTGTTAATTATGAAAAAGTTAAATTAAATCTTCCCATGATTTAATTACATTATTTATTTATTTTTTTTGATGTTGTTGTTTCTATTTTTACAAAGAATTGCTTAAGAGTTTTTTTTATTTAACTTGACTTACTATTTATAACATGAAATGATTAAAAATTATGATTTTGAAAAGACATTTTTTACATTTTTTTTTTTAACATTATTTTTTGCAACTTTTTGAAAAAAATGTTTATGCAACTTAAAAATATATTTTTTTCTTTTCAATAATTTAATTTCACTTTTCAATAATTTAAATAAAATTTGTTCATTTATTAAACAATCAATAGATGTAATTTGTAAAAGCGTTTTGCCTAACTTTAATTAAACGTTTTAAAAAATAAGTTTTAAAGTAATTTGTTTCTAATGCAATTAAAAACGTTACAAAAAATAATTTTAACTTTAACTTTTCATAGCTTTATTTTAAAGCTAATTTATTTTCTTTTTCGTAGGAATTATTTTGCTTATTCATTAGCTTTATCAATTTTTTTCCTAGTTTAAGTTTAGTTTAATGGGTTTTTTTCAGCGCAATTCTAAAACATTTAAATCATTAAAACATCTAAACAGTCATGGTCAAGTTGTAAACAAAAAAAATCATTTGCGTGGTCAGCAATAGCATTCGATCGCACACCATTTCTGCTCAAACTTTGTTTTGTAGAATTTAATTACTGTCAGTCAAAATGTCAGATTACTTTGTAAATTGACAGGACAATCTAAGGTTTTAGCCGGACAATATCCAATAATATCCGACCATTGAGCCCTGAAGGCTATGTACCAAGGTTATAGTGCAGTGGTTCCCAACCTTTTCTAACCCGTTCCCCAAATTAAATATCCTAAAATCTTCATGGACCCCTTAGATTTTAAAAATTATTACAAGGTGAACATTTTAATAATGTAACTTTTATTCATAAGGATAATATTTTATTTAAGGTATTTTTGAATAGACTAGACACAAAATCAATATTTATCAATGACACAAAAACTTTTTATCTTAGTTTATGTATGATACAAGAACAGATCAGTGTGAATTCTGACACTGCTTACTAGCAATTAATATCTGAAAATTTGGTTTAGTTTTTGATAGAGCACATCTAATATCTGCATCAATATCAAGTCTATTTCTTTTTTTTGTTTTAAGAGATAGCATTGCTGAAAACCCGGCTTCACGCAAATATGATGTTGAAAAAGGAATAAGGGCTTTAAGTGCAATTGATGAACACAATGGATATGAATTCCTCATCTTCAACCAGAAGTTATTTAATGGTGCTACTTTGAAGTGATCCTTAGCCGTGGTATCATTCTTTAACTCTATAAACTCTTCTTGTGCTTCCTCTTTCACATTTTTCACATCACAAGAAAATGGTGATATAATAACTTCACTGCTCAAAAGATTCATATCTGGAAAATAGTTACCAAATTCAGTAATCAAATTATCTAGGTGACAAACTATTTCTGTCTTTATAACTTCAGGAAGCATGTTAACTCCAATTATGTTATTTAAATTTTGAAACATGATCAAGTTTCCATTATTAATTCTAGTCTTGTACAGTTTGAGCTTTTCAATAAATGCCTTCAGTTTATCTGAATGTGTAATAACATTAGCATTTTTGCCTTGAAGTTGCAAATTTAACTAGTTAAAATGACCTACGATGTCCACAAGATAAGCAGTTGTTATTTCAAAATTATCAAATTCAAAATATTCTACCAGTCCACTTTTCATTTGACATAAAAATTCTTTCACTTCATTTCTAAGCATGAAAAATCTTTCCAAAAAATTTCCAGCAGTTAGCCATCGCACAGAAGTATAAAACAATAACTTATTGTGTTCAGCATTTAGGTCAGAGCAAAATTTTGTAAAAAGGCGAGTGTTAAGAGCAGAAGATTTTATATAATTGACCAACTTGACTAATTGATTAAATACAGTTTTCAAACTACCTGGTAAAGTTTTGGTTGCCAAAGCCTGTCTATGAATAAAACAGTGTACACCAACTACATTTGAAGCAATCTCTTTCACCCTAGTCTGTAATACAGACTTTACAACCAGTTTTTCAATGACAATCAATTACAATTTCCATTGTAATTGATTGTCATTGAAAAACTGTTTTAAAATTTCCATAATATTAGCTGCTTTTGTTGTTGTTTCAAGGCAAGAAGAAAACAAAAATTCTTCTTTAAATTTGTTATTGTGAATATACCTACAATATACAATTAGTTGTGCCATTGAACTTACATCTGTGGACTCATCCAACTGAATAGAAAAATATGGGGATTCTTTAATTTCATTAATAACATTTTCTTTAATGTTTGATGAAATATCCGTTAGCCTTCGTTTGACTGTAGTATTTAATAAAGATATATTATCTACCTTCTTTGCAGCTTCTTCTCCAAATAATAATCTAACGATTTCTTTTGTACATGGAAGTATAACTTCTTCAGCCAATGTGTGAGCTTTTTTGTTCTGTACTATTATATATGAAACCTTATAGGATGCTTCTACTATATTCTGTTGAGTTTGGTAAATAATCCCAGTTTTATCCAATTTGCATCTCTTTAGTGATTCAAATTTTCTTTTGAAAAAATCAGTATCTTTTGTTTGGAGATCAGGATGGCACTTATTCAAGTGAATAGCAAGCTTTGAAGGTTTCATAGAGTCATTTCCTAGTACTTTATAACAAATAACACACTGTGGGTAGCTAATGGTTTCTTTAAGCATGTAGGTAAATCCATATCTCATGTATTCATCTAAGTATGACCTTTTTTTACTTTTAGACATCTAAAGTATTTAAAAAATAATATAAAAAGCATCTATAGATAAGAGTAGTGTAGTATCGAATTTTTATAGAAAATAACACAAATTACGTTCTTTCAAACAAATCAGTAAGGTTATCTTTACCATGAGATAAGATTTTAACATTTTAAATTTACGGATAAAAAATGATATTATATAGCATTTATTACATTATGTATACGGTCTCTCATTTTTGTGCAAGAGAGCGCAGTATTATATATTCTGAATCTTACTTATTTTTATTTAAACAATCGGAACTTTTTTCTAACTTCTCTGGTTATTTTTACGCTATGATATTTTTTGTTTTCCCGTCGAAAAAAAGTATTAACAATTAATTTCATAAACTGACAGTATTAATTAGAGATATATGATGAATTGTTAACTTTTTTATTATAAAAATTTTTTGATTACGCTGATTTATTTTAAATTGCTAAATTTGCTAAATTGGATACGGATAAAAAGGAAATATCATTTTATTTTACATTTGATTTTTGATAATGAAACTTTTAAAATGTCGGCAACTCCATACCAATTAGAACCTGTTAAGGTTATGAAAAAATACAATACACTAAACAATACAGTTGACAGTAGTATAAGATATGCAAATTCGTGAAAGGATTTGTGAGATCTTGGTTTTGCATTAAAAGTAAAATTAATAACAACACAAATCGGCATTATAAATTTTGAGTATTAGTTTACTGTTCAATATTTTATAACCATCAAATAAAAACATGAAGTTTGGATATTTTCGCCCGTTTTATACAACCAATATTTAACAAAAATACGGACAAATTATTTTTATATAACGCAATAATTAACACATTAATTAATGGCAATAATTCAAGATAAATGGTAATTTAAATTGTCAAAATGTCATAACGCGCGTTGAAAAACATATTATATTAGGTATTTCCCAATTTGTATCGTATTTGGCATTTGTCTCTTAACATGAAAAATTTTAAAATATAACAAATACAAATTTTCAAGCAATTTTCTCTTCCAATTTTCATTTATTCAAAGAAAAGTTACTATTAAACTTTTATTTCTCTCATTTAAAAAAAGAACGAGTGACGCAAAAAAAAAAAAAAAAAAAAAAAATTCTATACAACTCTTTTTTTCATTCGAAGTTTAATTACGCGAAACTTTTCTTTCTCTTTTGTTCTACTCTTTTATAAAAAGAGCGAGCGATGAAATAAAAACTTTTTTTTCTTAACATAAATTTAAACTTAGAGATAAAATTAAATTAGAAATAAAGCAACAATAAACAAAGCAACTAACAGATTAATCTGGGACTATTTTGATATTAATGAAAATAATCAACATAAACAACATTACCAACAACAATTATCAAATAAACAACACAATATCGCATAATTTTAGGGGCGTTTTATTTTTATTGCTTAGTCGTTCTAAATAATAAGTAAATTTAGTTCAAATTAATATTTCAATATTTACAGTTGCAATATAATAAAGAAATGATGTTTTAATGTTGAACTTTTTACTTAATTATTTATTTTTTACCTACATATGTTATAAAAACTTTTAAACCCCCGTCATTAAAATAATTTGTTTTTAATATATTTCAAAATGATTATTCAAACTAATTTTTTTCGCTTGACTTCCCGAACTTCATGCAAAGCAAATTGAGACGAAATATTATTTAACCAAATAAAAATGCTTTTACTAATTTTTTACGGGTAATTATTGTAAAACATTTTTTTATCACAGTCTTGATTGAGATAATAAATATTCATAATTTATAAACATTAAATATATAGCGGAATAACAATTTATAGCAACGAACCAGCATAAAATATTTAAGGTTTTTGATATCTTTTTAAATATTAAAAGTAGGAAAAAAAAACTAAACAAATAACCAAAAAAACTTCGACTAAAAATAAATAAAAATATTTCCAGAGTTTCTTTTGTTAAAAGTCTACTGTGACGTCAAATACTAAAACTTTTATAAATTAAACGCGCTTCAAAGGAATTGCCAAAGTCTGTAGATTGCGACGCATAATTTGAAGACTCCGATTTATTGAAAAAAATGGAGAAGGCGAGCTTCGGCAAAAACAACAACATTTGTTTTTCAGGGTATGCATTCATTATTTATTTTTAATCAAAAAAACTTGGTTCAAACCTTTTTTTTTAACATTATCTTTAATATGAACACAACATGTGTCAGGAGTTTGGGATCCCTTTAATAAAATTATATTGAATTAAAAAAGTAGAAGTGATGTGCAATTTGCACAGTGCAAAGTATAGCAATAACTATTCTTTAAACAGTTTACTCAATTCAGAGGACGAAGATGCATATCTTTGAATGATTGTATCATACTCAAGGCTATCAAGTAGATTTTTTTCTACAGACATCAACATATACAACTCTAAGTGGTCATTTGACATCGATCTTTCACATTTGGCTTGTGTTACAGAAATAGTACATATTATTTTATAAATATGATACGAATTGTCATAGGTTTTGTCGTAGAGTCTATATGCAGCAAGAATTCGTAACACACAAGATGGACACGATCCGTATGCTCCATTTGTATGCTGATAACAGAGCGGTTCTTCTATGTCATCCTTTTGATATGCATTCTCTCTCAATGTTGTTGTTAAGGGCAAGGACAATTTCAAAATCTCATAGTTAGTGACAAATGATAACAATTTGGCTTTTATTTTATCAACATCGGCATCTGGTAAAAATTTGATAATGCTGTGTAAACTGTTTTCAAGAATTCCCGAAATGGCAAGATCACCAAAGTTTGATGTATCAAAACATGCCATGTCCATATATAATTGTCGATGTGAAGTGAAACGTGACTCAAGACTTTGGACTACCTGATCCATCACCACATTGGAAGTGTGAATTTTGTAGTGTTCCAAAGCTTTAGATTCATCACGTTTGTCTACTGTATGTTCATCTAACATCGTTAGTGTCTTCCGCTTCCGTTTAGCTGGTAGTTCTATCTTTACCTCTAATATGGTTTCAGTTCTCTGAATGATGCTTGCATTTGCCATCCGTACAAATTGAAGAGCATTATTATGAACATCATCAAAAAGTCTTGATTGACTTTTCAATTCAATTATGGCCTTCTCCACCATCTTGAATGCAACCAACACATTTAATCCACGAGTTTGCAGGTATATTGAAAGTGGTCCCACTTTTTCAAAAACTCGCAGGTAGGTAAAGGCAGTCAAAATGGTGTCAAATTTCAGGAATGGCATGAGCAATGCCTTAGCTTTATGACGTGTCTTTGTATCAAATTTTTCTGATTCGCTTATACATGACAGACATAAAATTAAATTGACAAACACTGTTGAAGATGGCTCAGCAAATGTTCCAAATATCGCTGTTGCAGCATTTGATTTACCCGACCACCTTGTTTCACCAATCAATTTCAATCTTTTCATCTTATCCATTCCAATTTGTGTTTCAACAAGTTTAATCCATGTTGCCATTCGCTTATATGACACTTTTATGAATGTTGAAACATTTTGCAAAAGGGTAAAAAATGAAACTGCCTGAATGCAGCAACTGGTTGCCTCCTTCACAACTAAGTTGAGAACATGAGCATAACACCAAATATGTACATGGTGGTCTGCAGCTTCTGTAATCTTTTGTTGCAGTCCATTGTACTGGCCATGATAACTTAAAGCACCATCAGTGCTGTCCAATAGGCAGTATTTCAAGTTAAAGCCAAGATGCTGTAGCGTCAAATTTAAGAGACCGAACAAGTCTTGGCCAGTACCGTCATTGCTTGGTACAATAGAAAGCAGCCGTTCATGCACAGTAGCATTTAAAACATAGCGAACCACAATGCTGAATTGGTCAATTGCAGATATATCTTGTGTACGGAGTACACTTTTGCTTTGGATACTTCCATTGCAATCTGTTCCTGCATCATATTTTTCATAATATTGAGAAGCTTTGATATAGTAGTCTTACTTAAAAACGTAACCAGAGCACCGCGACCTTTACTGCCGGCTTTACCTTGACGCTTCAGTTTTTCTATTCTTTTGGTTGATTTCTCTTGACACATGGAGAGATGAGAAGCTAAAAGTGGGTCATATTTGGCCAAGAGCTGTACCAAAGCCAAAAAATTTCCATGATTTTCTTCATCATTGTCCAACGAATAAGCACTTTCATTCCTATGACCTTGAAATGGCAATGTTTGCTAACATAAATGTTTAATGATATCAATAACTCGAGAAAGTATTTGTTTCCGTATCAGTACTTCATCATTATATTTCTTTATTGCTGTACTATAAAATCTGTCAAAGTCTTGATTATTCATTATACGAATGTAATCAAGAACATGTCTGCGGTGAGTGCTAGTGCTCAACACAAAATGAGCAATATAGAGACTGAGAATTTTGGCTAAATGACAACCAATTTCTCGTTATGCTATCCTTCAAGTCCGTTTGTCTATGGTAGATCTTGTTATCAAATGACAAATATTCATGTGGTTGAATTGGATGTTTGCTAAAAAAACATTTTAACTGCAAACGTGGTGGATATTCAAATGCTGATGTACTCTGTGAATTCGACTCAATATCTCCACTACCTCGAGCTTGTATTATTGCTGATGTACTCTTCAAATTCGACTCAATGTCTCGACTACCTTTTGGTTGTATAACTCCTGATGTACTTTGTAAATTTGACTCAAGATCTCGACTACCTAGTGCTTGTATTATAGCTGATGTACTCTGTGAAATCGACTCAATATCTCCACCACCTCGTGCTGGTATTATTGCTGATGTATTCTGTAAATTTGACTCAAGATCTCGACTACCTAGTGCTTGTATTATTGCAGATGTACTCTGCGAATGTGATTCAATATCTCCACCACCTCGCGCTAGTATTATTGTTGATGTACTCTTCAAATTCGACTCAATATCTCGACTACCATTTGCTTGTATAATTCCTGATGTACTCTGTAAATTTGACTCAAGATCTTCACCACCTCGTGCTTTAATTATCTCTGATGTAATTTGTACATTCAACTCAATATTGCCTTGACATTGTGGTTGTACTGACAAAAACGATATGATTAACTTGCACTTTTTTGCAGAAACTTCTATCTCTGTCTGTAGTTTTTCTTTGCGCTTTTGTGCTCCAGATTTTGACATGATGATAGCGACCTGAGTTAAGATTTTAACATTTAAAAAATAAAGCAAAAATAAAGATCGTCTTCTTTTAGAAAAAATGATATTTAGATCTCCCCAAATAAATTTTGTCCGATCAAATTTGTTTGAACGGCAAAAATTGCAAATCAAACATATTAAAACTCAAATAAAGACAGGCCACTAATGACAGATTTTTGGTAAAGAAAGGAGGGCAATGACTCCTTAGCCATGGCACTAATTCCAGTATATTTTAGAATCTTAACTATAGCTATAATTTCCAGATCTGTGAAATTTTTGTATTCTTCTTTTATATTGACTTTGCTTACTGCTGGAATTATTTAAACTATTGCATTTAAACATTAGAAAATTCATTATAGATGAATTTTCTATTGTATTCCTTGAAGGAAATAGAAGGAAAAGAGTAGCAACTACCAACTTATCCTTTTTTTTAGTACTTTAACTTAATAGGTGAAGAACATTACGATTATTAATGAAAAAAGAACATGTTTTTAAGAAATAATTTGGATTAGACATTTTATAACAGTTCTTACTCTCTTGATCTATAATCATGTTTAAATTAATGAATTTTTAAATTTTGTTTATAATTTTTTAACAATTTGAAGCGACAGAACGAAATCCTAAAGAATTTCAAATATAGACTTAATAAAAATCTAAAATTCTGTTTAAGCAAAAAAGATATACACAAATTTTTTTCTTTCAACACAAACAGAAGTAGCTGTATTAAAAAATACCTTTTCGTGTATTTTATCTCATCCTAAGTTATACATTGTCAAAGTTTAGGATTTTACTAAAATTTCCGATTTAAGTTTTACTAATTTGCCCTAATAGGGCAAATTAGTAAAACTTAAATCGGAAACCAGCATAAGTTAAACTACGCTGAGGTACTTTAAGCTGACTAACACAAAAAGTGTTATTTATGTGTTACATAAACAGTAATGCTTATAAAAAATTACAGAAAACTTGATCATCCGGAAATTTATTTAATCCTCTACCTTTCAAATCTTATCATTTCAGCCGATTAGTATGATCAATGATCACCTTTAAAAAATTATTTCGAGCGCAGAAGTTAACTAAAAGTTTTAGATTAAAAAAAGATAATAAATTTTATACAAACTAAAATACCAACCTCAAAAGAAGACTAACATCGCTTCAGTAAACTGGTTGATCAAGTGTGTTTTTGTGTTGAACTATTATTTTTTTAATTTTGAAATGAATATTTAATTCATTTTTTAATTAATTCAAGCACCGCAATTGCAATAATAGTTACTAAGTCAATTCCCTTAGGAAAATCATTGATTATATTTGTATCTGAAAATCATTAACAATTGCAAAACCTTAGCAACTCCCTTATGACAATTATATGTAAAACTCTTCTTTGACAATCAATAACGATTGTAAAGTTTTACGATCATTATTGATTGTCAAAGGAGAGTTTTACATGAAATTAGTTTTACAGTAAAACTATTTCTTTAGAAAATTTCGCACTTAATAGAGTTGAATAGTATATACAAGAAATTAAAAATAGTTTAACTTTATAATTAATTGTAATAATATATATATATATATATATATATATATATATATATATATATATATATATATATATATATATATATATATATATATATATATATATATATTACCTAATATATATGTGTATATATATATATATATATATATATATATATATATATATATATATATATATATATATATATTACCTAATATATATACTATATATATATATATATATATATATATATATATATATATATATATATATATATATATATATATATATATTACCTAATATATATACTATATATATATATATATATATATATATATATATATATATATATATATATATATTAGGGGCCCACCGTTATATATATTTCAAGGGGCCCACCGGCCAAATGGCCGGTGGGCCAGTCCGCCACTGGAGATGGGAAAAGTCAGCGAGGAATTGCAGGAATGTTGAAAATGCCAAGAACATCGGTGCAATACATTATTAATAAGTTTAAAAGCACAAGAAGAATAAGTAATATAGAAGGGAGAAGAAGAAAGAGAAAAACAGACGAAAAAACTGACCGGGAAATGGTGAGACGCGCCAAAAAAAATAGAAAATTATCGGCGGCGAAAGTCTCAAATGATCTGAAAGAAGAAATAGGAGTTGAAATCACTCCACAAACTGTCCGAAATCGCCTCCATGAATCAAATTTACATGGACGAACACCACGACCTAAGCCCTTTATCAGCAACAAAAATAGAAAGTTGCATCTAAAATGGGCTAAAAAGTATGTGGATCGCCCACAAAATTTCTTGAATAATATCCTATGGTCGATCGAAAGTAAATTTAATATGTTCGGGTGCGATGGAGTAGGGAAAGTGTGGAGAACGCCGAAAGAAGAACTTGAAATAATGTGTTTAAAACAAACTGTCAAACACAATGGTGGCAATGTGATGATGTGGCGGTGCATGAATGCTGCGGGGGTGGGAACTTTACAATTTATCGATGAAAGAATGGACCAGTATATATATAAGACCATTCTCAGTAATAATATAGGGCCATCATGCAATAAATTGGGCTTGGGAGGCGATGTCTTGTTCCAACAAGACAACAATCCTAAGCATACAGCGCGTTCCATTACCGCTTTTTTGGCCGAAAGTGGTATAAATAAGTTAGAATCGGTTGCTCAATCTCCGGATTTAAATATAATTAAACATTTATGGGCTATTTTAGAAAGAAAAATTCAAAATAGGAAACCATCGAACAAAAATGAATTAAAAAATATAATACAGGGGGCATCAGAGAGACTTGGCCTAAAGTAATGGAAAAATTAGTTAATTCTATGCATAGCTGTCATTAAAGCGAAGGGAGAGCCAACAAAATACTAATTTAAATAAAATTAATCTTTAAAACAAATTTTTCTGTTCTGGACGAATAATTTTTTTGCATTGATCTTTGTATGTTTCAATAAAATGTTGCATAATTAATATAATATCTTTTTTTTGTTATTTTTTATTATATATATATATTTTTTTTATTTATTTTATATTATTGAATTTTTTGTTTTTTGGTTTTATTTTGAATATTAATTTTTTTATTGAATTTATATATATATATATATATATATATATATATATATATATATATATATATATATATATATATATATATATATATATCAGTTCTTGGAATTAGGAAAAAGAAATTAGGTCAGCAATAAATTGCCAAACTTATATAAAGTAGAAAACAAAACTATGTGATTTTCACAACTATAAGTATCAAGCTATTGTAATTAGGGTTGCCAGACATCCGGCTTTGACGAAGGAGAACACATTAAAAAAAATTATTTTTAGATTTTGCGCTGGTATTCTCTTTCGTGAAAGCCGGATGTCTGGCAACCCTAATTGTAATTAGATGGAAGGGGGTCCTAAATCAGTGGTTTTATTGTATACGTACTATATGGATGCCCCCTTCATTGGTTTAATAAAATATTGATCAGGCAGGGTGAATAAAAAAAGCAATTGCTTTTATTTAGCGTTTTTGGAGTAATTGTTCATGTGAATATAAATTTATGTGAATAAAAATTTGAACAAAATCGCTCATACTTTCATTCAAGTAAAGTTAATCAATTTACTCCAAAACATTGAGTAATTGCTCAGCTTTGAAGTTTTTATTCTCGTAAAGCTGACCAAAAGCTGAGCAATTGCTTTTTTTTATGCACCCAGCCTATTGGATCAAAATGATTATCTTTTTTTATACTAATATTGCACTTATTTGATTTCTTTGTTAAATCAATACCTTGAGGATTTTGATGTTCAGGTTTTTCCATTTCACATAAAGTTTCAAATGCCAAATTTGTGGGACTAATTTTGAATATGCCTGTTTTAGTAAAACCATTATCATAATGCTCTTGACAACTCCTTGCTATTCCTGCAACTAAAAATATATTTATTATATTAAATGCTACTACTTTATTACAAAAGATTTTTATAGCTCAAGTGTAGCTTGATCTATAAAAATGATTAACTAGTTAATCATTTGATCAGTTAAAAAAATTAATGTTAAAGATAAACTTTTGCTAAAAAAACAATTTCAAAATTAAAAAAAATTACTATTTCATAAATTTTTTTATAAAATTTTCTAAAACTTTCTAAAATATTTTTATGAAGTCTAATAACCATAATTAAGCCTGTCAACAAAAAGATTTGATTATGGTTTATCCAGCAATTCATTTATATACAGTTATAAATGCATTAAGCATTCTTGTAAATTAGCACTTTCATAACAGGAAGAAAAAAAAATTGATTAGAAACTATAATAAATAAACGAAATAGTTGAAAGTAATACGAACATTTTAAAGTAACTTGAATTGAATTTATTAAAAATAATTTTTTCTAACACAAAAAACTCAAGGTAAAAAACCCCTGAAAATTTTTTATAAGTAAATGTCAATATTTTATAAATTTAACTTCATAAACATTAAGTAAATAATAAAATTAACTTGAAAAAATATCAATAATTTTTTTTTGGTAAAATGGCACCTGTAATAAAATACAAAAATATTGAAAGACTCTAACCAATGCATCTAAAGATTTTGACAAGATCTTTTTAGTATACTTGTTCTTGAAATAGTAGGAGAGAATTAGCAAAAAATAGAGTCGAACCTGGATAAAAATGATATAAAGCTGAAATTTTGCAGAGAGAAAGTAGACAGCCTTCGGATGAGCGTAAAAAAAAGCCCCGTTGATTGTGCTACAGGAACATCCCTTTTTGGGCAATTTGGGGTAAAAAAAAGGGTCAGTTTTGGCAGCACCAATATATAATATCATAAACTATCGAATATCATAAACTATATACCGTTAGATAGAAAATTTTATGCTGATCAATATTTATATAAAAATTATGACTTGAAAACAAATATTTTTTAAGTTATTTCTGTTTGAAATGTGTTAAATACTATATTTTTTTGTTTTCAAAACATTATAACTTTTGTCTGTGCGTAACTTTAAATGTGAAAAAAATGTGAAAAAAATGTGAAAAAAAATATATTCTTTTAAAATAACTTTGAGACTTTAATGTAAATTTCTTAAAAATGCCGATGTCCGATATTTTACTTTTTTCAAAACAAATCATCAAATAAATTTCTCTTGTTTTCAACTTCATCACTTGAATCTTCTTCGATTTCAAAATCCTTTAAATGTAAAACAATCGTATCACAAAAACAACTAATATATTTTAAAAAGATTATGTGCAATGTGTGTTCAATATAATATATTGAAAAAAGAAAATATGCTGTTTTATTACTGCAGTCTTGCCAGTGACAGCTACCACATGCAGACATACATTTAATCCATTTTTCTTGCAAAAACACATACTAGTTCCGCACATATTTCTTGACAAAGTTTTAAAATCACAGTGAGTCACTTTAAACATATTGGGTGGAGCCACATCTTTGTCAGTCGGTATTGGAAGAAGACAACCATTATCTAATTTCCATCTCCATTTTTTTGGATCTAAGTTGAAAGATTCATCTAGCATTTTTCATTCAATAACCTGGAGATGAACTCAAAGACAATGAAAATAAGCAGCATGATCTAAGGGTGGTAACTTTTCTGGCTTAATAATTCCTTCACAAACTATGTTTACATTTCAAAAATCTAACAAATAATTTAATAAATTATTTTCTCAATCTAAATCTAAACTTTCTCAATCTAAATGAATGAAAAAAAATTAAAATTAAATGATCAGATGCCAACCGTATTTTTCTTAACAAAGATTCTGTATTTTCACCAAAATTTCAATGAAAGCCTTTACTGTAGATTCTCTGACTTCTTTATTGGTTGCCCAGTAATCCGAAATAATTTCAGATACTGATTGTATACTATTCGATTTTTTCAGTAACTTTAAAAAAATAGGTTTTCCTTTTCCCAGTCACATCCTGACCATGCAGGATCAAATACCAGATGTTCTCTAAAATCCATTACTTCTAAATCCATTAAATTGATTAAGCATCTTTTATACTCCAGAGTTTTTTTTGCTTCTATGATAAAAAACCCTCATTTAAATAAATTTCCAATGATACATTCATACAAACTAAATTAGATTGACCAGAGAGTTCTCCCAAAAAAATATGATCACCATAATGTTTAAGTAATTTTTGTTTTAAAGATTTTGTTGAGTAATACGGATAACTATTACTAAGTTCTTTCATCTTAATGTGCAAATCGGAAAGGGTATAAAGTTCGCAGTCAGTTCCTTTCTCTAACCATAGACAGAGCTTTTCAAAATTTTCAAACATAGTGTGATCTAATGGGCATCCACATTGGTTATTACTTTTAGTTTTAAGCCTGAAGTTGTTCATACACGAAATATGATAGATCGCTTCTTCCGTTACAAGATCATTTTAAGACATCAAACAAGAATCTACAGCATTTCCCCAATCTCTATTCAAAGAACATTCAATCATTTTGTTAATTAATGGTATGGTCTCAACTTTAGCAATCGGTGAATGTTTGTGGTTTACTTATTTAGTACAAAAAAAAACATTTTGATTTCCAATCAAACACCTCTTCAAATGAGGATCGTAACACAGATAATGATTGATTATTAAGACAATCCACAAACTTTCTTCTACAACTATGATAGACTAGTTTTGTTGTACTATTATACGTGTTCTGTCGCAACTGGTATTTAAGATAACTAAATATTTGCAAATTAACTTATCTGGTATGTTTTCTTATCCCAAACCTTTTTAATAAACAAAGAATTTTATTTTTCAATTAAACAATCAAACATGTGTTTAATTGTATAAACATTTAATTTGTTTAAAATTGTATAAAATTGCGGCCATGGCGCAGTGGTTAAAGCACTTGCTTTATAAGCAGGAGATCCAGGTTCAAAACGAGCTTTAGACATATTTTCCCGTCACGGTAAAGAAGGAGGCGTGATCTTCCTGGTTAAATGCACTTTGGCGGTACTCTTTGACAAGACCGTAAGGTCTTCTTGGGGCACCTAAATAACGAAAAAAAAAAAAAAAATTCAGCAAAACGCCATTACTGAATATGAGTTATTATGTGCTAACTAAAGTTTTAACAAACTGCGCAAAAAATCTTCTTTGTAAGATTATTTATTCGAACAAACATTAACCTGCATAGTTCATTCATACTCCTTTCTTCGCTTAATTGAATCAATGTTTTGAGACCTTTTCCATATACTTTAATGTAACTTTCTTTGTCAAAGCCAAGCTTGTACAATTCACAAACTGCACTCATTTTTTTCATTTTTACTTTTACCACATGTAACAATTATCGTTTAAGTTTTACATTTAATAAAAATGAATAAATTCATCCATACTAAAATAGTTTCATTGAAAACAATTGTTATGAAAACATAGAAAATGATTAAATATTTTGCAGTAAAAATTTGTCTTTTGAAAGCAAAAATTTTTTAGACATTTTTTTGCCCCAAAATGCCCAAAAGGGATGTTCCCGAAGCGCAATCAACGGGGCTTTTTTTTACGCTCATCCAGAGGCTGTATATTTTTTCTATGCAAAATTTCAGCTTTATACTATTTTTGTCCGGGTCAACTCGTAATTCTCTCCGACTAAAAGGTTGTTCTGTAATATGAGGAGAACAAGTTTTTCACAACATATTTGCCAGTTACGCTATTTAAATTTTACGTAAAATTTAAATGTCATAACACTTCTTAGACCGGTGTGGCTTCATCAGCTTAGACGTTGAAAATTTAAAACATTTTATTTTGTTTCCTTGAAAAAAAGGATAATCTAAACATTTTATAGCTACCAAATAAATAAAGTTACTATTTTTTAGTTCTTTTAAATGACATAATTATAACTTCATTTAAAAAAACCAAAATAATTTTCTCATGGAAGCATAATCATAGAACTTATAAGTCCATTTAGAGGTATTTTTAAACAGCAAAAAAATATTTTATTTTAAGTTTTGTTTATTAGTTTGAATTTCATGCTATATTTTGCTCTACAATGCTTTTATATTTAAAGATGTTGATGGCTTAGCATTAGTAAACAACCGGGTTGTTTACTAATGCTAAGCTGCATCTTTTTACTGTGTCTGTCTCTATTTATTAAACATATACCAGAATTTAATAAATAGTAAATATAAGTATAAAATTATAATATATAAAAAATCATAAATTTATTTCTAGTCCAGGTTATCAACCCCTGCTAAATTAATTTTGGCAGGGGTTGATAACCTGGGGCCCTAGTCACTTACTACTTAGCAGATGAATAGTCACAAATAGCCATAAAGACTAGATTGAATCAGCATCTGTTATTGACTTACATTTTTTAACACTGAAATGTTACTTAAGTGCTATGCCGGTGACTTTTTTTTTTTTTTTTTACTCTCTGAAAGTTTTTTTGCTCCTTAAAGGTAAACTTATTTTATATTTGTTTTCAGAAAAAAATAAAATCAAAAACTTTTTATTCAGATATCATGACATTTAGTAAAAAAAAAGTTGCCTTAAAAGCTTAAAGTTATTTAAGAAATGATCTTTATTTTAAAAGAAAAAAAAGAAAAGAAACCTCCACATTTTTACTTCAAATAAGGTTTTGGAAAAGTAAGAATTTGGATAACAAAATTTGTCAAATACTATAAAGTTTAGATTTAAATTGAGAAATTTAACTTTTTCAGAAGGAACAAAATCCTCATAAATTAAATATAAATATTAGCAAGTTGTAAAATGATTTCAATACTCTTAAATACAATAAAATAGTATACTTTACTCAAACCTTCACATTTACTTACAAATTTAATATTTTAAATTAAAGACCTAATTCCTTCTTGGCCTACTTACTAAAATATTTGGGAATGCAGTAATTGAAATGAATAAATATAATTTTTTCTTAAAAATACAGAGATATTAAAAAAGTAGCAAAAGTGCTCATATTACCCAGACCACTTGGTAATATGAGCACTTTAAATTAGCTCAAAAAAATAACATTAATAAAGTAAAAAAACACCAACCTGACAATCAGAACTAATTTTTGGAATATAATGATTTGTTATTAAAAAAACTTATCAATCAAATTTTAAGCCACTTTTTGTTGAAACAATACTACTATGTTTCCCCCCCCCCCCCCAAAAAAAAAAAAAAAAAAAACCTTTAAACAATAAAAATTCAATTTTTTTTAATATAAATTACAAAAAAATATTTAGTATTGTTAAAATATTAAAATTTTTTACTATGTTTTGTTTTTATTCAAAAAAAAAAAAAAAAACCACTGCTATTTTAGGACTTTAAATTAGGTAATTTCAATGAAAAACACTGGGTAACTTGAGCATGCTCATTTTACACAAAATTGGCATCTTCTATGCATTGTAGCAAACTTTATCAAGCTAAACACTGAGAAAACAGAATTTCTGATTTCTGGAAAAAGTTATATTCCTAACAAACGTTGTTAAAATTAATGGAGTCTCTATATATCTTCAAAATAAATTAAAACATCTGGGTTTTCAATGGGATAACGATGCCAGCAAAAATAAAATTGCAACACTCCGAAAGAAAAATTTAAATGAGCGTATAACTCAGTTTCAATTAGTTGCAAAAGCTCTAATTGACAGTGGGATTCGTTACTGCCAGCCATCAAGAATTGTTCATCTGTACAATACATTAACAGTGCTGAAGCTTATATATGGTCTTGAACTATGTAAATATGATACTAATTTTCTCAGCAAAATAGACGCTGTTGGAAGAGCAGTCTTAAAATCATTTTTCTGTATTTCGAAGTACAGTAAAAATTACCTTCATTCTTTTTTTAAAATAGAAGATATCTCAACTATTCTCCTTAGGAACAAAGTTAATCTTTTTATCAGGCTGCTAAAAAATCAAACTTGTTACTCACTGATAATTAATCAAATACAGGAAACACAGAATAAAAAATCCTTTACAAACGAAGTATTTGATGCATGCAACACACTTGATTTAAATTTCATACAGTGCATGTTAAATGGCAAAAAAGTTAAATTGACGCAACCCATCGTACAGCTACAAACTAATATTATGCTAATATTGAAAGAAACGTTCCAGTTTTGGAATTTAAAAGAAAAGAGAGAGGCGTTTAAAATCTTGATGGAGAAGAATGTTCCTAGAACTCTGTCCAAATAATATGTGGAAAACAAACCGGCTGTTTATAAGCATTTATTGCTAACAACTACAAGAGCCGTGTTGTTTTAGCTGATTTTTAATTTATTGTTTGACTATTTAAATATTATTTTACCTGTTATTTACTATCGGGTGATAAAGAGAAAATATAATAATAATTGTTTTTCAAGCAAAAATGGATTGGATTTTTAGCTAACATGTTTTTCTTTATTAAAAAAAACTTTTTTTTTTAATTTAGCATCAAAATTACGCGCCACAGATTTATTCATGTATGAAGATATTATTTTAACTATGCTAAAAATTAAATAGCGTTTTAATTAGACAATATCAGTTAATTACTGCATATGAATTTACTAATGGTACAGGTTCCTGTTATCATAACATAAAGTTGATTCAAAAAATACAAAGCAACTTTAACTTCACTGCTTACATCTTAGAAATTTTTAAGTATTTGCTCATATAACTCTACCCTATACATATAATTAAAGTATTTTATTATTAGTGCTATTGCAAAATATAGTTTAAGAATCATACGCTTGCAATAACTTGGTTAGTTTGCTTCGTTAGCTTAAAAAAAAAAACCTTCAAGTTAAATCTATTATTCAATTTTTTTTAATCTTCAATTTAACGTGTTCTAAAATAATCAGAAAGAAATGCTTTGAGACCCTTTGAGATTTATTGTTTTGATTTAAAATAATTTCTCAATAAACTATAATTATGTATATAAATTTTCAGAAATCTCTTCTGATAATATGCAATTGCAAATTAATGTACATGACACAAGTCAACACTATTAATGTACATAGTCCATAAAAAGTTACTTGTATTAACATAAATCTATTTTTTAAAAAACAACTTATTTTTGGATCTTGATGCAATCCTAAATTCTTTTTATTTAATAAACAAAAAATAACTAAAAATAAACTCCAAATTATTGCTACTGCCTAATAGACACTTTGTTTAAAAACTTTTTGCCCTGGCTGTTAAAGTACTTTTCTTTCAATACCTTAATGGGCGATATAACTAAAAAAGGTTATTCTTCCTTAATGGGCGATTAAATTTAAAAAAATTGTTAGCTTAAAAATAATTATTATTTTGTTGACTTTATAAATGAAATTACTGAGAATAAACATAATTAGTTGACTGCTATATTTACAAGTCGTAGTATCTGTTAACTAAAGGAAGCTCTTTTGTTAAGAGGCAAAATCTCCTTATTAAGAAACGATATAATGCTCCATTATTATTACTTGTTTAACGTTATTATTCATTTCACTATAATAACTTATTTCTGGGTATTCTTGAAAACAATGTTAATTAAAAATGTTTTTATTTTTTAGTCAGGTATTTTTAAGTCACGTTTGTTTTATGTTTTGCTTTTAAAAACATTTGCTTTTTATGTTTAGTTTTTATCTTATCATTACCAATTTTTAAATTGTTTTTGATAAGAAAAATAAATTAAAAAAAAAAATCTTAATCAAACTTGAAATTAAATTTATTCTGTTTACTTCATTAAATATTTTTTTTGTCATGTTAATTTATCAATTTTCTAAATACATAAGCTAAACCAAAAAAAAAAAAAAAATTTAACCGTTATTTTCTGGAAAAAAACCTAAATGAATGAAAAAAAGACCAAAAAAAAATCTAATATTTCATCAGGTGTTTACATGGAAAAATGGAAATATGACTAGTTGTTTTTTATTTATCGTTTTTACATTCACTAGTTCATTTCTCCTATCTTTTCCTTAATTTTGATTTTGTAAATTAAATAAAAATACCAAGATTTATTTTACCTTGTTTGCAATTACAGTTATACTGACGTCGATTTCTCCCAGCACAAGACGGGTTACATTCACATTTTCCGCATAAATCCAGTGTTAAACTGCAACTTTGAGAGCAGTTCGGCTAAATATATATAAAATAAAGAAAGTTATACTGAGCAAAATAAAAGTTAAAACAAATTTTTTTGTTCTAAAAAATTTGTTAACAAACAGCAGCAATTACAATCTTAACCAACATGGCTGGACTTGAAGCTAAAAATAGCTCTAAATTAAGATATTTTTATAAATATAAAACAATCACGATGTTTTAGAAAAATTGATAAATTTTTAAATATGAATTGATAAGTCTTTGTTTATCTTTGCTTTTTGATTTTTTATATACTTTTCGATGTTTTATTAGAAATTTTCTTTTACTTATTCTATATGCTGGTTTTCTTATTTTTACTTTACTAATATAAATGTTGGTCTACATCTATATAAAGTTCTGTTGAGAAGATCCTCATAATCTTTTATGTCAAAATCTTTGGTGGCGCAATCCGCGTGATTATTTGCCACTTAATCTTTTACTTTGTTATCATTTACCTGATATAGCTGGCAAACTTTGTAATTTGGTAAAACTATATTGTTGCTTTGTTTTTAAATTCTTTTATTTCACAGTCTTCGTCTCTAATGTCATAACACTTTTCACTAAGATTAAAGTAAATTACTGAATGCATTATTAAATCTTACATATTTTCAAAAAAAATTTAAATGAAGCTTTAAGATTTAAATTAAATTTTAAAGCTTCATTTAAATTTTTTTTGTACTTCGATTGGGGCTTCTTGTTTATGCGTTTTTAAAACGATTTTGGAACATTTTCTTTTGAGAGCGATAATGTGGTTTTTCTTAATGCTTGTCGATGATTCCTTTCTTTTAACATACCTTGTAAAAAGAGACTTTTTTAGAACAATCATTTTGTGCAGAAAAATATAGTGATTCACATTGTTCTTTTAATTTTTCTCGAAGTTTGTTGATTCAGAAGATAACTTCTTTATTAGAAATTAACTTTTTTTATAAGGTAAGTTTAAAATGTTATATCATTTTAATTAGATCAGGTTTTTCTAAAGTATCAAGAAGTACGAATATCAGACTGTATTAGTTATGATCTGTAGCAAGATGGTTCACTATTTCTTAGGTTTTACATTAATATGCCAGGTACTGTGAGACGACTATTTTTTGAAATTAATTTTTGTTTTGTTTTCAAAAACAAAATTGTTGTTACCAGCTATGACTTTTTTAAACCCACTTTGTGCCAAACTTCAACCTAATCAAATCTAATATAAAATCATATTTTAATAATATGAAGACTACCTTTTTGCTTAATATATAACAATATTATATCTATTTTTGTATTTGTTTATATATAGTTAAAATTTTATTCATACTAATTAATAATAAAATATATATGTAAATAAATAAACTATATACTATGTCATGTACTAATGTCATTACCTAACTATAATTTGTCTTTAAAACCATTGAGCACTCTATTTGTAGAATAAACTAACATATATATATATATTTTTTTTTTAATTATAATAGACATATGTATGAATATATATCTGTTATATACATAATATATACAAAGATGTATTCAGATTATATGAATCAAATTATAATATCTGAATACAAATTATAATATCCATATGAATCATATTATGATATCTAAATAAATTTCTGCATACATTTGTATATAATATAATATTTTTAATTTATTTTAAAATTTTAACATTTTTGTATCAGTTTGTTATGTTTCTGTAATTTTTTAAAAGTTTTTAGAGGAACAATATATTCAAAATTTGGTTATAGAAATGGATACTTTTGAAACAGCTATGACTTCACTTGAGTTTGACAATTATATTGCATTTTTTAAAGCTGATAATACCACTATTCTATTTAAAAACAGTTGTGCTATCTATATATTTTTTAGAGAGTAAAAAATTTTTTAATTCTGCAAATAAACTGCATAAAATCATGAAATTAAAAAATACTAAATGCACAGTTAAAGTTGATTTGGACAAGTTAAATAGGCTTTGTAAAGACATCCAAGTTCTTAAAAAAAGGTTAACCATTAATTGGAATTCTATAATTGAAGTATTGGAGAAAGAGTTTATTGTTATTCCAGCTAAATGTAAAACAAACATTTTTTTGTTAAACATCAATGATGTTTCTGATATAAAAAAAATTTAAGACATGTGATAAATCAGAAATGAAAATGAAGTGTAAAAAATGTGTGAAAGTTAATAAGACAACAAGTGAGATTACTTAAGCATGAAAATTTTAAATTTAAATGAAAACTAAATTTAAAAAAAAAAAAAAAACTATCAGCAAACTTTGTAGAAGAAAAAAATTTATAAAGAATTTATCACACTGTATGGTATCCAAACAAAAACAATGGGAATTAAGAAAAATAATAATAAGTAAAATTGTTGAAATATCTTGTTTGCAGTTGTTAGATTTAGTGCGGTTCTCCTACAGAAATATTAACAATAAAAACCACGGAATCAAGACACATTTGTTATGATATAACATTTGTGTTATATCATAACAAATATTTCTCACTGACACTGTTCTTGGATTTGTGAGTTTTCTAGCTATGTTATAGTATACCACAAAGCATTTTTATAAAGTGCTTTCTAACATTGTTTCAAACTATATGGTCACTGATTCAGAAAAAGGGTGTTTTTGTTTCTTGACCTTTTAAAAGGTATAAAAGGTATCAATTTGTAGTTGTTTTTTTATGTTTATCGATGTTTATTTATGTGTCTATTGTGTCTACCAATTTTATGTTGTTTGTTGAAACTATTTCATAGAATATTTTAACCATCTATATCTCTTTTATTTGCTAAACAAAAGTTTTTATTTATATGTTGTTTACTTTTAATTCTCTAAAAAAAAAATATATATATATATATATATATATATATATATATATATATATATATATATATATATATATATATATATATATATGTATATATATATATATATATGTATATATATATATATGTATATATATATATATATATATATATATATATATATATATATATATATATATATATATATATATATATATATATATATTTAATTATAACCCTAGTCAACAATGCTAATTATTTTTAATCAACTGGTTATCAAGAGTTAAGCATAATAACAAAAAGTAAGCATAATGACAATAAGCTAAATGAACAGTTTAAAGATGAAGTGCAAAGTCCTATGGCTTACCTTTTTGGCGGTGCACTTCGTTAAGTAAATTAGTCAATTATTTGTCTAATTTGTGAACTGAATAGCCAGGGCAAATTTACTGACAGTTTTAGCATTTATTCTTACATATACTCATGTAAAAAACAAGATATAAATTTATAAAACTATTAATTTGATGAATAAAGTTTTTTTCTTTAACTAATTGATTTATATTTCTGGTTTAAAAATGTTAAATATGGGGGAGAAGGGGGGTAGTGAGAGTTTTCCTCCAAAATATTTCCCCAAATAGAATATTTCTCTCCCGTTGACCATTTAAGACACTAAATGTTAAGAAAATTTTTGAAAATTAAATTTGCTAATATTAGACAATCTGTAAAAAAATTTATTTATGCCGCAATTCAGAAGTTTGTTTATCTTAACTTTCACATTTTGAAATCACGCTTCTTAAAAATTTAAGCAAACGTGTTTTAAAACATTTTATAAACGTTGTTTTTAAAAGCGCGTTTTCAATTTTTATACCGTTAACGATTTTTGTTTTGGTTCTTTAAAACTGAATAACTTTTTTTCTTTTCATGATATAATCATAATAAAACCATCTTTAGAAAGATAAAATTAGGCTTTATTTATCTTGGTAATTTTTTTAACATAAAGTTCAGTTTGAAATTTTGATCGAAGTGCCTAATTTAATATTCTAAATCATCACTATTATTATTATTATTAAGGTTTACAAATTGGATTTGTATAGGCATGAAATGCCTGTCAACCTGTCTTATGATTACTATATAAATATACTAATCATAAATTGTTTTTTCTTCTTTTAAATAATTGTCGAGTTTGTTTTTAAAATTGCTCACGGAAGTAGCATTTACAACGTCATCTGGGAGGGAGTTCCATTTGTTGATTACTCGTAAGGTGAAAAAGTATTGACGAGAAGCTAGACGAGAATAAGGTTTTTCTAGTTTAAATGAATGTCCTCTTGTAATAGAATTTATAATTGTTTTTGGAAAGATCGTTTGACAGTTGTAGTAGTTGTTTAGCCATTTATAGACGTTTATTAAATCAGCCCGGATTAGTCTGTATCTTATAGTTGTCATATTAATTTTCAATAGTCTTTGGTGATATGTTAGACTTTTTAATCCATGAACTGATTTAGATGCTCTTCTGAGTATATTTTCAACTTGTCGTTTTTCTTTCAGTAGACGAGGGTTATATACAGAACCACAATATTCTAAATATGGTCGTACTAGTGCTGAAAACAGTCTTTTAAAACAAAATGAATTTAGATAAGAGAAAGATCTTTTTATTAGAAATAGCATCTGCATTGCCCTATTAACTTGAGTAGAGGTATGTTTAGAAAATAGCAAGTTATTATCGATATGTACTCCGAGGTCAGTTTCTGAGTTAGTAGATTTGATATCAATCCTTGTTTTCTTCACTGGATCGTACATAGAATAGACAAGATGTTTATTTTTATGACCTAGGTGTAAAACTGAACATTTTTCTATATTAAATTTCATCCCCCATTTAGTTGCCCAGTCAACCAAGATATCAATATCATTTTGAAGTACGGTGTGTGAATGCAAATTAGTAATAGGGTAAAATATTTTTGTATCGTCAGCAAAAAGTGCTGCATTTGAAGTAATTATATTGGGAATATCGTTAACGTATATAATGAATAATAGAGCTGAGAGAACAGAACCTTGGGGAACTCCACTTTTTACTGATACCCAATCAGAGTAATTACCATTTATCATTTATCATTATTTACTATTGTTAAGGTTCATATTGTTATACTTAAAAAACGTTATGAAAAAAACTAGAAGATAGGATCAGCTGAAACTTTACAACCCAACAAGCACATAGCGTTATTTCAACGTTATTTCATCGTTGCGAAATGGTTGGTATATGGTTGAAAAATAACAATCTAAATTTCAACGTTATTTCAACGTTAGTCCAACGTTAAATAAAACGTTGAAATTTCAACGTTGATTCAACGTTTATTTTCAACTAAAAACAAACGTTAAATTAACGTTGAAAATAAACGTTGAAAAACGTTGAAATAACGTTGAAATTTAATAGAGAGTTTGCCGACGCAAATGTACTAATAATTCGGAATTAAAATAAAATGTATTATTTCCACTCATCTCTATAATAACTAATTATTATAATAACCATTTATTATTAAATACTATAATAACTAGTTATTATAGAGATCAGTGATTGTTTCACATAGATTTGTGCGTGCTCGGTGTAGTTAAAACTTATAAAACATATATTTTGTTGACTACGACATATTTCCGTTAAATGGTCTGGTCTATGAATTATGAAAAGACGAAAAAAATTCAATAAATTTTGCGGTATCATAAAATATAAATGTTTGTAGCGAAAGAACCCAGACCGTGGAATCTTTTTTTTTTTTTTTAAATCATCTTAAAATCACAATCGCTCGTCCAAATTTAAATATTAAAAATAATTTCTATAATTTAGTTACCTGCGTTAAAAAAATGGTACAGGGCATATTATTTGTAATACTATAACAACAGTTAGTATTATAATATAAAATAAACTAATAATAATACTAATAATAATAAATAAAAGCTGTAAAAATTGAGAACAAGATGTGCAGTACAATAGCATAAAATATTGTACAGCTATCATAGCAACACAATATTGTACAAAAAATAAATGTTTTTTCGGATTAAAAGAGTCATGGCGCAAAAAGCTGTATTTTTGAGGTTTATAAACTCGTATATAAGTTAGTTGAATCACTGTTAGATAAACGTAAATCTAACGTTGATTTTTGGTTTGTTTTCAACGTTGATCTAACGTTTTTTTTTTCAACGTTGATTTGTGTTTCCATTTCAACCAAAAATCAACCATTTTTCAACAATAAATTTCAACGGTTTTTCAACGTTGTTTCAACGTTGATTGTACTTGCTGAGAAAGCATTCATTGTTTCTATTTCTATTAGGATATTTCATGTCACGAATCCAAGTACAATCTTTTACGACCTAGTACAATCCAAGTACAACCTACTATGACCAAATACAATCTTTTACGACAAAGTACGATCTTTTTTGTCTAAGTCAATGCAGTCAGAGTAAATATTTAAATGAACTTTTGCATTTTGTTTGCGACCTTAATGTCTTGAAATCTTACTTCGCTTGTAAGTGACTGGCGAGGTAAGATTTCAATCCGTACTAATTGCTCCAGCAGTTTTTTTGACACTGTTTAATATATATGGCTTAAGAATAGATGCGTTCAACAAAAGCATTTGAGATAGGAAAGATAAGAGAATTTATGAATATTTAGCCAACTCATGAATAGCTGTTCTCCAGAAACGTCTTTTTAATCACATATTGTTTAATGCAATACTTAATGCAAACTACTACTATTGTTTAATGCAATACTTAATGCAAACTACTGTAATTTTTTTTTTTTTTTTGATTTTTGCAATTTAAAATACTTTATTTATTTATTTTTTATTTTTTTAATTTGTCGTGTATTTGTCGTAAAAATTTACTTTATTTACAATAAAGTAAACTTTCTTAATAAATAAAAGAGCCAGCGCAAGTAGAAGACATAAACTGACTTATCACCGAGCCCTATTTACTTTAAAAAATTGTCAGTTTATATGAGTCAAAAAAAATAAACATTTTGAGTTATTACTGTTTTCACATTCTATAAACTGAAATCTATCATCTATCTAAATATAAAACCAATTAAAAGTTTCTGGTTTTTCCCATTCAACTATCATATTGTTGTTCAAAAATATTTTTTACTAAATTTTATTATTTGCCCTAAAGGTTCCTCAAAGCCCCCAAACATTTGACAGGTCCCTAATATTATTTAAAAAAATTATTTAAAAATATATCAACTTGGTACTCAAAAGAAGCAAAATTTTATAAAAATTTTTAAAATTAGATTCATTTTTTATAAAAAACAACTTAAAAAAACTTATTACTAAAAATGTTGTAAATATTACCTTTTTTCCATTTTTCGTTTAAAAAACATAGTTTTTATTTAAAAAAACCTAAACTTTTAATTTTTTTAAAAAACATTTTTTGTTTTTGTAATTTTTAAATGATTTTGCTTCTTTTGAGTACCAGGTTGACATATTTTTAAATATTTTTTTTTTAATAACATTAGGGACTTGTCAAATGTTTGGGGGCTTTGAGGAACCTTTAGGGCAAATAACAAAATTTAGTAAAAAATATTTTTGAACAACAATAATGATACCTTTAGGACAAATTATAAAATTTAGTAAAAAATATTTTTGAACCTGAAAACAAATTAGCATACTGAACAGCCCTAAAGTACATAACAAAAATTTTAAACACATTTATTTACACATGTTGAAATATAAAACAATATATTAAAAATAAGAGAAAAAATGATCTTTATTTTTTCATGATTAATTCTAAATGAATAAAAAAAACATAAAATGTTTTAAAGCTATTTAGACTTTTTTATATTTATATACTATATTTACAAATTATAATTTAAACTTATTGAAAATGCCAAAATAAAGCCACTTAATGCCAGAAAACTAAATTCTTGTATTACATTATCAAAATGGCATTCTATGATGCCATCATAAAATGCAGACACCAAACTCCCTTATACTGACAAAGTTATTCCTGAAGCCTAAGCAGCATCTTAAACATGCTTTTTTGAATCATTATTGGTACATTAAGAAAATCGCTAACTTATTCTAATGGCTTGTAATACGACAAGTAAAAAAGTATTTTTGTTTGAAATAACCTTTAGTTTCTTGGGGTTTTAAAAATTGGCAATTTCTTCTTACTTTTTTCGATGAGTTAGTAAAAAGTGGCAAATGTAGCTTAAAATTATAGCTTTTAAAACATTTTATGTTTTTTTTTTTATTTATTTTGAATTAACTATGAAAATATAAAGATACCATTACACATATCTTTAATATATAGCATTATATTTCAACACGTGTAAATAAACTTTATTTACATTTAAATTTAATAATAAGATTTAATATTAATATATAGCATTATATTTCAACACGTGTAAATAAACTTTATTTACATTTAAATTTAATAATAAGATTTAATATTAATATATAGCATTATATTTCAACACGTGTAAATAAACTTTATTTACATTTAAATTTAATAATAACATTTAATAAGAATTTTAAAATTCTTATTACGTATTTAAAATTTAATCTAAAGTTTTACCTCTTTTAAATGATAATTTTTTTTTTGTTTTTTTAGTGTATTAAAGTGTTTCAAGAAGACTTAGCAATCTTAAAGTGAATAACATTTAACCAGGACGTTCACTACTCCTTCCTTACTAATGTCGCTTATCTGGTTAGAACCTATAGGTTCTAACCAGATTAAATGTATACATTTAACCTCAAATAAACAAAAAAAAGGTTCCAAGCCAGAATTCTAATCACTGAGGCACGGTTGTTTAAATTCTAAGTTTATGTTATTTATGTTTTATTATATAGATTTCATATTGATATTGATGAGCTACCTTGTGTTTTAGTGGAAGGTTACTACAAATTCAACGTTATTGAAGTGTGCTTAAGCCAAGTGTTTTATCTTAAACGTTATACTAATAATACAACTCTGTTGTCGTTTTTATCTTCAAGAAGAGTATTTACCTTCAAGAAGAATGACGTTTCTGAATGGAAAGATCAGATTTACACAGTAAACCTAAAATACGGTCGAGTTGAGTTTTTTTAGAAATAAAGGCTTCAGGACTAAAATGACTTTTTGAAGCAACTAACTATTCAATTTATTTTTTAAACTAAGTATTCAATTTATTTGAAGCAATTAAGTATTCAATATTAGTTCTCAAGATTGCGCTCAACACATATCGTCGGTTACCGTTGATGTCAGCCGTTGTGTATATATTATGTTGAGAATGTCAATCAGATTTTTATAGCAGCTTTGTAAAAAGACTGTCAATTGCACAGTGTTTCATAATTTATATTTTAATAGTTCTATTTATTACCTTCTCGCTTCTTTTCTTGAAGATAAGCGTGGTACTTGATTTGTGCAAAATATCAAAAAACGTCACCTGTTTCAAAAAAACGTCTAAAAATAAATACAACAGGTATTGTAAAATATTTTGGCAGTTTTTTCAAAAAAACCTGCCAAAGATTTTTTTCAAAAACCTTTTGGCAGTTTTCCTGTGTGTTCTGCTTCTTTGAGTTGACTTTTGCTTTGAGAAAGCGAGTTTAATCTTTACGACAGAATATACCTTTTTACAATAATTTTGCGGTGACTAAAATTCTGAAGCACTTCTTACTGAGATTTTTTACTTATAAAAGAAGCTTTAACTAAATTTGAGTAATGAATTGCGTTATTTTTTTTATTAGATTAAATTCTGCTGATGTAACCGTTGTTCTTTGTAAAAACTAAAAGTTCTTCGTCAAAATTTCCAGCGGCTTAGCTAAAACGCTGAAAGGTTTTTTTTCATTTATTTATTTCCCGTTTGTTACAAAACGACAACATCAGGATTACAGTATAAAAAAGGTTCTAAGTTATATTTTTCTTTCTTCTTCCTTAACAATACTATTTGTCATTTTCTGTGTCAAAAACAGTATTTAGTTTACTTTGAACTCTAGCGACAAGATAATGGTTTCAAAATTGACCATTTATGTGCCTTGTGACATGTTCCACCTTTACTGGATTGAATTTTGACAAAAATCTATTAAGTTAATGAAATTTCCATTTTTTCCCTGAAAGTCTCATTATTACCTCGTCAACAGGATTGCGATCAAATACGTATTTATATTTTAAATTGTATTTGAATTTGATAATTATGGGCTAAATTGGCGTATTTGTATTTGTATAATATTTAATTAAATATTTGTATTTGATTGAAATGTATTTATTACTGTATTTCTCCAATAAAAAATGCCGTAAACTAGATTTACTGGCGTTTTTTTTTTGAAAAAACAACACCGGTCAATCTAGTTGAAAAAACACTTTTATTTTAAAAACACTTTATTTTTTCATTTTTAACCCTTAATTAACTTAAAAAATTTGTTTTTAAGGAATATTAGTTAAAAGACTTGTTTTCATTCCTCTATTTAGTATACCATTTTATCAAAATTGTAGTGAAAAAATCTTTGTTTTTTTTCTGAACATACATACGTATATTTATATTTGAGCAAATGTATTTGACCCCAACCCTGAATGCCAATTTTCTGCTTGCCAAAAAAGAAACTATGCCCACTACACGTTGCAGCTCATTCCTTATTTTTGTTTCATCCGCTCTACCCGTTGTTGCATCAATGTTGACATCATTATTGGCATCAATGGTTGTTTAATCCTTCAATCGTTTTTAAAAATTGAATCACTACATCATAGTTTTACAATAACATTGAGAGTTTTAGTGCTCATTTAATCTTTTATGAGATTTTTCCAGTCAATAAAAAAATAGGTTGAGGAAATAATTTACATGAAAAATATTACTCAGTATTTTAGTCCTGAAGTACACAAACCATAATTTTGACATTATTCCTCAGTTTTTCAGAACGCATTGAAAGTGTTTAACTAAAAAAACCCTATTTTGTTAGAGCTTTAGAAATCTATTGGCTTTTAACTTCTGAAGGATCCTGCTCAACAATAAACATCCTGACATTATCTCTCAAGATGTTTGACCACTATGCAGAATATTAAAAAGCTTTGATTATATGTCATTAAAAAACTGACGAAAACCTGCAACAACTTGTCTCTTAGCCTTGAAAAAATTGTTTTGTACATTAACTAGGTACAAAAAAGTACTTTTATCTAGTTACAAAAGTACTTTTAGTACTTTTTTCGCACTATATATATATATATATATATATATATATATATATATATATATATATATATATATATATATATATATATATATATATATATATATATATATATATATATATATATATATATATATATATATATATATATATATATATATATATATATATATATTGCTTTTTATCCTCCTCCGGCTAATTGTCATATAGAGACCACATAT
>NC_061167.1:28290633-28318133 GCF_022113875.1 Hydra vulgaris
CCTCAAGCAAAATAAAAATAAGTCAAAAAATGACAATCACAAGGCGGCATTTTTATTTGGACAGCCAGGTCTAATTTAAAAGAGAGTTAGCGAATACTGACTGATTAGATTGAAAATCCTCAAATGATACCAATTTAATGTATAACAAGTTTATCAATATTTTCTTATTTTTTTATGAAAAACATTTTCCCAAATTAACAAAAACAATTAAACTTAAAGACTTAATTTTACCTTATATTTTTTACCCTACATATATAAATCGTTAAAAATATATTGTCAAACTGTGTTAAATACAAATTATATGTTTTATATATATTTTATGATAATATATTTGATAAAATAATTTGGTGAAATAATTGTGATTTTGTAAGGAAAATCGCAGAAGACTTAAAGAATTCTTGTCATTGAGAACCTTTGAGACATAAAATAAGTAAAAAATTAAAAAGCAAACTTGTTAAGTGACATTACTAGAGTAATACACATAAAAATATTGAGGTATTAAAAATTAGTAGGTGTTGTATAAGAATTTTGGATTTTGTTATTTTTTCTTTTTCACTTTCTTGTCAAATATGTATGTTTAAAACATATCGATAAAATTTGTTGAGTTAATTATGAGATGTTTAAGGTTTTTCTTTAAAGTATAAAGATTACCAGAATTACTAAGTTCTATATTTTGGGGTATGACTTTGTTATATAGGAAAAGGCCACGGTATACAATTGCATATTGCGAAATTTTTATTTTTTTTACAGGCAACGTGAAATTTCCCGTGCCTCTTGTAGTATACTTATTAGCGTTAATTTGAAAAAAGTTATTAGAAAAATAATTTCGAACTAGTCCAAGTTTGTATTTCAACATAAATAAAATATTTTGGTATATATTAATTTGATAGATATTTAGTGCGTTTAAAGATTTAAGTAAAGGATTGGCATGAGTAAATTTATTTTTATTATAAACCAGTCTTGATGCATGTTTTTGATGCACGTATAAAAAATTTAATTTAGATTTATGTGTGCTCCCCCATGCAATGTTAGCGTAATTTAAATAACTTTGAATATAAAAAAAACTAGAGACTTTTAAGATTAGATTGTGAGAGCATTGGTTTAGCTTTATAAAGAACACCTATGCTTTTTGATATTTTGTTATTTATTGTACTTATATTGGCCTTCTAGGAAATCTTCTCATCAATAATTATTCCAAGAAATTTAGTTTTTTCAGTTCTTTTAATGCATGTGTTCTCTATTTTAAATGATGGTAGGAATGGTGGCATATTATTTTTCTGCTGGTTAGAATGAAACAAGATATATTTGTTTTTTTCTGTATTTAAAAATAATTTATTTGCCTTGAACCAGATGTTGAGATTTTCAAGATCAGCATTCATTGATTCATAAAGTTCTTTGATGGATGACGATGAATAAAATAGATTTGTGTCATCGGCAAACATAATAACATCAAGTTTTTTTATGGCTTTTGGAAGATCATTGATATATATTAGAAATAGTAGGGGACCAAGAATGGAACCTTGACGAACTCCGCATTTTATTTCTAAAAGGTTTGAATATTTGTTATTGTCTGAAATTACGCATTGTTGTCTGCCACACAGATAGCTTTTGAATCAATCAAGATTTATATTTTTTATTCCATATTTTTGAATTTATATTTTTTATTCCATATGATTGACAGTATCAAACGCTTTTGATAGATCGATAAAGGTTCCTAGTACAAATTGGTTTTTATCGAATGAATCACTTATGGTATTTGCTAGATCTAGAATTGCATGTTTGGTCGAGTGTTGCGTCTGGAAACCAAATTGCTTTTTATTTAAAAACTTGTTTTGAGTTAGATAATTATATAATTTATTGTAGATTATTCCTTCAAGTAGTTTAGAGAAAGTAGGAAGTATGGAGGTTGGTCTGTAGTTATTTAAAGATGATGTTTCGCCTGTTTTAAGAATGGGTATAATTTTAAAGAATGGGTATAATTTGTCCGGTACAATTCCTGTTTTAATCAAAGATTTAAATATTTCGAAGATAGGTTTATCTCTGCTTATCTCTGAAAAAACATTAAAAACAATATTACTGCAAATATTGTCTATGCCTGGAGACTTGTTTTTTTTTAAGAGATTTTATTGCAGTTTCTAGTTCTTCAATTTTTAGTTCTTTAAATATTAACGTTTTCTAGATAGGCTTTAAATGAGTTATTAGGAGAATAAATTTTTGAGGCCAGATTAGGGTCAGTGTTTACAAAAAATTTGTTAAATTTTTTTGAGATTTCAAATTTGTTGTTATACTCTTTATTATTTATGGAAATTTTATTAAGTAAGCTATTTGATTTATAGTTTTTTATTCCAATTATTTCTTTCATAACTTCCCATGTTTTTTTAATGTCGCTATTTGAATTTTTTATTTGATTCGCTAAGTAAATTTTTTTTGAATTTTTTAAAATCTTTTCAACCAAATTTTTGTATTGTTTATACGCAGTTAGGTTGGCTTTATTTCTATTTTTTAAGAACTTGATATAAAGTTCTTTTTTTTTTTTTTTTTTTTTAAGATTTTCTTATACCTTTGGTGATCCATGGACATTTTAAATATTTTTCTTTTATTAGTTTACATGAATGGGGAAGTGACTATTGTAGTTTTTTAAGAAAATTTGTATAAAGTTATTATAAGCGGAGTTGGTGCGCCCCAGATTGCATTCTTGGTATACCTTTTCCCATTTTACTGCCGATAGCGAGCTTTTAAATTGTTGAATAGCACATATGTTAATTTTTCTTTTATAAATTTTGCGTTTGTTGTTTTTACTAGATTGCGTCATGGAAAAAAATCTTGCGTCATGGAAAAAAAAAATCGGAAAATGATCGGATATATCTGTCTTGATTATTCCTGCTTTTAGAGAAACATCGAAAATTGCATTTGTTAGTATATTGTCTATTGTAGTAGCTGATGTTGTGGTTACCCGGGTGGGTTTGTTTATAATTGGGAAGATAAAATGTTGAATAATTTCGTCAAATTTCCGTCATATTTTAGACAATCTAAGTTTAAGTCCCCAATACATAATAGTTTTTTTTGCTCATTGCTGTTTTTTAAAAAGATTTTTTTTAAAATTATTACTAAATTTTGATATCTCAGCTACGGGTTGTCTGTAACATGTGGAAACCAAAATATTTTTTGATTTTGTATCAGCTATTTCAATAGTAAAAACCTCACTATCGGCATCGGAGGTCGAAAGGTTATATATAATTTTTGTTGCAAGATCATTCTGAACATCCACCTCCCTTTTTGTTAGTTTTTCTACCTTTCCATCTCCCTTTTTGTTAGTTTTTCTTTCATATGATAATAGTTTGTATTTTGGAATTTCTAAATTTGAATTAGTTCTGGATATTTCGTCAGAACACCAGGTTTCTGTTATGCAAATCATGCTGAATAAGTAATTGCATTCGATAAGAAAATGTTTTAGCTTATCAATGTTGTTACAGGGGCGGATCTAGGATTTATTTTTCCTTTGGCGATTTTTTTAAATATTACCGCCCCCCCTTTTTTTGTTTTGTTTTGTTATTAAGGTGCTTTAAGAAGTCCTAATGGTCTTGTCACAGAGCACCGCCGCAAAGACAATAGCATTTATAAGTTGGCTCTCCGTTTCCAACCTTACCGATAATCTTTATGCGCTTCGAGTAGGGATCGAACTCGCAACCCTTCGATTATGAATCCAATTCTTTAACTACTGAGCTACGATTGCTATAACACAATCCATCCCAGACAGTGGTACTCTCAGATACCAAATAAACCTCCCTCCCCATTTACTATTTGTGAATTCCATACTAACTCGGATTTATATTTTCAAAAGGTTTTTATTTGATACAAGGGGGGGCTTCCGCTATGGCTTCTCCCAATATCTCCCCCTATGGATTCACCCCATTTGCACATTTTGAAATTTTTTTTTTTTGTGATTAAGACTTGGTGTTTGCAGCCTTTTATAAAAATAAGCACGCAATTTCAAAAAAATAAAATAAAAATAAAAAAAGGAATTTGGAAGTTTAAAACTAATCTGAATATTCTTGGTGATGTTCAGATTTATCTCCATTGACTTAATCAGCCAAATATTTCACAATCTGTATCGGTGACTAGCACCAGCCCATTTTATTGATTTGCTAATTTTTATTAGCCAATTTGAATAATGCAAACCGTTGAAAACTAATAGTAGATTAACTATGACTTTATTAATACATTTTAAAAAGTTTGATTTATTGAGTAATAACTAAATTCAGACAAAAAAAAAATCTAAAGAAATCAAATTTCTGACCATTTATCCCTCGAAGTACAACGGGTGAGAATGTATCTGTCTGGAAGGTATTTGTTTAAAGCACATGAACCACGTCAAGGTTCCTTCCTATTCATGTGTACGATTTTTTATGCAGAACGACTGAAGGTGTATGACAGAAAAATACACAATCAATTAGCAAACTGCTTTTCCTAAAAAATAAAAATGTGCAAGTTATTTAGTAATATTGTTCAGGAGAGTTCCTTGAACAATAATACCAATAATACTAATAATAACAATATAACAATTGTAACAATATAACAATTTTTTCTAAAACAAAAATTCCCTCAGAAAGTAAACTGCTAATTTAATAAAATAAAAATTAGGATAAATAATATATTGTACTGAACTGTTTCAACCAGATAGGTTTTCCATTACTCTTTATCTACTAAAATATTTAAATGTTTTAATCTTTATTTTCACTGACTTTGGATTTTAAGGTTAAAAAATATATTTATGTCTAAATATATTTTTAGAAAATAAATATATGTTTTTATCCTACATACAAATGAACGCAATACACTTTTAGTGTCAATTAGATTGACACTAAAAGTGTATTGCATTCATTCAAATAATTCAAAATTATTTGATTTTACTACAATGTTTATAAAGATGTTTGAATATTTAAACATCCTAAATAATTAATAACAATTTAAAATGTATTCAAACTCTGAATCACTTTAAGTTCTCACAAAAGATTTAACTTGTGATTATAGATTATAGGGATTATAGTAGACAAAACGAAGTCATATTCACAGAGATTTTAAGTGATTTATATGCTTAAGTCAACAGTCTTTAAACTATTAAATGTGTATAAATGTTTACAAATAAACCTAGTCACAGAGACTTTGACTTATTTGTATAGAAACATAACCATTTCTTTGCATTAACTTTTTGATAACTTCTTAATTATCTGGAACTATATCTCTATGTGTATACATCAATGTTAAACCAAACAATCTCCAGACATAGTTGATCTTGACCAGATTTTTAATCTGCGAAGATTTGAAAAAGATTATTCATAAGAACACGATGTCACAGGTGAAGTTGCTAATAACTGCAAACAAACAAAAATATTGGCAAAAGTTTTTATACATGATATTGACTTTACAGTATCAGACGTTTGGAATGGGAAAGTGGTAGTCCAGTATACCTCCTAAAGACCACGCTCTGCATCTAAAGCTAATGGATTTGACAAATCTTCAGAATAAAAATCAGAAAAAATCTTGAAGCTCTCCCTCCAATATTAGTCACAAAAACAGCTCTAGCCACAACCAAGGAAATAATAAATTCAAAGGTAGTGACCAATTTCAATAAAGATGTAGCTCTTTGGGAGTCTGCCCCAAATATATTTATATCATTGCTTATAGCTTCAAGGGAGTAAACTATTGGAATATACAACTGCTGAAATGTATCCAAACCATCTATTCTTTCAAGCCACCTAGTTCAACTATATCTTTAAGTTTTTTTCCCTTTTTATCAGGATAGTGTTCTAAAATCATTGTCTCCAAGACAGAACTTCTTTTGATAGAAAGATTAAAATAATAGAAAACCTCTTTTACATGGTTCATTGCATTACAGAGAAGTTGAACTTTGCAAGAATTACACACTGCTAGATTTAATCGATGACTAAAACAATGGGTGTATAAAGCCTTGTTGTTTAACTTTACAATTTTTGTAAATAAATCCATAGCTAAAACCACTAACTAGTTTTTGCATTTGATATATAGTTCGCACTAAAACATTATTTTACAAGTTAAGCTTACAGATTAACTTGTAAAATAATGTTTTAGTGCGAATAATGTTTTAGTTAATCTTTAAGATTAACTTGTGATTTGCTAGCAAAATATGAATAATTTGATACTGATGCTAATCTGATGAAAACCTCTGATTAAATAACTTAATGTAAATAAAGCAGTATAAACAGATAGTGACTTACAGAATAGGTACTAGTTTATCCGATTTTGCATTTTTGTTTAAGTAGGCTTCAGCGCAAATATTTCGCTTAAGATGAACTTGATTAATTAATGGATGCAAAAAACATAAAGAATCAACTTGGAGTGAATACTTCTTGTTTCAAATCCGAAACCGTGAAAAAAATCCTAATGAAATTTTGACTTTAAAAAAATGTAAAGTAAAATACACCTTATTTATAATATAATATTTCTCTTTAGGCGGCCGCCTAATCTGCAGTACTGTAGATCCGCCACTGTGTTACTTATGCTACTATGTTTATGTGTATTACCGTAAAGTCACTTTTTAAGGTTATTCATTTATAAAAGTTTCCATTTCAAAAAAAGACGAATTAAAATTATTTGTATTAAAAAAATGCAAAAAGTCTGCATCAGAAAAGTCATTTAGTAATTCATTTGATTCAAAAACATTAAAGTGTAATTTTTCAAAGTCTATTGTTAAGTTAGCTCTATGTATGTATAATAATAAAATAAAATACTAAAAAATAGACATAAATCCTCGCGTGATTATTTTTAAAAATCTCTATAATAAATTTTATCGTACTTAATTACTGCGAATTTACCTTCATTTCGTATTTTTTTTTACTTTTTCCCATAACCTTTTTCTTTCTTCCATCGTTTCTTGAGCGAAGTCTTCATTAGCATATATTCCCGATCTTTTGAGTTTGTTTATTGAATTTAAAATTCTGTTTTTTTCTTGATAATTGAGTAGTTTAAACACAATTGATCTTGGTGTTTTGCTGTTATTAAATGAACTCGAAGTGCTCGTTCCACTACTACTTCATCTAATATGTCAAGTTTTAAAAATTTCCTTTACAATCCTCTCACAATCACTCCAGTTTTCATTCAGGGTTTCTTTAATGCCATCAATGCGTAAATTATTTCTCCTAGAGCGATTTTCTAGGTCAGTAAATTTTTTTAATGTTATTATTTCACTGTCATATTTAGATTTTATTGACAAAAAATCATTCATGATTTTCTCTTCCTGAAAGTTTAAACCATCTTTTATGTTGTTGACGTCTTTCTCAATGCTTTGTATATTTAATTTATTATTGTTTATTTCAACATCCATTTTATCAAGTCTATAAAATAGTAGTCTTTAAATTAATTAGTAAAAACTTATTCCAGATAAGAGGTGCATGCTTCTTGCTCAACAGAATGACTTATCGTGCATGCAAGATAAGTCATTTTGAATTGTTCAAGCTTATTATTGCATGAAGGTCCTATATCTACGCAAGGTACTATATCTACAAGGTACTATATCTACTATATCTACACAAGGTACTATATCTACGCAAAATATTATTTTGAAGTTTGAACTTATTAATGCGATAAAGTTTTTTTCTTGTTCAATTAATAATTTCTACGTTTCTTTCAATATACTTTTTTTTTGCTCTTCAAGTTTTTTTGTTATTATTTCTTCGATGTTTTTAATGTTAAATTCCATTTTTTTATATAAAAAATATTTATTCACGGAAAAAAAAAAACAAAAAAAAACGTCTTACTCGCCTTGTGCTTTTATTTCGAATTTTTTGAGTAAAGTAAAGATTGTTAAGTAAAGGCCTTAAAAAGTCATCTAAACGGAAACAAAAATTATATATAAAGTACCTTAAAAAAAATAAGGGATAAAACAAAAATAGAATACAAAAATTATGCAAATTTATTTATAAAATTAAAAAAAACCGCTAAAGCTAGTTATTATAACAAACTACTTAAAAAGTGTCGAACAGATTCCAGAAAAATATGGCAATTATTAAATGAAATTATTGGTAAACTAAAAACAAGCAAACGATGCTTTCCTAAGACAATAAAATCAATCACAAATTAATTGATAATGAAATTGACATTGCGAATGAGTTTAACAACTTCTTTAGTAATATAGGATCTAAACTTGCATCTCAAATTCCTCGTGTAAATAAATCTTTTGATAAATATTTAAGTCGTTATAGAAATGAACTAAATAACAAAAAACTAATCATGTTAGAAACTCAAGAGGCTTTTAAAAGCCTAAAAAGAAACAAGGCAACCGGAATTGACGATGTCAATAGCAACATAGTAATTAACTGCTACAATGAGCTTAAAATTCCTTTATTCAAAATTTCTAAACACTCTTTAAAGGAAGATATATTTCCTGACAAAAAACTGCTTAAGTAAAACCTATATTTAAATCAGGAAATGCAAGTGAAATAGTCAATTTTAGACCAATATCAATACTTTTATTCGGTTTTCAAAAAAAATACATCAACTGAACACGCAATCTTTCAGTTGGTTGAGGAAATAATTAACTCTTTTACAAACGGAGAAGTTACATTAAGTGTTTTTGTAGATCTCTAGAAAGATTTTGATACAGTCGACCACAAAAAATTATTATCAAAGCATAATATGTATGGCATAAGGGGTAGATCCAACAAGTGGATAGAAAGCTATTTAGATAAACATGTGCATTAAGTATTTTACGGAGACAATAAACTCTCTAATCCGTCTTAAATAAAGGGTGGTGTGCCTCAAGGATCAATACTTGGACTTTTGATTTTCTATGTAAACTATCTCTATGTAAACGATCTCTGTATGACATTAAAAAGAATTTCAACTATAATGTTTGCTGACATTAGCAACTTTTTTTATCTCAGGAAAACATATCAGCGAGCTCTGCGTAGAAATAAACAATGAATTAAAAAAGATTTCAGAATGGTTTAGGGCAAACAAACTTTTTATTAACTCAAGTGAAATGAAGTTTTCTTTATTTCATCCTTATTTCCTTTATTTCCTTCCTTTAAGAAAGTTCAACCTTCTTTTCCAAAATTGTATCTTGAAAATAGAGAAATAAGTAGGGATACCGTTACAAAATTTTTGGATTTTTTTATCAAAGAAAATCTAAGTTGTAATAAACAGATCGCTTATTTAGATTGTAAAATATCCAAAGGCATAGGAATAATATACCAGTCACGTTACTTATTAAAAAAACCACTACTCAAATAAATCTACTACAGTTTTGTTCAAAGTTACCTAAAGTACGGTATTATAGCATGGAGTAGTACCTATAAAACAAAACTAGAACCACTATATCGTAGACAGGAGCATGCTATACGTGTGCTTAATTTAAAAAATAAAACAGAACACTAAAAAACCTTTTTTTGAACAAATGTCTTTATTAACATTGTTTGAACTAAATGTATATAATGTTTTAAGTCTAATGTAAAATAGCAAAATGCAAAAAAGTCCTTCAATTTTTATAGTCTTTATAAACAAAAACCAGATTACAAATATTTATTGCGTACATATAATACCCTGTTAGGACCTTCATGCAAAAATAAGCTTGAACAATTCAAAATGACTTATCTTGCATGCACGATAAGTCATTCTGTTGAGCAAGATGCATGCTCAACAGAATGACTTATCGTGCTAAATAATAAATTAATTAGTAAAAACTTATTCTGGAATAAGTTTTTACTAATTAATTTAAATTATATTGATTTGAAAAAATTAAAATGCTTTAAAAAAATTATAAAAAAGAGTATCTTAAAGTATAAAAGTTTAGTGATTTTTTCTAAATTTATTTAATGCAAGCTACTTAAATAATTTCTTAATTTTTATTATATATAAATACGTTTTCAACATTGCATTAGTAATAGATGTGTAAATTTTGTATGCATTTATACTTACAGCAACGTAAAGCGGTTCTTGATGATAAGACCATATGGTTTGCATGTTTTCCGCGTTATTTTTACAGTGTGAGAGTGAATTTATTATTTTAGTAAAACTACTTTGTAATATTTTTGTTTATATTTATACATTCGCTGTTAACGAAACTTTATTATGTAATTATAAATTTGTAATATTATAGAACAATAAAAAAACTTATAAATAAATAAAAAATAAATAAATAAAAAATCTAACTATATTATTGTAAATGGGTAATAAAGTTAAACTATTTAAGCAAGGTTGTCCTATTGTTGATCTAAGTTCATTCTTAACTCTATTAAGGACAGAAAAGGTTTTTCTTCTGCACAGTTTGAAAAAAAACACCAAACCTTATGCTGCTTGTGTCATATGCATTAGCTCTCTGTTGAAACTGGAAAACTTAAAATAATTTCTCCTCCGTTTACTAATATTTTTTTAATTTATTTAGGTGCCTTAAGAAGCCCTTACGGCTTTATCATAGAGTACCGCGGATGAGCATTTAATAGGAAGTTAACGCTTCATTTCTAACCGGTGCACAGTGGGATAAAATCGCATTTTTTGTGCCAAAATTAGTTTTAATTTTCTTTATTGTTATTAACTAATTAAACAATATATAATGTTATGTTTTAAAATAATTATTAAAAGGAATATCAAGCTCATATATATTGCTAAAAAAGTTTATTTTTTGGTTTAATTACAATTAAAATTACGAACTAGATATATCTATATTTTTAGAACGTAGAATTCTCGCAAGTAAAATGTTCAACAACCCCCCGGAGAAAACTTTTCTTTTACAGATGAAATCGTTTTTCTATAAGATGAATTATCAGATGTAGATAAAAGTCTTTTCATTACATGTCGTTTGTCTTTGTTCTTGAATTTTTACGGGAATGATATTTTACATGTCATTACATGTCGTTTGTCTTTGTTCTTGAATTTTTACGGGAATGATGTTCCCTATTTAATAGGGAACATCATACTATAGGGAACACCAAAATATTTATAATCAAAATATTTTATAGGGAACATCAAAATATAGGGCATATATTTTCTAAATTCTTTATTTCTAGTTTGTTAAGCTTCTTCACTAAATAAACCTATTGGTAAGAATAGATTTTCTATTACTTCTGCTCCATGAATTAAAATCTTGTGAAGACTCTGAGGCATGTAATACCAATGGTATGAGTAGAGTTTTGCGGTCTCCAGACAAAGTAAGCGAAACTTACTAGTATCTATTTGAAATCCACTTGATATAAAAATTAGGATTATATGCAACTTTACAATTAGTTCCTTGTTTATTCCTGTAATATCAGTCTTCATTTGAAAAAACTTTTCAAGCAGTATTGCCGTCATTTGAGTTTCCAGATCCTCCACATTTTGGGTAGTCAACAATAAGTCCCATTTTGTGTTGAAATTCTTTTTGTTTCTTCATTTTTTCTTCTTTAACAAGAGATTTCTCTTTGTCTCCTCTTGCTTGCCATTTTTTTTTATTGGTATCTTATATGAAGTATGAATGAGACACTCAAAAATTTTTATCCATGCATGAAGTGTAGATAATCCATATTGAAACTCATCAGGTGAGTATGGAAGTTTCGTAACTTTGTCAATGTTGTTCATATTTTTTTGTGAACACCCCCATATACAGCAACATTGACTTGAGCTTGTTACATTTGGTAGAACAGTATGGACTTTGCCATTTGTCATTGTAACTTGAATGATATGTTTGACTGAAATAGACTTGCCATTAGATAACTGAACAAAAGTTTCTACAAGATTTAAGATCTCGTCTTTCAAAGTAGCTTCTTCAATAAGAAATAAATCAGTTGTTTTTTTTCAAACTTAAATCTTAAAGGTCGGCAGTATTAAGTGGAAGAAGGTTTTGGATTTCTCCAAATGACAGATAGGGTTTCTCTAACATAAGTTGTAATCTGAAGTCGAACCAGGCAAGTTAGAAACACTGATTTTTCTCTTTTCAAGTCGCGAAAACTTTCAACAGACATTTTATGTTTATACGCTTTGACCAGTAGACCCATCAAAACCTACTTTGTAATGAGGAGATACCAGGTCAAACATTTCTAGCATACATAAAACCTCATTTTGAACTTGACAAAGTTTTTGAGCTGTATGGTCACATAAACTTTGCAGCGGTATACTTGCAGTATAGTCAGTAAAAATCATCTTATTAAGGTTTTTGGTTATTATATAGTCAGTAAAAATCATGTTATTAGGTTTTTCTCCGCAATACAATTTTTTTTTTTAATTGCGGAGCAATTAATTAGTATTTTTATAGCATTTCTCATTTTGATTTCAAATATGCAACTCATTTTTCACCATCACGTCAAGTTGTAAAGATATTTGGGTTCAAATCTTTAGTATTTGGCGTAAAGTCCCTAATATTGTTGAAAAAAAGTTATTCAAAAGTATGTCAATCTGGGTCTCAAAAGAAGCGTATTTTCATAGAGACCTTAGAAAACATAATTATTTTTCCTTAAAACTTATTGACAAAAAAAAAGTAATGTTAAAAAATGCTTAAGACTCTTTAAAAAATTGTGACAAAATGTTTTTTAGCAATATTTTTTTTTCAAACTTTTGAGATCTCTATGAAAATATACACTTCTTTTGAGACCCAGGTTGACATACTTTTGAATAACTTTTTTTTCAACAATATTAGGGATTTAACCCAATATACTAAAGATTTGAACCCAAATATCTTTACAACTTGACCTGATAGTGAAAAATGAGTTGCATATTTGAAATCAAAATGAGAAATGCTATAAAAAAAACTATTAGTTTGCTCGGCAACAGAAAAAATTTTTTTTTGTTGACCTGTGTTATTTAATTTACTGTTGCAGGAATTTTGAGTTTTCATAAATGGTGATGTTTATAACGATTTTTATTTCCGCCATTATCAAAGTCGATTTTTATGTCTTCTTTGCAATTTTTTTTATAAATTGGCTGATTTTCAAAACTTTATTAAATTTACTATTACTAGATTTAAAACTAGATTTTATTAGCTCTCTCAAACAATATCTAATAACATACTCCTTATTTGATTAGATCACCTTGGCAGAGTATATCAAAAAACACCTTTACTGAGAATAAACTGTTTTTTTTTTATCATAATATGCATCTTTGAGTACCAATATCTTTGTAACTACAAATCAAATGATACTAAAACTCCGTTCATACAGACGACCAAGCACATTTTGCTTTAAATGCGTAGTAAACTGTTTATAAGAAAACTGCATAAACAACAATAAAACAATAATACGAAGTTGTTTTGTCAATATAAAAAGCTTGTACTAATATAAAAACAATCTTGCCATGTTGTTTTATACAGTTTATAAGATTAAAAACATAAAACACGTTTAAAATAAAACGTGTTTTATCGTCAGTGTGAACTAGGGATGTACCGAAGCTTCGGCTTCGGCATGTAAACTTATATTCTGGCTTATGATATTATGAAGACTTTTAAATTTTATTTAAAATAAATTAAAGGCTGAAACTTTGATTACTTTGAGCTCTTATATTTATCTTCAAAATTTATTTAAATTAAATAAACAATTTAAATCAAATAAATATCAGCCTGCTCAGCCCCTGTTTGTTTATAAACATAAAGTAAATAATAATATAATTATAAATAAAAAATTTATAATATATTCTATTTATTATTTTATTTAAAGCTCACTCTATAGAGTTGTTAGATTACTATGGAAGCTTTTATCACAGGTAGTTAATATTTGATTTCAGATACTGATGCAGATTTATCCATTACAGAGACAGAAGAATAGTGAATACTAAGATTTCAGAGTGTAAAAGATTAAAAGAAGCTAAAGAAAATGTTATGTAGTGTAAAGTTAAAAATAATCACACACACAAAAAAAAAAAATACTTAAAAGTGTGTAAAAATGAAGTTAGAGTGAAATCTATCATTTTGTACTTTTTTTTAGCACCAAGTTCACAACAGTTGTAGTGGAATACAAAATGGTCTTAACTTGGGTTTTTTTTAGTTTAGAAACTGTTCGTTTAATGAATACAGAGAAGTAAAAAAAAGATATTGAAATAAATATCAACAAAATAATAAAGTGTGTTTGTAAGATTTTTTATGTTGTAGATACAACTAGATCAGCTAAGAGTGTTTATTTAAAGAAAGAGTGATCAAGTGCAAAAGAGAAATTTACTCTAGTAATGTTTAGAGATTTTTATCCACTTCTATTAACAAAAGGTGCATTAAAAATGAAATATACAGCACATGAAAAGATGCTATATAACATTAATATGGTTTGCACACAGAAAAAGTAGAACTAGAAGTAGGAAAATTTGCGGAGAATGTTTCAAAAAAGCTTAAGTTTAAAAAAAAAACGGTTGGTGCGGTCAAATATCAGAAACGATATAATGAGAAACTTTCTAACAGGGACGCTGAGAGCTTTTGCCCTGCCTGGGACAGCAACCCTGACTGGCGTCCTCATTTTTATACGATTTTTCTATATTATTAGTAAAGGACCTTAGTTTTGGTACCTTTTTTGTGTTACACCCCTGCTGATCTGAATGCTGATTAAATTTTAAGCATATATAGTGTCGAAGCTTCGGCAAAATTTTAGCTTCGGTACATCCCTAGTGTGAACGGGATATACTATTTTAATAAATATTTTTTTTTTTTTGATTTTTTGCCACGCTTCGTATCACTGTGAGGCCATTGATAATTTTGATTAAATAAAAAAATTAATAGATCTCGGTAGACATAAAATAAAATTATTTTCAACGATAACATTCAATAAACATCAACTTTTCTAGAATACAGATTATTTTATAGATTAATTAATTGAATAGTTCAATCTTGGCGTTTTCAAAAGTTTTGCATTTTGCATTTAATATATCTATGCTACAATAAAAAATAAAAGTGTAACAACATAATATGATTTTCTTTTTAAATATAATTTCTGTCATATTTAGTTTTTTCGAATTCAAGTATCGGCGCTATTGAATATTATTTAAAAAAAAATGATTCATTGTTTCGCAAAGACGATTTTCGCATAGCAAATCTGACATTTTATTCAATGTATTTTCAGCATAGTAAAGCTGACTTCTCGCTTAAAAGATATCAGAATATTAAGGATATTGTCGGCTACAGTAGAGATACGGAAATTGATGCTGAACAAAATTCAACAATGAAGAAACCTGGTTATGTGGTCGTTAAAGCACAGAACTTGTGTTTATAATTTTCTAGAACGCGAAATTCAAAATAGGCGTGTATACCATCCGATATAAAAAACAGTAAAATAAAAAAAAACAATCTGGGTTTATAGAACTCCAAACGCCGTTACTCAAAAAACCAACACCAAACACCATTACTAGAAGCAAGTTTCCAAAAATGTAGATTTTAATTTAAGCTAAGAAATAAAAAATAAAGAATTCAGTTGAAGCTCATAAAATACAAATACAATTACTACTATAGTTGCTTCATAAAATTATTTTTACTTTGATATTGTTTAAAATTATTTTTTACCTCTGTATTTCTTTGTTCGTAACAGAAATTGAATAGAAACCAGTTCTCGATTTGATCCAAAAGATATGAAGTTTGTTGAAGTAGGAAATATAGTTTTATCACATATATCTGTCCACCAATTACTGCATTCTAGAAATTTTTTTCCATTTGCGTTTAGCTGATCTGGTTCAATTACTAAAAGTTCATTATTAATTACTAAATAAGATCATTTACAAAACTCAATCATTAGTACTGTTATTAATTACTAAATTATCATAACTATTTATAACTGATAGAATTTTCAACTAATAGAGTAAAACATAATAATCACTTGAACCAATTGAATTAATTATAGAATAACGTTTTGATAAATTTAATAAATATATTAAAAAATAGAATTGATGCAAGGTTTGCAAGGTTTTCGCAAATGACGGATGTGTTTTTTAATAGTGAAAAGCAAAAACTATAAACTTGAGTAAAGAAGAACAAAGTAAAAACGAACAAGAAAAGAAACAAAAACAAGAGAAAAGTCAAAAAAAAAAGTAGTTTATAAAAATAAAAAAAAGTAGTTTATAAAAAATAAAAATGACCACAAAGGAAAAACAATATTAGAAAAGCGAAAAAGCGAAAAGACATATAACGAGTAAAGAGAAGAAGAAATAAAAAAAAAACATGAAAAGGTTAAAAAAAAACAAAAAGAAAAAGAAAAAAAAATAATAATATTGAAATAAATAACAACAAGTTTTAAAGAACATTCTTAAAAGTAAAAGATAACTAAAGTACGATATTTTAAGATTTTTTCAATATATCCGTTATTTGTAAATACTTTTTGTACCTTTTTTTAACTTTTATTTATTTCATTTGCTAGTTTTTTTATTTCCCAATTAGTTTTTTTTTGAAGTTTAGCTTATATTTAGTTTCATTTTTTCATAAACACTGTTCTCTGTAAATTTTAGGATGGATTTTTCTATTTGTGATTACTATTCATTTTGACATTTTTTTTACTTTCTACTTTGCAAGAATTTTTTGTATTGTTACTGTTTTTATCTGTTTACTAATTTTTTTTTTTTAGTTATTATTGATGTAGCTATTGCTTTAGATTGTTAATTTGTCTAATTTTTTATAAGTTTACTTTTTGTTTAGTATTTGTTTTTGGTTTTTTGTTTACATTTTGTTAATATTATTTGTTATTCGTTTTAATTGATTTATCATAATATTATATTACTTATATAGTTTTCATTTTGATTTTAAAAAGTTATAAATATTAATTAATAACTGTCAATTTCTTTATAAAAATACTTTTAATCTCACAATAGGTTGTTATTTTATATCAGTTTTTAACTGTTTGTATCTGTTTTTATAATATTCAGTTTTTGCTTAGAAATCTAATAATGATTTATTGTTATTACAATTTAATTATATTATCGGTGTTCATAATTTTACATTATTATCATTTATATTATAATTACCATTATTATTCTTATCATTATCATTGTTATTTTTATTGTTATTATTAATATTTTTTGTATCATTAATATTATTTTATATCATTTTCATTAGGTTTTTACTTTAAATTAGTTTCAAACTAATTGTTAACATCCTTGATTGTTAGAACTTAGTCAGAAATATATGATGATTGATTAGAATAAATTTTTCAACCATGCTGCACAGAACCTTTTTCTGAATAAAATAATGTGTATATATATATTATATTATATAATACATATATATGCAAATTTTTTTATTATATATATATATATATATATATATATATATATATATATATATATATATATATATATATATATATATATATATATATATATATATATATATATATATATATATATAATATATATATATATATATATATATATATATATATATATATATATATATATATATATATATATATATATATATATATATATATATATATATATATATATATATATATATATATATATATATATATATATATACGTATTAGTGCTTGCATATATCTTCGCGAGAGTGCTCGATGAACTAAAGTAAATTAAAATGATTTGAATAAAAACAGATAATTTTTTTTGCAGAACATTTTTTTTGAAGAAAAAAATTTCTGAAATAGAATTAATTGTGCACAAAGGAATTCTAATTTGTGCACGAAGAAATACTTGTGCAAACGGTTATAAAAGCCTTAACGGTAAACTTAGATCAAATATGATACGAGAGGGAATAACGACTTCATAGATTTTTAATGCAAGTGTAAAATTTAGTATAAACTTAGTTAAAAAATTGATTATTTCGAAATTCATATAAAAATGGGTAGAACAGCTAAAAAAAAGATGATTGGACATAATAAGAAAAAACGGAAAAATACAGAAGTTGAGGTATATTTACCTATTAAAGTACCCACTGAGGGATTTACCTCAGAGACAGTTTCCATTGAATGGTGATATTCTAAGATACTATCAATTTATCCTTCGCGAGTCACAAGTAAAATACAAACCCACTTCTACTAATGTTAGTTGCAATTTGAAATCGAAATCCAAGGATCTTGTTTGTGAAAATGATGTTTGTACAGATCCTGATAATTCTTGCTCGGTAACTAGGATTAAAAAAACTTGGGATAATGCTGAGTTAGGAAAGAAATTTGTGATTTCTGGGTATAATATAAAGACCAAAATCATTAAACTTAATTTAAAATACAAGAATTTAATTAAATTGTCTTCTCTAAACTGGAACAGCAGCCTTGATAAGCAATCAAAGTTAGAGAAAGATTTTCTCACAGAATCCTATAAAAGACATTCTTGCTGATAGATTGAGAACAGATGATGCCAAGCTGGAAGATATAAAGTAAGTTTATTAAATAACACTTTTTTAGTATTGAGATTTTTTTTGCGATTTTAAGTAACTTAAGTAACACCATATTATTGCTTTTAAAATATTTTCGTTTAACTTCTTCTATGGTTTAGCCATCTCTCAGAAAAAACTAGAACAATTATTAATTTATTTATAAATGTCTTAACAGAATTAACTATTTCTTAGTTTTTATGAAGACCAAAAGTTGGATAGGAAAGGATATATGGGAACAAACGTTGACGAAGACTACAGTAGGAGAGTACTGAATGCAAACAGGAGAAAGAACAAGCTAGATAAGTTGAGAAACAAAGAATTAGAGACAGAAAAACTTAAAAGATATCAATGATGTTTTGTTGTCACATGACTCCATGACAGAAGAGTTTCAATTTAGCAGTTAAGAAGAAAGGCCAAACGAGGACTCTGAAATTAGCGAGGAAGAAGATTTCCTGGTTAACGGTCAAAAACGCAGGTATAGTATTATTTTAACAACATAGTTGTAATTTTCACAAGCTAAAACTGTTTTATTGAAAAGTATATAGTTATAAATAGATAGAAAAGTATTATAAAATGATATCTAGGTACAATTCTTGAGAGGATAAATCTAGCAGTGAATGTTGAAAAGCTCATTGAATGTTCTGCTATTCCTGCAACAAGGTTTGAAGTATTTAAAGCTGGAGGTATAAAAATTAATACCGCTTTCACGAAGCACACTTCATAGAAAAAAGTTCAAATACGTAGAACTTGAAGGAGACTTGGAGTGGATTTTAATAACTAATCATCTTAAAGGCTGACAACTTATTTTTCATTTTGATACCAAACTGTTGGAACAAATTACCACTGGGCTTAACATTATTCAAAAAATCGAGCAACTTGCAGTCTCAGTGAGTTCCCCGATGACGATACCATGGAAGACGGATGGACTAAACGAACGGTTAACTTAAACGAAGTAAAACAATTGTTATTGCTTTCAAGAGACTATAGAAAAAATAGTTCGAGATAGCAAAAGTTAACCGGTGTTCAACTTACCGGCAACTATATAAATTTGATAAATTAGCGCAACTTTAGGACGTAAAATTTAGTTGCTAAAATATTGTCAAATTAACCAATATATATATATATATATATATATATATATATATATATATATATATATATATATATATATATATATATATATATATATATATATATATATATTTATATATAGGTATATGTATATATATATATATATATATATATATATATATATATATATTTATATCAGTGATGGATCCATAAATTTTTCAGTGGAGTTAGAGGGGGGGGGGAGGATGTTGAAATATTTTTGTATTTTGTACCACATTTTCACTCCCCACAAAATATAGTAAAAAAACCTCAATTTCTAAGATATTTTAAGACTTTCAGAGGAGGGGGGAGGGGGAAGGGAAAGAGGGAGGAGGATGCTTCCCCCCATCATATATATATATATATATATATATATATATATATATATATATATATATATATATATATATATATATATATATATATATATATATATATATATATATATATATATATATATATATATATATATATATATATATATATATATATATATATATATATATATATATATATATATGTATAGTCTTGCATCGTAGTCAGAAAGTTTTACCCATAAACTGTAGTTTTAAAGAACGCTTTAATAAACCAGACCAGAAAATGTTTAAAAACTTGAATAATTTTTTTTTTTCTTAAATGATAGACTGCCTGCCCAAACCAAACCAGGCTATAGGATAGTTGATGTAACAACACTCCCTTGTAGCAGCAGGCTATAAGATAGTCGATGTAGCAACACTCCGCACATGTTTTAAAAATATATTTTAATAAAACATCAACAAAAACACCATCAATTAGAAAAAGATTTTCTAGTCATTACTATTGTGGTTTTTTTTATTAATAATAAAGTTTAATGTACTTCTGCATTAATTTAATTGCTTCGACATTTTGACAACAAAAAAATGTAGCTTATTTGCCGAGGTAGCAAAATTGTAGTCGAAAGAGACTTTTTTTACATATAATTTTTTTTTGACTACATTATAAGGATATATATATATACACATATTCTGAAAAAAAATTAAAATTATAATCTTAAGTAAGCGCCTTAAAAAATAATTTATATTTATATACAATCAATCGTATTAATAAAGATAATAATATAAATAATAACAATAATAGTAATACTAATAATAACAATAATAACATGTTATTTTTAAAAATAATAATAATGAGGAAATTATATAAATCTAAATAAATTGGTATTACTTTCCACACAACAACTGTTTATACATACAATGTTACAGTTACAAGTATTAATAAACTGACAAAACATAACAAGTAACGATGACATAAAAAAGACTATTGCTAAAAAATTTATAAAGATTTAGTAAATATTCATTGTTGTTGTAATATAATAACCAAAATATATTGCAAATATTATGACAAATAAAATATGAACAGAAAAACATCAAAATAAAACAAAACACAACAAACATTACAAACAAAACAAAAAAAACTTTTTAAAACTAACACGGTTTAGTAAATGGCTAAAATGAAAATAAAAACAAATAATATGTAACTGTATATAACTTTATGTGACTATTAAAAAATAAATAATAACTAAAAAACAAAACAATAAATAACTAACAAAAAAATAAATAAGTAAAACTACATATGCTAAAAAACTGAGAAAAAAAAAATTACTACTAAAAGACTGCATAAAGCTAACTAAAAATAAATAATAAACAAATAATACAAAAAAAATATTAAAAAATAAAAAAAACCTTAGTTTGCTGATCTTTTTCGACCTTTTGCCGATGTTTAAATAGTGTGTTTCTATTTTTTTCAAACTTTTTATTTATTTCATTCATTAACTTTTTTATTTATTTTTGATTTCATTATTTTTTTATTTATTTTCTTTCAGACATTTCATTTTCTTTTCTTCTTTTAGTTCTTTTTTTCCTTCCTTTTTTGTTGATTTTATTTTTTGTTTAATTTATTATTTCTTTTTTCAAGATTTCATTTTCCTTTTTTCATTTTTTTTCTATTTAAAAAAGTTATTTCTAACCTGTCTATTATTTGCGATGTCATTGCAAACTTAAATGAAAATTAAAATGATGAATAAAAAGTCATTTTAATAGCCAAAGATGTCTTTAAAATGCTGTATGTAAATAATGTATATATACCAACACCAACAAGTAAAGTTAGAAAAACTGTAACTTTAAACAGTTTTTAAAATATTTTACCAGATGAGTTAAATCAGATAAATCAAGTAAGTTAAAGTTTTAAGTTAATAAATCAAATAAGTTAAACAAAATAAGTTAAAGTAATTTAATCAGTAATAACTATTATTATAAGTTATTGCTTTCCAGTTAGTAAAAAAAGTTTAAGCAGACATAAAAAAATGAACAAACTTGGTGTTCGGTTAATTTTTTTTAGTTTTCAATGATTATTTATTTGTAGCTTACCATATTAGGGCAACTTGTAATATTTTATCTCTAACCACAAACAAATAATAATTAATCAAAACAAAATCAGATTTATTTAAAGCAGTCAGATTTTTAAGGAATAAACAAAGTTTGCATCACGTTAGCCAAGAACCAAGAGGCCATATGTCCAGAACCAAGGGGCCATATGTCCATTTTTTTTATTTTCATTAAAATCGAGTTTTAAAATTTAATTTGTTAAAACTTACAGCTAGAATGTCCGACTTATTTTTTAAATATTTTTAAAAGTTGTATCATTATTAAAACTAAATTTACTAGACACATACTCCATTGATTGTTAAATATTTATTGATAATAATCAGAAAAAACACAAAATGTAGACATATGGCCTCCTGGTTCTCAGCTGACGATCAGTCAATTACTCCATTCAAGCACTTAAACGTGATGAGAAAAGTTAATATAGGTAAAGTTTTATATACTCCAGATATTAAATGTAGAACATATGAGGTTTTTGCTATGTAAAGAGATTTATATGATCGCTTGTGTAACAACTACATGTTGCCAAGTATACAGACTTATCCAAAAAATTGACTTAAAAAATAGCTCAATGGAAAACCTAAATTTTTTAATTAGTTTTTTTTATGAATTAAGACCAATTGAAAAGAACAGGGATCAGAAGGTACATACTTTATCTGTATACTAAATACTAAATCTGAATCTAAAAAAAAATTCATCCTAAATTGATAATGAAACTTCACATTCCTGTTAATGGTATTGATGGCCATACTCGTGACATATGTTAAAGAAAAAAATTTTTACTGTTAAAAAAAACTACTGGATAATGTACATAATCTTGAAAGCTCAGTTAATAAATCTACATTAGTGGCTATAGTTTACATAGCAGGCTATGTGCAAAAAGGCGAAATAAATTTTTTTGTTATAATTAAAGCAAAAATTAATATAAAGCAATTGTTATAACAAATATAGAGATTATCTAAATAACAGAAGCGGACTTAAAATTCATTCTGGTATTTTTATCTAATGGTGATAATTTTGTTTTTTATTTTTTCAAGTTGCTACTGGCTTTTCATGCAGGATATTCTTCTGAAAATACTTAATCATAACTTTTTTTTAAATAGTTTTGTATTTATTATTTTTTATGCTATTTTCTTGTAATGTTTTCTACTTTTTTATAGCCTTTATTTCCATCAATGTATTTAAATTTGTAAATATTTAATATATTCATAAAACTTTTTTGTATAAACTGATTTAGTTTTTTGTCTGTGATTTTTTAGTGATATTTTTGAAAAAGTGGTATTTTTTAAAAATACAGTTATATTTCTATTAAGGAGTTACATACATTATAATAATTTGGTTTGTTATTAATATTATTTATTATTACATTGATATTCTTGATGAAATTCAAACAAAAAGTATAATTATCTTTTAACAAATTTTGGTTTTCCATTTGATATATCTTTTTTAAAATTTTATTTTATTAAATATAAAAAAATATTTTTGCCAGATGAAATTTTTAACCCGCAATTTAAATAAACTCAATAATAAGATATTTCAAGAAAATTTCATAGCATTTCAAGCATACCTTTTTTGAAAAAACCTATATCAAAAAAAGGTATAGTTTTGAAAAGAAACCTATTGAAATTATATATCAGCACAAGTTTTGAAACGGCAATGAAAGGAACGATTTGGAAAATACTTGTTTTAAAATGGAATTTCAAGATTTCTTTTGTAAAGTTGTTTAAAGAAAAATGATGCAAACGTGGAAAAGGGAATAATTTTGAAAAGCCAGTTTAGAAGGATGCAAATATTGCAGCTTAAAGGCTTGCAGTGAGGTGTTCATACATTTACTGACTAAAATAGGGACAGGCACAGTGGAGTGTTCATAAATCAGCTTACTAAAATAGGGACTGGCATAGCGGAGTGTAATTACAAAGGATTTAGGTTTTATATTATTTATTTATTATTAAATATTTAAATTAAGAACATATAAATCATTTTTTTTGAACATTGCAAAGTTGCATCTCAAAAAATTATTCTTTTTAAAATTACTCTTTTTTTTTTTTTTTTTTGCATTTGGAAATAATTCCATCTTGCTTGGTTTCATAGCTATTCTAGTTTTACTTTTTCAAACTCAGGTTTAGCTAGTTTTATTAATCAGCACTGAGTATTCTTCGGGAGATTATCCTTTTGATATATTAACGTAATGAGTGCTGTATTAATGGCTAGATGCTTTAGCCTATCATCTATGCCTAAGTCTTTTGATATGATTTTAGCATCTGTGTTAATGCTGTTATATTGTGTGATAACTGTTTTTTTATAGGTTTTAGTAATATTTTCAGTATAAGTTAATGATACGATATATATATATATATATATATATATATATATATATATATATATATATATATATATATATATATCAGGGGCGGATCTAGGGTGTCGCCACTGATGCGTGTGCATCAGTCCTTTTGCACCGCTAAATTTAAGTGTGTCTCTTTTTCAATTTTTTTTTAATAATAAAAAGTTAAAGTAGAAATTAAAATCTGATATTCTTAAAAAATGTAGAACTTATTTTAAACTCGAAAAAATTTATTACATCTAAACTCGATTTTATTTGATCTCTATAATTACTTATTCGTTACTTAGACGAAATTTCCTTCGTTTTGGAGCAACTGATGCAATTGTTCTTCACCAAATACAAATGTGATTGGTTAAAGAAGAAATATTTTAGGCTTTAACCAATCATATTTGTATTTTTTTACAAATTTTTCCTATCAATTTGTAGCAAGTGATGCAATTGCTCTATAAATCATAAATGATTGGTTAAAAAACAGTTTAAACTAATCACTATTTATTAAAATAACAATTGCATCAGTTGCTACAAACCTTCTGCAAAAAAATCCAAAAATGTTTCAAATATGATTGGAGAATGTTTTATTAGCCAATCAATTTTGTAGAAAGTTTAGAACAATTGCATCAGTTGCTCCAAATCGTTCAAAATTTACAAAATTCTGATATGCAACTTGGTACACATACTTTGCTCGTAATTTTTGTCATAGAACTTTGCTAGTAAATTAAAGTTTTGAAACAAAGATGAATTTTTTAGTTTCAAATGCAATTAAGGCTAGGTATTTGCAAAATATTCGCAAATGTCAAAATCAGTTAACTGAAGAGTTGAAAATTTTAAATTACAAGTATCCAGTGCAGCCATAGAGTCAGTCTTGAAAATTCTGAAATGGATTGCTTTATCCGGAAGACAGACGATAGTAAAGATTATGGTGCTTTAAGGTAAAACTCTATTACTAAAGTTAATGATGTTATATATTTCTGGCTAGAAAATAAAATAAACTGATCTTGTTTTATATACTTTTTTTTATTTATTTTTACTTATCCTTTCCACTTTATTAGTCCTAAAATAAAACAAATAAAAAGCATTTCTCTGATGATTCTTTTACAGAAAAAGTTAATTTTTGCAAAACATGGCAAAATCCAATCCTTTAAAAATCCTTTAAAAAAGACAATGCTTTTATAGAGTTGCCTTTTAAACTTTCTGTAGATTTTAAAATATTTGAGTGATTAGATTCCAACTCAGTTAATATTCCTTTATATAAAGACTCAAATACTTTATATGATGTTTCAACATATGGTAACCCATTGTAAACTTTTAACCCATGGTAAACTTTTAACTAACCCATGGTAAACTTTTAAGCGCTGGCGATGACGATGCAATTTTGATAGATATGGTAAACAAAGTATTTCCTCCAAATTCTATATTTGTTTTTCCATTATCTATTTACTAGATATTTAATAGACATTAATACAAAAAAATCACTTAAAATTGAATGACTAGGCCCCAATAACTTTTGGGGTTGCAACGTAAACGTAATGCATTGCAAAACACAACTTTTGTCGTGTTTTTTAAAATCATGAACAGCATTACCCCATTCTTGACGAGGCTGGAAAACTAAATTTAGTATTCCAGACTTATTTGGAATACTAGCACATAGCAAAGTAAAAAGAAAACAGTAAGCTCAATCTTATTTTTTAGAATAAGCTAACCAAAAATAGTGGTTGATTTAAATAATTTTTGTTTAAAATATTTTTCTGATAACTGAAAAAAATTGTTCCTATAATTAAAACAATAATATTTCTTGGTTGGAAGATGTAACTTCATACAGCTTTTAAATATTTGAGTTGAGGCTGGTGATCAAATATTAGCTAACCATCTTTTTTTCAAGTCCAAAAAATGTGACCTTTATATCAAAAACTAACTAAAACCAACTTATTGATTTTTGTGGGAAAACAATTTAGGTAGCTTTAATAAAAAATGTTGAGCATTCAAATTTTTTATTTAAATTCTTTGTGATGAAGCAGTTGACTGTTCAAATACTAAACAAATGTCACTTTTTTTAAGATATGTAAATTCTTAAAAAAAGTGACATTTGTTAATAATAATGAGATTTGTGTGGATTTCCTACTATTTATTTGTTGCAAGACTGGTACATCTGGTCTTAGTCTATCTCTAAATTACTTTCTAAAATTACTTAATACATTTTAAGAGACTTTTTGGACTTGATATTCAAAATTGTAGAGGCCAAGGGTATGACGGTACAGGATTGAGTTGCTTCTTGAATAAAAGCTCTTAATCATAATGCTGTTTTTGTTCATTGTACAAGCCATAAACTTAGTTTAGTTGTAGTAGCTATTGCTTTAGTTTGGTTTTTGGTTTTAGTCTTGATATCCAAGAAGTGAGACCTAGATTGTGTACTTTTCAGAATCCAAAAATAGAGGGTTAACCTTATATAAGGGTACTAATACTTAACATAAACTGCTATCAAGAAAAGGATAGAATCTAGAAATGGAGGGCTAACTTTATAATTATAATATTAATTAATTAACTTGATATTACTTTACATTAATAAATAACCTAATATTACTTTACATTACGTGCTTATCAAGAAAAGGTAAGAATTCAGAAATGGAGAGCTAACCTTTGGCGAAATGATAGTACACAGATGAAATGCAAAGTCCTATGGCTTACCTTCTCGTTGCTGCACTTTGTTAAGTAAATTGGACTTGAAATAACATGTCTAATTTATGAACGAAATAGCCAAGGCAACATTTGTGAAAATTTCTTTAAAAAATAAATACTATAAAAGCAATACAAAACAAATTTAGTTATTATTTAATGACATAAAGAGCGGCGTCACTCCTAAAAAAAAACCCGTCCGAGACATGTCCTCCCCACTCTTGCTACGCCTTTTTCTGTCCCTCTACTTTTAAAATTGACTATACTTAAACCCTAGGGATGTTAGGGGGGGGGGGGGGGGGGAAGATCTATTAAAAAAAACTTCGCATCACCCTTTTAAATTGCTAGATCCGTCCCTGTATATATATATATATATATATATATATATATATATATATATATATATATATATATATATATATATATATATATATATATATATATATATATATATATATATAGATAGATAAACAAAAGTTTATCTAGCTCATGCCATTTTTGCAATTGTTTTTGAGAATTGTTTTGAATTTTAGAAAATAAAATGTTCTTAATTAGCTTAATTAAATGGTTTTTAAAACTTACTAAAAATCATTTTTTTGTATATAATTTATGTTGTAACTCTATCGCATGAAACTTCTTTTTATGTAATTGAAATATATATTAA
>NC_061167.1:28323133-28350633 GCF_022113875.1 Hydra vulgaris
TGCGAGCCCCATGCTGTAGCAGAAATGAGATCCTTTTCGAGCTCAGATGCCCCCTGCAAGCAATCAGAGAGAGTTGGCTTCTTATCGTGACAAGAATAAACAGTAGTATCATCAGCGAACAATGCCACCTTAGGTGTGAGAATATCTGGAAGATCGTTAATGTAAATTAAAAAGAGTAGAGGGCCAAGGATTGAACCTTGGGGAACCCCTGAGGTTACAGAATAAGAAGAAGAGTGCTGTTCATCAAGGACAACTTTTATACTACGATTGGAAAGGAAGGATTCGATAATCTTAAAGATGTTTCCAGATACACCATAAAAAGAAAGCTTATGGAGAAGACCGGCATGCCAAACTTTATCAAACGCCTTAGAAATGTCAAGAGCAATGGCCTTAACCTCTCCACCTTTATCTAATGCGCGATAAAACCTATCGGTTATTACTGATAGCAAATCAGCCATAGAACGAGAAGATCGAAATCCATACTGATGATCAGAAAATAGGTTATGAGATTCGAGATAAGAGATTAAGTGTTTGTTAATTAAAGATTCAAAAACCTTGCTTATGATAGGAAGAAGACTAATGGGACGATAGTTAGATGAGTCAGATCGCTCTCCAAAATTTTTAAAAATAGGGATAACAGATGCTGCTTTCCAGCAGGCTGGAAAACAAGACTCTGATAAGCACTTGTTGAATAGTTTTGCAAAAATAGACGACAGCTCAGGAGAACACTTCTGCAAGACTATAACAGGTATGTTGTCCGGGCCGCAAGCTGTAGAAGAGTCTAAGCGGGAAATCACTTTAGAGACAGAAGCTGGATTTATATGAATGTCGAGCAATGGATCAACCTGTTTGATGGGTATATCAGGTAAAACGCAACTAGTGGCATCAAGAGATGATATTGATGAAAAGTTCTTGGCAAACAATTCAGCTTTGTCTTTAGGTGAGGTGACAAAGTCTGAACCGTACAAAAGAGGTGGAATTACAGACTTGCCCTTATTATTGATACTATTAAAGATTCTCCAGAAGTCACGAGAGCCTATTTTTTGTGATGAAATACGAGATTTCATGATCTGAGAATAGCGGGTTTTGGCGTTAGACAAAACCTTTTTACAATGGTTCCTAGCAGTAATAAAGAGACGTCTGTTTTCTGGAGAATTGTTTTGCTGATAGATATGGAAGTAATGGTTTCGATTCGCAATTGCAGCAGCACAATGTGAGGAAAACCATGGAGGTGAGTGAGGCTTGACCTGGAATCGTCGAGAGGGAATAAAGGATTCCATGCCAGCCTGAATCCATGAAGCCACGTAAGAAGCACACTTGTCAACAGGAAGACAAAAGATTTCTACCCAGGGGCCATCACGAAGAAAGTCACGAAAAGAGTCCCAGTCAGCTTTAAGGTAGTTGTAAGATGTACGATGATAGGGGGATTCTAATGGTGAAGAAGAATGAGATAATAGTTTTAGAGAGACCAAACCATGATCAGACGCACCTAAGGGTGAGTGTGAAGAAACTGAGCACTGACTAGGATCAGAAACAAGACATAAGTCGAGTAGAGAAGGTAAATGATTCGGGTTGTCTGGAAAGCGAGTTGGTAAGTTTACTATTTCAGTTAGGGATTGAGAAAGACAAAAGTTGTGGGCCTTAATGCCTGCAGAGTCACTGAAACTAGAGCCAAGCCATTCAGTGTGATGAACATTAAAGTCACCGACAACAACAATATTGGCTGATGGATAAAGAATGAGGGCTTGGTCAATATAATCAGAAATAACATCAAGAAGAGTGCAGTCTTGGGATGAGGGAGAGCGATATAGAACAAAGAGAAAGGTGATAGAGTGAAGTGGTGCTAAACGAAAGCACATAAAAGAGTAGTCTGTGGATTCAAACCTAGTTTCCCGACAAATGGGTGAATTCTTACGAATGTAAATGCCCAGCCAAGCATGTAACTATTGGAGTCTTTACGAATTAAAGGAAGATAACCATCAACACTAAGATCACAAGATGAGACAGCTGAAGTCAAATTAGTCTCACAAAGAGCAAGCAGGTCTGGTGAACTTTGCAAGAGATAAGACTCAACAGAAGAAAAGTTACTTCGAAGACCACGAATATTGGTGAATGAAAGGTTTAGCGAACTTGGTGATGACTGTGGTTTTTTGTGTTTTATAGTTTTTGTTACTTTATTCATTTTTAAATTTGTTAAAGAACTTGACTCGAAACATTGATAGTACTCAGTACACTGTTCTATAGCTCAAGCAATTGCCTCATTTCCACTAATAAACCCTAAGCCGTAACAAAGGGCTCCAATGTGGTCTTGGCAATGCACATTAAAAGTACAAACAGGGACACCATCCATGCGCAACATGGCACTGTTAGTACTCTGATATTTTTCAGCTGTTGATGGAATCAGCCTCTCTGAGATCTACCACAGAGTTCGGGAAACCTGACTACCAGCCGGCCTCAGAACCATAAAACTGAGTTTTAGAGCTGTACCCTCATTTGGAGATGATAGAATAAGTTGCCTAGTCATAAAAACAGAGACACAAGCAAAACCCATGAATCGAGTCAAGGAGATCCAGCGTTCAACATCCTAAACTGGAAACAATGTATTAAAAATACATCTGCGCCAGCCTAATAGATGACGAAGGGTTGCGAGGCTGGTCAACAGATAGAATCTGTTTACCCCTTAAGTCTTTGCCTAGGAGGCCTTCTACAAGACAGCAGCCGGATGCATGTATCATCTGCCCAAGATGAGTATTTTTATCGAGACACCATCTCTAGCCTTTACTCAACCAAGAGCCCCAACGCAGGGGGTGTTTTATGTCGGAGTTTGCATCTCCTAGCCTTTGCCTAAAAACTTTTCCGTAAAAAACGCGCTATTTTTTTAACACTGCAGACCAAACGAGTAAGAAAGGCAAAAGTTCATGAAATCCTACACTTTTTATAATTTATTGTTTCTTGATCTAGCGCCCTATTAAAAATTTAAGTATAATTAGGTTTTTCATTTAAATTGTTCTCAAGTTGACATTTTTATTAAATTTTTTCATTTAAATTGTTTTGCAACAAAAAGTAAAAGAAAAAAAATTTGTCTAATAAATCAAGCTATATTTGCTTAAGTTGAACAAAAAAAAAAATTTGGTCTAATAAATCAAATTCGCTTAAGTATTACGCTTGAAATATTTTTTAAGAAAAAAATCTCTTTAAATAGAAGTAAAATAATTTTTTTTTTTTTAATTTAAATTTTTTATAATTTAATTTTTAGTTTAACAATTCCAATAATCACTGGTTTAATTTTTGCAGTCGAATGTTTCTACTTTTAAAACTATGTTTAAGGAACAAAAAATAATTAACTATATACTAAATTATAAATCTGATATTTTTACTGTAGCTAGATTTATGTTTAACTTTCAGGGATAATCCTTGCTATGCCACTGGGTATTAGGGTGTCCCAAAAATATATTATAAATCGAATTTTAATGTGCGGATTACTACGTTTAGCATAATTTTATTTATAAAGAAAAACCAAAAAAATTAAATTAAACTTTTAGCTCAAGGGGAAGGTTATTTAGGTGAATTTACTTTTATATAATACTTTATAATAAATAAAGCATGGCTAACAATAAGATAAATGATGCTCTCTCAGAATACAAACACCAGTAATTATCTGCTTGGTGTTCTCTCTGCACACTCTATCAGCAAACCTGGAGCATCTTAAATATGTCTTCACAGAACCATCAATATCTGTTCTCAGTGAATTAACATGACAATTTATGTCTAGAGACGTTTTCTAAAATCAATTTATTTCATTTAAAAAATCTGCATTAGACCCTTTTACTTGTAGTTGATTGAATCAGGATTATGATATACAACTAATAATGAAAAAATAGTGAAACTTGTAAATATGTTTTATATACAAGTTCAAATCTGTGTTTTAGATGAATTTCTTGGTTAAAAACAACTTTTAACTTGAATTCTACTTTAATTATATATTGACTTAAGTTAAATTTACACATCATTAGTTTTTAGTTGTTAAAAAAAATTTAACTTAAGTCAATATATAATTAAAGTAGAATTCAAGTTAAAAGTTGTTTTTAACCAAGAAATTCATCTAAAACACAGATTTGAACTTGTATATAAAACATATTTACAATTTTCACTATTTTTTCATTATTAGTTGTATATCATAATCCTGATTCAATCAACTACAACTAAAAGGGTCTAATGCAGATTTTTTAAATGAAATAAATTGATTTTAGAAAACGTCTCTAGACATAAATTGTCATGTTAATTCACTGAGAACAGATATTGATGATGCATCAAAAGCTACAAGGAGGAGGATATTTTTATTTGCTAGGGTTCCATTTACAGAGTTTTGCCCCTAATAGACTGTAATGTCCTCTGAGCATTTCTCCAACAAATGGAGAAATGCTCAGAGAGCATTACTGGCTTAATCTCAAAAAAAACAATAGAAAAATCTGAAATTAATTGACAAAAGCATTATATTTTTTACATGTTTAATGTTAACTTTTTAATGTTTTTTTTTATTTTTTAGCACCACACAGATCAGCATCAAAATTGGTTGTCCAGTTGGTTCTGTGAAGACATATTTAAGATGCTCCAGGTTTGCTGATAGAGTGTGCAGAGAGAACACCAAGCAGATAATTACTGGTGTTTGTATTCTGAGAGAGCTTGTCAATTCATGGGAGCTGGCTGAGTTTATCGATATTTCCATTGTGACGGAGCAAACTATTAAGACCAGAATCACCAAGAAAGTTAAGAAATACCACACTTTAAAAATGCTAGAACTACCAGAGGGTAACTACAAAAAGGTGAACACAAAAAAAGGTGAAATATATATGTGTGTGTGTGTATATATATATATATATATATATATATATATATATATATATATATATATACATATATATATATATATATATATATATATATATATATATATATATGTGTGTATATATATGTAGATATATATATATATACACATAAATATATATATATATATATATATATATATATATATATATATATATATATATATATATATATATATATATATATATATATATGTAGATATATATATATAAATATATATATATATATATATAAATATATATATATATATATATATATATATATATATATATATATATATATATATATATATATATATATATATATATATAAATATGTGTGTATATATATGTATATGTATAGATATATGTATATATATTTATGTATATATATATATGTATATATATATAAATATATATAAATATAAATATATATATATATATATATATATATATATATATATATATATACAAATATATATATATATATATATATATATATATATATATATATATATATATATATATATATATATATATAAATTATACATATATACATATATATGCATATATAGAAGCAAAAATTTAGTATAAGGTACAGAATAAATAGAACAATTAAAACTCAAAATAAATTAATAAACAGATAAAATATCAAAATATTAAAACTAACAAAATAAAAAATTTTAAAAACACAATACTGTAAACCAGAGGAACTAAAAATTGATGGAATTTAAAGATGGAGTTAAGAGACTTTAGATCAGGTGGTAAAATGATTTTGCATGCTAATGCTTTGATATTTAATAGATTTGTTTGCATGATTAATAGAATGTTTAACCTACCAATTCATTAAAAATTATTTTGAAGATGTATACAAGATTTGTGCACAGATGATACAAAGCTCTTAAAAGTTGTCGAAAACGATAAAGAAAAAGCAAATATAAATGGACCTAAACCTGGCTTATGGAGTTAATGGAAAAAGAGTAAGGTCATGCAAGTTAAATTTAGACCAATAAGGTATGACTATATTTTGGAAGAAACCACACAGCCAACAGAGTAATTTAAGAAATCACTAATTCCAAAAAAAGTCTTAGATCTAATCTCCCAGAATTTCAAATATGCTTAGCATTACAATGCAGCAGCAAACAAACCATATAACATGTACATAATTTTTAAATACACATTTGTATTAAAAGGCACTGTATATATTAGACTATATCTGGAGTTTGCACAAAAAGTTAGCCGTTTGATAATTTGAAACCTTATAATATTATGCTATAGTTTGAAGAAAAAACTTTTAAAGTTGTAACTGTAATTATTCAACCTTTTGTACAATTTGTTCCTGCAAATTTATAAAAAATGCTAGTCATTATTAATAGAAATTATTTCAAAATAAAAAATTTATGATTGAAATTTTTACAAAATATCAATTTAAAATATCAATTAAAAAAAAAAATTCTCACTATTATTTCCAGTTGTAATTTTGAAATCTTTGATTAAACCATCCTGTGCAGTATTCCATGGATCTGCTGCATACACCAAAACATTAGAAAAAGATTGTGGCATTGTGTTTTCAATGCTAAAAATCAATAATTCGTTTAAATAGACAGTGTATATATACTTTTCATTGAGTTGAGTTTGCGATACTTTTATGCTTGACCACTCATTCAGTGGTAGTGATTGGGTATAGAAGACATAGTTAAAACTTCCATTAATTGCAGAAGCAATTTGTAATTTATCTGGACTGTTTGGACTAATAAATATAGCAGGGGTTCTGAATCCATATTTTCCGTTATCACCTCCAGTAGTCAAATGTATTACATTTGTCCAACTTTGGTAAGACAACTTTAATAGTTTAAGTTTTAAAAAAACTGAATATTCTTTTTCAAGAAACTGTATGGATGTAATCAAGTTATCTCTGATTAACATATGCCCATCAACTTTTAACAAGTCTACAGCTAAAATAAACATTTTTATGAATAATAAAAAAATTTAAAAAATTGATAAATAAAAAAACAATTTATATATAATCATCTCATGTTAAAATACTTTACCTCAAAATGAAAAAATAAATAATAAAAGTGTAATACCAAAATTTAAATTGAAAATATTTGATCGAAAAAATTTAAATTAATAATTTAAACTTTTCTTTATTAAATAAAATATTTACTAATTTTTAGTATTATGATTTTTCCTTTTAGGTATTTAGCAACTAGATAAGCTCTGAGTTTTTCCTGAGTAAAAAACATTTTAGAGTTTAGGCTTTTATATTCTTTGAGAATATTGTTTTATGTCTAGGACGAAAAGTGCTGGATCATTACAAAAAGGTGATAACTGCGGATCATCTCAACTCTACTCATTAATTTTTGCTTGTGTCTCATTGTTAATAGCAACTCTCTTCTGCTTTTTCTTAGGGAGCAGCTCTAGTAGTCGATTCAATAATTTTGAGATAAACTGGTAGTAAAGTTTTCCAAATTCGATGGTAGCTTTTAGAAAAGCTGATTCCACCAACAGGAGTATAGTAAGTGATCGGGGCCCCTGCCCCGGCTAAAAATTAGACTTTTTGCAAACCTGATCCGAGCCCCAGCAAAATAATAAGATCTAGCGGGGGTTGAAAGCCAGGTTAGAAAAAAAATTTTAATACTTAATATATAATAATTTTATGCTTACATTTACTATTTATTAAATACTGGCATACACTTTTATATTTTTAAACTTTAATTAATTTCCAACAAGATTGCAAGCAACCACTATTAAGTTTTGAGTTACTTTAAAATAGAGAACAAGTTAAAATACTAGGAAACGTATAACTGAAGACTTAAAAAGTTGTAAGTTGTATAAAAAAGCAAAACATGAAGATGGGTAAGAGTTACAGGTTTTCTTTTTGATGATCAAGTAAAAAAACTGGATTAATAAAAGTTTTTTTAGCATGAAGGGACAGATACAGTAAAGGATGCAACTTGTTGAATAAACTGCAGGCTTTAGACTGTTACAGAAGAGAGACCATATTTAAAATCGGCTGCTTGTTCTAAGCAATTAAAAAGTGAAGATTTTTAGTCAAGACAAGAGTATAAAGTTGAGTCGCCATCAAATCATTATTGTAAATAAGAAACAATACAGGAGCAAAGATAAGAACCTTGTGGTACCTTTAAAGTTACTTGAAATAAAAAAGAGTGTAGGCCTTTAAGAATAACTTTACTACTTCAGTTGGAAAGAAATAGTTTAATAACCTTAAACCTTTATATAAAGAAACTGAGTGAAGATATAATCGTAGGATTGTTGGAAAGGTCAAAGTATTTTCTAGAGTTTTGAAAAATTGGAACCACTTATTTAGCACTTTTTAAAAGTTTAGTAAAAATTGAAGAGAGTTCTGGACACTTTTTTAAGACTATGATGGAAACCTAATCTGGAGCACAAAGTCTTTAATTGAGAATTAACTTTAGCATTGAAAACCAGAGTGATTTCGATGTTTAACAATGAATTTATCTGTTTAACTATCAGGAAGAGTGTGGCCATTATATTCAAGAGTCAAATTAGACTAAGATTTCTTTGCAAATAACTCTGCTTTATTCTAAGGAGAAGGAAAAAAATCAAGACCCATGAATTAGAGATTAAATGTTAGACTTACTTTAACTAATGACATTGTTTAAGACTAACCAAAAGTCTATAAGTTAATAAAAAAATTGTATTTCTTAATACTTTTAATAATTTTCTTATCAAAAAAATGCTTCAAATCATAGTTATTAAAATCTTTTTATTTTCCTTTCGCTACCATTTTAAAATCTTTACATTTAAAAAGTTAGCATTCTTAAATATACATCTAACAATCAAAAAATACTAAACATTAAAAACTATTATTACCCATATAATGTTCAAATCTATGTTTTCCAAATACTTGTTTCAAAGCATTTACAAACAATATTGATATTCATTTTTAGTAAACATTAACCTTGTATTTCTTCTATATTTAATGTAAAAGAACTACAAGATAAATGATTGTGGTTTATTTTTAACATCTTGCAAAATGAAAGTCATTCTGATAGACAAGTTTTATTTTTATTTCCAGTACTATTTTGGGGAATTACAAAATTTCATCTTTAGTCCAATGTTATTTTTCATATATATTAATGACCATCTTAATTCTAAAGTGGCTCTATTTGCTGATGATATATACTCCTTTCTGAAGTCACCATTCTTTGTTTCCCTTCTAAGATCACCTTTTACAACTAATTTTTTATAAAACCATATACTCAATCAATTGCAAAGTCAGCATCTGCTACCATACTTGCCAATTTCTTACACTTGATTCTATTCTCTACCTAAATACCTCTTTCTGCAAAAAATAAACATATAGGTTTTGTAACCATATATATTTCAAACATATAGGTTTTGTTGGGCTACACAAGAACTAGTTTGATAAACATTACAACACCTACATGTACATGCCATATTTTCTAAATATAGAAGTGATAGTAGCAGAGTGGTAATTTTTAAATATAGTGGATTCCTTTAACAATTATTAGGCTATATTATTTTTATTTGTTTATTGTATTTACATTTGCTATTTAAGAAGGCAATCTATACTGAAGGCCTATTCATCGCACAACTGTAAGCTGTGACTGGGGCTTATGGTTGCGCGATGAAATTTTACGGATTTTTAACTCTGCTTTAAAATTATGTTTTAGAGTCAAAACGGGACTATTAATGAGTTCAATTAATTTATTGAAAAAAATTTATATTAAGATTTAATAAAAAATAAAAATTCCATTAAAAAAAAAAAAAAATTTTAAATAAATTTTAAACTTTTAATTTGTGCACAAAAAATGTTAGCAAGTGTGTTGCAATGCTTTTGAATAATTTCAAAATAGTAAAATTCAGAAACTAGCAAAAAAATGTCACTTAAGGACTTGCAACAAACTTTATCTTCTATCGAATGTAATAAGACAAAGCAAAAAAAACAAACATTAGAATACATTGTCTGGAATACATTTTAAGACCACCATGATCTATAGACTTAAGGTAGTCACCATCAGGTAAGGTAGTCACCAAACTTTTCATAATAAAGTAATGTTTTATTGAACAAATTGTTTTCATTATATTCATTTCTAAATACATAACCAGCAATATAAACCAAAGAAATTTTGGTCATGGTAGTATCAGAAAATGATGACTCTAGTTTTTCTAAATTGTCAAATATTTCATTACTTGCTTCACATAAAACATATGTGTAAGAAGCATACTCATGACCTGAACTAAACTCAAAAGAATCTAGGTTGATATATAAAGATAACAACAGCGATGCAATTTTTCTTTTGTAAAAAAATACTCTAGCCCTATAACAGGCCTACAAAACTCTTTTGTAGTTTCAAGTAACTTAAGTACTTAAGTAGGGTATAATTTTAATGGTGATAAATGTGATAAAGCCATTGTAATTTTAAAAATTTTTCCTTGAGTTTTTTCTGTGTATTCTCTGAGTAAAGTACATTTTTCCCTCAGCTTAGTTTTTTAAATTCCCTGAGTTTTCCTTGACTTTTCTATATTCTTTCCAATTCATCAATGAGACTATTATTTTCCTTACTTGAGTATTTTTTCCTATTATTTGAACACCCCTACTCTTTTGCCATTTTTACAACACATTTCAAGAGCTACATCACTAAACTGAAGTAGAGCATAAAGACAGCAATTATCAGGACTACAAATAGGTGCTTCTAGTGGATCATTGTGCCTTCATCAGTTCCACAATCTTTCACATTCAATATTTTCCACCAGATTATTACTTTATTTATAAATATTGCAGTATCCTTAGAATTTGAAATTATTTGATAATAGGTCAGCAAGGTATGATATGTCTTATCTGAAAAAACTTTAAGGAAAGTATTCTGTGAACATTGTGAATGAGTGTTAAAAATAAATGTCCTGAGGGAACTGTTTTCGTAACAATGATTACGCAATTATTATGCAATTAACAATGATTATGCAATTATTTTTTAAAGTTCTTTCGTAATTACAAAATTATGCAATTGAATAATTTCAACGTAATAAAAGGCGAGCCTTGACTCAGTATAATCAGGTTAGAATAAGTCGAGAGAGAGAGAAGAAATGAGTATCACAAAACCTATAACAAAATCACTAAAAACTGTTCAACCATGGAAATATGATTTTCTTGGTCAAGAAGTTATAAAATTGAATGATTTAGACACTGTAGTTAAAATCTAGTGCAAACTGTGTGCTAAACATAAATACAGCATTTACACTTCAATATTGGGGGTTGCTCGAAATTCTTTAAATGCCTTTACAAATATAACAAATGTTGTAACACATCATCAGGTTTAAAATTTATAATATATAGTACATTATAAAGGTAAAAAATATATAACTATGCATTACGATGTAATCTTACTTATTATGCCTATATTACAGGATATGAGGCATTTATCAACAAAACCACATAAAGAGGCTGCACGATTGGAAGTTAGTAACTCTCCTTCTATATTTAAAATAAATGAATCTCAGAGTTCAATAAGGGATACCGATAACTCAAAAAAAGCATCAACTTTTGAAGCATTTTTAAAGTTAATGCGCACTGCATATGAAATCGCATTGCATCCTGCTATGTCACATAGTAATTTTAAGATACTTGTAAAGGTTCAACGTGATAATGGTGTCCAATTAATGCACGGAAAAAGCAACAAAAATGCTAGTAACTTCATTTAATATACATGCGTGTGTATATATATATATATATATATATATATATATATATATATATATACACACTTACTAAAGCGTGTTTTGATAAGCATTTGCTTACTTTTTCTGCTTACCATAAGCTATACTATTTTTTTCGAAAAAGAAGAAAAAACGAAGAATTATGAATAAAACGATTGCTTCCCCATCCCAAACCCTCAGTCGATGTTGCAGCACTCCACTGCGAGTCAGGCTATTTGTCAGTCGATGTATGTACTGAAGCCCCCAGTAGCAGGCTATTTCAGTATGACGTCAGATTGCTTACCTTAGTACGCAATACTATTTGTGTATATATATATATATATATATATATATATATATATATATATATATATATATATATATATATACAAATAGTATTGCGTACTAAGGTAAGCGTCAGATTGCTTACCTTAGTACGCAATACTATTTGTATATATATATATATATATATATATATATATATATATATATATATATATATACAAATAGTATTGCGTACTAAGGTAAGCAATCTGACGTCATACTGAAATAGCCTGCTACTGGGGACTTCAGTACATACATCGACTGACAAATAGCCTGACTATTCATTGAAAACGTTATAGCTAAATGCAACATTCCATTATCCATTACCAATTATCGTACAAAGTTGGTATCAGCAACAGCTGATGGAGCGAATGTTAATCTGGGTATCTATAGTGGTGCATTAACTCAATTAAAAAAAACAAGACTATGGTTAATTAACATACACTGTGTTAATCACAGATTAGAGCTTGCTATAAAAGATGCTATAAAGCAGTTTAAAGACTTTACAAATTGCGACAATTTTTATACGACTCTATTTTATCTTTTAAAACTGAAGGCGTCATGTAAACATGCTGCCGCTGCTTTATCTATCGAGCATTACACTCTAAATAAAATTCAAGGCACCAGATTTGCATCACATCATGTTAAAGGTTACACTAGTTTAATGCATAACTGGCCAGCTTATCTAGTTGCCTTACCAAATGCACTAACTAACAAAAGGTATGGTAACCAAACAAGAACCAAAATACAGGGGCTTGTAAGGAAATTAACAAATTATGCCTTTCTATGCAAAACCGGAGCGTACCTGGATGTACTCGAGGCAATGAGCCCTTTCTCGCTTTTTTTTGAAAAGATGTTTTATTTGCTTTTGGAGTGGATCCCCTAATTGTCCAGACAATAACACAGTTGACTGCACTAACTGCAGAAGAAGCTGACAAAGCGTACAGTAGCTCTGCACAAAAACTTATTATTAAAGAAGATGGTGGTATATACTTTTGAATCTGGATATATAATCGCTGGCAACAAAAAAAAAGAAAAAGAATAAAAAATACACCAATATCAAACTTGAGGGAATGATAAACACAAAGCAAGAAGACGTTGAAAGAGCTTTGGAGCTTAGAAAAGATTGCATCAACATATTAATACTATTAATAGTCGATTTGCATCATTTAAAGACAATCCCGTGTTCGGGTCCATGACATGGCTTGATCCTAAGTATTGATTGTCAATCAAGATAATGGAATATTTTTTTGTTATAGAATATTTTCCATAACGAACCGCTTGAAGAAGCAAACTTCAAAGAAGCAGCGGTTTTTAAAGAATGGAAGACTTTGCAATTATTGGTAAGTTCGTTTTACTCTTAGACAACTTTCATAGAAATTTGGGATAGACTATTTACATACAAAAGAAAAGATTTTCCAAATATCATTTTGTTATCAGAGTTGTGCCTTTGTTTATCATCGTCAAGTTGTTTATCAACAGCATAGTAGAGAGATGTTTCAGTACACTATTACTATCGTTACAGACAATCGTATCAGAATGAAACATAGTACCATGGAACAGTGCTTGTTTATTGCTGGAATATCCCATGTGTGGACAGATGATAGTTGATGTATCAAAACTCCCTTGTAGCAGAAGGCTATAAGATAGTCGATGTAGCAACGCGCATGTTTTAAAAATATATTTTAATAAAACAACAACAAAAACACCATTAATTAAAAAAAACTTTCTAGTCATTATTATTGCAGTTTTTCTTTAAAAACAATAAAATTTAATGTACTTCCGCATTAATTTAATTGCTTTGACATTTCGCCAACAATAAAATGTAGCTTAATTGTCGAGGTAGCAAAATTGTGGTCAAATGAGACTTTTTTTACATTGAGAGTCTCTTTCGACTACGACATAAGAATATATATATATATATATATATATATATATATATATATATATATATATATATATATATATATATATATATATATACACACACATATATATATATATATATATATATATATATATATACATATATATATATATATATATATATATATATATATATATATATATATATATATATATATATATATATATATATTAGTATACAAACCTTGGAACTAGGGTCGGCAATGCCAACCTAACTGCCGACCTTAAAGTATTTGAGGTCGGCAAAAAAATTGCTGACCTCATTTCTATGTTTTATGGTAACCCCTTTGAATCAAATTTTTTTTGCCAACCTAATGCCAACCATTAACAGTTTGAGGAAAATGAGGTCGGCAATTTATTGCCGACCTCATTTTTTTTAAACTGTTAAAGGTTTTATACCTCATTTTTCCTAAAAATAAGGGTTGTGTATATAATATAACTCCTAATATTGCATATTATATAAAATGTTAGGAGTTATATATAACAATGTAAGGAGTTGTATATATATTATATATAACTCCTAACGCTCTAAGGAGTTAACAAGTAAGTAAAAGTACAGTGTTTTCAAATTGTTTAAATATATTTATAATATAAAAAACATTAATAATAAAATTTTTTAGGAAATATAAAAAAATAAACAAGATTAATTTTCAAAAATTAAAAATTCTCTAGCAAGTTTTTTAATGTGAGCTTTTCATCTTTGCATTTTTTAGAATATTAAAATAGGCATGGCTTACGGTTGCGTGATTAAAAGGCCTTCAGTATGGAGTGCCATGCTATTTAAATAACAAGGAATAAGATTATGAGTATAAAGCACTTATTTAAAAAATGTAATATTTTAAATATTTAAACAATATTTCAGTGTAGAAAACAAATGAAATGAATTAAAGTGAGGGTGAAATGCCACAATAAACTAATCAGAAACAACACCCATTGACTCTTCAGTCGAAAAATATATTTTTAATCATATATCTAACATACTTAAACTTCAAATTATGTAGTGTTATCACTTACTAAAACATATATCAAGTTTTACAGTTTTACTTTCACATAAAAATTGCATTGCAGCAACATCTCCTTAGTTTTGATCTATAGCATTTATTTCCTTTTTATAAAGTCATTTATTTATTATATACTTTTAAACTTTGCATTAGTCAACATGCGAGTGTAGCTAAGTGGTTAGCTTGCAGAGCTTCTGAATAAAAAAGCTGTGGTTTAATTCCTACCACTAGCAACTTTTTTTTAAATCTTTTTTGATTTTTTTTAACACAAAATAAAAAACTTTTGTTATATACATTACATATGAAAAGATATTATACACAACAAACAAAAAGATTAAAAAAAAACCTAAAAATTCTAAAAACATAAAAAAAAGAGGGGAATTTGTTGCGCATGTGTAAAGATACTTATCTTGTTACTGTGCTCAGGTAATTAGTCCTAATAAGCTGCGGATGGTCAGACAACAAATTATGGTCTGAAACTAAATTTTAAAAAAATTAATAAAAAGCCCTGCAACTCCAGAATGTGCTGCTGTGCAGGCAAAAAAAAGAAAAAGAAAGTCTGTACCTAAAAGAAACTTTAAACTTTAAACAATCACAAGTTTTTTTACTATATTTATTTTTTTGCTATAAATATATATATATAGATTGAAAAAATTGAAAAAATATTGTGCTAAAAGGCAGATTTGAAACTTTACAAAAACGGCACAGATGACAGTGCATTAAACCACTGATCTATCAATTTTATGCATGCAACTGAAAAACAAACCATTTTATAAATGGTTTGTTTTTCCTATTTATGGTTGTAATTAACCAACACTTTTCAAACTGATTCTCTAAATAAGCACAGCTTTATGGTGTGGAAATAGTCGTGCTTGTATATAAACACATAAGTTATATGCAAATGTAAAAAATCCACTTGTATTATAATCCACTACGTTTTATTGTTTTATAATCCACTACGTTTTATACAGGATTGTGCGCAATATAAGAAAATGTTTCTATTAAATCTGTTTTGCTCAAGCTGTTTTGTTTTGAATTTTTGTATTTATGTTATTGTATTTAAAAAAATTGATGAGAATAAAAAAATATTAAACATATTGTCCAGGTGGAAAATTTGAAACTTTAATTTAAGATTTGCCCCGCTCTTGATAATTTCTGATTGCTTAATTTACGCCATCTTCTTCTTCTTCTTCTTCTTCTTTTTTTTTTTTTTTAACATCTTCGCTTCCAACAAGGCTGCAAGCAACCACTAATTAGTGTTGGAAGTTACTGGAAGAGAAAAGATGAAGATTGTAGAGCAAGATAACGATTGACAGACGACTTAAAAGATTGCAAATTATATGAATCAGGAAAGCAAGATGAAGGAAGCGAATTCCAAAGAACTGATGTTCGAGGGAAAAAACTAGACGAATAAGAATTTTTGGTACACTTAGGAACTGTAACAGAAAAAGGATGAGACTTAATTGAATGACGAGTAACACGAGAATAAATTTTTGTAGATGGCACAAGAGACGCTAGCTCTTTAGAGCAGTGCCCATTATAGTATTTGTAGAAAAGAGAAAGAAAAGCAATGTTACAACGATGTGACAGAGGTTGAAGGTTGGTTGCAAGAGTAGGTCCAACTTTGTTTACATAGCGTTTTTGCACCTTGTCTAAAAGAGAAAGGGCATCATTAGAAGATCCACCCCAGATTAGGCAACAGTATTCCATGCAAGGCCGGATTTGAGATTTATAGAGATAGAAAGTAGAATCCAGAGTAAGAAAGTGACGAACTCAATAAAGAGAAGCAACTTTAGCAGATGCTAATTTTGCAACGGATTTGATATAAGGTTTCCAAGAAAGATCAGAAGTAAGAGTTAATCCTAGAAGATGAAGGGTAGGAGACTCATCGAGTACATTACCGTTCATAAATATAGGAAGGTCTAAATTATTGCGATAACGATTGGCTGAAAAAAATTGAGTTTTATCTGAATTAAAGTTCACCAGCCACCGTGAGCCCCATGCTGTATCAGAAGTGAGATCCTTTTCAAGCTCAGATGCCTCTTGCAAGCAATCAGAGGGAGTTAGCTTCTTATCGTGACAAGAATAAATAGTAGTATCATCAGCGAACAATGCCACCTTAGATGTGAGAAAATCTGGAAGATCGTTAATGTAAATTAAAAAGAGTATAGGGCCAAGGATTGAACTTTGAGGAACCCCTGAGGTTACAGAATAAGAAGAAGAGTGCTGTCCATCTGGACAACTTTTATACTACGATTGGAAAGGAAGGATTCGATAATCTTAAAGATGTTTCCAGATACACCGTAAAAAAAAAGCTTATGGAGAAGACCAGCATGCCAAACTTTATCAAAGGCCTTAGAAATGTCAAGAGCGATGGCCTTAACCTCTCCACCTTTATCTAATGCGCGATAAAACCTATCAGTTAATACTGTTAGCAAATCAGCCGTAGAACAAGAAGATCGAAGTCCATATTGATGATCAGAAAGTAGGTTATGAGATTCGAGATGAGAGATTAAGTGTTTGTTAATTAAAGATTCAAAAACCTTGCTTGTGATAGGAAGAAGACTAATGGGACGGTAGTTAGACGAATCAAATTGCTCTCCAGAATTTTTAAAAATAGGGATAACAGATGCTGCTTTCCAGCAGGCTGGAAAACAAGACTCTGATAAGCACTTGTTAAATAGTTTTGAAAGGATAGACGACAGCTCCGGAGAACACTTCTGCAAGACTATAACAGGTATGTTGTCCAGGCCGCAAGCTGTAGAAGAGTCTAAGCAGGAAATCACTGTCGAGCAGTGGATCAACCTGTTTGACGGCTATATCAGGTAGAACGCAACTAGTGGAATCCAGAGATGATATTGATGAAAAGTTCTTGGCAAACAATTCAGCTTTGTCTTTAGGTGAGGTGACAAAGTCTAAACCGTACAAAAGAGGTGGAGTTACAGACTTGCCCTTATTATTGATAATATTAAAGATTCTCCAGAAGTCATGAGAGCCTAATTTTTGTGATGAAATACGAGATTTTATGATCTGAGAATAGCGGGCTTTGGCGTTAGACAAAACCTTTTTACAATGGTTCCTAGCAGTAATAAACAGACGTCTGTTTGCTGGAGAATTGTTTTGCTGATAGATATGGAAGTAATGGATTTGATTAGCAATTGCAGCAGCACAATGTGAGGAAAACCATGGAGAAGAGTGAGGCTTGACCTGGAATCGTCGAGAGGGAATAAAGGATTCCATGCCAGCCTGAATCCACGAACATTATTGAATCTCCTTAGAACATTAAAAATGACAGACATGACTTTTTGTAAATCGTTGAAGCCAAATATTTTTTATATTAGTGAAAAATTTTTTAAATATGTGACTATGTCACTTTGTGGCAAAAAAAACAAAAAAACAAACTAGAAATAAGATTTTAAAAAAAAATGCAATGTTTTCCAATCTTGACATGTTTTGTGAAACATGTCAAGATTGAAAAATATCTTGTAAGAGCAAAAAAGATTGAGTTTTTCATAAAATATGTTCACATTTATTGCTATTACATTGCTTAACAAAAAAGATTTTGAAGTTTTTAGAAAAATTCCTTTTATTATAAATAAAAAGAATATATTTTTATGGAATATACTCTAATAAAGACTAATTTTAGTAATTACTATGTTATTTCTTTAAAACTATTTTTTAATTACAACTGTAATAAATACAAACTTATTGGTGAAATGATATATCTGTACCAGTTTTATATCTTTTTGTGCAATTGTATGCACCATAATCAAAATTAATTAAAAAATGTAAAAAGATAAATTGAAAAGCAAATTTAATGATAAAGGTTTTTTTTTGCCACAAACTGATGCATAACTTTTATGACTTAATTTTTAGATTAGTATTTTATAGCTAAGGCTGTGTCTATAGTTTTTAATGGTCTAAGATCTTCTTAGTTCTGCCATTTGTATAAAATTACGTACAAATGTCTGTAAGTGTAAACATCTTTGGCATATGTTAAGTTTGCACGCAGGCATTATATGGAACAATTATGTATAACATATCTATAAAATGTGAAAACCTTAAAATTTTATTTTACCAATTGAAAATCTTTTTTGGCTTTTTTTTTTTTTTTTTGCTATAGACATAAGCAAGATTGAAAAAATTTATTACAGTAAAAGGAGGTCCTAAAATACCAAAACAACACTAATGACAGTGCACTAAACCACTGAGCTACAACTATGTCTTCTTGTTCAGATGTACTGACTTTACCTATAACTTTTATTTTCTTTGAGTAATTACAGTAATTAATTTAGCAATTATATACTAGTTAATTGTAAATATGATTTAAAATCAGCTTATCACTACTATCAATTTTTTTGTAAACAAATAGTTCTAAAAAATAAAAATACACTTACTGTCATTTCCATTTATAATTTTGAGATCTTTAATAAAACCAACAGCTCCATTCCGCCACGGATGTGTTGCATACACATTGACATTTGGAAACATTTGAGGTTTTTTATTAAAAACACTTGTAACAGTTTGTCCATTTAAATACACTGTATATATATAATTGCCACTACTTTGAGTCTGTGAAATTTCTATACTTGACCACTGATTAAACGGTATTTTCGATGTGCGCACAACATAATCATAATTGTCATTTATTACAGAAGAAATGCGCAATTCTCCTGTAGATTCAATAAATACAGAAGGAATTCCACATCCAAAGAGACATATGTCTAATCCAGTGGTAAAATAAATGACATTTGCAAAACCTTCATTTGATATAAGTTTAAATTTAAAATAAACTGAATACTCTTTTTCCAAATTATTTATTGTAGCAATCTGTTTGTTTTTGTTCAACACTATAACTATATAACAATTTAAAAAATTACAAATTTTATATATATATATATATATATATATATATATATATATATATATATATATATATATATATATATATATATATATATTTATATACAACCTTTTGAATTAGGGTCGGCATTCAGCAATACCGTCCCACATAACCATTGTTATATATAGAGATTTATAAAAAGGTAGCGAGATGGCATCCTGCCTCACTTTGAGCAATGTATATATATATATATACATATATTACATTATTAATAAAAGTTCCTAAATTTATATATATATGTGTTAAGTTCCTAAATATATATATATCCTAAGTTCCTAAATATATATATATATATATATATATATATATATATATATATATATATATATATATATATATATATATATATATATATATATATATATATATATATATATATATATATATATATATATATGTATGTATGTATATTTGTTACATATATACCTATTAAAAGTTCCTAAATTTACCATATTTGTCAAAAAGCGACACTTAAATGGATCCCAAACCTCCAAGACATGTTGTGTTCATATAAAAGAAAATGATAAAAAAAATGTTTGGGTTAAATTTTTTTGATTTTAACAATAGAATAAATGCATACCAAATAAATCAAATTTTTTTATTTTAGTTGAAACTCACCTTTTTCATTTTGTTGAAGGCCTAAAAGTCAGCATAGCAGACACCACAATCTACAGACTTAATAATTTATTTGAGTGGGTTTTATTTGTAAGAGTTTTAGTAAGAGTTATTATTATTATTTTTTTATCATTATCTTTAATATAAACACAACATGTCTCGGAGGTTTGGGATCTCTTTAACTACTCTCTGAAATGACGAAATTAGGTCAGATTATGTCAAAACGTATTAATTTAATTGAGAAAACTTTACTTTAACTTAAATTTATTGTTTTAAAAAAAAAAAAAGTGCAAGTTAAGACTAGAATGTTTTTAAAAACAAACTGAATGTTTTTATTTTATTTCTTTATAAAAAAACATTCTGAACTTTTTTTATCTTTTACTGTAAAACATGGACGAAGTGTTGCTACGTCAAATACCTTATAGCTTGCTGCTAAAAGGAAGTGCTGCTACATCAACTATCTTATAGACTGCTGCTACAAGGGAGGGTTGCTACTAGTGATAAGTTGGGCACCCAGTTCAGAACCAGGGATCCGGTAATTTAGCTATTTTCCCAGGTAATTTAGCTTTTTTCTGGTCTGGTTTTATAGCGATCTCTTTAAAACTACTGTTAATGAAAGAAACTTTTTAACTACAATGCATGGTGGGGATCAAACTTGTAACTGCATTTCTTATGAAGTGAGCGCTCTACTACTACACCACTACTGCATATATATATATATATATATATATATATATATATATATATATATATATATATATATATATATATATATATATATATATATATATATATATATACATATATATACATATATATATATATATATATATATATATATATATATATATATATATATATATATATATATATATATATATATATATATATATATATATATATATATATATATATATATTTGAGTTCGATACCCACCATGTCCCTGGTAGTACCGCGCTCAACTTGTTTCTCCACGCAGCAGCCTTGTTCGTCAAGGTTTGTGTTTCGGAGTTATAGAGTTGAGAGAGGTTTGTTACCACAAATAAGTAGCCTCCTCATCTGTAGTGGCCTTCTCAGCCTTGAGGAGGTGAATTAAAAAAAAATATATATATATATATGCCATAGTCGTGTAGTAGAAGAGAGCTCGCTTCATAAGCAATGTAGTTACAAGTTTGATCCCCACCACATCCCTGGTAGTACCATGCTCAATTTGTTTCTCTGCGCAGCGCCCTTGTTTGTTAAGGTTCGTATTTCAGAGTTATAGAGTTGAAAGAGGGTTATAATCACAATCAAGTAGCCTCCTCGTCTATAGTGGCCTTCTTGGCCTTGAAGAAGTCAACTAACAAAAATTATATATATATATATATATATATATATATATATATATATATATATATATATATATATATATATATATATATATATATATATATATATATATGTATATATATATATATATATATATATATATATATATATATATTTATTTATGTATATATATATATATATATATATATATTTATTTATTTATATATATATATATATATGTATATATATATATATATATATATATTTATGTATATATATATATTATATATATATATATATATATATATATATATATATATATATATATATATATATATATATATATATATATATATATATATATAGACTTGACCAGGAAGGAGTGCAATTTCAAGTCTAATAAGACGCTAATAATATTTTGTTTTAATGATTTAACCACAGTTTTTAACAAATGTGCTGAAAAAATGGGTTTTTAATTACGTAGAAAATGAATTACTTCGACACGTTTAACTTTTTCGACACATTTATATTAGTAATTTATATTAGCAATTTATATTAGCGTTTCGACACGTTTATATTAGCAAAATGCTTTTAAATTAAAGTATCATTGAAGGATGCATAGTTTTTTATTTTATATTATTTAATGATATAAGATTTTTTATAAGTAAAAATAAAAAAAGTTAAAATTAAATTTTTTTTTTTATATAAGCAACAACTTTAAACAGTGAAGGTCCCTATAATAAACTTTATATAAGAATCATTATAGTTTTTGCTAAGAAGAAAAGACAAAATTTTTTGAAACCTGTTTGAATTAAATATCTTTGATCTTTACTTACATTTTTAAAACTCATTTAAATAAAGTAGCGCATTTAAATAAAGTAACAAATCACTTTTAATGATTTTTTATAAAAACATTAATGATTATTATATATTTTTTTATACTTGTATAACTTATATAAATATTTATAATAAAAATAAATATTTATAATAAAAAATAAATACTTATATCATATAAGTATTTATTTTTTATTATGTTTTTAAATAAAAAAAGTTTTATTAATTTTTTAAATAAATGATTTAATTATTTTTTCATTTGTGTAAAGAATTACTAAGAATATATTTTTATAATTACTAATGTACACGTTTATTAAACAATGGTCAGTTGTAAGTTGTTATTTTACTTAAAAAAGGGTTTTGCATAATATTATATAATAAAAACATTAGTATAGGTTAACGATTCAAAGTTATTTATTTCAAACTTAATTAAGATAATCTTATCGTTATAATTTATTAATTATTTCATTTGAGTTTTAATTTTATTTTTGCTATTTTAGCTTTAGTTAAATTATTTTAATTTTGTTTTTCGTTATTTTTTTTTTTTTACCAAGATTTATTTGCTTCTTTAATGCTAAGTTTTTTTTTAAGTTTCTTTATAGTTAAGTTAAGAGTAATCTAATTTTTTTAGTGCATTTTGAAAACGTATACAAATTTTCAAAACATTTTAACAGTCGTGGTCAAGTTAAGTAAAATCAAATAGTATTTACATGGTCATATTATGACGTGAAATCGCATGCCTTCCTGGCCAAGCCTATATATATATATATATATATATATATATATATATATATATATATATATATATATATATATATATATATATATATATATATATATATATATATATATATATATATATATATATATATATAATATATGTATATATATATATATGTATATATATATATATATATATATATATATATATACATAATATATATATATATATATATATATTATGTATATATATATATATATATATATATATATATATATATATATATACATATATATATATATATATATATATATATATATATATATATATATATATATATATATATATATATATATATATATATATTAAACCAAAAAAAACCATGGTTTTTTTTGTTTTTTTTCAAAATAACCGGTTTTTTTGCAAACCTGTTATTAATAATACACAAGGAAAATATGAGTTCAAAGTGAACTCATTTTTGATGTCAGTGAAACAAAAACTCAAATACGAACAGGGGTTCAGCAACACTAAAATTTTTGACTGAAGGCAAGTTACACCTGTCTGCATTAGCTTTGCATAAAGTAAATTGCAATGAGGACATTAAACAAGATTAAGTAGAATCACTTAAAATTGAGGATAAAAAATTTGAAAGAAAAGTCTGTGAAACTTTGGAGAAACAAAAACGGTGGTATGAATTTGGACAATGGACAATATGTAAAAACAAATTTTTGGACTTCATTTTTCATTTTTCATACTTAAGTAAAAGAAGCCGTTATAAAGGTGACAAAAATTCAAAAAATTTGTTGTTATTTAATTTTTGTTATTATATTATATGCTGATGATGACAGTGCCTATAATGCAAAACTTTTAAATAAATAATTTAGAACTGAGAGAATGTATATGGGTCATTCTCCTGAAAAGTAACATTTTTAATAGTTAATTTTATAAAATTTAAATATTAAATTTTCCAAACCAAATTTTTTTGCTGTTAAAGCTTTGAGTATACTTAATTATTTGTATCTCCACAACTCGTTAAATGCCATTTTACAAAAAAAGAAAGTTTAAAACTTTTAGCGTGATCCACAGATGTGACAAATTTACCCTAGATGTGACATTAGAATAGTATTGCTTTATGCTGTAATGGCTAAAAGTGTCTGTCAGGTAATTTACAAAAATAATCATCATCTTTAATCAATAGTTTTGAATAGTTGACATAAAATAGTCCATGGTACAAGGTTTATAAAACTTTAAACATTATTAGTAAGTAAATTAACAAATATTTTTGAATGTTAAGTCTTTTGGAAAACTATATTGCCCCCCGTTGTTAAGATTCGGCTGGCATAATCTAAACACTACATCACTCTGATTGATGACAGAGATGTCGTCTCTCTCTGGAAACATAAAAAATTCCTGGCCAGATCTTTTCAAAAACTTTATGACAAACTCAATTTCATCTGCACCTAAGAAATTGAAATAACCTAACATAGTATTTCACATCTTTTTTTTAATGTTTAAAACTTGACAATTATAAAAAATCATTGTTTTTTATAGACATGCTGTCCTCCTCATTATTGCTGTAAACACTGTGGTTACTTAGTCTTGTCAATTTCTTTTCATATTTACCTGGTCCTTGAGATTCTTGAGTTAATTGTTTGGATGTTATTTCTTCAGCTAGCTTGTTTTTATTTTCAAGAATGGTTGACCTGCTAAACTATGTTTAGCCGGTCAACCGGTATGTCTTCTAATGGACAACGAATTTCTGTAAAACACGTTTACATGTTTTGCTGAAGAATGGAATGTTAATTTGGAATATGGAGCAGCACATTGAGCTTAAGGTAATGGTATAGTTGAACACATACACAGAACAATAAAAAAAACAATTGCTTGCTCACATTGTTCAATCGCTCTGGCAGTCTTGCTGTACAACGAGACAATATCATTTAATTGTACTAAAGTACATCAAAGCAATTCAAGAAAAAACCAACTTGTTTCATTTTCAGGTATCAATACTCGGAAAACAGATGAGAAAGGCGTAAATACGAAATTCAAAGAGGGAGACAAGGTATGAGTAAAGCCAACTCAAGAAACAAAATGTGACCAACCGTGGATACCAGGTGTTGTGCGAAAGCAAAATACTTTATCATTTGACATCAAATCTGCAAATCGGGTATATCCGCGTCATATTTCACACCTGCGTCGCCGTACAGACCTACAGAGTTCAAATGAATCAGTCAACGATGTTTTATACAGACTGAAAGATAAAACCGATAACGCTAAAGGAAGATATCTTGATGATATTATACAAGTTCAAAATGATTCTCAAGAACATGTGCTGCAAGTAACACGCTATGGACAAACAGTAAGGCCCCCACAAAGATTAGACTTACAAGTTAATTCACCAAGAGGGCGTGTTCTTTTTTTATGTTGGTGAATTATACATGTTAAAAATTACGTAGATACATGTTTAAATACGTGTTGAAAAAAAAAACATGTCACAAGTTATTTTAATTGTAAAAAAAAAAAGTATTCTCATGGGCCCTTTTTTTATTTTATATATATATAGAGTCGATTTTTGTGTAGAGTGAGGTTAAAAGAAAGCTATAAAATAATACATTTTGTTTATTCAACTCATGGACGTGACGATCCAACAACAAGAACTATTTTTTTCTAAAAAGGTCCAAACTTCCATCTTAAGTTTTTGTTGTTTCAGTACATTTTTGAGCTGATTCAAGTTGTATGCTAAAATATATCTACAAGAAAGGTTTCTTTGAAGCTTGTACTTCTTTATTATCTCTCCGCTTGATACCCTGGCAAAATCCTTTTTTTTTGGCAATACAACTCTCACTAGGAAAATTTAATTTTGTTTGCGTCTTTAACACTTTGCTAAAAAGCAAGCTTTTCTTTACTTCCTTCGAGCATTTTGTACAATTGGTCATTTTTTTAACCACCTTTTGAGGAGCATTTCTTTTGCATATCACAGTCTGTAGAACTTTTGTTTGTATTTATCACCTATTTGCTTTAACAAATTATTTTTTTCTTCAAATTTTGGATTTTTTTCTTTAACCCATCTCTATACTTTCTACAAACTTTTAGCCCACTTCTTTTTCTGGAACTAGTTTCAAACTGGAACCAAGAAGTACATCAATGCCTATTTTATTGTGGATCGGAATAGTTACACTTGGACTTTCAGGTAATGTAGACAAATTTTCAATAAGTTGCTGTCTCTTCTTTTTCATATCCCGACTTCTCTTGGTCCTTCCAACCTTTTCTTACTGATCTTTTATCCCTTTCTGAAAGTTTATGAACTTTCTTTTGTGTAGCTTTTTTTCTTTCTATATCTATCTGTTTTTGTTCTTCATACTTCTGGGTTTTCAGCTTTCATTTTCTTCCTTGCCTTCCTCATACTTAGTTTTTTCAATTCTCTAGTTTTTTCTATCTTTCCCTTCTTTTTTAACTGTAAGCAAAGAAAAAATAAAACTACCTGGATAAAAACATTTATCTCTTTTATAATCATTAATTGGCTATATGAATAAAGTTTTAAAATATTAAACATATTATAAATAGGCATTAAAAAATTTACATACAGGTAAAATTGTCATTTGTTGTCAAGTCTGTTCCATGTGTGTCATGTGACATGACATGTCAAGTCTGTTCCATGTGTGTCATGTGACATGACAACAGACATTGTCTGTTGTTTTCTGTACTCCACAGACGTGACAAATTGAAGGAGAAACTCTAAAAAGAGTGCTGTACTTTGAGGCTAGGTCTCAGTTCCAGTTGGAGTAAATATGCCTAGGTAATTGCTATTAAATAAAATTATTGTTGATAAAAAAGTAAAACTATTTACTCTGAGTATGTTTGCCACAGATGTGACACACTAAAACTAACAAATTCAACTTTTAAAATTTCAACACTTATCAACACTAAACAACTACACCAAAACTTCCTTTACTTTTACTCATTAATAAAATTGTCTGATAGTTCAGCTAAGACAGCAGCATAGATCACTACTGCTGCCTTATACAGCTTTTTTTTGAAATTAACAACTCTATCTACAGACGTGACACTTAAAGTACATAAGCTTCAATCACATAAAAGTTACTTTAAAATATGTTTTAAGGAAAATATTATGTCAACTCTAACTTTAATGTATTTTTGATTATCTTTTATGTATTAAAATGAAAGTAAAGGACTAGCAACAAGGTTTAAACTACTTGGGATTAGCAAAAAGTCTGGGTGGTGACATTTTCCAGATGTGACTTATCACAGTCTGTGGAACATTATTTATTCACTGAGAATAC
>NC_061167.1:28353133-28560633 GCF_022113875.1 Hydra vulgaris
AGATTTACAACAAAAACAACATTACAAACATAAATTTTTTTTACCTGAGCTAGTTTTATAGCCCTTTTATAAGTAATGAAAATCATTCTGACTATGAATATGTAGCAAATATAAAAAAATAAGCTATTAACTTGACAGACTTGTTGCTTCAATCAGGATTGGTGGACTTATTGAGTTTCTTGGGATTTCTTGTTGATTGGTGGACTTAATGAGTTTCCTATTCTTAACTCTTGTACTAGAAAAATATAAAAAGCACAACTTTATTTCTGGTATATTGAATGGGTACATTTTTAATACAACTTCTGTAAACGGTGATAACAAAAAAGGTGCATGCATTAGGTTAGCCACATATCTTAAAAAAACACTACTTTTTCTAACATGCAGACATTACATATATAAAAGACATAAACCGCTGACATGACATCGCTGGAACATTTATCTGAGCAGCAAATTATCTGAATAATCTTTTGTTGAAGAAACATGAAAAAATTGGAACTAATTAATTAAAAATCTATTGTGTAATATGTATTGTTTAATAGCTGGCTGCAGGAACAGTTTAAGAAGATCTAATTGTTTTCTCAAAAACAATAAAACTTTCTTAAACAAAAACAATGGAGATGCTATTAAAATTCTGAGCATACAGTCTGTAAAAAAAAGTTTCTTATGGTTTTGTTTTGATATAGTGTTATTTAAGATAAGTGCAAATCTGAATATCTGAAACTAGCAGAATTGACAAATCATCTTTTTTTTATCTTTCTTGGTATATACCATGGCCTACTATATAACACAGCCGAATTTGTTGTCTTAAAGGCAAAAAATTAGTGGACTGAAAAAATATTGGTTTGAAGCTACAAATAAACTAGAGATAAGAATGGAACCCTTATTATAAAGTTCGATTCTGGTATCAGGAACAGCCAACAACTTTCTAGCAATCAATGTCATCGTCAGAAGCTTTGATTCAAGATCATTATCTTTCCAGAATTGCAATGCATCACATGCTGTCATGGACAGTGCCAAGTGTTTACCAAATACATATCATGAGCCATTACTGTTAGCCTTAGACAGAGGAGTTGTAGCTGTTTCAAAGTCTGTCAGCAAATCATACAATTTACAGTCAGCTTTACTCTTTTTTGAAGGAGGTAGTTGAACTGAATGACTGCATTTACTAAAGCTGTTCATACCTGTACTGCCTGAGTCCTTATGTATCACCTTAGATTTTTATGAAAAATAACTTTGTCAACTATACTATGCATCTCAAAGTTGCAATCTTCTACATTGATGAAAGACAAATAGTATTAGACAAATTAGAAAAGTATATATATATATATATATATATATATATATATATATATATATATATATATATATATATATATATATATATATATATATATATATATATATATATATATATATATATATATATATATATATATATAGATATATATATATATATATATATATATATATATATATATATATATATATATATATATATATATATATATATATATATTAGGGTGGCTCTTAAAACAACTTTTTTGAGAAAAACCTGCTCCCACCCCCTAAATGTGTTTTATCTAATACAAAAACACTAGGATTACATTTTTTTTTTGAATAAAAATTATTTTAAGGGGTCCAGCAAGACCCTTGAATATTTAATGGGTCCCTAACATTTCCAAAAAAAAAATATGTCAACCTGGTACTGAAATGAAGCAAAATTATATAAAAATTTCAAAAATAATATTCATTTTGAAAAAATTTCAACTTATTAAAACTATCATTAAAAAAATTTTTTTTTAATATTTGCGTTTTTTTTATCTTTTGTTAAAAAAACGCAATTTTTTATGTAATAAAACTAAAAATAAAATTTTTTTATCGGAATGAATATTATTTTCTCTTTACTTGAGTACCAGGTTGATATATTTTTGAAAATATCAGGGACCCATTAAATATTCAAGGGTTTTGGGGGACCCTGAAAATATTTTTTATCCAAAAAAAAATTAAATCTAGTGTTTTTGTATTAGATAGAACACATTTAGGGGGTGGGAGTAGATTATTTTCAAAACTGTTGTTTTTTGGTACACCCTAGTATACATACATGTATATATATATATATATATATATATATATATATATATATATATATATATATATATATATATATATATATATATATATATATATATATATATATATATATATATATATATATATATATATATATATATATATATATATATATATATATATATATATATATATATATATATATATATATATATATATATATATACTAGAGCATGATTAGGCACACTTTTTCGACTTGTGTGTTTTTCTTCAACTTAAAACAGCATTTTATATATTTCAAATGCGTATAATAGCACTTCCGTTATAATATATATATATATACGCCCTTATATATATATATATATATATACATATATATATATATATATATATATATATATATATATATATATATATATATATATAATATATATATATATATATATATATATATATATATATATATATATATACTAATTTTAATAAGCTAAAACAACACTGGTTTAATAACACTTGGTTTAATAATTTATTGGTTAGGCATTTCTTTACTTGAAACATAACTGGTTATTTTTTTTTATACTAACATTGCACTTTATATTCTTTTGTTAAAATGATATTACCTTGAGGGTTTTGGTGTTCAAATTTTTCCATTTCACATAGTGTGTCAAACACCAAATCTTTGGGACTAATTTGAAATATGCCTGTTTTGGTAAAACCATTATCATAGTGCTCTTGACAACTCTTTGCTATTCCTGCAGCTAAAAATACATATAAAATATTGAAGTTTGCAATTTAATAACAAAAGATTTTTTGTAGCTCAAGTTTGGCATTAAAATATGAATATGATTTCTTATTTTAGATTTTTAATTTGTACTATTCATGAATATTTTTGGAATGTAATGATAACCATTCTAGAATATAATGTTAACTGTCATAAAACCAGTTTACTCGTGAATTCAAAAGGTTAATTGCTGCTGAAAAAAAAGAGGTTATATTATTGGGAGGACACAGAAAAATCCAATTTAAATACCTCTTAAGGCAGTATTCAAATTAATCCTACCTAGTTAGAAGCATTAAATTTCATATTTAATTTCATAACTAATGAAAATTCAATAAATTTATATATATATATATATATATATATATATATATATTATATATATATATATATATATATATATATATATATATATATATATATATATATATGCATATATATATATATATATATATATATATATATATATATATATATATATATATATATATATATATATATATATATATATATATATTGTTGGACGAAAATTATTTAATCGGTTAGGCTATCACAGTATCCCTAAAGACTTACAAACTAACTAACTAGTAAAGACATATAATATTAAATCTAATAATAAACTCTTGGTCCTAATGATAGAGAAAATATAAATTTTTGCCGAAGTGCGCCTATAAGTAATATAGTTTTTCGTTGATTCTTTAAGTCAATTTACTCAGACTTACCACTTTATATATTTTATATAAAATATATTATCAGACTTTCACTGTTTTTCACTGTTTGCTGAGATTAGAAATACTTCTTTAAAAACGAAGTTTGCACATATAATAAAACAAGAAAGTGTAATTAGCTGGAGGATGATGTAATTAGCTGGAGGAAGATCTCCCTCCAGCTAATTACACCTCATGGATTTTTATTAGTCTTGAGACTACAGACTAGCTAGATAGAGAACGCACATTTTTAAAGAACATTTTTTGGCAAGGAACTTATTAAACTTCTTCAGGATTTCATTTTGTGTAGTCGTATTTTTGCCAGATTTAAAAAAGATAGCAATTTATAAATATAGCTCTTGGTAAATAACTGAGACTTTTACTTTAACTTAAAGTACACGTAAGTAACTTAAAGTTTAAGTATTTTGAATTTTTGGCGCACGCTTGGGACGACATTTCTGTAGCAAAATGTGAAATCATTTTGGATGGAAAATATTAAAACGCGTTATACGCTATTCACACAAAGGTAAATTTTTCGGAACATTCCGTGGAACATGGAACGTTAACAAATTAACTCACATGCGAAAGCAAAATTCACGAAACATTTGAAGAACTTTTGCACCGTCCCGCCAAATAAATGTTCCGGAATATTTATTAGTTTTTGTCACTGATCTCAAAATATAACTTTATATATAATTTAAAATAATATAAAATATAACGTTATATTTTAAGATCAGTGGTTTTGTATAAAAAATGGTGGCCGTGGAAAGCCTAGCGAAAGTCAGTAGCGGAAAAATAAAAGTTATCCTACGGAAAGTTTTTTTCATTGGTGGAGAATATCACATGTCAAAATAAACTTTATTTTGTTATATCGTAAAATGAAAAAAAATTTAACTTAGGATTTTTAAAAAAAAAACGAAAAAAATGTGAAAAATTAAATAGGGTTTTCCATTAAATAAATAGACTGCCAGCCCATACCAAAACCCTTGGTCAATGGATGTACACTCAACTGGACCTATCTCTAAATTAGTAAATGTATGTACACTTCACTGCGCCTATTCCTAAGCTAGTATATGTATGTACATTTCACTGCGCCAATCCCTTAGCTAGTAAATGTATGTACACTTCACTCCGCCTATTCTTAAATTAATAAATAAATGTACACTTCACTGCGCCTATCCCTATATTTTTAAATTCATGTACATTCCTCGGTGCCTATCCCTAAATCAGTCAATGTATGAACACTCTATTGCTTCTATTAATGTATGAACATTCATTGTGCTATTTTATTATAATGATTTTCTTAATCAACTACTGTAAAATATTTTTACAAGGTAAAAGTACACACAAAAAAATTGTTTAAACTTTGAAAGGAAGAAAAGAAATCATTTTGGAATGTTTTCTTCTAGAGTTTGCTTGAAAATGTTTCTCTGTTCTTTTTATGTTCCACCAACCTAATGAGTATTTCAATTTTTTCTCAATGTCTTTTGGAATTTTAACCCCCACCACCACAAAACAAATTCTGTTTTTTTTATTCTTTAATTTTTCAAAATTTAATCCACTAATATGGCACACCTTCTGGACATCTTCTACAAAAGATTTCTTTACCATCGGATTTTTAAGCTAAGATTGAATAATATCATTCGTCGATTTGTTATCCAAAAGACGAATAAAAAAGTTCAATTTATTTTGGTGAATAGATTTTAATAATTTTAAATAACCGGTGTAAATAATTTTTGCAATGTTTTGAAAGTTTGAAAAACAATTTTTTTATGCGTTCCCTCCGATTATGTCTAGGTTTTGCATTGTTACGTTGTTGGTTTTACAAAGTTCCAGACCGTAAGTTAATTTTGGTACTATCAAGGTTTGATATAATTGTGTGATGGATTTTGGATGAGCAAAACAGATTCCAGATTGAGTAAGAGTTTGGACAGCTGCCCTAAAATTAGATATTTCTTCAGCAATGTTTACCCGATCAAGTGAGGCAAATGTAGAGTGTTCCGTATCCCATGTAAACCCTAAGTGTTTTCATCTATTGTGTAAGTTTATTTGATTACCATCGAGAGATATTGAGCAATTTTGTAACTGTCTTTTACCTGTCAGGAGGTTTAATTTTATGCAATTTGAGTTGCATTACACATTAAAAATTTTGATTAATTTTTCCAGACTAGATAGAGTTGAGCTTAAAAGTATAATATCATCAGCATACGCTACCACACCAGTAAAGAGGCCATATATAGACGTACCTATATTACTTTTATTTTTAATGGTTTTGAGAAGGTCTTGGGTATAAATGTTATAAAGATACGGCGATATAATTGAACCTTGTCTGACTCCTTGTTAAAGATAAAATTTATTTGATTTGCAACCTTGGTATGAGACAGTTGCACTGCTATTATAATATAATGAAAAGATTATCCTAACTATATCCAAAGGTAGTTTTCATCGAATTACAACTTATCAAAGAGAATTTCCCAGTTACAGCTATCAAAGGCCTTTCCGGCATTCAAGGAGCAGGTGTATTTAAACAAAGTGAAATAATCAGGTGAATTTTTACTATTATAATGTTTAATAGTTTCACTAATTACAAATTATGTAATTAGTGAAACTATTAAACATTATAATAGTAACAATTATGTAACTGGATCTCCGGACATGTTATTAAAATCAGATATTCTAGAATTTTTGTAAAAATAGGTATTATACTAATACCTCTATAGTTGTTTGGGTTTACCAAGGACTTTTTATATTATTTAACTAGTCGTATAATGATAGATGAAGACATTAATTTTGGAGCCCAACCATAATTGATTGAGAAATTAGAAAAATTAATTAGCCATTGTGTCAATGCGTCACAATTTATTTCAAATGTTTAACTGAGATACCAAATGAGTTGCTAGACTTGTTTGATTTTAAGGCAGAAATAGTTACTTTAATATTTTGTTCGGTTATTATTACATTATCATGCTTTGTGCACAATGGGATTTTTTGAGTTTTATTGCTTTGGGTTATTCGAGGAGTGTTTAACAACTTTTAAAACATATTTTCAAATTCTGTGGTGATAGTTTTGTTATCCTTTTTATTGTTTATTGTAAATAATCGTGAGTTTGTATCTTTTTTTATACTTCTAAATGCATTCCAAAAGTTTTTTGGTTTGATATTTTTAGCTTTTCGATTACAACGTATTGCTTGTAGAGTTTATTGTTTTGAGCTAACTTAACGGCTGTTCGGAAGATTTTTTAGAGCCATTTTATACATATTATAAGTCATAGAATTAGAACATTTTGGAAACCCGGTAACTCTCCATTTTTGAAAATGATACAACAAAACCTTTTTATTTCAACTTAAATCAGGAGCCCACCAGGGTTTGGAAGAAATAGATTGTTTTTTCTGGTTGAGGTATTTGCAATGAACTGCAGTTGCACTTTTGATAATGATTTTATAAATTTTGTTTAGCTCGTTTTCATAACTGCCAGTTGCGAGGTTCACGTTATTAAAATCAGCATTTAGGTGGTCATTGTATGAGCCTAAAAAAATGTTGTTACTCCAGGCATAACTTGGACTATAACTTTTTTCTCCTGTTGTCTTTTCAATATTTTCTTGAGAATTGCAACAGATAAGTTTAATAGAGATTGATATTGGTAAGCGATCGCCCATATTTTGAAAGGAGGGAGGATTAACACTACATTTGTAATAAATAAGAGATTTATTTTTGGTATGATATTAGTATGTATATGTGGGACCAGAGCCTTTAGTTACATCAACTAAGTCTAGGTAATTTAATTCCATAAAGTCCGATAAAACCTCCGATTAATTGTTTTTCTCAGGACTTGATCTTTTTAATAGGTCGTATATTCCGTTGGAAACGATTGGAAATCACCAAGCACAATAATTTTACCATAATTTTCATAGCTTATTATAAGTCCTTTTATTATGTCCAGCTGACTTTTGTATTCCTCCAGCGATATTTTATTGTTATGTGATGAAGATAGGTAAATACCAATGATAATGATGCTGGTATGATTTTTAGTTAATTTTATTATAAATATATAAAATATATTAAATATATCTTTGTAGATAATTGTAATATTTTGAAATAATTCTCTCCGGACAAAGAATGCATTTCCGCCAAATGGTCGGCCATGTGCGTATTTATTTGCTTGGTGAAAATAAATAGTGAGAATTTTTATATATATTTGCTATTAATGAGTATTCAAGCTTCGATAGCCAATGCTCGCATACAAAAGTTATACCATGAGTAGTTATAATAGAATTTGTATATTCAAGATTTGACTTAAGTCCAGTATAATTAAAATTGTACAAAATGAATGTCGTTGGAAGTTTTTCTTCCTTTAAATGAAACATATTCTTCCGTTATGATTTATAATTAGACTGTTGCAAGAACCTTCTAGAGTGATATAAGAATTGCAACAAATGTTTTTCAATATTTTGATGTTATTTTTTGAGTGCTTCTCGATGCATTCTAAACGGTTTAATAATAATGTTATTATCCCATACATCAGGTTTAAGTACCATTTCTTAGTCGCTCTTTTTGATTTTCACTTTAAAGGAACGGTTGTACGAGTTTTCTCTATTAAGCTTGATTTCTAAAGGTGTAATACCTATTTCTTTACTCATGTTATTTGATAAATCTTCTTCGGATATGGAGTTACAAACTCCGCCTACAAATATATAAGATTCTTGAATAATAAGTTGCCCTGCAATTGAACTTCTGTTGTTAACAGCTTTATTTCCAAAAACAGGTTCTATCCTCTGCTTATCTATTTGACTCTTTGTAACTTTATCATTTTTTCCTATCACTTTGAAATCTTGAGTCTTTTTCTTTCGGAGGTTTAGGCTTTTGCATTTTAACCATGGTAGTGTAGGAATCTCGTAGCGTAGGAATTTTATTTCTACAATCACAATTTAAACTAGAATCCTCTGCAATGGAGTATACTGGAACATCTTGCAGTATATTTTTTTGGTTTGCAGAATTATAACTTATTGAATTTGAAACAATAGATTTTACAACTTCTTGTGGTTTATAATTACTTGCGATAGATTGTGACGCACCTTGATTTTTTACAATTTCGCTATTTCGCTATTTTGCAGTTCATCGTATTTTCCTTTTAATGAATTCAAATCTGCCATGATTTTTTTATTTTCCGATTGTAATGCCTCTAAGCGATCGATAATTTCTTTTAAAGTGATTGATATATTTATATCTGATGATTGATAAATTTGTGGACCAACCTGTTTGGAGCTAGAAAGCAATTTATTAAAGTCCTTATAAAGTTGATTTTCCGCTAAAATAATCGACATAACAGGCCGGGTGAATAAAAATGAGCAATTGCTTTTACTCAGTAATTGGTCAGCTTTACGTGAATAAAAATATTAGGAGTTTTGCTCAAATTTTTATTCACGTAAAGTTAAGCAATTTACTTAGTAATTGTTCGGCATTACGTAAATAAAAACTTAAAAAAAATTCCTTTAGCTTTTATTCACGTAAAGCTGACCAATTACTGAGTAAAAGCAATTGCTCGTTTTTATTCACCCGGCCTAATATATATCATCAAGACACGTTACAATTTTATACCGCTTTCTAAGATTTTTCTTTACTGGGTCTTCTGCGTCTAGAATAATATTTAGCTACGAGAACTGTTCCATATCAAAATGTTCCAATATTTCTGTAAATAGTTCCACTCTTAATTTGAAAACTTCCGCCTCTTTAAATTGCGAAAACCCATTGACAATGATATCTCTTGGGTGGGAACAAATTTCCTCTACATTAATTAGATAGTTCCCTACAATGTTTTTACTTGATGTATTGCTAAAAACAACTCATCAATTTCTCTTGGCGCCATATAACAAAGTTTAAATACATCAAAAATAAAAACTTTTTTTTTCTGAAATAAATCTCTTTATTTCAAAAAAAAAAAACAAAAAAAAACACGTCTGTTCGCCGCAAAAATTCTTTGTGTATTATTCTATTATTATTACTATTATTACTCTTATTGCTATTATTGTCGTCATTTTTATTATTATTTATATTAGTATTATTAATGATATTATTATTGGTATATATTGTTATATATTAGTTTGGTCATATTTTTTATTATATTAACTTTGTCTTATTATGTTATTTTAATTTGTGAACATTACCATAGTATATTACCAACACGACGGGCATTTGTTTTTAAAAGTTACGTTCTAAATGTATTTTAAATGTCTTTTAAACGTCTTCTAAACATTCTTACGCAAAAAACGTTTAAAAGACATTTAAAATACATTTAGAACGTAACTTTTAAAAACAAATGCCCGTCGGGAAAATACTAACATTACCATAGTAGTATTTTCCTCATAAATATTCCGTATTTACTTAATATTTGTTAATTTACTCTTTGTGAATAATTATGAAAGTAAAACCTTTATTCAGAATATATATTATTGATTGACTGTATTGATATGACTGTACCGTATATTTTTGCCATAATGTGCTACAATTATTGACATTTAATAATAAAAACAAAGAATAGTGTTGACAGATCAATGTTATTAAATGGCATAATTATTACATTGCAAAGTAGCATCTGAAAGTTTCTGCTCTCTTGGATTCCAGTTTTTAGCAATTTATTAAATTATTAGGTAAGTCCATAAGATTGTTAAATTATTTAAAGCCCATGCCATTAAATTATTTAGTATGCCCATAACATTTTTACCAGTTGTAAAGTTTAACCTTACATTATTTATTCCATTTTTTCTTATTACTGTTTTTTGTTGCTAGGTTTAATGTACTTATCCTTTTTAGTAGGTAAAACTTTAAGTTTACACAATGTCTCATCATTCAGATAAAGACAGTATTATGCCAGCACAACACATACTGGACTTTGCGTATCTCCTGGAAATAATTTTTTATGGAATATTGCTTACACCAGAGTATTATTAGATTTATGGAAAAATAATTACCAAGTGTTAATATCTGCAAGAAGAAACACAAATATTTACAAACAAATGGGAGCTGAATTTTCAAACACATTTAATATCATACTACCTTTAACTGGATCTCAAATTCAATCTAAAATTAGTAATTTGAGGAAACAATTTAGGTATGTACATGCTTTATATTTAATATTGGATACCTTACTGAAATGCTGAAAGTATTTTACAAAATTAACCATGTATAATTTGTAACTATGTGTTATATTAAAAATTACTTAAAATCTATTCAATATTGTAGATATACAGCTCGTTAATAATTTTTAATTGTCACATTTAAAGTTATTTGATTCATATTATATTGTGATAATGATATGCTTATATTTACTTATATTTATGTATATTTTTCATAGACGAGAAAAACTTTTTTAGTTAGGGAAAGAGGGAAAAAATGACTTGAAGTCAAGTCTCTCTAAGTCAAGAGATAAATTTGATTGAAATATGATTTAGAATCATTTCTTATATGTGGAATTTTTTGAATGTGTGTTTTTTAATTACAGATTACCACAATGGAGGATGGTAAGGAGACTAACGGTACTTTACATATTGAAGCTTTGGATGATATAAGTGATGTGCAACCTATTTTCACTATTCCTGATGAGGAACCAACTAAATCTACATCCGGCTGCAATAAACGAAGGAGCTTTGATGATGAAAAAACTTTAAATAAAATAGCAAAAACTGAACCGGTAAGAACAAATAATAAAGCAAGTTTTTCGAATATTTAAAAATAGCAAATAAAAAATCTAGTGTTCAAATCCGTTTGCAAGAGCTACGAATCAGAGTGGTTGCTGCTTTAGAGCGTATGTGCGACGCAATCGTAAATACACCTAAAGCCCAAGTAGACGTTTCTAAAGCCCAAATAGAATATTATAAATTTTTAATGAAAAAATAAGGTGTTCTATTTGTCAAGATATATCTTTAGTAATTAATTATGTTTAAGTCAAAAGGTCAACATCTTTTTCAACAGTATACCTTGTTTACATATCTACGCTATATATATATTTAATAAGGTTTTTCAATGTGTTTACTTAAAGGATGGAAATATTGTACAAGCTTGTAGATGAAAATCTCTATCTGTACATGTTTTTTATTTTACCATATTTTTATTATCAAAGGAATTTTTATGTTGTATTTTCAAGCATTAAAATGCATCTCTGGTGATATTTTTTTAATTTGTCATATTACTTTAACAAAGTGTATTTTATATGATACAAATACTTTTTTTTTTGTATCTCTAGGCTATATATATTTAGTATTTTTAACCCAAGAAATATTTTTTTTGTGATATGATATAAGCCTGTAGATGAATTATAGTAATATGTTTTTTTATTATGCCAGCGTGATTTGTTTTTTATCTAACAAATTGCATTACGGATCATGCTGTATTCTAACAATTCTAACAAAATGGTTTTTAACAAAGTGTTCTAATTTCCCTTGAACTGTAATATAATAAATGTAATATATTTATGTAGTGTAATTATAGGGAAAAGATTACTACATCTGTCCAACAACATCCGTGGAGTAGTGAAATAACATCCGCACATTTTGTGTAAGATCATCCGCTTTTTTTCTTTACTGAATTAATATCTGTGCAACAACATCCGAAATTTCATTGATGTTTAATAACATCTTTAGAAAGATGTAACTACATCCGAGAGTTTTTCTCGATGTGTAACTACATCCGCCTAAAATAATGCATTATTAAATAAAATAAATTTTCGGACGTAGTTACATTCGAAAAAAATCAGATGTGTAACTACATCTGGTTAAAATAATGCATTATTAAAAAAAAAAACCCGGATGAAGTAACATTTATAAGTTACATATATAATTATTGTATTATATAAGTGCTGCTACATCGACTGACAAATAGCCTGACTCGCTAAGGAGTGCTGCTACATCGACTGAGGGTTAGGTTTGGGCAGCCAGTCTATCAAATAATTAAAAAAAATTATAAAGTTTATTATGCTTAAAATAATTCATTACAATAACCTTTTTTGGCGGATGTAGTTACATCCGAAAAAAATCATATGCGTAACTCCATCTGGTTAAAATTATGCATTTAAAAAAAAAAAAATAATCGGATGTAGTTACATACGAAAAATCTACAGATGTAGTTGCACGGATGTTAATATACATCAATAAAATTTGGGATGTTATTGCACGAATGTTATTATACATCGATGAAATTTCGGTTTTTGTTTCACGGATGTTATTATACATGGCAAAAACGGATGTTATTGCCCTGACCTTAATTATATAGTCTTAATAACTTTTTATGGAGATATCTGTGAAGGAAAAAACTATTGGAAAAACATGGAAAGCGTTTTGGCCGTACAGATCAAGAAGTAGAAGATTAATTGATGATGAACCAATCACCCACCCATTTTCATATTTAAATTTAACTTCCTTTAAGTTGAATCAACAAGGAGATCTAATTTAAAGAAAAGTTTGGGTTAAGTTTAAAAGTTCTCAATGGTTTAATGAGATGTTTACTTAAATGGAGGAATGTGAATTTAAAGAACATTTTTGAGTAAATCGTAACACATTTAATTTCATAGTTAACAAATTACACCCATATTTATGCAAAACTACAACAACTCTGCAAGAACCTATTTCAGTAGGAAAACGTGTTGCAGTTACATTACATTATCTAGCTTCATGTGAAAAGTATCTTGTTGTGTCTAGCCTTTTTGGCATAGGAAAGTCAACAGCAAACTTAATTGTTTATGAATTTATTAACGCTGTTAATGACGTTTTGCTCCCCAAATACGTTAAATTTTCATTGTCAGAAGAAAATTTAAATAGATGTAGTAGAGATTTTGAAACTATTTTTGATTTTCCCCAATGCGTTGGAGCTGTTTATGGATGCCATATCCCTGTTTCAGCCCTTAAAGATCAAGCAATTTCTTATTATAATTATAAAGGGTGGTATTTCATTGTGCTTTTTGCTGTTGTAGACTGCAGATACCGTTTCATTTATACAATTGTCGGATCGCCTCGTAGAAATAATGACAGCAAATTTTGCAGAATTCTTTCAAAGCAATTTTAGAATCAAATCTATTTGATAAATATTGTAAAGAGCTGGGCGGTTCTCTTGTTCCTTTATGTTTGAAAGGGGATTCAGTATTTCCTTTAACTCGTCATTTGTTAAAACCTTTTCCTGAAAGTTTGGAGCTTAGTGAAGTTCAAAAAAACTACAATATATTATTTTGTGGAGCTAAAAGAGTAGTTGAGAATGCTTTTGAACGCGTTAAAGCTCGAATCCGTGTCATTTGCAAACGTATGGAATGCGATATTACCTTGGCTACAAGAATTGTTAATGATTGTAGCAAAGCTTAATCACTTTTCAAAATATTTATGAATATTATGACGACATTATTAAAAAAGAATGGCTTCCACATCATCATGATGACAGTCTGGCTCAACCCAATACAGTTTCTACTGCTGGGAACAATGGACCAGGAAAAAATGTTCGTAACTCAATTGCTAAATGTCTTTATGAAAGAGACAAATAAAGTAGTAATGTTTTTTATTATTTAAAGCTTTAGCTGTAATATGGCTGTGTATTTATTAGTTTTAAACTAAATTTATATAATTAAGGTTATCAAATGTGTCTAAATAAAAAAATATTAAGTATGTATGAACACAAAATGAGAATAGTTTTTAATGGTTGTGGGTAGCTTATTAATGTATAATATGTTTCAGTATTATAACACTAACGGACTGTTTTTCTGTGTCATCAAGAGCGACTAAAGAAGATATGACCTATCCATAAAAGCCAAGTTTTATAAGAAACAGGATAACAAAACTTCAACGTCACCTTTTGTATGGCGGGTATTTTGGGTTGGGTTTTTATTGTCTAAACCTGACCTAGCTGGACCCGCAGCGTTATTTGCATTTAGTTTTACCTCTCGGGTAATTCAATATGAATTCATCAAAAAAAAATTATTTTTGACACTCTTACGTCCCAGAATTTGTTCGTTTTTACCTCACTTGCAGTCCATATCAAAAAAAAATAACTGCGAAAATTTTAGTTAAAAATAATTAGTTAAAATAATGCTGAATCAGCATTTTAGTAATTATCTGAAGCGACTACAAAGCTACTTTGGCATTTAGTATTTTCGTAATTGCTTGGAGAAATGTCTTAATATTTGGTATCCCAATAGATTTTTACTTGGAGAATCCAAAAATAGCACACTCAAGACTTGATTGTCTCAGGAAATACCTTGTTTATCCAATTTTGTTCAAAATTTTTGATTTGTAAACTCATGATTTTTGAAGATAAATAAAAACTATAGCCCAAAATTGCGAGTAAAAAGTTTAATTGTATATCATTCTATTATTTTAGGTCTACTGAAAAAAATTAGATTTACCTAGTTTTTCTAATAATGGATCAAAATTCGCGTTTAAAAATTGTGTCTCTTTAGAAAAATTATTAATTTTGTAACAAAAGCAATTAAAATGTTTTTTAAAACATTTTTTTGAATAAAACATCAAATAGTGTAATATATTGACTAGTTTAGGATATTTATAGTATACCCAAGGGAAGGCCAGAGGGCCTCTGACCAACTTCCCCCCTCTCCCCCCTGACACACAAATTTCCCTGAATTTTTTTTTTGTTTTTAAATACATAAAATGAGTTGATAATAAATAAGTGTTAAAATTCAATTTGAAAACATATTTTTTTTTTTAGTGTAAGTTTGAAAAACAATTTATTTGCATTATTTCAAATCGATAAATACTTACCTCTTATTTCAAAGTAAGCACTCAAATCTAAGATCTTTTCACGATTTTAAAAATCATTAATTTTTAAACAAAAAATTTGAAATGTTTTTTAAAACATTTTAACACTCAATATCTTAATGATATTATTTAGTAGTTTAAGACTAATATAGTCATTAAAATAATAAGGTGGACAGTGGGACTTATTTAAACCCCCTCCTTCTCAGCTTTTCATCCAGGGATTTAAAAAAAAGAAAGAGAAATTCTATATGCAAAATAGGTAAATAAAATTACAACAAAATTATTTTAAATGTATTTTTTTTTTTTGTAACCAACTGCTTATATTCTCCAAATCTAAATCAGATATTTTGTACGTACGGCATGATGTTGTTGTGGGTGTAAAAACTACGCATATAACTTCAGAATTGAGCACCCAATACTCGTCATTTCTCATAGGCCAAAAGAGGTTTTTACCTGTTTCATGTGGATGTATGAATCTGACTTTTACATCTAGCTGACTCACATCTTCAGCAGTCCCTAGCCACCAATATCCGTCATAAAAACATGCAATATAATAAAAATGTGTATATGCAAAAGTTTGTCACTAATTTTAATTTGAGATTTATTTACCGTATGTTTAAGTGTTTTTTCTTTTATGTACCGTCAAGCCAATTTTACATGTAAAAGCTACAAGGAACATTTTGTAGAACATTTTGTTCCAGGAACATTTGTTCCGGATCAATGTTCCACCAAACATCGCTAGTGTGAACATGGTATAAATAACATGGTCCATAAATAACGTCACGCTTTGGGGAGGGGGCTGGGGAAGAAATGTAGGCAATTTTATGACGATTTGATATGAGGGGGAGAGGGGTTCTCGATTTTGTGACGCAACATTTGTTATTTTTTTTAGAAGACTTTCTTTTAACTAAAAGACCAAACCAAAACCCTCAGTTGATCTATCTACATGTTGATTATAAAATCAACTACGCCTAAATCTTACTTAGTCGATGGGTACACTCCGTTAACGGAGTAGTTTGTTTACGTTACGGTTGTTTGTGCAGTGCACGTTCTGCGCTTTGAATTTATATGGCTCAAGCGCAGAACTTTATTTAGTCGGTGCACAAAAGTGTGCAGCAACAAAAAAACAATCTTTGTGCACTAACTAAAAAAATCGAGAAACAAATCTGGAGACCTGGTACTAGCCGGAGACAGAACCCACTCGAACACGCTTACGTTGCTAGTTAGAAAAAAATTTTATTCATAAAATAATATTTTTGCATGTATAATATGTTATTAATTATCATATATTATATATATAATATTTTGCATGTATTATATATCGGAAGAAAAGATTTTAAAAAATGGTATCATGTTTAGGAGAGCGATGTTAATTTATACAATTTTACACGGAACTATTGGGATGGAAAAAAAATTTAAACAGACTGAAAAGTACTAATTAATAAACTCAAAGAAGCTCAGACAATTATAGAAATTATTTTATTTAAAATCGTTTTATATTTTGTAAAATTTTGCACCCCCTTCTCCGAAAAAAAATGTAAAAAACTTTTTTCAAAGGTCAATAAAGTGTTACGGATGCGAGGGGGCGGTGGAGGGGGTCAAAAATGTCAAAAACTGCGTGACGTAATTTATGGACGACCCCTTATTAACACGTTTCATTTACAGTTTTAATTGATAACGCTGCAAAACAAAATACGTTTATGACAAGATTTGTTCCCCATCAAAGATGAAAGCGCGTTTTGTGACGCCAATGTGACCCCAAGGACAGTATTTTGACAATATGACAATGAAAGTTTAAAAATTTCCAAAAAAAGAGTTAAGCTGAACTAATTCTACCAAAAAAAAAAGACATTAGGTTATAAAACGGTTTCCATTTGAAACGTGCCACCCTGACCCCCAGCTGTCGTTGGCCCTGACAATAAATTTATAAAGTTTATTGTAGAGATTTTAAAATATATATATATATATATATATGTATATATATATATATATATATATATATATATATATATATATATATATATATATATATATATATATATATATATATATATATATATATATATATATATATATATATATATATATATATATATATATATATTAACAACAAACATTATTATATATTTTGTTAAACATTTGATGATTTAAAAACATTATATTGTAGTTTTTTGTTAAAGTAGCCATTAGTTCAGATAATTAAAATAGCGCAATGCTTAATAAATTTATTTACGCTTATTTACTTTTTAAAATCTCTACAATAAACTTTATAAATTTTGATAATAGCAAATTGGCATTCGGTTATTGATTATTAAATCTAAAACATGTCAAATTAAAAAAAAACTTGCTTGAAAACGAATATAAAAAACTAAAAGATGCCAAATATTGGAAAAAATTTCGAAAAAACTATGGCAGTGTTCAAATGTATGATTCAGTCACAGGACTCACAGTCATCCCAAGTCCTGCTGATATACCACCATAACGTAATGCTAATAATCATGACTCGTTCACAGACCGTGTGGATATAACACCACAATGTGACACTCAGTCACAGTTCATACTACTTTGGTAAAATCCATTATTATTTTCCGAGTAAGCTATCCAACAGACCCCCCTTATTTTGTAATGAAAGTATCACACCTGCAGTTATTCGAGACTTACGGGCCGTGCCAGCCAGGACTTTGTGATACTTATAATGATTTCCCATAAGATGACAAGGGAAGGCACTACACCACAGCGTGGTACAAAAAGAAACTGTTAAAAAGTTCACGAGAAAAGGAACATAATTGTCAGTGGTTAATTTATTCCCCACGAGTTAACGCTATGTTTTGCGTTGCCTGCTGGCTTTTTCAGCAATGATAGAGCAGACTATTATTGGAGCGATTGACAAAAAGGTCAATAAAATTTTACAAAAGGTGTCTCCGAAATTGAGAAGCACGAGTCATCAAAAAGTTATGAAGAATCTATGCGACAGTTATTTTTAACAAAGTTTTGCTTATCTAATGGCAAAACGGTTTTGTCAGAGCTTGTGGCCCTCAGAGAGAAGACAGATAGAACAAAACAGGAGGATTTCAAAAATTATAGATGGATTATTGTTTTTAGGCTGACAAGTATTTGCTTTTCGTGAACATAGAGAATTTGGTGGTAATTTTCTCGAACTCATAAAGCTTCTTGCTAAATAAGACAATGTATTAGAACAATGTTTTAGAATATCAATCAAAGTGACAGCAATGCCTCCTATCTCAGTCTAGACATCCAGAATGACCTTATACAGTCTTTGGCATCTGAAATTAAAGCAAAAATACGTTCAGAAGTGAAGAATGCAAAGCATTTTGAAGTTATTATAGAAACCACCATAGATATAAGTTGATTTGATTATTTTTCTATGTCTTTGTAATATGTTACAGCTGGTGGGGGTTCAGCTGAAAGATTTTTTCAGTTCTTAGAGCTACCCACTGCAAATGCCAAAAACCTTTTTAAATTTGTTTTTAATATTAATAAAGTCTTCTTTAGATGAACTGGGTATCCCAGCAGAACTGTGCTACGGCCAGTCATATATGGTGCACCACGTCTGGTAAAATTTATGACTTGTAGAAAAGAGTTAAATATATTGCACCATACGCTTTGTTTACACATTGCTGTGCCCACAATTTAAATCTGGAGCTGGTATATACTGTAAATTCTAATATCTAATCAAAATTATTTTTTGGCTTTTTAGAAACCTTACACACGCAGTTTTTTTTACAAGCAGTTTGCCTAGGTTGACATTGCTTAAAGAAGAGCAACGTCAGAGTGTGGATAATTTTGCCTTTAAGTCTGAAACGTCTCAGTGACACAAGATGGGAATCTATAAAAGTAGCTGCTGATTCTATTTTACAGAATCTTCCAGCATTGGTAGTAGCTTTCAGGGAAATTGGTGCAGGGCAAATAAAAAATTGTACAGCCAAGCACCTGGCAGTAGCTAAGGGAATTCTAGTATCTCTTTAGAAACTTGAATTTGTTGTTCTTCAAGTTTTTTATAGTAAGCTGTTAACACTGGCTTTTCATTTGTCTTAATACTTACAGAAGAGTACTATAAACATGGTTGTTCCTGCCAGATATATCAAAATCTTAGAATTTCAATTCAACAATATTACAGAAAACTATGATGCTAGTTTAAATGATCTGGAAAAAGAAGCCAATAAGCCAATAACTTGCTTTAAAATACAACATACCAACAGCAGAAAAGAGTTAGAAAAAAGAAATGACATTATGACAAGCATACAATTGATGAGAGAAAAAAAGATGCCCAAAAGAGTTTTGTGGTTAATACTTACCGGATCTCAATAAATTCTGTGGTCAGCACAATAAAGAACCAATTTCAACAGTTCATGAAGATTGCTTCAAAATTCAAATGTAGATCCAAAGCATTATGAGAATGAGAATCCCTAGTCAAAAAGTCTTATGAGATTCTATACCAATAGGATTCCTATAGGTATTCTATAGGTTTTATAGGAAACCTATAAGACCTATGGGACTACAATAGGAATCATATTGCAATCTTATAGGTCCTTTAGGATTGCTATAGGACAAATAAATTTCTATAGGTATCCTATAGGTTCTATAGGAATCCTATTGCAATCCTATAGATCCAATAGGATTGATATATGTATCTTAATGGTTCTATTAGATTTATATAGGACTCGCGGCATAGCTTTTTTATTCCTAGTGCCTATAAGTTCTAAAAAATATAAGTTAACCTAAATAACCAAAAACCTATAGGTTCAACAAGATTCATATATGTAATCTATAGCTGCTATAGCTGCTATAGCTGCTATAGCTGCATAGATTTATTGTTGTTGTTTTTTTTGACCGTTTTATAATATATACAGTTTTGAAACATATAAACAAAAATAAATATTGGCGAGAAAAGAAGAAGACTAATTTTGCCTTATCACTAAACCTCATTCTCACCAAGCCTCATTCTCACGTATTTACAAAAACCGTAATATTTAAAAGTAAAAAAACAAACTATTAATCTTTTAACCTATTAATATTAAAACTATTATAAAATAAAAATAAAATAGATAACAATTCGTCGTCATTTAAAAAAAAATTTCAAGAATTAAAATTTAAATTAAAACTTAAAAATAAAAAGTATATAAATTAATATACATCATAGAAATAACATAAATGAATTAATATACTCCATAGAAATAACGTAAATAAATTAGCAATCGCCATAGAGGTAATACCATAATTGTAATGAAAAAAAAAATGTTGATACACTCAGTGACATAACTTTTGCAATAATTATTTTTTTGTATTTGAGTTTTAATTAAATAAAAACATTTGAAATCGGATATATTAAAATCCATTAGTAAGAATGCCTGTTTTGATTCATTTTTAAACTGCTCCTATAGTTTTATGTGTATTTACATTCTTGGGAGACATTTTCCACAAGTAAGGTCCACAATAAAGAACTGAATATTAAGTTAGTTTTGAATTATATTTTGGGACAACAAAGTTGTTATTTAAAAATTTTGATGGATATTTATGAACTATTTTGTCAAAATAGGATTGAAATATTATAGAAGATAATCCTATATTTGTTTTATACATGAACATTAAAACTTGGTGTAAGTTGATTTTATATATATTTAATGCTCCAAGTATACGTAGAAGAGGCTTACAAGGTACAGTTCTATCATCTCCGAAAACTGTTCTGCGCACGTGTTTTATTTACAATACAATTTTTATAATTTTGTATAGTTTGTATTTGCCCATGCAATATTGCAATAAACTAAATAACAATGAATGAAAGAGAAATATAAACTTATTATTTACCATTTTTAAACAATAATTGTTTATTCAATATTGAATAGGATTTCTCTACGTTCATATCTATAGGACTTTTATTCGGTGTCTTATACGATAGGACTCCTATAAGATTTTGGAACAGGGTTTTGTAGAAGTCCTGTTCGTCCATACTTATAGGACTTTTATATCCGGTGTCTTATAGGAAAAGACTCCTATAAGATTTTGGAACAGGGTTGAATAGAAATCCTATCCTAAAGAAATTCCTATAGGTTGTATTTAATTGCATTTTCCTATAAAAACTCCTGTTCCAAATTTTCATAGGATATCCTATAAATTTTTTATAGAATATTCTACAAGACTCCAGGCGCCTTTTCGAAAAAATTTTGCTTTTCCAGTTGTCAAACCCCTGCTACGCCTCTGTTAAGAACTTTTTCGTAAAATCATAGCTAATATATTTATAGCTAATAATTTAAGATCTTTAAAGTCTAAGAACGAGAGCCTAAAAATAAATTTTCTTAAGGCCATTTAACTACAGATTTATCATTTTTTTAATTCAACTGGTGAAGAACCTTTCCAACCATCTTGATACGAGTTAAGACTCTGATTTCTTTTCACTTAATGATGCAGATCCAAAGCCTTAAGAGAACGTTTAAAAAATATATATATATTTATTCGATATTTTGCATTTGACACAATTACGTCTGAAACTACGCACCCTTCAATAAAAAATAAATAAATCAAGTGAGAGCAAGGCTTAGGATGATGAGGATCATGATTAGGGTTAGATGTTAGGTCATGGTAGGTCTGAATAGGTTTAAAACAATGTTAAGGTTGTTCTAATTTGGTAATTACCCATTCCTTAACCTGAACCTCAAATAAATGTTGTTTTTTTCTTGTAGAAGAGTACGTTACATCAAACAAAAGATTTATTAAAAGTTTAAATAATTTTAAACTGGCATTGAAAAATTAACTCCTTGGATTGCTGATTCCGAATTTTTTTTTTCAACTTTTTAAATTTTTGGAGTTATTTAGCTAGAAATTTTAGGTATGAAATAGCCCCTGAAGTGCTAGAATAGTCTGTTAAATGTTTCAATTATGCTGTAAACATTTATAACTTATTATTAGTTTCATTTGTTTGCTCAAAAAAAAAGCTATATTTTTTAGGTTGCATTTTTAAAATGTTGTATTTTAAAAATTGAAAAAAGTTTAATGTGCAAGCGTAATGACTAGAATCATGGGAATGCAGTTTTAGCGTTTATATTTACAAAGATCCTATAATGATGTTGAGGTTGTATTTGATTCATGTACTAAATATACTTATATATACTTATATATATGAATAATGCTTATATATTTTATGAATTTAAACGTGTAAGTAAAGTTAACTATTTTGCTACTTAAAGGACAAGGTGATAATTTTTTTTTTTTTTTAATCATTGATTTTTTATTATTGTATTTTTATTTTTTTTACGTCAATATAATAACATAACTTTGAAATCCATACATATTGAATAAAAATACTTATTGAAAAAACAAAATACGTATTGCGTCAATATATAAGATATTAAGTAACTAAGGTTAAATAGAGGTTTTAAAAGTAAATTAGAAATTGATTATAATCAAAACTGAATATGTGTTGTTTCGTTGCACGTTTAAGATTTAGAGTGGAAGTTATAGAGTTTAATATCTTCCCAGCCAGCAAGTTGTATTGCCCAAGTGGGCAGCTTTATGGGGCTTAAATGGATTGCCCACTTTAATGATAAACTACAACAGTTTTTATCGCATACTTTCTATATAATGCCTTCATAAAGTTACTATAACGTAAATATAGTTTTAATTAAGATCTCCATCTCGGAGCACATTCTTACATTTTCCCCTTCTTCTGTAAATAAAGTGTTTTACTGTTTGTGTTTTATAATGTTTTAATACTTCCTCCATTATTCTATAGGACGTCTTTCTCTGTTAGGATATGTCTTCAGAATCGGTTCTTGATGATAGCTTCTTAGTTGTGTCGGCATAGTAGCTGTTATTTCCTTTTCTGGCAAAATTGATTTGTTCTGGAGGTATTCTTCATCTTTCTCTTCTTCAATTGGTATCGGATTAAATTGTATATCCGTTGGTACTTTCTTCATGCGTGAAGCATTTCGAGTTTTTTGAGAATTGTCGACGGCAGATTTTGCAGTGATCATTGTACCATTCTTTGTGGTAATTGTGTAGGGTTTGAACTCGAATGGTGCCGTAATTTTGTTATATTTTTTTTGTTTTACCAGTACTGTATCCCCGATATTTAAACTTAGACTTTTTGCGTGGTATTTTAAATCGTGATATTTTTTTCTGTATAACTTAGCATTTTCTTGTCTCTTTTTGGCTTGATCATTGATTTTGTATCGACCCTTGTTTGGAATGAAGGTATTGTAAAACCTTTAACGCGATTAAACATGAGTGTAAATGGTGGTATTCGGGTTGTGCAACGGGGTGTGGTACGGTAGGAAAACAGGAAGTTGTATAATTGCTTTTTCCAGTCTTTCCGTTCAATGTGTGCTGCTCGTATTGTTTTAATCAGTGGTTTCATAAAGGATTCAGCTTGTGAGTTTGCTTGCGGTTAAAGCGGGGTGATTCGTTTATGTTGAAGATTCAGTTTGTTCAAAAACATCTTTATTTTGAATGAAGTAAAAGGTGGTCCATTATCGCTGACAATTGTTTTTGGTATTCCATATACTGCAATCGTTTTCTGTAGAAAATCAATAAGGAGGTCAGCAGATGTATTATGTATAACATCGACAACCGGAAATTTTGATGTTTGGTCTATAAGGACTACCAAATAAAATCCATTAGGTAAAGGACCAAGGTAATCTATATTAACGGTGTCCCAAACTTCCAATGGTGTTGGTGTGATTAATAGTTCGGCTGATGCATTTTGTTTATCAAGAGCTTTTCTTTAAGTAATGATTTGGTGTTCTCAAGTCCCATGTGACTATTATGAGCAAGCTGTATAACCTTAATTTCCAGAGAATGTGGAAGTACAATTCAATTTGCTTTTAGAATAAGGTCTGAAGTCTGATTTACTGTAAGTTCTTGGCGTATATTACGGTAAGCAAGTAAGTCTTTTTGAAATTTTTTTAGTTCTGGCGGACAATTCGGATCTAATAGTTTATGCCAGGTATTAGTAGTAATTAACTCTGTAAGTATTTGTAGAATAGGATCGACTTTAGTTTCTCTTTAAATATCCAGTAGTGATAGGGCTTTAGGACATGCGTATTCAGCTGTAAAATTGACATATTTTTCTAGTCTTTCGTCCTCACAAGAGTCTACAGGGTGTCGACTAGTATAATCAGATATATTATTTTTTCCTTTTTCGTAGTGTATATCAAAAGAATATCCCTGTAATTGTAAAGTCATACGGTCAATGCGAAGTGGTACTGTAGCGTTTGGGTTGTTTAAAATCTTTACAATAGCTTCATGGTCGCTGTACATTTTAAAAGGGTGTCCAAATAGGTATGTTTTGTTATGCTCGCAGGCGTATACTATAGCTAAACATTCTCTTTCGAGCGTAGAGTAGCGTTGTTGTACAGGCGATAGTGCTTTCGAATTATAAGATATTTGTTTAAAATCTTGTTTATTTGGAGTGTTTTGAACAATGACTGCCGATATGCCTACAAGACTTGCATCGGTGAAGACAGTAGTCTCTTTGTTGGGGTCGACGTATCCGACACATGAGTCCAATGTCATAGCGTTTTTTAGTTTGTCAAATGCATGCTGACACTCAAGGTTTCAGTTCCATAAGGAATCTTTATGCAGAAGGTTTCTCAATGGATAAGTAATTGTACTGTAGTGTAGAATGAAACGTTTAAAATAGTTCATAAGCCCGAGAAAACTTTGGAGAGCTTTAGTGTTTTCTGGTGTTGGCATGTTCTTGATATTATAAAGTTTTTCCGGATCTGGTTGCATTCCTTCTTTTGAAAATATAAATCCATAAAATTTGACTTTTTCTTTTCCAAATAAGCATTTTTCAAAATTTAGAGTTAAACCTCTCTGTTTAAATCTTTCTAATACTTTATGTAATATTAAATCGTGCTCTTTTGTTATCGAAGCGAAAATTAGAACATCGTCGGCAATGTTCAAAGTACCTTCTATATCTTTTAAAACTTCTCGTAAAGTGTTTTGTAGTTCCTCCTGCACGGAGTTTACTCCAAAATTAAGTCTTTTAAAACGTTTAATTTGAGTTTTGGATTGAAAAGTAGTTATTGATCTGGATTCCGGTGCAAGTTTGAGCTGGTGAAATGCCTTCATTAAATCTAGTTTCGAGAAAACGGCGTAGTCTTTTAGTTTTACAATAACATCGTCTAGGGTTGGAGTTGGAAAACGCATTCTTCCAATAGCTTTGTTAGCTGCTCGCATGTCTACGCAAATTTTTAGGTTGCCGTCATTTTTTGGCACAATTACCATTGGACTTATCCAAGGTGTCACTTCGTCTGTTACCGTTTCAATTATTCCTTCTACTTCAAGTTTTGCAAGTTCAACTTTACCTTTTCTCTAAGTGCAAATGGAATTCTTCTTTCTCTTTGTGCGACTGGTAGTATACTTTCATTAATTTTCAATTTTACTTGGTAGTTGAAGAGTTTTCCTATTTTGCCGCTAAAAACAATTTGTGTATGAGTTTATAAGTGATTCTAATCGTTTTGGAGCGTTTAGAAGAAGAGTATTGTTTAATTTGCTTAAGTTCTGCAAAGAATGGCAAACTTGTTGTTTACTGTCGTCATGGTTATTTTGTTCTCTTTGGCATTTGTTTAAAAGTTTCCTATTGACGTCAATATTCAGTTGTATTAAACCGAGTAACTTAGCGTCATTTCCAGATAACAGATTTTTGTGGTGTGTTTTAACCACGTGGAATGTGGCCTGAAGAAATTTGGTTTGACTTTTTATCACGACATTGATCTGTCCTTCTATTTTGAGCTTTGGATTGTTATCCCCGTAAGTAATAATCTGTGTTTTAGATTTTTGTAGTCGAAGTGGTTTTTTAAGGAAGCTGTTTATCTTTTCAAATGTTTTAAAGTTTAGAATGTTTATCGAAGCTCCCCAGTAAGCACAGGACGTTTTTAAAACGTTCTATTTCCGTTCAATTTACGGTCGGATGTTAAAAGAACCAATACAATCGTTTTTAAAACGTTTTTTTGCAAACGTTTTTTTTAATGTTAATTTAAACGTTTATTTAGCGTTTTTTAAACGTTTTATTTTTTTTTATTAACTTACGAAATTTCTCAGTTAGCTTATGAACGTTTTTAAAACGTTTTTTTAACGTGATAAAAAACTTTTTTTAAACGTACAGCACGGCAATATTTAAAAGAGTATGTTTGCTCAAATAATGGCGTGACCTTCGATTAGGCGAATTGATTTATTTAAGTAAAAATTATATAAATTAGTATATATTTAAATCAACCAAGTGTTTGTATTGTTTTTTTGTAGAATTAAATTTGAAAATATATTGGAGTATTTTTAGTTTAAAGTTGTATGCCTTCGTTGAAACTAGGTTGTGTTTGTATTTCTGTATTTTCTTCTTTAACTCTAAATGTTAAAAATAATATCAGTGGTTTTTATAAAGGAATTACTATAGTTAAAAAAGGCTGAAAGGAAAAAATATGATGATTTGTTTCAAGAAAGGGAGTGACTTACTTCAAAATGTCATTTTAAAATTTTTATTTTTTAATGATATTCTGGTGTTATTACCAAATGTTTAGCAGTATGAAACCTATAATATTATATACCATACTATATAGCCTATTTTACTTATAAAGTTAATAATCTGTAAAGTAATTTGTAAAAATTTTTTAATTGTAAAATTGCTACATGAGAAGACAAGTTGTTAGATGAAATTCAAATATTCTCTATGTTTGTGTTGTGTAGGTCAAAAAATAATAAACAAAGATGATATTGATTGTAATGACCAAGAGATTCATTTTAAGACACATCAATCTTCATCATCTTTAAATAAAAAGGATAAACATTATGGATTTCCATTATCTCAAGCAAGTAAGTCTTTAGTTAAAAATAATAATGTAATGTTTGTTGTAAAATGCTAACATGACTGTTAATATTAAAAAATATCATTAAAATGATGAGGTTCCAATTTTAACTTTAAATAATCACCTTCATGAAATCCATTATTTCAATATTATTAAAACTATAAATTTATAGAACAATCTTTCTTGTCTAATCCGAAATCTGAGAAAAATGCTAATATATATAATACAGCATTGCCACTATTAGGTATTTTACTGTCTACTAGTTTTTCTCTGATTTAGGCTTAGACCAGTAAAGTTGTTAAATTGTTAAATTTATGTATTTTAAATTTATTTACGTAGTTTAGTTAAGACAATGTAAAATTTAATTAGTGTAAATTTGTTTAGACTTTCAATATTATGTGTTGCTTCTCTTAAATGAGATAGAAACCCAAGGATACAAAAAACTTAATATAAAATAGTGTGAAGAAGAAGTAGTAACTGAAATGAACAGCATAATAAAATTTGATAAGTTTGACTCAGCACTTGACAATGTTTCATCTAGTAACTCAGTAGTATCTCTGCAGTTGTAAATTGCTAAATACTGATTTGACAGATTTTTCTTTTTTTTTTTAATTTTCTTTACAATATATAATTTTTACTACTTAATTAGGAATTGTCAGATTTCCATTATTTCTTTCTATTAGAAACAAAGAGTTCAAAATATTAGTGGTAAGAACTGTCAAAAACTTGTGATAGCTATGATGAAGAGGTTAGTAAATTAAAAGTGCATTCCTATAAATACTCTGTTTAATTTTATAGTGATATTACTCCCATCTTACAATCCATTATACAAATCCCATGCATGGCTCTACGTTAGCCGTTTTACCATAATGGGATGACTGAATAACCGTGAATTTCATACGCGCAAACTAGCACATGTGCGAAGCAGTTACAAAAACTGGCACAATGCCAAATGGCATAAGTGCAAATGGGCATAACTGCACAAAAAGAATTCCAAACATTGGCATAATTGCAAACTGCTATAAGTGCAAACTGGCATATGTGTAAATTGGTATAAGTGCGCTAAATAGATTTACAAACATTCGCATAAGTGTGAATTGCCATAAGTGGGAACTGGTATAAGTGTGAAGCAGTTGCAAAAACTCGCAAAAGTGCAAACAACATAAATGCGAACTGGCATAAGTGTGCCAAATAAATTTGCAAAATTTAGCATAATTCCAAACTGCGAATTTATTACACGCATTTATGTCAGTTCGCACTTCTGCCAGTTTTTGTAACTGTTTTGTACGTAATCAAATTTTGCACTTATGCCTATTCGTATTGTTTGCTAACCTGTTTGGCCCACTAATGCCAATTTACACTTTTACCAGTTTGCAAGTTTAAAGTGGTCAGCTTGTCTTAAAGTGCCTTAAATCCATCGTTATAATATTACTTTGTTTGTAAATTGTTTTTAAAAATAAATTTAAAAATAACTTTTAAATAAATTTTTTATTTTTCTTGTTTTTTAAACCAACAGGTTCTTTTAAAAACAATTTAATAATAGTACCTATGGATTTGGGTATATTTTCTAAAAAATAACGTCTTTTAAAAGTTTAAAAGACGCCTAAATTATGGTTTTATTTAGATTGTTTTTTAAACGTTTTTTTTAAAACGTTTTTTAAACGACTTTTTCAGAACGTTTTTTAAACGATTTTTTAAAAACGTTTTTTAGGTATTGCCATTCAGAACGTTTAAAAAACGTTTTTTTTCTTAGTTAAAAAAGCGTTTTAAAAACGTTCATGTGCTTACTGGGTCCGGTGTCTATTAGAACGGTTATTGGTATATTTTCATGTTATTGGTATGTTAATCGTTACCTCGAAGTTCTCAAGTCCGTTGTTAGACATCTGTTTACAGAGTACAATTCTCATTCGTTTAACTTTGACTGAGGATTTTCGGATTCATTGATATCTTTGTAAATTGTATTTAATGGTTTCGTATAACCTTGTTCATTTCTTTTGATTTTGCTCTTAGATGTATTCTTGTATTCGGTTCGTTTTGTTTTCTATTTTTACAGACTGTTTCAAAATGTCCGATTTTCCCGCAGGAGTGGCAAGATTTCCCCAAAGCTAAACATATATTCGTGTGTGGAAATTCGTTTCCACATCGCTAGCAAGTTCTTTTTAGCGACTTTTCTGTCTCATGTGGCGCTTGACTGGTTTGTGGAAATTTTGTTTTCTTTACTATATTTACTTCTTTTTGTTTTATCGTTTCTTTCTCAAGTTCTTCTATTTGATGGTCCATCTACTCAAATGTTTTGGCAGTAGTTAACAAGTCCTGTAGAGTTTTGTTAGGATTTTGGAAACTGTATTTCCGTAGTTTTGAAATATTTGTGCAAAGCTCAATTTGTTGTTTAATTTCTTTATTCTTATCAGCAAACTCGCATTTGATAGCTTGATCGTTTAATCGAACGAAAAACTGCTGAGTGGTTTCGTCTATACGTTGAGCCATCTTGCGAAAAATAAAGATTTCGTAGCTCAGGTTTACTTGGGGCTTGAAATGTTCGTTAAAAGCTTCGACAGCTTGTTGTTGGTATGTGATTAGAGCGTATCTTGAGGTATAATGTTTTCATAAATTTCGTAAGTGTTATCTCCAATTAAAGTTAGAAGTAACGAAAGTTTTTGTTTATCGTCTGTAATTACAAATGAATCATAAAGTTGCTCAAATCGTTTAATGTATTGTTTCCAGCTTGAAAATAACTTACTTGCTTCTTTAGTACATGAAAACGGTGGAAAGTTTGGTAAATTAAGGTTTTTTATAGCCATGAATAAATACGCTTTTTACTAGAATCTTCGATAATTTTTTTTATTATTTTAAATTTCTTTTTTTTTATTTTCGTCGCCAATTTAATAACGTAGTACAACTATTGTTATCGCTTATTTTCTATATAATGCCTTCATAAAGTTACAATAACGTAAATATAGTTTTAATTAAGATCTCCATCTCGGAGCACATTCTTACACCCACATCCCGCCCAATGAAAATTGTTGCAGGACGTGAATTGGGGCCCAAGTAGGCAGCCCATAAGGGCTGCATACTTATAAAAAAGTGGGACCCACATGGGTCCCACTTTTTTATTTATCTGAATTTTTTATAATATTTTGAATAATAATTTTTTTATTTTTAATTAGATACATATAATTGAATATGAAGTCCTAAATGTGTCACGTGAGTCTATCTTTATAGAAGCAAAACAGTAAATCAAACATAGATAGAATAATGTAATCAGTAATAAACATTTTTATATATATATATTTTTTCTTTATAAAACAATAAATTATATACAATTTTATAATTTTATACGATCTCAGGTAACCATTACAATCAAGAAGTATTACAGATGTTTTTTGAATATATAATATAGATAGTTTACAAGTGTTTTTATTTATTTATATTTTATTTACACTTTTATTTATATACATTTTATTTTTGTGTTTTAAAATTTTATATTTTTTTGTTTTTTTTTGGTTATATATTTTTTTGTATTTTTTATTAATTTTAGCCGTTGTGCGGAGAGATGTCAAAAACTTAGTAAGGTTTAAAAAAGATAATGTACATATTAGAGTATTTTGAATAGAAAGACTATATTAAAGAAAAAATAAATAGGTAACAAAGAAATTTACAGGACTTTTACACAAATGTCACTTTACAATCTCTACATATAACACCTATTTGTTAAAATAATACTTCATAAAATAAGGGCTGGCTGTGATTTTCCAATCATAAACAACAACATTTTTGCTGTAAAATACTTCGCAGAGAACAGGAGGTCTTAACTAAACATTCAGTTCTGATTTATGAGCCAGTGTATTAATTTAGCTCATATTTTTTGTTTTTGTTTCCTATTTTCTACTTGGCAAAACACATTATTAATACAGTAAAGTTGACAGAAAATGTCCGCAGTGTTTCTACGGACATGATAATTATATTTTAAAGTAACAATATTTCTAAAGTTCCTACTTATTACTCTGATCACTGGGTAATTTTTGATGTTACTAATCGTGTAGTGGCTACTTATAGTAGCATTTATAAATATCCCACATGGTGGTCTTATATGTGTAAGAATATTGAAACTTAATTTAAATATTTTTATACATTAAAAAAACCTCTGTAAGACCTGTCATTTTATTTACATTTTTGCTTGTGGGTTTATAAAAATTCAAATAGCGTAAACACATCAAAAACTTTTTATACATAAAAAAAAAATTTCAAATTACGGAGTCTTTAAAATGATTTGACTTTAAATAAAAAGAAGATTTTTCGAAAAAAAGTTAATTTGAATTTAGTTTCAAATTTGAGAAAAGCTTTGTGACGTAATTACATTTGAGAAACGTAAAAGGGTTTTCATAAAATAAGTTCAGTATTGTGACTTATACTCTTCCAGCTAATTGCCTAGCGGAGTATCTCATAACATCGCGCGCACGATCGGATGGCATTTAAATTTAGAAAATAAGAAGGAATTTAACGCTTTTTTAAATTCATATAAGGGTCCTTGAATACCAAATTTTCACTTTTTTAACTACATATATGGGCCCAAAATGGGCCCCTTGTGAGCTAGCCCTTGAATACAAAATTTTTTATTCAAGGGCTACCCCACATGGGGCCCATTTTGAGACCATACATAAAACCTACATAGGGCCCACTTGGGCAAACCCATATAGGCCCCAATAGGACATATTTGCTGGGACTTAGTTTGATATTTGTGGTTTATAGAAATAAATTGATATTCGGAAGTGTTTGGTAGTAGTAGATTCTTTAACTTAAACATAAAAAGTAATATGTTAAGAATATTTACTTCGAAGATATTAAGCATTCCAAGTTCTCTTAGTAGAGATTTGGCACTGGTGTACCTGTTTGCGTTTAACATTAAGGTGCATGCATGTTTTTGTTTTTTTTTAAATTGTATTAAACTGTGTTGGATATGTACTTGCCCAGATTATGTTACAGTAATTGATGCAGCTATGAATAAAAGAGAAAAAAATATTTTTTAAACAAGTTGTATTAAGAAGATGCTTTGATTTATACATAATTCCGATAATTTTAGATATTTTCTTTTCTACTTTTTTGATATTATTACTCCAGCTAACTCTTTCATTAAGAATTACACCTAAAAATTTGATTGAGTATTCTCTTTTAAGTTTAGTTTTGTTGATAAGCAGTTCAGAAAGTTTTATGGGGAGGTTGTCTGTACCAGAAGATTTTGTAAAAAGAATATATTTGCTTTTTTTTACGTTTAACGAGAGTTTGTTGCCCTTAAACCATTCATTTAGATTTTCTAGCTCTTGATTAACCGTATTAAACATAAAGTTAATGTTTTTGTGGCTAAAAGATTCTTGCGTATCGTCAGCAAAAAGAACAAAGTTGAGTTTATTGGTAGATGAGAAGGTATCATTAATATAAACAAGCATTTATATCAATTAATAAAATTTAAGAACATATATTTTTATTTTTTTTACAACTATATTGATAAATTATTTATTTATTGACAAAATACTTACAAAATACAAATACAAATACATATAGTTTAGAAATAATGGTAAATTTACCATATTTCCCAGCGGGCACGGACGTAAAAAAGACGTCTTTTAAACGTCTTATACACGTTTTAGACGTCTTTTGAATGTCTTTTGATAGTTTTGGACGTCCTTTGAACATTCAAAAGACGTCTTTTTTTGGTCCGGTGTCCACTGGGTTAACCAGATGTGAGTGTCAGTTGACGGACATATCAGACAAAATGCATTAATTATTTTAAATTAAAACTAAAAATTATTTCCTTAATTTAAATATAAGGAAATTTTCCTGAAAATTTCATAATCGTTGCACCTTTAAAATTTTGAATTTAGATAAATAATCTGTGTGTGGCAAAAATTTCAAAAATTAATAAACTGTAACAGTCAACTTCCTACCACCAATACAGGGTTGCCATCTGGTGTTTTTTTAAGCCAGATTTCTCAAATCTGGTTGTTTTTTTTTCGTTTGGCTTGGAACTTTTGTTTTGGTTTATTTTAGAAAATCTGGTTTAAATCTGGTTTATTTTAAAGTCTTTGGTCTTTTTTTGTTTTCTCTGATATGTTTTTTAAAATCTGGTTTAATTCTGGTTTATTTAATAATAAATCAATTAAATTAAGTTTTTGTTTCATGAAAAAAGTTAATTTGAGGGAAAGAAAGATTTCCATTTTTTCATTTTATAGAAGAACAATCAAGTTTAAAATAAATGGAAGAAATGCTTACATTAAAATCTTAAAACGTTAAAAACTTTTACTTGTAATGTAATTAAAATGTTGTTTTTATCCCTTAATTGCCAAAAATATAAAAAAATTCTTCCATTCAAAATGACATTTTTTTGTGAAAAAATTGTTTATAATATATATTTTTTCAAAATATATATTATAAACAAGGCTTTAAAACAAAAAATTATGATTTTTTCTTTTTTTTTTTGGTCTGGTTTATTTCTGGTTATTTTTGTTTCATTTTTGGCTTGTGCCCGAAAAAAAACCTGGCAACCCTGCACCAATAGAGTAAGCTGGTTATATTTCTGATTCATTTTCTATGGCTGAGTAACATTCTTAAATACATTTTTAGAATTTTTCCTTGTGGAGTTTCTTTTTTTTAGAATATTTTTTTCCTAGCTTTTCTTATTAGATTGTTTGTTTTTTTAATAAATCTTTTTTATTCATAAAATATTCGACAAAAACTTTGCAAACATCAGTACCAACTTAAAGTAAAGTTAAATTTTTGTCTTATAAATTTTGCCAAAAAAAAATAATTTTGCAGCTAGTTGTGCATTAGTAATCATTTTTATAGTTTGTACCAGCTGACCCAAAAAATATGATAAAAAAGGGAGGAAACTAACCTCAGTCTATTCTTCCGGTATAATCCAATATTGGAACACTTTGAAAACCCAAAGCCAGTTAGGGGTCGTCTATAAGTTAAGTCAAGCAGTTTTTGACATTTTTTGAATAAACGCGGTTCTGCCTCCGGCTAGTTAACCGAGAGTTCCAGGTTTGTTTCTCGGTATCGAAATTTTTTTTTTTTAGTTCACAAAGATTGTTTTTTTGTTGCTGCACACTTTTGTACACTAACTAAATAAAGTTCTGCACTTGAGCCATATAAATTCAAGGCGCAGAACGTGCAATGCACATATAGCCGTAACAGTCCCCCAGTGGGCACCCGACGTCAATCCGACGTCGGATTTACGTTTGATTTTCATCAGCGATGTCAAAAGACCTATTCCGACGTTGTTCCGATGTCAGTAAAATGACGTCGGGCGATGTCTTTATCTCAACATCCCCTGACGTCGTTTCGATGTATTTTGACGTTGTTCCGACATCTTATAAAAGACGTCCAAAAAACGTCGCAGTACTGACATCGATCCAACGTCGATAAAAAGACGTCGGGCAACGTCATAATATTAACGTAGTCCGATGTCTTTTGACGTCTTCCGACGTCAATCCAACGTCCTTAAAACGACGTCGGAACAACGTCGTAAGACATCGCTGATGAAAATTTAATCCAAACCCAACAATATGTGTGCAATTGCGCTCTTCAATAATTATGTGAACTAAGCGTGTTTTTTTATTAATGGAAAAAAGTTTGAATAAAGGTTGATAAAACATCATGAGGTTTTGTATGATGCACTAGCATAGTTTTTTAACTATTAACATTTTCGAGTATACATTTTTTATAATATATAACTATTCGTTTTAATATTTATATAATATTTAAACAAAATTATTTCTTATCAAAGTAATAATTCCCAAATAGCTACAATTATAAATTACCAAATAAACGCATCAATTAATATGTCCTTGTGGTGTAGTGGGAAGCGCATAGGATATGGTATCTAATAGACCGAGGTTCGATTCCTGCCAAAGGCAACGTTTTTTAGTTTTCAAAAAACACGTTGGATTTACATCGGAATGCCGACGTCGTGCGATGTCAGTTTATCCGACGTCAAATAACATTTCCATTTCCAACGTAAACCCAACGTCGATCCGACGTCGAGATCCGACGTCGCTCGACGTTCGTTCGACGTCGAAATGCCCACTGGGCCGTTAACAGGCTGTAAATACTCCGTTAACGAAGTATACACATTGACTAAGTAAAATTTAGGCGTAATTGATTTTACAATCAACATGTAGATAAATCAACTGAGGGTTTTGGTTTGGTTTTTTAATTAAAAGGAAGTCTTCTCTAAAATAAAAAAAAAAGGTTGCGTCACAAAATCAAGACCTTCATTCCTCGTAACAAATCGTAACAAAATCGCCTACAAAGCGTGTCGACTAGAGTGTGCCATACCCCATGGTTTCTTAAAAAAAAAGTTTTTCCGAAAAGCCGGTATTTAGAAATCTTGTGCACAAATATTTTAACATTAATACAAAAAAAAAAACTTAAAATAATTTATGTTAAGCTACCGGGAAGTGTGTTTTAAAATTGCATATTTATGGTAAATTTTTCGTCATTAGGTTTGACTCTAACGACAAATACTGTTTTGCCTCCACGCATTATTATACGCAAGTAATTGTTTACACCTACTCATGTTGAGTTCTTTTTGATATTAAAACTATATAAAGTTGTCAATTTATAAATTGTTGAACATATAATTTGTATGTTAAATGTTAAAAAATATTATAAAAAATTTTAAACGTTAAAAAACTTACGCAAAAAGTTTGCAAATTATGAACTTTGCTATTTAATCATGGCAGAGTCAATATCTTCAAGAACTAGAAAAAAAAGCGGATCAAAGCTTTCGGAATATATAGGTTCTGGAACAAATATTCTTGTATCAGAGTTACCAACGCTAAGAGATCTTTTTAGATATGTCTGTTTTTGCAAAAAAGAAACAATAGAAAAAAAGAAATTATCCGATAAAATCACTAATGAACAATGTTTAAGTTGATTAGTAAGTGGATCTAATCCAATGCTTTATTTGTATATCCTGTAACACATATTGAATATTATTTTACTGCAACATTGGTGAATAAATGGAATACAGCCAAACTGGTTGTTAGGGGAAAAGCAAGCTTAAAGAATAAAAATAGATTTTTGGCAAAACTTGACAAATTGTTTGATATACTGAATTGTAATTGCCAAATTATTACTTGTCAAGAGAAAATTTTTTTTTCAGATTGTAACGATGAAGCCCATATTAACTGTACGTGCGAAAAGAAGAAAAAGATTCCAAAGAAAGAGTTAGTTTTTATACTTAGGCAAAGAGCTAAAATAGGGACTACCAGTCCACATCAAATTGGATTAGCTGACTTGAAAGAAAACAAAAAGCTACATAGAATTGGAAAATAAAGATTGAAGAAAGAAGTAGGATTTTTTTAATTAGTTATTTTTTTATTTTGTAATTAGTTAATAAAGAAAAATTAATTAAACTCCAAAGTTAAATTAATTTTATTTATATCACAAATATGCCTGTTTCAACCTACAAATAACAAAATCTAATTAAATTCAAAATGAAATTTTTGCATACGAGTATTTATATTTTACTTATATTAGGAAATAAAAAATAAAAAATATATTTATAAAACTATTTGTACTTACAATAATTTACAAAACAATCAATTAATAAAAATTCAATTACTTTATCTATAGCTAAAGCAAAAAGCGTCTGAAGAACTGCAACAAACAATTAGAAGACAGAAAGAAAAGTTTGAATTTGAATTTAGGGAAACAGATGAACTATTAAGAATAATTCTAATGTTCTTGCTGTTCATAAACGACTAATGCTTAACATCAAATGTTTCTAATGTTATATTGTTTGCTGACAACTTGAATCTTTTTTTATTCAAACAAAGGCAAGAAATTTTTAATATCTTTTAATGAAAAACTATATAAATTAAATGTGTAGAGTAAAATGGGATCAAATGAAATTGTTTAAATGTTGTCAAGAATTTTAAGGTGGTACTAAAGGATTAAAATTATAAAAAAAACGATTTTGGGATTTTTATTTCAATATATGTAAAACTCAATGCTGGTTTCAAATATGTATAACTTTGATGTGTTTTTTTAATAGTATTAGGAGATATAATGTTTTTAAAAAACCAGGTATAATTTTAATCGCTTAGCAACGCCTTAGCAATGCCAAGCAAGATTTGGTTTTGCCCAAAAATTTAGTTATATATCTATGTTTTTAAACAGGGGGTCGCATTGAATCTTACAAATAAGTTTTTTTTGATAAAATGTCTTAAATCCATTAGCTAAAATCACATTATTTTCATTAAATCACGACTGCAAGTTTCAATTTTTAAAGTGAAGTAGACACCTAACTATAAATACAATAATTGATTGTTTGGTCCTGTTCCTTATTTATTTATTTTATTTAGAATTATAAAAACATTTAATAAGTATATTAGTTGGTTTTTAAAAATGCTAAAGTCTTTAAAAGCAAAGAAAAAGATGAAGTTTAAAGGTAACAGATTTACAAAAAACATGATAAAACCATGCAAATTGAAAAACCTTGTTCAAGTGAAAGAAAACTTAGAAAGAAAAAATACAGTAGTTCATTTAGTAACAACGATGATTATAACATTTTAATAAACTTTTCAATTCTTCAGAATGAGCTGGTAAAATTTATTTTTTGTCTTAAATGTAAGAAAACAGTAACTTTATCAAACAATTTCAAAAAAAAAAGGGATTTTCTTATCTTATATGTTTGAATTGCACAAATTGTGACTGGAAATATGAATTTTAAAGCTCACAGAAAACAAATAAACTTACTTTAGGAAAAGCTGTAAGCTGCATTAATTATCAAATGATTATAGTTTTTCGTGAGATTGGTCAAGGTTATCAGGGAATCCGTACATTTGCTAACATTATGAACATGCTGACACCATTATAATTTCCTGGATATCAATTAATAAATTACATACTTTTTATAACAATGCAACTTCAGAAAGCATGAGCAATGCATGCAGCTTTAGAAACAAAGAGTTTACTTGCTACCAATACTTTTGATAACAATAGCATTACAAATTGCCAGGTCTCAGTTGATGGTACATAGCAAATGCCGCAGTTTGCTTCAAAGTATGAAGGGAAAAAAACTAAGTGATGGAAATCACTTAGTTTTTGAATGGGGCAGGAAGATTGACAAATAAAGTTATAAATAAACTTCAAAACTATTATGGAATGGCAATTAGGCAGAATAAACTATTATACCCAATGAAGAAATCTGTTTGGGCTGTGTTATTTCATAATAGCAATATAAGTAATCCCATCGAACGCCATCAATTCTGCCCTCAATCCAAAAACAGTTGGTGCTTGTGGCAAACAGAGAGATTTAATGATCAAAACAAATACAAACCCACATTGAATAAACCATTGTCAATCAAAACTGTTCTTCTCCCAATTTTTCATGATCTTTCAAGTGATGAGTTACTTTCCAAATGTTTACACGGACAAACCCAAAACAACAATGAAGCTTTGAATTCAATAATATGGAAAAAATGCTCTAAAAATATTTTTGTTGGAAAAAAGGTTTTGGAGATTGGAGTTTCATCTGCAATACTACAGTTTAATGAAGGAGCTACTGGTATTTGCAAAGTTTTTGAACGTTTAAAAATTCCTGTCGGACAATTTATGAATAAAGGATTTATTAAAAAAAAAACAATGAACGAATCAGAAATATGAGGAGAAAATCATCAAAAAAAGGAATACAACAAAGAAAAATACTTGAAAATATAAGAAAAGGTTACTCAGACATTGAAAATGAATCAGAAAAACTACCAGCTTATTCTATTGGTGGTTGGTATTTGACTGTGAAAGTTTATTGTTTTTAAAACATGTTTTTTGCCATTTGAATATTTTCAATATACACGATTACGCAGAATTAAATATCTCAAGATCTAAAGGTGCAATTACAATGAAATTTTCAGGATGTATTCATGATACTCATATGCAGGAGTTGTACTAGAATTAAGTTCTAATACAAAATAGTTCATGAAATAATGCCAGATATGTCCCCCACCTGACACCCGCAGCTGGTTCAATAAGGCAAAATTGCCTTTACTCCTAAACTATATACATACAGTAGATGATTCTAGTACAACTCCTACATCATTATGGGACCTATGTTATTGTAAAGTATTGGAGCAAATAAATGACCCTATCTTGAGATATTGCATTCTGCGTATTTTTCTTTTTATGTGTTTTTAGATTTGGGTAAGCGAGGCAAAGAAAAATTTTTTGTTACAAATTATTTCAAAATTTGTATATTTTAGTTTTATATATAAAACTTCTAATTAACAACTTTTTAATACTTTATTTAACATTTTAATAATAGCTTTATAGCTAATAATAAATATATACAAACCATATAAACTTTTAATTTTTAATTTAAAAAAAATCTGATTTAAAATTAAATTTTTAAATCAGATTTGGATTCTCCATAAATTTAGGTTCTCCATAAAATTCTCCAATTTTTGGTAAGTCTTCAATTTATTTTTTGTCATTATTTTTTAATATTAACACGCCCCATTCCAGATCCATTCATTCACACTCTTTTCATACTCTTATGTTCTTCAATTTTATGCATAACAAATTTTTTGCATTTGTAACTAACATTTTTTGCTTTTTTCCTATCTAAAAACCCAGTAACCCTTGTTTAGTGGATTTGCATTTGATTTGATCTATTTTCAGCGGTTCATTGGAGTTTAGCTCATTGCTTACTTAGTGGACCATTAGTGGCAGCCTGCTGCTTCCTAATGTTCAACTTAACTACTGTTACCTTAATTGCATTTATCTCAGCATGATTACGAATACTAGTTAGAACTAGTTTAGTATTCGCAGTTATAACTAGTTTCACTATTATTACTTGTTTCACTATTATGACTCGTTTCACTTTTATTGCTCGTTTCAAAGTTTTTTCAAAAGTTGTTCTTGTGCCTAATAAACTATGTTTCTTCTAACTGTTAATGTTGGTTTTTAAATGGTTGTTTGCAATTCTATTTGTTTTTACGACGCACTAATATTGAATAAGCATGTACTGTATTCGATTTAAAATGATTTGTTTTAAACTCCATGCGTTTTTAAATTGACTATATTAAAAAAAAGTATGTTGGCATTATATTGCAGTTTATATATAATCAATATTGTTAATCAATATTGGCTATATATATCCTAAATATTCAAATATTGTTGCAATATTGTTAACAATATTTAGCCATAATTGAGATGTATACTGTGCCAATATTGCACAAATGTTGCCTGCTACTAGGGTTATTACTCGTTCCCAAATAATCATTATCTCAACTCTAACGACCTCGATTTTCACATACTCACCATTATATTTAATACAGATGATACAAGAAAGAATTCTTAATTGTATTAAAACTTAAAAGCTAATTAAATTTATTATTATATTTACTTCACTATGTAAACATATATTCTTCATCATTTTTTTAATGCATGAAATAATTATATCAAAAAAAGAGAGGAAAAATTAATGCATGAAAACAAAAAACAGAAAAAAAGAATTCTAGTTCTGTCTATGGTTTTTCTTTCTGTCTATGGTTTTTTGTTTGTTTTTGTTTTTTTTTTATCGTTTTTATACTTGTTTATTTCTACTAAAATTTCCTAATTTTTGATTAAGTAAAAATGAGTACTTATACAAGATTCTTTTTACCTTTTCTGCAATTACAGCTATGCTGACGTCGATTTCTCCCAGCACAAGACGGATTACACTCACATTTTCCGCATAAATCCAGTGTTAAACTGCAGCTTTGAGAGCAATTTGGCTAAATGTGTATATTTAATAAAAAGATTATGTCGAGCGAAGTTTTTGTTAAAAAAAATTTATTATCTAAAAAAAATTTTAAGAACAAAAAAAAAATATTTATAATCTTAATCAACATTTCTGAATTTCAAGCTAAAAAATATCAAAAAAACCAAAACAAAAAGCCTCATCTGTTTTACAGGTGAGGTTTTTGTTTTGGTTTGATTAGTTGAGTTGGTTGTTGTTTATGCAATTGCAATGTGCACGGTTGTTTGCAATCTTATGCAAAGGAGCTAACTCTAGACAAAGTCGTGTCTGTGTTATTAATTTAGCTTTTTTACATCAATGCAGCATATTTTTTTCATACGGTTGTGAATAATATTTTGAATGGGTTTGTCGAGTACATCAGCATTAAGCATTATTAGTGCAATACTACTATGACTATATGAAATACTACTATGACTAGCCACAGAATGGATAAAGGTAAAAAAGATATTTATAACACCTTTCAAAGTTCAAAACCATTCAAAAAGATGCCCTATTAAATAAGTCAAATATATATACATATATATATACATATATATATATATATATATATATATATATATATATATATATATATATATATATATATATATACATATATATATATATATATATATATATATATATATATATATATATATATGTATATATATATATATATATATATATATATATGTATATATATATATGTATATGTATATATATATATGTATATATATATATATGTATATATATATATGTATATATATATATATATATATGTATATATATATATATATATATATATATATATATATATATATATATATATATATATATATATATATATATATGTATATATATATATGTATATGTATATATATATATGTATATATATATATATGTATATATATATATGTATATATATATATATATATATATGTATATATATATATATATATATATATATATATATATATATATATATATATATATATATGTATATATATATATGTATATATATATATATGTATATATATATATATATATATATATATATATGTATATATATATATATATATATATATATATATATTATATATATATATATATATATATATATATATTATATATATATATATATATATATATATTATATATACATATATATATATATATATATATATATATATATATATATATATATTATATATATATATATATATATATATATATATATATATATATATATATATATATATATATATATATATATATATATATATATATATATATATATATATATATATATATATATATATATATATATATATATATATATATATATATATATATATATATATAATATATATATATATATATATATATATATATATGAAGACCTCAGTGGAAAAACCAGCGATGTCACATTTTAAAAAAAATTGAGTTATTACTATTTTTCGATTAAGTATGATTTATTTCATATATTTTTTTAAAAAACTAATGAAAAAAACATCCCAGTCCTCTTTAAAGAGGATAAAATGAAACAGATCCCAATGGAATAATCAGCGATGTCCAGCGTTAAGTTTGGAACAAACAGACATGTCCGTAGTTTTAAATGTTGTAAAAATTACGTGGTTACTAGAATCCGTAATAATTGGTTGAATTATGCGGGAAAAGAAAAGAAAACATAATAAGCATAATGGCGAGCAACGATTGTCCTGTTGTAACAGAAAAATCAAGAAAAAGGAAGATTAATGTTAATTTAAAAAATAGCAAAAAAATGCACATTTTATCAAGTCACATTAGTGCAACAGACTGCAAATGCAAAAGATTGGCATGTTTTGAGGTTGTTACTGTTGAAGAAAGAAACGAATTAATTAAAAACTTTAACGAATATTTATCTAAAGAAAATCAGGACGCATACTTAGCCACATTAATAAAAATTCACAATATCAAAAGATGAAGATCACGACAGGAAAAAGATAAAGAATATTTACATAATTTTTCATATTCTTATAGCGTTAGGGTGCAAAGAGCACAAGCAGCTGTTGAAGTACCGGTTTGCATTAAAGCTATGATGTCTTTGTTTGGAATAACAAAATCTAGAATTGAATCAATACGGAAATCAATTGCTACAACTGGTTAGTAGATCTTTTTAGAAATATAATTTATAATTTTTGACTGATTTAGGGATAGGCACCGAGGAATGTACATGCATTTACTAATTTAGGGATAGGCGCAGTGAAGTGTACATACGCTGGGAATAGCACAATGCATTAATAGACGCAATGGAGTGTTTATACACTGACTGATTTAGGGATAGGCACCGAGGAATGTACACGCATTTACTAATTTAGGGATAGGCGCAGTGAAGTGTACATACATTTACTAGCTTAGGGATAGGTGCAGTGAAGAGCACATACATTTACTAATATAGGGATAGGCGCTGTGTAGTGTACATGCATAGACTGAGGGTTTTGGTATGGGGTGGCAGTCATTTCTATTTATTTAACGGAAAATCCTATTTAATTTTTTTACATTTTTTACGTTTTTATTTTTTAAAAATAATATCTTAAATTATCTTCATTTTACGGTATAACAAATATTGTTTATTTTGACATGTGATATTGTCAACCAATAAAAAAAACTTTCGGTAGGATAATTTTTATTTTTCCGCTACCGACTTTCGGTAGGCTATCCACGGCCATATTTATTACTATGATTCATATAATAATGATTGTAATTTTGTTCCCTTAGGTCACCCTCCAATTGACGGTAGAGGAAAGCATAAAAATTGACCGCACAAGTTATCAGAAAGTGACAGAGAAGCTATTCGAAAACATATATCTTCTTTTAGAGGAAGGTCGTCTCATTATGCTCTTGGAAAAACTAAAAAAATTTATTTATCTGAAAATCTGAATGTCTCCAAAATGTTTGAACTTTTCAAACTTGCTTACCCAACAGTTAAAGTAGGATATGAAACATATAGAGTAATATTTAACAATAATTTTAACATTGGGCTTGGTTTTCCTCGAAAAGACACTTGCTTGGCTTGTGATGAGTTCTTTGTAAATATAAAACACAATGACCAAGAGCTTTTAAATGCCGTCGATGAAGACATTATCAAACTTAAAAAAATAAAGAAAGATCTTGAAACAGAGCATGAACTTCACACATTAAAGGCAACTTCATTTTATAGCAGAAAATCAGATCCAAAAAATAGAGCAAAAATCTCAGACACATTTGAAGCTATTGCTTTTGATTTTCAGAAGAATTTGCCATTGCCTAATAAATCCACTAATGATGTGTATTACCGAAGGCAGCTTAAATTTTTTTCATTTAATATTCACATCCTATCAAGTGATGAGGTTTTTCTTTACACATATGATGAAACAGTAGGAAAAAAAGGAGCTGATGATGTTTGCTCTATGCTTTATCATTTTATTATTAATCATCTTTCTGACAACGTTTCTGAATTACATTTCTTTTGTGATGGATGTGCAGGACAGAATAAAAACTACACTGTGTTTCGTTTCTTGCATTGGATGGTCCACTATCAAAAAAGATTTAGGTGTATTAAAGTTTCATTTCCTATAAGAGGTCATTCTTATATGGAATGTAATCGTGACATGGTAAATGTTAATATAAAGGCTGATGTTGAAATCCCAGAGGATTGGCGTCAGGTTTTCAAGAATTGAAAAAAACCTTCACTTTTTAATGTTGTGAACTTTTTAAATATACATTTTTTGAGATTTTCGGACTTCTTAAAACAATATTATAAGTGCACATGTCCGATAAAAACTCGACCAGTCAGAGAACTTGTTTTTCAAGATATTCATCCTTCATTGCTTCTCTACCGTAACAACTGGAATCGCAATATCGAAAATACTGTGTTGGTAAAACGTCTACGAAAGAATCAAAAAGACACTGCTCTAAGTCAGTATAATCTCTATCCAACAGTTTTGCCAATAAATGCTGCCAAATATAATGACCTACAGGTTCTTAAGCGCCTTTGCAAACCTGATAATCATAGTTTTTTTGATAATCTAGTCACTACTAACACAGGAACACCAGATTCCGAATCAGAAATTTCAGATACAGATTAAATAATTTTCTTTTAATGATTGTTTCTCAATAGTTTTGTATTGCTTGTTTTTATTGAAAAAACTTACTACACATCCGATTTTCAACTTCCTAATTAGTTTTAGCAGGATAAATAAGAAAAGCTAGCAATGTGGTCTATCTTCATTTAAAGCCCCTTAAGTTTTTGGGAGCCTTTTTTTTTTTAGACAAGCAAGAGGCTTATGAACATTTTGGGTCCGAAATTGTTTTTATTTAAGTTAAGAGGGTAGTTAAAAATAGTAATTACGCCAGGGAAATGTTTCCAATGAAAAACGCAGTGATGTCCATTTATTAATGTAAGACTTAATTTCTTAAAAAAATATCTTAAATTTTTTTTTTTTTTTTTTTTTAAATAAATAATTCGATATAAATATAGTTATTCAATATAAAAATCCTAAAATCACATTTTTTGAGTATAATAGAAACTTTAAAAAGCGTTTTAAACTTTAAAAATTGATTTTCTCAAAATCAGAAAAATGTGATAACACCGGTTTTTCTACTGAGGTCTTCATATATATATGTATATATATATATATATATATATATATATATATATATATATATATATATATATATATATATATATATATATATATATATACATATATATATATATATATATATATATATATATATATATATATATATATATATATATATATATATATATATATATATATATATATATATATATATATATATATATATACTATATATATATATATATATATATATATATATATATATATATATATATATATATATATATATATATATATATATATATATATATATATATACATATATATATATACATATATATATATATATACATATATATATATATATATATATATATATATATATATATATATATATATATATATATATATATATATATATATATATATATATAATATATATATATATACATATATATATATACATATATATATATATATATATATATATATATATATATATATATATATATATATATATATATATATATATATATATATATATATATATATATTATATTATATATATATATATATATATGAAAAATGAGGGCAAATTTGTGGGTTGACCTAGCTATAATTTCGAAGTTAAGGTGCAAGCGCCAGGTAAAATTTGAAGGCGTGATGTATAGTTATATAAATACAATTGCGGTATACACATATATACACACAATTAAAGTTACACGGAACAGAATGAACCGTAAGTCCATCATTAGCTACCGTATAGCTGCAGTAATACATCCACGGAAAATTATGCGCTGTGGTAACTATGATAGTTGCTCGTCTACTTTTTTTTGAAAATGTCGATAGTAGAGGCAGTTACAGCGTTATTTGACAAAGCATTCCAAGAATCTTCAACCCGATTACTTAAAAAGTTAAATTGAACTTGTCAATCAAAAGAAAGCGTTTGCGTTGACCATAGATGGGAAAAATTTTAGACCATAGATGATGACCATAGATGGGATAAGCGACAAGATCATTAGATCTTCTATCAGATACCAATTTTTTGTTTAAATTAGTCTTTTTATTTTTTTTGTTTTTTTTTTTTGTTTTTATTGATATAGTGATTGTATTTTCTATTATAATTTATTAAAAGTATAAAAACTTCAATAAATGTAAATGTAAAATTTTATATTATAAAATTTATACACTCAAAATGCATGTATGTATGTGTGTATATATATATGTATGTGTGAATTTATATATGTATGTGTATACATATAAATAGAATTAAATTTAAAAAATTATCAGACCGGAACACATTGGTCAAAAAAGCAATTTTTCAAATTTTTTTTTAAGAATTTGAGACGATTTTAAAAGAAGAAAAAAGTGTTAATTTATTAAAACTCAAGAATGAACATTGAGATGATTTAAAAAATGAGAAAAAGAAAATCTATTTTTTAAAAAACTGAAGATTTAGATGTTTAACAACTAAAAATTTAGATTTTGAACAAATTTATAGCCGGATATAAAAACAATTTCGTTAATAACAATGATAAATTCTATTTTAGTCAAGTAATATATATAGTAAATTTTTACAAGTAAAGACACTCAACTTCTGCAAGTAAGTTGAGTGTCTTTGCATTTCATAAATGCAACAAATTTCAGTGGTGGTAAACATTTTATAAATGCAACAAATTTTAAAGATCGAAAGAATCAGTAATCACCGCTAACAATTAAAAAGATAAAAATGTAAGTTGCATTATTGAAATATAGTTATCAATATCAGTTTGCCAGCAATGTTTGCTATTAGTAACCTTTTGTGAGGAACTTTGTCAAATGCATTCGCAAAACTAAGAAATAGGGCATCAACAGGTAACTTTTGTGTGGCAGATTAAGTCAAAAATCCATAGTTTCAAATAAACTTCTAATGGAGGATTTTTCGCTGATGAATCCGTGTTGACATTGGTATAGTAAAATCTTAGACATTAAATGATCCATAATCTTACATTAAACCCTTTTTTAAATTATATTGGTCCCTGGTCCATTATATTATATCCTTTATATCTTTATATTATATCTCTTATATCCTTATTTCTCTTATATCCTTATATCCTATATTATATCCCTTATCTTATATTATATCCCTTAGTCTTAATTAATAATATATATTATATTATATCCCTTAATCTTAATTAATAATATATATTATATTATTTCCTATAATCCCTTATATCTTATATTATATCCCTTATATCCTTCTCTATTATATCCTGTTCCATTATATCCCTTTTTCCATAATATTGGACTCTGGTTCCTAGACAACGTTGTACCTTGATACAGCGTTGTCTTAAGACCATCCCCTCCTAGGTTCTAACAATTTAAAAAAACGTCTTATTTTTGTATTTATGTAATTTTAAGCTATTTTTTCGCTTTTAAAAAAATTTTAAGCAGAGGTTTTTTTTATCATTTGAAAAAAAATTTTTACAAAGAAGGGGCCACCTACCCTTGATAAAAAAAGAGCATAAGGGTTTCTATTGGTATCATTTTTTTACAGGTACTGAAAACATTTTACGCCACACTGTTTTTTTACTTTTTCTTTGCACCTTTAGTAAACGAAATTATGGAAACGTCCTTGCTTGAACTGAGCAACAGGGTTCATAACAAGGTATACAAAAAGGTCTATTGAACCGGTACCGGCTGTCCGAGTAATAGTAATTTGGATACCATCACCTGTATTTTCAAGCTTTTGACCATATCCTGATAGATGTTGGTCGCTTGCAGATCTAAAATCTATAGCTAAAAGTTGTTGGGTGCCTGCATAAAATCCATTAGGTGTTAAAGATTGAAACCCATTTTTGCAGTTAGACATGTTTGTTTCGTTGGAAGAGTTACAAGAAGAACCAGCGAGGCAGCGGTACATTTCTTTAAAAAAACGGTATGGTATCATTCCGCTTGAATAGAGGCGGCTAGACTGACCATTTATTAAAAAATATATTTTTGTGACATTTATGACAGCTTTTGAATTTCAGGTTTTCTAGCAAAATTGATTGACTAGAGGCAGTATATGAAAACGTTCACATAAGATGTTTACATCAAAATGACACATTACATCAAAAAGCCATGAAGTCTGAGTTGCGTTACGCTGAATAAGGCGGTGGTGTATAATTCATTCAAAAGCAAATCCAAAGCGGCTTATACTGCCTTAGGCAACTTTATTGGCTAGTTGTGGGTTTTAAACAGTTTTGTATTGTTGTGGGTTTTAAACAGTTTCGTAAAGCAATTTTTGTTGAAAATATTGTTAAGTAAATAATTTGGAGTTGCAGAAGTGTCAGTAGAGATAATAACTTGCGTATGATCACTAAAATTAATTTCATACTCTAGTTAATCTCCACAACGTGAAGGCTGAAATAGGCTTTTTGCGTTAAAAAGTTCAAAGTCAAGGGAGGTGCAATACTTTGAACCATTGGGAGTTGGTAATTTCAAACGCAATTTTGCTCGTCCATAAGCAAGCAAAATTGCGGAATTAGGTCTTGTAATTGAAGGTGCTACCTGTAATTACCTGTAATTACCTGTAATTAACTTGTAATTGGAAGTGCTACCTGACAAAAATCCTGATCTTATGAGGGTCAGATTTCCAGGATCGGCTTGATCATTAATACCCTTCATAAATCTGTCAGGTAAAGCTCGCTGAGTGTTGGGTGAGAAACGTTCTCGAGCGCCCCAGTAATCTCCGTAATCCATTAATTATTGTATTTCTTGACGTTGCATTCTATCTATTTTTAAATTTTTGAATTATAGCGCAACGTGGATTTGTGACGAGATGGCGGTTAAATCTGTACCTCTGGTTAAAATAAAATCGTATAGTAATCAAACTGACCCAGGGACAACAACCATATCTTGAGATAAAGAAGGAAAACGGATTAGTAAAGTAGTTCCTGATGGTGAAGCAATTGTTGATGGGTTAAGGTTTACTGTTATAATTTGTAATCTCCTTTAGGTTTATGTCTGGTTATTAAACCTCTGTTAAGATTTAATAAGGTTTTATAGCAAGTATTTAGAATTATAGTCATATTTATATTTTGTGCAGTATAATTAGAGATCAGGTTACTTTCTAATATATTGATCAAAAGCTAATAGTAGATATAAAAAAATATTTAAAACCGAACTACATTATTCAAAATGTAAGTTACTGAAAATGTAAAATTAAGTGATGAAAAAAAAAACTATGTTTAAATTTCTTTAAACAACCTCACGTTTCACAGGACTATACAAAAAAAGATTATGCAAGCTTAACTTACAAAATCGTTTGATGTAAAGTCCTGTGAAACGTGGGTTTGTTTAAAGCTATAAAGTAAAAAGATGTTTTTATATCGCTGTTTAAAGCTAAAAAATTTATTTACAACGGCAGTTGGAATTTCTGTCTGCAATAGTTAGTGGACATTTCGACCCCCCCTCCTACAGTGTAATATATTACATCACTTAATTTTACATTTTACAATAAAACATTTTACAATTTTACAATAAAACATTAGTGTGTTAACACCACAAGCAGACGTTGCAACAGATGTGCAAAATTTAAAAGTAATATACATGTATATCACTTTTAAATTTTGCAGTATGTGTTGCAACGTCTGCTTGTGGTGTTAACAGACTAATGTTTTATTGTACAAACCCATTCGCATGTTCATTATTTTGCTTTCGTTTGCATTTTTCTGTGCGCCGTATTTTATGGTACCTTAATGTATCACTCCCGGGTGACAAATGTTTTGATCCTTTTAAATGCGACTTTAATAAACGCTCTGTCTAGCGCAACGGTACCACTGCTTTAATTTTTTTCTTAAAGTCGTGGTAGTGATTGCATGCCCAAACCAAAACCTTTATTCGATTTATGTGCGATGTACACTCACTACGCCTATCCCTAAATCAGTTGATGTATGTATACTCACTGCGCCTATTTTTATATCAGTCGATGTATGTAAATAATAAAAATCAATGTAACTTTCAATATACAACAATAATAATAGGCCGGGTGAATAAAAATGAGCAATTGCTTTTACTCAGTAGTTGGTCAGCATTACGTGAATAAAAACTTAACCAATTTTGCTAAAGTTTTTATTCACGTAAAGCTGACTAATTACTGAGTAAATTGCTTAACTTTACGTGAATAAAAATTTGAGTAAAACTACTAAAGTTTTTATTTACGCAAAGCTGACCAATTACCAAGTAAAAGCAATTGCTCATTTTTATTCACCCGGCCTAATAACTTTCAATAAAAATAGTTAAAAAACATTAAAAAAGAATTTTTTAAGCAAAGGACCCGATCCCTGATCACCATATAAGATAAACCAATAAGATACCACAATGTTAAACGCACAATATGAAGCTGCAATTCTTTTTAAATTTGTACAAATAAAGATTTCGAAATCAATCAATAATATTAGCAGCCATGAATTAAAATAAACCAATCAAACTTTACTTCCGTGACATTAAGATAAATTAAAAAAGAAAGAAAGATTAAAGCAACAGTACCGTTGCGTTAGACACAACTTTTAATTTAAGACGAGTTTAATATTGATCCAGAAAAAATTTAAAATATTGGGAATATAATTATGGTCCAAGAAAGCTAGTTCAAAGCGGAAAGACAGCCGATAATTATATTATTAACTTAAGTGTTAGTCAAATTCCGGATGAAACGGATTGGATAACTAAATCCAGTCTTGTGGCTATTTAAGAAAGTGTTCGCGAGTATGCTATTTGTCATTTGTCAGCGCAATGAAGCACCTGAAGTTCAATAATTGGAGAAAACGCAAGCGCTGCTTTACCTCAGCAAGAGTTTATTAACGCGCTAGAATCTCGTATTCATTGCCAAAAAAAATTACTATAGATGATATAACTTATTATCAAACAATAATGCAAAACTCATCTAGACGAATTGATTACTGTTTAATCACAGGCGCTTACATGATTGCAAGCGATTTAGCATTAAAAATGACAGTATAATTAAATATAACAACCAACTTATTATTGCTCCTGTCGGCGTCTCTCTAGGTGCAACGAATATAAACGAAATAATAAGTTTTACAAAACCACTGGATAACTAAATAACTGAAATAGGAAAGCAAAAGACGGTTCAACGACTGAAACAACAAATGTTATTGAAGAAAATGGAAGCGATCATAGCAAGGAGTTAACAAGTTTTATTATTGCGGGAGCTGTAATATTAGCAACTACATATGTTGTAAAATATTATTGCTAAATTGTTTCTGTTATAAAGTAGAATGAAGCAGACTCATATAGCTCACCAAGTAAACATTACAGGTACTATGACGGTTAAATTAACAGTACTGATAACAACAATGGCATATACTAAAACAGCTTTACGAAGAACTATATACTATGCATGTAGTGGTACTACACCTGGTGGTTTATATAAAATAGAATGTGATAAATTATCTTCAAACGCGGCAATATTTAAAGGAAATTTTCAAAGAGTAATAGATACTATATTTATTGCATCTTTAAGTGCGTCAGGTTTTTATTGTTATGAGCCCACATCTTTGAATTGACTTTCCTAACAGCCTTTTCAATTAATTGACCAACCTACTTTAAAATTAATGGTTATGATGGATCAGCAATCAGTTTTGCTCAAGCTGTTTTAGTTTTTAAAATTTGGGATGTTGCTGCGAATTAAATAATAAAAATAAGTAGTATAATATTAGTAATGGAAAAAAAATGAAGCTCGATTATATCCTGTGCTTCCAAAGATTAATGAAGAATTTTTAGATTCAGCTCCTTTATTAGAAGAAATCCCGCTTCAAACTATACCAAACACACCTTCGACTTAGCAATTTCAAACAGCTTTGTCATATGTTTAGAGGGCTAATGAGCTTGGTGACGAATTTCAAAAAAAAAAGAGTTTGTCGTAAAAAAATTTCAATCTATCGTTATAAAAGGTTGCAACAAAATTGGGTTATTAATAGGAGTTGTTGGTATCAATCTAGTAGGGACAGATGTTGGAGCTCCTGTACGCATAGGGTTCGTTGAAACCGGCGTATGAGTGGGATTATTTCAGCTTTACTCAGTTTGATTCAAAAAAATATAACAGCAGCAGCAAACGCTCCCACATATTATATACTTCAGCAGCTGAAACTGGATCATCTCTCCAAAAATTAGTTTTTAGGGCTATAAGTGTTGGTGAGCTTTCAGTTAATGATTTTACCATGCTTGAAGAACAATTTTGAACATTTTGAAGGTTAGTCAATCAAGAGATCCAAAAAACGGAAGCTGACGAAGTAGATAATCGGCCACAAACTGAATAAGTAAAATTGGTCTATAGTTTGTTGGGTCAGTACTGAATCCGTTTTTGAATAATGGAGTTACATTAGCAACAAGCCATGTTTTTGGTACAAATACTTGTTCAATTGACATTTTGGAAAATCATGTTAAGCGGAGCTACTATAATGCTGGCGGATGCTTTTAGAATCTATGGGCTTGTTTATCTTCTCCAGTAGATTTATAACAGTAAAGTGCCTCAAGTTGTTTTTGAACAGATTTATATTCAAATTAAGATTTTGATTATGAGGCTCAACAGTATAGACATATTGGATTTCCTTTGTTCAGTGTGTTGGGGATCAAAACATTATCGGCACAATGTTTACCGGAAAGGTGAACGCAATATATTGATATAATTATTGACAGTATTTTGCCATTAATGTATGCATAAAGTGTTTTTGGATTATTCTCGTCTTTTGATATGTCGTTCTCAAACGAGCGAATTGCAGCTCTAGTCCTTTTTTTACAAGATTTTGAATACACTTGTAATCTTTAGCCAAGGAAATAAGTTTCCACTTACTGTTTCGATTGAGAAACCAGAGTACTTTCTTTCGTTTAATTAGCAATAAAAGTTCTTTAAATTAACCAAAGTAACTGTTGTTTTATATGTTTAAAAGGAATGATTGGAATAAATTTTTTGCAGTTTATAATGTAAATATTGCAGGAAATTTGGTAGCTTTGATTGACCTGACGGGCATTTGTTTTTAAAAGTTACGTTCTAAATGTATTTTAAATGTCTTTTAAACGTCTTCTAAACATTCTTACGCAAAAAACGTTTAAAAGACATTTAAAATACATTTAGAACGTAACTTTTAAAAACAAATGCCGTCGGGGACGTTGTGAATTAATTCCTAAGGAAGGACTATCAACAATCTCACTTGTGCGGTTGCCCGAATCGCTGATTATATGGTCAAGTGTATATTTTGAAGATCCGTTGCATTGAATAAATGTTGGTTTAGCGACATGTTGATGAAATTTTATAGTCTGTTGATGATGTTTAAAAACTTTGTATCTAAACCTGTTTCAGTGTTTGAAGCGTGTATCCAACCTTTTTTCCATTTGATGTTCGGGAAGTTGAAATCACCGGTAATTATTAGGTCTGCATATTTCTTTTTTTAATAACAATTTGACATATGAAATGGTGTTTGCAATTTCATCAAATACTTTTATTTCGCTAGTTGGTGGGCAATAAATGCAACCAATAAAAAAAGTTTCGTGATTCAAAGTGAGTATGAGACAGAGTTGTTCCAAATTTTTTACAGCAAACCTTTTAGAATTTATAATTTCGCTTGCAGTGAGACTGCAGTTAATATAAATTGCAATACCACCCCCATCCAGCATGAGTATACTGGTCTTTTCTAAAAGTATTATAGTTCGGAAGAGATGAGGCTTAAAACCGTTTAACCAGTCTCTATGATAAAAATGATATCGTATTTATAGTTAAAAACAGCTATTAAAAGTTACAGAAGTTTGTTTTGGTTTAAATATATAGCATTGGTATAGAAGCAGCTTAAAACTTAATTAGATGACGATTTAGGGTTTAAAGTGTGGTATTTACCCGATACTTTGTTAGATTTGTTGTTGACTATTTCCTTTGATAACAGCTTTTTAGGAAACGTCGGTACTGCGAACGGAATCTCTGCGGACAACATATCGAAAGGGCTAACCGAGTTTAAAATTGGTATTAGATCATCATTAGTTTTTAATACTGGGTCCTCTTTTATTTCTTATTTATGTAAACGATTTTCATAAGTTTTCAAACATTTTAAACTCTGTTTTATTTGCAGATGACACGAATTTATTTTACTCTAATGGAGATATTAAACTTTTATTTAAAATAGTAAACAAAGAACTTTTAAATCTAGCGGAATGGTTCAAGGCGAACAAATTGTCCTTAAATTTAAATAAAACTAAGTATACTTTTTTTTATAGAGTTCACGATAAAGAAAACATTCCACTAAAACTTCCTAATCTTTTTATTGGCAACTCTAAAATAATTAGAGAGTCATCAATAGAATTTTTAGGAGTGATACTTGATGAAAACTTAACATGGAGAGATCACATAAGTGCAATAGAAAATAAAGTTTCAAAAAATATTGGTATACTATTCAAAGCCAAGCAGTTTTTAAACCAAAACTGCCTAAAAATTTTATATTTCTCCCTCATACATTGTTATATAAACTATGCAAACATTGCCTGGTGCAGCTCTAATATAAGTAAAATTAAAAAACTGCTTATTAAACAAAAACATGCTGTCAGAATTATTTCAAATGCAGGTCGATTCACACATACTAAAGAACTATTTAATAATCTTCACATACTCAATGTTTTTCAGTTAAACCTTTATCAAGTTCTTATTTTTATGTACAAACTTCATAATAAAATATCACCTATAATATTTAGTACTCTTTTCAATAAAATTAATCACATGTACCCTACAAGATTTTCTAAGTACAATTATGAGCAACCTAAAATGCATTATTTAGCTACCAAATTTTCTATTGCTATAAGAGGTCCTAAATTATGGAACGCTTTATTAAGTGACGAGCTGAAAAATTGTTCTTCTCTTTACCTATTCAAAAAAAAATTGAAACAAAAACTTATTAACGATGTTAATGAATTAAATTCTTTATAAAAATTTTTTATTTTTATTTTTTCTTTATTTTTAACAATTATCTTATTAACTCTATAAACTATCCTATTAGCTTATCTATAGTTTTGATTTTATTTTTTTTTTTTTTTTAATTTCTTTTTACTATTTTCTTTTGATTATAGATTAGTAACTAGTCTTAACATACTTGTAAATAATTGTATATAATTTTTTTAAATGGCACAAAGTAATTGTATATTTAACTTTTAATGGTTGTACACGCTTGCTTATGAAAGCACGTCGGGGTGTAGTGATAAGGCAAGTATTGTCTTCTTTTAACCCCGGTCATGTTGATCTTATTTATTTTACACGACATTGTATTCTTTTTTTTTACTGACGAAATAAATGAAAAAAAAAAAAAAAGTTTAACTAGTTATAGTTTCTTGTTTTGATGGGGTACGGTCAGGTCGCATGAAGATCTCTTTGCACTTTAAATTTTCTAGGTTTCTAGTTGAAGAAATAACTTTATTATGAGCTTCTACTGTGTCAAATTCAACTATAAGTGGAGGTGGCAATTTATTTGTTGTTAAATGTACAGATGTTCGGTTTGTGTTAGGTTGACGGTGAATTGATTTTAATCTGTTGAATTGATCATAACCTGTAGAAATTTAATTAAAACTAAATAAGTCCAGGCAATTAGCATCATCAAATTTGTAAAACATCTTATTTGTGATGTGGCCAGCGATATTTTCCGAAACATTTTACAAATTAATCATTTGCAAAATGATTCGGAAACAAATTGAGGTGCGTAAAAAAGTTGTGATTTTTTTTTGCAAAAACCCATCGACTACATATCGTTTGATTGCTAAACGTACAAATGTCCCAAAATTTATAGTCATAGATATTATAAATAAGCTCAAGACCAGTCAAATCTTCTGGAAGTGAAAGAAAGAAAACTTTCCATAATTGCGAAAAGGTAACTTTCCATAATTCCGAAAAGTCAATTTTACGTTAAATAGCAAGAAATCCAAACAAGTCACAGCGAAACCTAGTAAGAAAATTCAAGATTTCGCGTTCTTATATCAAAAAAGTAATTAAAAATGCTGGAATTGAAAGTATTTAAAAATGCATTTTATAAGAAAAATACACCTAAGAGAAGCTTCAATGGTAAAATTAAAGGAATTTGACGCGCAAAGAAGACGGTTAAAATAATGACGGATAAAAGTATGTGCATAAATGAAGTCGACAAAACATATTGCAAGTTAGATTTTCCACAACTTCCTGGTCAATAATTTTACTATAAGAACAAAGAAAAATCTGTCGATGATCAATTTAAATATATTCGACGAGAAAAATTTGCATCCAAATTCCTTTTGTGGCAAGCAGTTTGTAGCTGTGGTATGCATTTCTTTTGTTTTGTTACTAAGAAGACCTTCACTGCCTATCTCTACATCAAAGAATGCCTTTAAAAAAGACTTTTGCCATTTATGAAAAAAGACTAATTACCAATATCTCTTTCAGAGATAATAATTATCTCTGAAAGAGATATTGGTGAAGTTGTTTCTAAAGATGCGAATCCTCCAAATTGTCCTGAAGAGCGCAAGATTGAAGATTATTAAAGGAGTTCTTCGTAAGACAGGTGTAGTAACAAAAAATAAAAAGGACTTCCAAAAAAAGTGAATTAATGCCACCAATATGCTGAAAAAAGGAAAAATCTGCAATATGATGGCATCATCCTGCTTAAAAATTTGATCTCTTGCCAAACAGCCCATTAAGCTCTTTAAAATTAAGTTGAAACTCTAATTGATGTAAACACATTTAATAATAAAAAAAAATTGAAATAAAAAGCATTATGGTTTTAGAGAAATCTTAATTTAACTTTAGTTGACCGGATTTTTCCGTGTCCACCCGATAGGTTTGTAAACTACGCTTTAATTCTCTTAATGTATACGTTTATTAAACGTTGAATAAATGTTTACTATATTAATTTATGTTAGTCAATATAGTCAAATTAACTGGCTGAAATGCAATTTTATAGTTATACCACATTATTAACTAAAAAAAAGGTCAAGGCCCATTAAAATAAGGAAAGATAGAAAGTACATAAGGTAATGTGGGTTACTTTGACATGCATTAGTTTAAATGTTTTAACCTGTCACCCGTTGACTGTTGTTTAAATTATTTTAACAGATGTTGTAGCCAGATGTTGAATGAACAATAATAGTAAGTATAAATAACAACACAATATGGCGGTTATAAATTAAACTAATTTTTAGTTTTTTTGTTGCTGAAAAACTTTAGTTAAAAGATAAGCAAAACCATACTGTAATAAAATATTTTGGTATTTAGAATTAATTCAAATCAACTTTTTTCAATTTTTGGTTAATAATTATTTGCTAAACTTTTTATTTATTTTTTGACCATTTTTGACTAAATTAAATAATTTGATCTATTCTGGACGATTCTGTGTTTACTAAGAAGCTAATACTTCAAAATTATTTACTGATTTTTAAAACTTGTTTAAAATATTCATTTATGTCAGTATTATGTCTAATTTAAACTGTTGAACTATTGAAATAAATTTCAATATAAGATTTCATTTATAATATTTTTATGAATGAAGTTTGTAATAAGAGCTTTGAGAACTTCACGTGATTGAAAATTCTCCATTTGTTTAATGATTTTGGCTGAAATACTATTTCAATTGATCAGTTTAATATTGACTATTTCATTCTTCTTCTGAAAATAATTGCAAATTTGCGGTTTTTTTTAATTGTAGCATGTAAATTATTAGTTTTTTAAATAAACAAGGTTACATTTGCTAAATTCTGGACTTTTTAATTCGTTAATTAAAGTTGCAAAATTTTAAAAAGAATAGTAGTTTTTTATCATTTTATCATTCCAAATGATAAAAAAGGTTTATATTATAGAAACCTTTTTCAGAAGTTACATATGATGCTGAGAACTCTAGTATAAGTAGTCTAATAGTCATTTAAAGCTTATAAAGTTAATATACTTGTTAAATGTGCGATTTTCCAAATGATAAAAAGCCACAGTTCTAAAGTTGCAACCTTTTTTAGCAGCTGCAGTTGTTAAGTATTAAAGTTTTTTTATTCACTCTCTGTAAATCATAAAAATTACATATTTTTTACATAAAATATATTTTTATTTATAAAGAGTTAAAAAAAACTTTTAATATTTGTTTTCAAATTTTTTTGGGGTTTCACTGTAAACTTAGAGATATATGACCATAATAAAATAATGGCAAGTTAAAAAAGTCTTTGTCAAACACAAAATTATAAAAAAATTAGATTTATGCAAGTAAATAAATACATCGATTAGAGAGATCATAATGCCAACGGAGTAACTTGCAACAAACTGGGGTAACTTGAATCATAAAATAACTGCGGATTTTATTAATTTTATGCACTTTACTAGTTATTTCTAAAGTAACTAAAAAAATTTTTTATTTGTTGTACTTTTTTACATTATAGTTTTTTTAAATAAAATGTCATTGCGTTTTTATATTCTAAAAACAAAACTTAAATAACCTAAAAACTTCTCTTGCATTTTTCTAAACTTATTGTTAATTGACTATTAATTGTAATTATTAAAAATATTAATTTTTTTTTTCAGAAACACTTTGGAGTTGAATTAATAAATTAGTTTAAATCCTTTTTGTTTAATTTCTTCAGTCTCTGAAATTTTTGAATACAATTATCAGTTTACTAAACAAGTCAGATATATGTGATCTCGCATAAGTTGCAACATTTTTTTTTTTCATTTTTGTTCCACAGTTACAGAACAACCAAGTTTTATATTGAATTTATCAATGTTAGTTTATTATGTCATTAAGACCTATTTTGTAACCTTAAAAAAAAATTCCAAAAAATCAAAGTTTTAGGATATAAATGTTGTTTTTGAATTTCGTTGCAGCTAGTATTGGTCTTCTCTACACATCAAGGTACCATGTGACGCAAATTTTGAAATCTTTTAATTTTGTCCGCAGAAAATATTTCTGGCCGCTATTATGTTAAGCTTGGAATTGATGATAGAAAAAGTTTTATAAGTTTTTTCTAAACATTGTTAATACTGTGTTAAAAGATGAAAGCGCTCACTACCACAAAACTGGTAAAAGATACTGGAGTTAAGAGACTGGTAAAGATACTGGAGTTAAGAGACGAGCTCTTGTACCGGTATTAGATATTTGCCAGAAACTCACTCTAATATTGAACAAATTATTAATGCAAATAGAGTTAAACTAATTTTGAAACCCATCTATGGGTTTGAAGATCATAAATGACGTCACACCATAAGCATCTTTGCACATTCCATAACGTCAAGTGTCTAGAAACTTGCAAGCTGTGGGCCCAGTAAAATTTAGCTTTGAGTCTTTTGAGTAATCTGGCTGGGCTGTTGCAAATGCAAAGCTTTTTGGCAATGTCATTTAAAAAGAAATCATCAGCGCATCTTCTATGAGGAATTATTGATCATTTTTTTCATGTGGGTGCAGTGACTTTATTAATGTGTTGATGTACTACGGCAAGTATCGTGATACAAATATTGTTCCCAACATCGTTTACATAATTGAAGCATTCAAAAGTGTTTGGTTTATAATGAACATTTTCACCATTTTAATCCTGAAATGCTATTGGTTTAAAAACAATGAATTTTGATATTAATTTGAAAATAGTATTGTAGAGTGTCTGTACTAAAAGGGTAAATTAAGCTTTTTTCTTATGCTTCTGGCGAGTATGTTACTACCAATAATAGCGTAGCTGGAGGAAAATGAAATTAAAAAAAGTCACTTCTCAAATACAGTCTTAGTAGTAACATGATTTTTAATTAAACACCGCGGAATTATTATAATTTAAAGTTAACCAATCACATTCCACTTTTGACGGAAGCTATCTGGTGATATTGTTTCAAAACGCCATAAGCAATTAAACCATTGCAAATAAACAAATGGAAGTTTAAAAAATTCCATTTGTTGGAATTTTTTAAACTTCCATTTTTAAAAAGTCAGTTTGTTGTTATTTTTTTGTTGTGCTTTTTGAACATCTAATAATAAATTTCTAGATTAGAATTGAATTAGTAGTTGTCTGGATAAGAGTTGGTAGTATTTTTCCTATGTATTTTATATCTCTTTATATTTTTGCCATGTATTTTATACTTAGAATAAAGCAATTTGCTTTTAAATCCAGAAAAAATACTCTAACACAAAATAAAATCCTGGCGGGATTTAATAAGTTCCTGGCCGAAAGAACAGTCTTAAAGAACGTAACTAACCTATAGCTGAACAGGCAAGCAAAAAATATTCAAAAAAGGTTCAAATAGGTAGTAGAGATTGCCTAAAACTTTGATATTTATACATATAATTGAGGTACACTAGAAACAATTACATCACCTTAATCGTGATTTTTGTTTTAATTAACTTCTTGATTGGTCAAATAGAGTAAAACAGGGTAAAATGAAATAGCGGGTTGAATAAAATAGTTACGACAATGTTTATTTTTTCGCTCTTAATTAATTGTTGAAAAATCTTTTTGCAAATATTTTTCGATGTTGTAGAGAAAACTTTTTTTAGTAAAATGATGTCAAATTTTGTTTTTAATAAAAAAAAATATTGTTACAAATTGTTAAGTTTTAGAATGCGTAATAAGATTTTTTTTATTATTTTGAAAAATGAACTTAAAACTTTTGGAAATTAAATTTGATATTATTGGACCTAAAAGGTTTTATGGTACAACTTTTTACGCTGATCAAGAATCTTTTATCAAAATTAAATTTTTTATTTAAGAAAAAAAGTTGAGTAAAAAACAGAAAAGGAGATTTGTGGGGTTTAATAAAATACGCTAATAATAAGTGAAGCAATTCTTAAATGCGGCTTTTTTTAAAATTAATTCTGAAAAGTGACCAATAAATCTCCAGCTATAAGTTTTTTTATAAATTTCAATAAACGAGTTTTTCTATCTGAGTTTAAATGCATGACTTTTACTGACTGCTTTTATTAAATGATTCCAATAAATGAATGAAATACGCTAGTTGCTCTCTTGTTTAATTGCAAGGTTTGGCTATGTCAAACATGCATACCAAAACGATACGTAAAAGGCGCTGAGTTTTATTGCACCAAAAAGTGCCGCACAACTGAAAACTCAACTCAACCTCTAGCACCTCTAAACGACTCAACATCATCACAAGAATAAAAAAGTTTTTTTTATTTGATTGGTTTTTTAATTGTTATAATTGATTGTTTTTTTTAATTGTTATTTTTGATTGCTTTTCGTTTTTTAAATAAAGTATTGTTTTAATTACACATACATTTGCGTATTTCATTCGCCCCTTATGTAGGTGTAGAAAGTAATAATTTTTTTTTTAATCAAGTAACGTTTTATAAAAAACTTTAATTTTTTTATTTTTATTTATTCAAATACAGTTCTACAACTTTAAAAAAAAATTTAAAAAAATCTTTTTTCAGTCAAAAATAGATAATTAAAATCTTTAACTATTCCATTTGACCCCGTTTTATTATAGTTGTTAAAAACATATTCAACAAACTTTTATTTTAATAATCCATTTTGATTATAAATCTCAAAGCTTACTCATTATCTTTCAAAACTTTTCTTTTTTTTTGCAAAAGCGCCATTTTGAATTGCTACTGGAATAATTATACTACAAGACTGTTACGCGATTTAAATCCATTTTCGGCTTCGTAATCCCTTCAGCTAAACTATTATACCTCCTTGTACCAAGTTAGTAGATTGAAATCTTATTAATCTAAACTAAAAATAAGCAAGTTTTTTACTATGAGTTATTGTTGTTTCTACATGTTTTGCTTCATGGTGTCTCATTTTTTGCCATCTGGGGATAGGGAGGGAAAATCGGATAAAATTTTTTGTATAAAACTAATAGTTTTTAATGCGTATTTATAAAAAATAATAAAGTCTTTTTGTTCTAACTAGGAAAACTTAGAAACTGGTAGCTGGTTTTTGGAAACCTATTGATTGGGTACTTCAGAAGTAATAGATGCCCTCATTTTTTCACTTTTTCATTCTTGTAGCATAAATGTCTATTTTCATTTTACACACTTCCTTTTTTTTAATTTTTTGAGTACGAACTATTTCAGTTATTACTTTTGTTATTAGGTAATGCTAAAACAAATCATAATTTTGTTCAATCAAGTATCACCAAGAAAAAAAAAGTTATTTTACACAAATTACGTTGCATGCTATCTTTAAAAAATGTTTCATATAATATATAACATATTATTTTTGCTTTAACTTTTTGTCTATTGCTTAAACCTAACTGCTCACAATTTAACATATATAATTTAAAATATATAATATAACATAAATTAACATTATAATAATAACACATATTCTTTAACATATATAATTTATCATATAAAAGTGCCTTTTGTTTAAATTTAACTGCTTATAAACTGTAATTGTAAAAAAAAGTGGACAGTAAAAATGTTTTTTTTTTTTTTGAGGAGGAGGAAGGGTTTGCATCTAGAAATGTATAAAAACTTCAAGTTTTTAAAAAACTAAAAATTTAAGTAGTGATGAAATTGGTGTCACAATGTTTTTTTACTCTTACAAATGAACTTAGGTGATACCAGAAACTGGGAAAAAGATGCGTGCAAAATTTATTTTTTGGGGACACCCTAACATTTATGCCGTGTAGTTACGCCACCTACAACATGGCGTAAGGCATTTTTTTTTTGACGGAGTTAGCTAAAAAACTTTTTGTCCTTCCCTGGTATGTATATGTATACATAAATAATTGAAATAAACTAAATTATACCGGTTTTGTAGATATAAACATAAATCCTTCCGCTTGTTGAATTTTCGGAAAATCATCATTGAACAACCGACAAGTAAATTTTTTATCCACAATTGCAGCGTCCATTGATTTGCACATTATACCTTTATTAAAGCAAGCTTTAATGCAACCATGGTAATCATTATAATCTGTGCGCATTTCTACCATGTTTGTACTGTCATCTACTTTTTTATTTTTGTAAACAGTAAAAGAATAACGAGACGATGACTTATGAGCACGATAACTAAATTGTGCTACAACGTTTGTCAGCAAAGCCAAAATAATAAAATAAAGGAACATCTTTGTTTTAATCTAAAGAACATATGTATATATATATATATATATATATATATATATATATATATATATATATATATATATATTATTATTATTATTATTATTATTATTATTATTATTATTATATGGAAAAAAAATATAGAAAAATAAAAATATTGAACTCTTAAAATAAATATGTGCGTTAATTTTTACTTAAATCTCAAAAATAAACAGAATTAAGTTAAAATTTTGTTTTCCACAAAAAAATATTTATACTTGAGTTTGCTTCTATTGAAAAAAAAATGAGCAAAATTTAGTTATACAAACAATCATTATTATTTAAAACTTGAGAATAACTAATGAGGTAGAGAATATTAACATGAATCTGGCTATGACAAGACATGAATCTGGTTATGATGAGACAATTTAAAATTGCAATTGAAAAAACATCATTCGAACAAAAACAATGAGACTAACTGACTTTTAAATTTTTATTACTTTTAATGTTTTTGAGGTTTGGCCTTTAAATAGAAATAGAACGAAAAATCTTTTTTTTTTTTTTTGTTGGTATTGGTAAAAAAAAAATGCAAGTACTAATACATCACGGTGTTGATGTTTTTGATTACATTTAATACACTCAAACAAAGGGCTTTTTATAATACCAATGCGCTAACAATGGGCTACGGCCACGGTTTCAATCGGAAAACTTTAAGCTTAAATATTCAAAATTAATTGTTTTAAATATGTTTTGGTTATAGCTATTATGGACCATGTGATGTAGTTTTATGCTTTTTTACAAACTACATAAAATTGTAGTATAGTTTTCTCCTAATAACGTGCAGCGGCTACATTTTAACAATTTTAGGTCAATTTTATATTTACCTTAAGTTTTTAAAAAGTGAATTGAATGTATATGTATTTATTTGAAGTTTTTAAAAAGTGAATATATATATATATATATATATATATATATATATATATATATATATATATATATATATATATATATATATATATATATATATATTCACCTAAAATTGTTAAAAAATAGTCGCTACACGTTATTCGGAAAAAATTATACAACAATTTTAGGTAGTTTGTAAAAAAGTAATAATAAACAAACCCGCAAGCAGTTTAAAGCAAATCTTTAGATAAAAGGTTACAATTAATGTGTCCTCTGAACAATAAATAAAGTTGAGGAAGAGTTCATGTTAAGTGAGCTCCAATCACTACTTTTTCAGCGTACTTTACTTAGGCAAAGCCAAACTAACATTATGTATTGCACTCTCTAAAATAAAGTGCAATCCTGTCCGCTTACTCTATGCTATCTTTCTAACTCGACCACTTCTATCTTCCACTCTAACATATCTTCGTTCTTCCTAAAATCACCTTACTCTCAGTCCGTAGAGCGGGTATGACTTGTCTTTGTGGATTTCTGGTAAAGTGACCTCTATATGGCAATTAGCCGGAGGAGGTAAAACCACAATACCAGAGCGCATGTTAAGTGAAAGAAAAGATTATAAAAAACTACATCTTGCGGTCCTTAATCAAAATATACTTAAAATGAAAACAATGTTATGATAAAGTTGACGTCAGTATTTGAATTTTTATTGAGCACTACTACTTGTTAACTTTATATAAGTCGTGCTGGCCCTGTTGCAAAATATATAAGCATAAAAAAAATTAATGTTTACTAAATTTTTATTGAAAATTTTATAAATCATTTAAATAAAAACATATAAGCATAAAACATTTAAACTACCAATTGCTGTATTATCTGTTTGGATTGGTTACAAACGTTTTCTGACGTAAATTCTTTCCACTTCTGAATATGTCGTTTTACTAAATTAATAATAGAAAAGAAGTCACATTTTTTAGATATTGGTTATTCATTGCTTAAACTCTAAATAAACGCCAAAGGCTAGGGTTGGAAAAAATTACGACTTTTTCAGAAAAATTAAAAAAGTCAAGTTTTTTTTTATTTAAACTAGCTTTAATTATTTAAACTAGCTTTCGATTTTTTTTATTTGAATAAAAATTGACGTTAACAATTCATCAAAAAATACTTTTTTGATGAATTTTTATTGTAATTTAAAGTAACATGAAACGGTAGCAGGAAAAAATCTCCCCTTAAAAATCCTCCCGAAATAATCCCCCCAATAAAAAAATCCCCCCGAGAAAAAATCCTCCCTAGAAAAAATCCCTCCAGATAAAATCCCCCCGACAAAAAATTCCCCCGGAAGAAATCCCTGCGAGAAAAAAATTTTAATTAAAAAATTTTTTTTTTTTTTTAATTAAAAATTATCAATAAAATAGTTATATTTATTTATTTTAAATATTTATATAAAATACTTCATTTTTCATCAAAGTGTCAAGTTATGCGCTATTCATCGGTTGTCGGTAAAATGTGAACCGCGAACTGCAAACAGGTAAAATGCAAACTTTTTTGCGAACCAAAACATTTTATTTTAAAGACCATTATTTTTATGATAAAAATAATAACAAAAAAAACTCTTCAATTCTTAATTATCTGTTTTAAAGTTTTATTTAAATAAAAGTGCCATCCCTAATGCCCTGATACTAGCACGGCACGCAAATGCTGTTCCAGCATTTTAAGTCGACAATCGGAACACGTTGGTCCAACGAAGACATGTTTGCTGAGATTCTGCCGGTCTAATGATGGGCCAACAGTAGTTTGCGGATAAAGGATCTTCGTAGAACCTGAGCAAAACGCAGCGGTACAAGCAAAACACGCCAACGTTGTGTCGTCATAATGTGGCAACGGCGGGAACACGGTGGTCCGATAATGGCATATTCGCTGGGATATTCAAATTTGAATAAGTTTTAAAATAAATAAATTTTTTCTTTCTTTCTTTTTTTTGAAATGGTAAAATGAACATCATAGTTTAATAGTACGATCTGTTCTGATCGTTAATTAGTAATTTTTCTTTATTACAAGTGCTATTTTGGTCGGAATTCTAACATTTTTTGTTAAAATTGATAAAAATGTTGTATTTTGACAATTATATTAAATTAATATGTGCTAGAACCAGTTAGAGCTAGGATCTATATTAGATTAAAGGACTTTTTCAAAAGTTTTCAAGTAAAATTAAGTTAACACTGTTGAGCGAAATTGATCTAAAGACTTGAAAATAGTATTCTTTAGATTTGCAATTAGGGGTAATAAAAATGTTTTGAAAATTATATAAAAAAGGGAAAAGTTTTTTTAAACATAAAAACTTGATGCAATAAAAGTTAGAGCTTCTGAAGCTCTTGTTTGGACATAAAACGCTGACAAATCATGTTAATTCCAAATAAAAGAATTCGAATAACTTATAAATAGCTTTAACTACACCGAGTGTAGTTAAGGCAATTTATAAGTTATTATAAATCGAATTGATTTAATGCACGAATTGATTTAGTGCTAAGCGATGTAGTTTCATAGTTTGCAAGAAGTTATCTTTCGAAGTAGATTCTTTATATTTTCTCTATAAAGAAAACCTGAATTCATCTTAATCAAAATCACTCAAAAATACTTGAAATTAATAAACTTGAGACATTCAGAAAACTATTAAACATTCAGAAAACTATTTTATACGTGAATACTCCATTATTTACTTTATGCTAATAAGCAATATAGCAAGAAATTATTTTTAATGAAAATAATTTGTTACTTTACCTGCAGTTTCATGAATTTGCAAAAAATAAATAATTATTTTATCTCTTTTTGTTATATTATAAAAACATATGGTTGGCTTAGTGCACAAACATGGTTGTATATGATTAACATGGTTGTATATGATTAACATGGTTCTATATGATTAACATGGTTATATATGATTAACATGGTTGTATAGAGCTAAATAAAATAAAAAATGCTTTTAACTTTAGACGTTAAGTGGATTCGGAGTTATTGCATTTTTTGTGCTGGAATAACCAATGATTTTTTGATAAAACGCCTCGTCCTTAAGTATGAAAAATTTGCTGTGTAATGACATTGATATAAAATAATAATAATAAAAAAAAACGACACGCTATGGAAAAAAAACATTATATACTTAATTTCTATATACAAATCCTAAGAACCAAATCTTCAAGGAAACATAAATAATTACTTGTTTGGAATTGAGGGAAAGCTATAATTGCTATTTCCACATGGACCCTTTCAAAAAACACTGTTTTTTATTAAATTAACCTTGAAGTTTTTAAATGCTGAGAACTAAAAAATAAGCATAAACGAAAAATAAGTCCACATCATATTAAGTTCTGGTCCCTTTTTAAATATATATGCAAAGTTTTATAGAAATTAGATGTGTTTTGCTACTTAGGAATCCTTACCTTCAGAAGCTGCGTTTGAAAAAAACGTCCCCGCGGCTAAAGCCAGCGTGATGGGTAGGAGGGGGATTTGACACCTCTATCCAGTGACGTATAAATAGAATTAGACTTAAGTTAAAAAGTGAAGTCAGAATTTAAGATTTTTGCCGTACCGCAAGATTGCGGTACGGCAAAAATCTTAAATTCTGAACGCGTTACATAGGGATATATGACTAATTTAAACTGGATATAAGTTTTCAAAGAAGTTTTAACTGTTAAATTTTTTAAGAGCAACTATTTCTTTTTGAAAAGTTGTATATATATATATATATATATATATATATATATATATATATATATATATATATATATATATATATATATATATATATATATATATATATATATATATATATATATATATATATATATATATATATATATATATATATATATATATTAAGTGTATGACTAAAAAACATATATCATTTTTTAGGAAATGGCATTGCGGCAAAAGATGAACTTTTACTTGTATTAACTTAAAATAATAATGATTTTTACCAAATCGAAAAAAAATTCCCCCGCGAGTGCAGATAATATTTGGTCCCAGCCGTCTAAAAATGTATAGAAGGGGCAGGGTCACTTAACAAAATTTTAAAAATACCATGAAAGTTACTTTTGTAGTTTGATTGATCTATTTTTAGATTATGTTTTGTTTTTTGGTAAAAATGATGGGAAGAGTTGATCTTAACCATTTGCAATCATGTGTGATTGAGAGGTTGAGGGCTTTTTTTATTATGTACATTAAATATAAAACATTTTTGTAATTGTACACTTTTTATTTAAAGAAAGACTATTTTATAGTTTTTATCCAAGATTTTTCAGTTTGCTTCTCCGTCTACTTTAGTTTCTAAAAGTTTCAATGAGGTCATGGCTAGAGTTAGAAGCACGTTCTGCACTGCAATGTAGAAAAGAAAGACCAGTGACAAGTTTTTAAAAAATCTTTTATAACCTGGAAACAAGTATAATAATATATAGCGATATATACACATAGCACGTATCCGCAATTAGTTTTAGTTTGATGAACTGGTTTTCAGTCATTCTATCTAAAGTAATGTTATTTTTAACAAACAACATTTTAAATCAAAAAAGAAAAATCAATTTTCAGGTCAAAAAAATCTTTAATTGTTATATAACTAGCAGACTTTTCTGTTTTAGCTAATTCAAGAGCTAATTTATGAAATTACTTTTCGGATAATGAATAAAAATAGGAACAGTATACTTTTTAAATTTTCTAAAAGGATGGAGATACTGTCTATCTTATTATCTCCATTATTGCAAGTATCTAAACATTTTATTGTCTCCTTAAATTTTTTACTAACCAACCTTGTTTGATTCCTAATGGACTCTTATAACCTTGAAAATTTTTTTCTTACTTCACTTTCTATTTTGCAAAAAAAATTTTGCGCGACATTTTTTGAACATTCAACTCTTTTTGATCATTGAGAAAATTTACATCTTCTTGTCTACTTTTTAAAACCACATTTTGGCGTAATGCTTTTTAATTCAACATTCTTGCCTCTAAATGGCATATCAAAAGTAAAAGAATTCATGAAAAGATATTGCAACTAAAAACATTTATATATTGATATTTTTATCATAAAAACATATTAATATAATATTAAGTCAATTTAAATTTGGATTGAATTGTAAAAATATAAGCATTTTACTATAATATAGTAAACATCTGATATGTTTGTCAGTATTTTCTTCATCTAATTATGGTATGTATGGTATGCACATACATACCAAGTAAATTTTTTTCGGGAGGTGAGTGGGGGAAGGGAGGTAGGAAGAAAGGAGGGTGGGGGTGGGGTGGGGGGTCAAAAGTCATACGAACGCGTACAAAGGGGGAAGGGGTGTTGAAGACAGTGAGCACGTACGCGGTTTGACTATCTCTCCTAAACTTGATTTTTTAACAGTTAATTTCATGTTTTTAAAAAATCAGAAATGTGTTTTTTTTCTGACTTCAATCACAACTTTTTTTTTAATTTCTTTATAAATAATGAGATAAAAAAGAAATCAAGTTAATTTTGAAAAAAAAATAATGCGTTTGTACGCGGGGGAAGGAGGTGTCTTCAAAAGCGTACAGGTTCGTAAAAGAGGGGAGGGGGGTCTTAAATCAGAGGTTTTACTGCGTGCGTACTTTATGGATGCTCCTTTACAAAAAAATTAAAAAAACTTCACAAAATTCTTTTTTGACTCCTCCCCTTCTCCCACTCTCAACAACCCATTGAAACGTTTAGAAACAAAAAGAAAACTTAATTGTTGTAGCTTTTTTAATTGTTTAAAATTTAAAACAGCTGATAAAAAATCTTGGATAAAAACTATAAAATAGTCTTTCTTTAAATAAAAAATGTACAATTACAAAAATGTTTTATTTTTAATGTACATAATAGAAAAAAGCCCCCCCCCAACCTCTCAAACAGACATGATTGCAAATTGTTAAATCAACTCTTCCCATCATTTTTACCAAAAAACAAAACATAATCTAAAAATAGATAGATCAAGCTACGATAATAAATCTCATGGTATTTTTTTTGACATGTATGATTAAAGAAAAAAATTTGATGATTCTAGATTTAAGTAACTTTTTTCTCGTATACTTATGAAATATAATCAAAACATAAATAATAATAAAAATAAAACGTTTAAAGTGTTACTGTTTAAAATAAATAAAAAACTTTAAAATAAAAATTAAAAAGTCAACAACACATTGTGATATTATTTTTAAATATAAATACTATCATATTTAGTTTACTCGAATTCAAACTTTGGTGCTTTTGAATATTATTATAAAATAATGATTCATTGTTTTGATGATTTTCAACTGAGTCAAACTGGCAGTTTATTTAATGTATGCTCGATTGGAAAAGATTTCAGAATATTATTAAGAAGTTTCTCTGCTACAGTTGAGACACGGAAATCGATGCTAAAAATTCACCTGTGAATTAAGGAGCCTGTGAATTATGTTGGTCGTTAAAGTACAGAACTAACTTGAGTTTGAAATTTCATAGATCGTGAAATAGGAAATAAATCTGTATACCATCCAATAAAAAAAACAATAAAATAAAGAAACAATTGGGTTTATAGGACTACAAACGCTGTTACTCAAAAAAATAACACCAAACACCATTATCAGAAACGAGTTTCCAAAAATGTAGATTTTAATTTAGGCTAAGAAAAAAAAATTAAGAATTCAATTGAAGCTCATTAGATACAAATACAGTTGCAATCATAGTTGCTCAATAAAATTATTTTTTACCTCTATATTTTTTTGTACGTAATAAAAATTGAATAGAAACCCATTGTCGATAAGATCCAAAAGATATGAAGTTAGTTGAAGTAGGAAATCTAGTTTTATCACATATGTCTGTCCACCACATACTGCATTCTAGAAATTTTTTTCCATTTGCGTTTAGCTGATCAGGTTCAATTACTAAAAGTAAATTATCAGTTACTAAATAAGATCATTTACAAAATGCAATCATTAGTAGTGTTAATAATTACTAAATTATCATAACTAATTATAACTGATAGAATCTTAAACCAAAAGAGTAAGACATAATAATCACTTAAACCAAAAAAGTAAGACAGGATAAACTCTTTTTCTCTCTTTCATGTATGTATATATATATATATATATATATATATATATATATATATATATATATATATATATATATATATATATATATATATATATATATATATGCATTAGGGTGGTCGAGAATTAAATAGTAAAAATTAAAAGTGTTTCTAACCACTCTCCACAACGCTAACTTTGTTCTACTATATAAGGAATAACAATACAAAAGATTGGACCAATTTAAACAATTTTAGGGGTCAATAGGATTTCAACATTTTGGGCAAGAACCTAATTTTACGGCATGTTTGTAGCAGAAATCACATTGCTGAGTGTTTATACATAATTTTAAGTTTTGTTTTTCTGAACAGCTCTTACAACCCACAAAGAACTAGAACAATTACAAAGTAATTGTTCTAGTTCTTTGTGCAATTTGTAAACAGCAGACATATTGCCATCAGCAAATAATTTTTAAAAATTGAAATTTTTTCAAATATATAGTACTTTTGAACTTTTATTCTGACTATAGAAGAAAAGCTTAAAAGGTTAGTAATTTGCATCAGCTGCTTTATGCACAAATTATATAATTACAATTAATTAGTTACCATGAATAGTTAATTAATAATCTATTGTTTATCAAATAGATTAGTGTAATATTATCAATTTATCAGTCACATATTGAGGCCTTAAAACAATTTTTGTTGTTTTTAAAATAAAATAAACATTGAACATTTAAACATGACATTCATGAACAGCAATTTTATGACAATATTTACTAGTTAGTATTTTTTATATCCACAAATATATGTACTTAATTACATAATGGCAGCTGCAACAAGAAGTTCTGCTGAAGTTTTTCTTATTGGCAAGGCCACCAATTAATTCTCTTCAGCAAGATTGGCTATGAACGGTGATGCCATCTGCTGCCTCCTCTTTTAGCACTCAGAACAGCAGAAGAACACCTCACTGTGAAGGACAATATTAATTGCACAATTAAAGATATCAATATGATTTGGAGCAAAGCAAGAATTCTGACTCAGAGGATTGATTCTGGTGAAAGAAAACTGAAGAAGTTGTATGGTGAATATCAACTGTTGAAGGTGAATTGGACGAAAGCATATGAAAGCTGCAGATTTAAACAGCAAATGTTCAAAGACGACCTGATGGAACTTTTTGACTTGGCCACAAAAAATGCTTTGGACATCATGACAAACAATGAAGACAGACAATTCCTAACAATGCAGAGAGAAGATGTCACCAGTTCAAGCATGGCTGGAGTGAATCTCAATCTTGCAGAGGAAGAGACGAAGAAGAGAGCTTGTAAAGAAACTAATCGAAGACTGAAAGAGATAAAAAAGCTGCAGAAAATAGAAACATCTGGTCCTGCTTTGGATATCAGTTCTTCGTCAAAGTCTGAAGACGAGGACAACGTTGACAATAAAGACTTCAGAGTTCCATCATCATCATCTGCTTAAACTCTTTCCTCAAAGCCTAAACGACTGAAAAGCGTGATAGCAACTCCAGAAGTCACATGGGCTTTAGATAGAGTAAATCTTCCAGATCGTGGAGCTATGTATGTTGTTGCATCAGTAGCAAAGGCTTTAAGCCATCCTCTTGTTGACCTGACACTGTCTAGGAGCACCATCAGAAAGTCACGGATAGCTACCCAAAAAAAAGTAGCTGAAGCAGAGAATAGTTTTTTTTTAATCTTTCATCTTCTTCACCATTGGGATGGGAAACTGCTTCTGCACATAGCAAGTGCAAAAAATTTCATCTTCTTCACCATTGGGATGGGAAACTGCTTCTGCACATAGCAAGTGCAAAAAAAACCGTCAATTGAATTGCTGTAATCATCACTGGGAACTGTATTGAGAAGTTGTTGGCTGTCCCAAAAATTGTAGGAGGAAATATATTTGATACAACTTCCTCCAACACAGGCATCCATCAAGGGGCATGCGTTCTTATTGAGGAAACCATTAACCATGAACTTGTAAATATTGGATGCTGTCATTATGTCCTGGAAGTCTTGAAGTTCTGAGCAGTGTTCAGCTGTTTTTAGTGGGACAGGTGGGCCAGAAGTTGGTCTTTTTAAGAGGTTTCAGAAGAAATTTCCATACATCAGGCAAACAGAGTATTTGCCCATTATAGATGAAATCTTCAATGAAGATACAGAAACTCTTTGGACGGAGATGGTTGTCTACTACACCAAAGCCATAGGACATCAGCAGCCTCGGGAGGATTACCTGGAGCTCCTTTGGCTATGTCTTTATCTTCCTCGGTGGAAGCAATTTTAAGATGGACTTCCAGTTCCGAGCTCCAGGAGCAATGCATCATGCTCAATATTTGTCGAAGGCCGTCTATTCTTTAAATATGGTGCTATTTGAAGGCCAGTTGGAATTGACTGCTAAAGAAAAGCGAGGTCTGAAGGAGCTGGCACTCTTTGTTTCTCTTATTTATAGATATTTCTGGCATGAGGCTCCACTGGCTTCATACACTCCCCTGAATGATGCAATGATGATTGGGCTTCTCAAGAAATATCCAAACTATATCATTAAGTAAATGCGGCTTACACTGCATTTACTCGATATCTGTGGTTCTTCTCAGAACACCTCATGGGCTTAGCTTTTTTTGACAACCAAGTCCCTCTAGATGTTAAAAGAGCCATGATAACCAACCTCCAGCTTCCAAAGACTCAGTCAGCTCTGAAGAGAATAAGCATGTGTGGTACAGACTTCAATCATCTTTAAAAGTTTGTGACCCAAAGAACATTTCGTCTCTTCATTGTACTTAATATCACTGGAAAGGAAAAGGCCAAGAGTTTCCTGTTGAAAGATCCAGAAGCATGGGAATCGGATGCTTGCTACCAAAATTTGAAGGATTGAGTCAACAAGATGAAGGTTGTCAATGACAGCACAGAGCGTAGCTTGCTCTTATCCAGAAATACAATTAAACCCTCACCAAAGGCGAGGACCAAAAACAGTTTCTGATTCGTTTTGCCCAGCAACATCGCCAGATTTACCCATCCTCCTCTATGGCGGTCATGATTGCGGTAGATGACATTTGATGGGGCATTACTTATATGTCATACTTTTGAAATCAGTATTATAACAATTTTTCATTTAATATTTCAAATATTGTAATATGAAAATATCAAAATGAAATTTTTACTGTTAGAGTCAAAATGTTTATTGACCACTAAATATTGCCTGATTTGCTTCAAATTTTTACAGAAACTCTCTAATATTATATGAAACAAGATAAGCCTTGTAGAGAACAGGATTTCCAAACTTTATTTTTTTGGACCACCCTAATATATATATATATATATATATATATATATATATATATATATATATATATATATATATATATATATATATATATATATATATATATATATATACACATTTGCTCCCACCATTTTCACAACTTTTTGAATTTTGAAGGTGGTCATTTGATTTCTGGTGCATTTGATGAGATCATAGAGAAAATTATATACACTTTTATTTAAAGTTTTGTTTACTACCTCCTCCAGTCTATTGACATTTTTAGACATTTCTTGTAATTTGTTCATGTTTTAGCAAAAAGTATTGCTTACACTAGTATTTAACTTAACTTATTCGAGATGACTTAATAAATAATACTTAAAATATAACATAAAATACTCTGTTGAAAATCTTATAATAAAACAGATTTAATACTAGCTTTACTAGGGTTAGGTTTAATTAATATCTTAAATGATATTGTTAACATGTAAAAGGATTTTTTAATTAAACATTGCACTTACTATTGTATAGAATTTGGAATGTATGCAATGTCTCAAACAAGATCAAAAAAAGGTTTTTTTGATATAAAAAACAATTGAAAAATCTAAGAATAAACTTCAAAAATTGGAGAAGTACTCGGATATCTTCATTATAGAAAATACTTTATGACATCAATTTCTAAATCTCTTAGACTTTAAGACGTCGTTGCCCGCCCCCTTTCTATACGCCTAAATGTAACAAATCTGGTGGTTGTCAGCAAAAAGAAAACAACTTGATGTATGTTACTAAAGCCGTAGTTAACATATGGGAAAAGGCTTTAATTTCAACACTGTGTCATTAACAAATAAGGTATAAATAAAACTTGTAATATCTAATTTTTACAACAATTACATTGTTGTAAATATGATAAAATGTTAGTAACTAACTTTACTTTCTAACTTATACTTATATCTTATAGCAATAACATACTGACATTTAAAATTGCATAAGCAGATTACTAGCAAATAAAAATAATCTACTGGGTACGAAAAATCGCAAAGAATTTAGGAAAGAAACACCTAATCTTTGCAACATTTCTCTTTCAGATATTAATGGTGTAATAAAAGACTAAATCATTTTCAACCAGAGAAGAAGACTGTATGTTTTTGGATGACCAAAAACATACAATCTTCTGTATAAAAAAAGTTTATAAAACGAAAGATTGCAAAAACAAATCAATTTCATGCTAAAATGATAGATCAACAATTGTCTATAACAACATTTTCGAATCAAGTCTTAAAAAATATTCTGATTCTGAATTTGTAGGCTCAGATCGAAATGAGCCCCAGTTTTTTTTTTATTGGAGTAATTGGAATTTCTAATGGGTATGGAATAACCCAGGCTGCTGCAATAAAAAGGTTTTAAATGAATGGAATTTTTTAGAAGCAGTTGATAATAAATTGTTTGATACAACTGTGAGTAATACTGTACGGATTCATGGAGCAGTTTTAATTATTGATAAATGGAGAGCCAAAGCACTAATTTGAAAAGCATGTAGACACCATGTTGTAGAACTCTGAGCTAAAGAAATAGAAAAAGTGACAGACAAAGTTACAAATGGACCTACAGACAATTCAAAACATTGCACAATAACTGGGATAAATATTTGCAAAGAATTAAATTTTGAGAATATGAACAAGTTTGATTGGAAAAGTAACCGTAGAACATTTATTGAAAATGAGGTGAGATAAAATAATTTTAGAGATTTTAATCTGTTAAGACTGTCAAGACTTATTATTAGGAAAATATATACTGTTAATAAAACATAATTTTTATCAACAGACAAATAATTTCTTATAATTAGTTGAATAAATATTTTTTTTAGGATAGTAAAGTTTTACAGTTTTGCAGTGAAGCTTTAAAGAAAAATGTATCTTCTAGAGGTGACTAATTAAGTACATATGACTATATAAGGGCCAGTTAATGTTGTATACTGAGCCGGATTTGTCACGGGATTATATTATAAAAGACCTGGTGCCTTCCATTATACAAGATGTTTTTGCTGAGTTTGTTGGTGTTTTTTATACTTTTTGGTTTTTAAAAGCTTCTTTTGCATTTACGACTCTTAAGATGGCTTTACAAGCAATGTAAATATAGCTCTTACAGAAGATTTAAGGACTAAGTTTATAAAATACATGTAGTAAATAATCCTGCCAAAAATACACTTCAAAACATATTCAAGACTAATTTAAAGTGTGCGTTATTGAAGGGTTGATTCAATATATTCCTCAGTCAATAGCAAAGCATAGAGCAAAATATTCAGTTTGTACTAAAAAAAAATTAATAACTTTTGAAACTACATTTTAACTAATCATAATAATGCTGCATAATATTAAAACTGATTGATTATGTTTATGAGTTTATACATGTGATTGAAATATTGTGCACTATTTAAGCGAGATTAACTTTTTATTTTACTTTTAATAAAAAATACAACAAATAAAAGAAACGAAATTGTTAGATTTTCTATTTCTATAAATAAAATTACTAGAATATATTGACAGAACAATAAAACGTGGGTGTTTCCTGAAAATTTTGTGTGATTACAAAACCAATTACAATAAATGTAAAATAAAGAAAAGTCTTAAAATGTCAATAGGAGAAGGTAGTAAACAAAACTTTAAACAAGTGTATATAATTTTCTCTATGTACTGATCAAAATGTACCACAAAACAAATAACAACCTTCAAAAATCAAAAATTTTTCAAAAATAGCGGGAAAAAAAAAGGGTGCGAGCAATCTATTTTTACACAAGTTTTCAGTTTAAACCATTTTTTGTTATCATCGTTTATGTTTGATGTCATAACAAATTTATTTAACGTTTTTCAAAACACAAATTTGGTTAAAATTTATATTAATAATTTGTAATAGAATTTATTCAATGATAAAAATTGTTATTTGATGTTTGAGTTATTTAAAACATCAGTTATTTAAAAAAGTTAACTTGTTTAAAATTTTGTCAAAGCTATTTTAAGTTATTGGAGAAACATGGAAACCATTTAAAAAGATTTTAATATATTATGAAAATATAAGCTTATATAAATTATTGTTAAATAGATCTTATTTTCTATTTTATATTTATAACATAAATATGTAAAAAGGAAAATAGTATATTTACTATGATATATTTTTATTGTAAAAAACTTTTTTTTAGAAATTATTTTTTTAGATGTGTTTCTAAATAAAGCAGATGAAAAGACTGTGCTGTCTACTATATTAACAGGCCTTGACATTGCACAATAAAGTTGTTTTACTGAAGGCAAAAATATTGTGTTTACATTTTCATCTTTTAACTTTTGATAAAAGTTTGCATTTTATATACTCTAGATATTATATGTAGAATATATGTGTATTTTGCTATGTGAAGAAGCATCAATATGATCGACTTCTAGGTGCCAGGTTTACCTACTTTAACACATTTGACCTTAAAAAACAGCTCAATGGAGGACCATTTTTTTATGAATTTAGATCAATTGAGAATAACTTCCATACTTTTTATTGATGAGGGTAATGTCAAAGCTTCATTACTTTACCAAAGACTTGTTTGATCATGCAGTAAACTACCCTGAAAAGTTAGCTACAACAGTTTTATCATTAACGATTGAATGTCTTTTTGGAGGTCTAGAATTTATATGGAGAGCTAAACTTGTTGCAAATCTTTCTTCTGAATTTTAATTTGCTCAATGTCAACAAACTGTTGATACAATAAATAATATTGGTAACAGTTAGACACTGGTAATAATTACAGATGGTAATGGTGTATATAAATTATTTTTTGACTTGTTCATAACAGTTGATAGTAAGCCATGATTAACAATATCAGGTATATATTCAGGGACTAACCCAGATCTGTTTACATACTGTTGGAGTCGTATGGGTGCCCAAAAAAAGGCTCCAAAAATATTTATTCTTCTTCTTTTCTTTTCTTTTTATTGTTGTGGCATTTTTATGAAAAATAGGAAAAAAGTTTCTGTTTTAATTGCAGCAAAAAATAACTAACTTTCTCTATATTTATAGCTAGTTCAGCTTTTCTTTAGGACAATAAAATGTTACTAAATGTTGTACCTCGTTTAATGCTTAAAACTGTCATTTGGTTACTAACCAAACATTAGATTTAAAAAAAAATTAAAACTTATTACAAAACTTAATTTAAATATTAAATGCTTATGTTTTGTATTCAAATATTTTTTATCTATATGGTATATTATATTACATACAGACAATAACTATTGGAATACAAGACTTAAGCCTAACTACTATAATGTTAATTTTGCAAATACTACACAATTTGTAAATATTAAATATTGTATGAATACTTTGAAAATTTAATAACTACTAAAACAAAAACTATTAAAATATAGTTACTAAATATTTCAAATATTTATAATAATTTTCAATAAACACTTACAAAAAAATCAATAAATATTTACACACCCTTAAGTAGTATTTGCAACTTAAACATTTATTAAAATCAATAAATAAACCATGAATAGTTTTTAAATTCAAAAAAATACCTTTTACAACAAAAAACACAATTTTAAATTTTCTTCGGATAAAAGTAAACAAGTTGAACACAAAAAAAGGGATTTTTGAAAAACTTTTTGTAGCACCGATTTTAACTTAAAAACTTTATATTAAAAACATTGCCCCCAAAAGTTGCCAAAAAAAAAAAACAACAACCCTGTATCCCCAAATAAACTCTGGGTTCATCACTGATACTTATTAGTTGATTACGTGCATCTCCTAAAATCTATATGAAACAATTGGTTGACAGAAAAGACTGGCAAACTTCAATATTTGGACAATTGACTTTGGAAAGTAACTTTGACTAAGTTTGAAAACTTTATATAGAACTGAGTGCAATAATCTTTTTAAACTTACAGCTGAATAGTTTATCCAAATCCAATATAAAAACAGTCTGTAAAGTTTGGGAAGAAATAGTAGCCATTAAAACACATACAGTGATTGAATATAAAGCATTTGAAGGAGCTGCTGTATTTATTTAAAAAACTTTTAACAACTGCTTATAGATACTGCTGAATTTTTAAACTTTATAAACCTACAGGTAAGCAAGTAAAACAGCTTACACAAGATACTAGCAACGCAGTAGCACATGTTATGGCTTAATTGATCTAGTAGAAACATTGTTGAGCAAAATATGTTTTATTTGGTTTTCAACAGATCAAGTTAAATAAACAATTTATAAGCTTTGACAGGGATCTGGAGGTACTTAATTTATAAATACTAAATCTGTAATTGAAAAAATTCATAATAAAAATACTAAATTGATATTACAACTTTAAATTCATGGCATTGATGATCAGAGGCAGACTTAAAATTCCTTCTGTTACTATTGATTTTCATAAATATCTTTTTTTCGTAATCTTCTGTAAGTAAAAGAAAAAAATTGTATTTTTAAAAAATTCAGATATATTTCTAATATATCGTTATATATATTTTTATGTTTCTGTTTGGAATTAATATTATTTAATATTACATTGATACTTTTGATAAAATTTAAAATATGAAAAATATGATCATCTTTAAACAATACTTATTTTTATTTTTGTATTTATGTCTTTATTAAGGATTTGAATAATAAAATATTGACTACCAATATAAAATATTGACTACCATTATTGACCTTACGATATATAAAAGTATAAGTAATAAAAGTTTAATTGATTTTCAGTTTTTATGATGTTTTACAAGGTGTCAAAGCCTGTTATTATAAAAGGTTATGTTTAGAAGTAATTTACACAATTATAATATCAAACTCATTCATTCAAAGATACAATCATTCATTCATTAAAAACGTTATCAATACCTACAATCAATACAAACGTTTCTTAACTGCTCAGAATATATATATATATATATATATATATATATATATATATATATATATATATATATATATATATATATATATATATATAGTAAAAGACTTAGATATACAATTTATGGTAAAAAACGGCTCTTAGCTTGTTTGTGGTATTAAAGCTGACAAAATTAAGGATACATTATGTCAAAACGTATTAATTTAATTGCAGGAAGTAATTAAACCACAAAACCACAAATTAAAAGTCTAGAATGTTTTTAAAAACATTCAAAATTTTTTTAAAAACATTTTAAATGTTTTTAAAAACATTTTAAATGTGTTTAAAAACATTTTAAATGTTTTTAAAAACATTTTAAATGTTTTTAAAAACATTTTAAATGTTTTTAAAAACATTTTAAATGTTTTTAAAAATATTTTAATTGTTTATAAATACATTCTAAATGTTTTTAAAAACATTCTGAATATTTTTATTTTAGTTTTAAAAAATTAAAAACATTCTGAATGTTTTTATTTTTATTTTTTAACTGTAAAATATGCGAGAAGTGTTACTACATCAATTATCTTATAGCCTGACTCGCAATGGAGTGCTTCTACGTTGACTGACAAATAGCCTGAATCACAACGGACTGCTGCTACATCGACTGACAAATAGTCTGACTTGCAACAGAGTGCTGCTACATTGACTGACAAATAGCCTGAATCACAGCGGATTGATGCTACATCGACTGAGGGTTTGGTTTGGGCAGGCAGTCTATCAAATAATAATTAAAAAAAAAAACTTCAAGATGATAAAAAAAGAGTATATATTTATATATATATATATATATATATATATATATATATATATATATATATATATATATATATATATATATATATATATATATATATATATATATATATATATACACACATTAGGGTGGCCCTTAAAAATAAAAATCTAGTCTGTAGCAACTATGGAATAAATAAAATATGCAAAACATCATTGTAATTGGACGATATATAGGGCTGGACCTTACAGCTTGAAATATCGGTGATATTGTCCAATTTGTCAAACTGCGACATTTAGTCTGTCAATGTTTAAGTTTTATTATATTTAACTTTATTTTTTTTTGAATTTCTAAAAATTATATTTTCTCTCTGATGCTCATTAGTTATTATTATAGAAAAATCTCATTTCAGTTCCGTGACTGGCAACCATTTTAATTGTTGACATCTTCAGCTAAAAAAAATGTTTTATAATGTATTTTTAATTTTGTAATTTTAATTCAAAAAGAATAATTTTGTTAATATATGCTCTATTCATTGAATTCATTTCTTTTTTGAAATTCAAAAAATGATAATGGATTAAATAATGCATTAAATAATTATAATATATTAATAAGAGGTAAATAAATTCTAGGTGTTGACCAGCCCTTCTCCTGTTCAGCACCCCTTCTTCATCTAATAGGCTGGTGCAGATGTATTATAGTACATTGTTTTCAGATGTATTATAATACATTGTTTTCAGTTCAGATGTTGAATGTTGGATTTTCTTGACTCAATGCATGGGTTTTGCTTGTGTTTTTATGACTCATTCTATTATTACCTAATGAGGGTACAGCTCTAAAACTTAGTTTTATGGTTCTAAGGCCAGCTTGTAGTCAGGTTTCCCGAACTGTGTGGTTGCTCTCAGAGAAGCTGATTCCATCAACAACCATAAAATATCAGAGTACTTACATTGTCAAGTTCTTTAATAAATTCAAAAATGACTAAAGTACCAAAAACTATAAAACACAAAAAACCATCATCATAACCAAGTCCTCTAAATCTATCATTCACAAATATTTGTGATCTTGAAGTAAATTTTTTTCTGTTGGGTCTTATCTCTTGCAAAGTTCACCTGACCTAGTTGCTAATTATGAGACTAATTTGAGTTCGGCAGTCTCATTTGGTGATCTTAGTGTTGATGATTATCTTCTTTTAATTCATAAAGACTCCAATAGTCACATGCTTTGCCTGGGCATTTACATTTGTAAGAATTCACCCATTTGTTGGGAAACTAGATTTGAATCCACAGACTATTCTTTTATGTGCTTTCGTTTAGCACCACTTCACTCAATCGCCTTTCTCTTTGTTCTACATCGCTCTCCTTCATCTCAAGACTGCACTCTTTTTGATGTTATTTCTGATTATTTTGACCAAGCCCTCATTCTTTATCCATCAGCCAATATTGTTGTTGTTGGTAACTTTAATACTTATCACACTGAATGGCTTGACTCTAGTGTCAGTGACTCTGCAAACGTTAAGGCCAACAAATTTTGACTTTCTTAATCTCTAACACAAATAGCCAACTTTTTAACTCACTTTCCAGATAACCCAAATCATTTACCTTCACTACTTGGCTTATGTCTTGCTTTTGATCCTAGTCAGTGCTTTTTCTATATTCACCTTTTTATATTCAAGTTTTTCTATATTCACCTTTAGGTGCTTCTGACCACGGTTTGATCTCTCTAAAATTATTAACTCACCATTATCATCATCAGATTCCCCTTATCATCGTACTTCTTACGACTACCTTAAAGCTGACTGGGACTCTATCCATGATTTTCTTCGTGATGGCCTTTGGGCAGAAACCTTTCATCTTCCTGCTGACATGTGCTTCTTAAAAAACTTTTTGGATTCAGGCAGGCATGAAATCTATTATTCCCTCTTGACAATTTCAAGTCAAGTCTCACATTTCTCCACGGTTTTTCTCTTGATGTGCTGCTACAATTGCCAATAGAAACCACTACTTCAATAACTAACAGCAAAAGAATTTTCTAGAAAATAAACGTCTACTTACTATTGCTAAAAACCATTGTAAAAAGGTTTTGTCTAACGTCAAAGCCTACTAATCTCAGGTCTCACATTTCATCTGAAAAAATAGGCTCTTGTGACTTATGGAGAATCTTTAACAGTCTCTATAATAAGGGCAAATGTTATTCCACCTTTTATGGCACAGATTTTGTCACCTTACTTGAAGACTAGGCTGAATTATTGGCTAAGAACTTCTCATCTATATTATTCCAATAGTTCCATACTACCTGATATTGCTAACAAACAGGTCAGTCGATTGCCTGATTTTTATATCACTCCAGCTTCTGTATCCAAAGCAATTTCCTGCTTAGTCTCTCTGCCGCTTGAGATCCAAACAACATACCTGTTATAGTCTTGCAAAAGTGCTCTCCAGAACTGTTGTCTATACTTTCAAAACTATTTAACAAGTACTTATACCAGTCTTGTTTTCAGCCTGGTGAAAAGCGGCATCTGTTATCCCTATTTTCAAAAATCCTAGAGAGCAATCAGACTCGTCTAACTACCAACCCATTAGTTTTCTTCCTATTAAAAGCAAGGTTTTTGAGGTCTTTAATAAATAAACACTTAATCTCTCATCTTGAATCTAATAACTTACTTTCTAATCATCAATATGGATAATCTTCTTGTTCTACTGCTGATTTATTAACGGTAATAACTGATAGGTTTTATAGTGCATTAGATAGAGGAGGAGAGGCTAAGGTTATTGCTCACAACATTTTTTAAGCTTTTAATAAAGTTTGGCATGATGGTCTTCTCCATAAACTTTCTTCATAAGGTGTATCAGGTAACATCTTTAAGATAATTGAATCCTTCTATACCGATAGTAGTATAAATGTTCTCCTCAATGGACAGCACTCTTTTTCATATCCTGTAACTTTAGGGATTCCTCAAGGTTCTATTCTTGGCCCTATACTCTTTTTTATTTACATTAACAATCTTCCAGATATTCTCACATTTAAGGTGGCATTGTGAGCTGTTGATACTACCATTTATTCTTGTCTTGATAAGTAACCAATACTCTCTGATTGCTTGGAGTAGGCATTTGAGCTTGAAAAGGTTCTCACTTCTGCTACAGAATGGGTCTCAGTGACTGGTGAACTTAAACTCAGATAAAACTCAATTTTTTTCAGCCAATCGTTATCACAATAATCTAGATCTTCCTATATTTATGAATAGTAATGTACTTGATGTACCCTTCATCTTCTAGGATTAACTCCGTTCTTTCTTAGAAACCATATATCAAATCCATTGCAAAACTAGGTTTACTAAGTCCATTGCTAAGGTTGCATGTCTTTATCATGCTTGCCATTTTCTTACTTCCAATTCTATTCTTTATCTTTATCAATCTCAAATCCGTCCTTGTATGGAATACTGGTGCCATATCTGGGGCTAATCTTCCAATGATGCTCTTTCTTTTTTAGACAAGGTGCAAAAACGTATTGTAAACATATTGGACCTACTCTTGCAGATATCCACGACCATCATCATATCATCAAAATGTTACTTCTCTTTCTCTTTTCTACATATACTATAATTGGCACTGCCCTAAAAAGGTAGCGTTTTTTGTGCAATTTACTAAAATTCATTCTCGTGTTACTTGTCATTTAATTAAGCCTCATCCTTTTATTATGACTGTTCCTAAGTGCCCCAAAAATTCTTATTTTTCTAATTTTTTTTTCTTAAGATCAGTTTTTTGGAATTCGTTTCCTTCATCTTGCTTTCCTGATTCATATAATTTGCAGCCTTTTAAGTTGTCTGTCAATCATTATCTTGCTCTATAAACTTCATCTTTTCTCTTCCAGTAACTTCCAACTCTAAAAGTGGTTGCTTGCAACCTTGTTGGAAGCGAAGTTGTTGAAATTTTTTTTCAACGTCTTTGCTTCCAAAATTGAAATTTTTTTCAGGTTAAGATTTAAAGTGTCAGGGTAAATATGTAAAATCTGCACAACAAAGAAATGAATTAAGTTGATCAAGAACAATAACTTTTTTTTTTTTAATGAAAAAAATAATGTTGTCATTAACGTTAATAAAACGTTAATAAAAATAATGTTGTCATTAACATTAAGCAAGATCATTCATTCAAAAGTAAAAATAAAATTTTATTTTTTAATTGATGTCAGTTATAATATAGTTTAGATTTTTTAATATGTTTAATATTTTATATTTTTTTATTTATTCTTATTATTTAAAAACTCTTTATTTACATTTTTACTGTTTATCTAAAGTTAGGTAAAAATCTTTGCATACTAATATACTTCAAAAAAAGTTATACTTTTTTATTAAGGGATTATAAAATACTTTTGGTAAACTAAATTTGCTGTTAAAGTACACAACAACAACAAAAAAATCAAAAGTGGGTCGGTCATTCCATGTCAAATGGACCAAACTTTTAGGATTTCAACATGAACTCCTCATATTCTGATGAAACTTTGTGGGTTTCTTATTATTATTGAGAAAAGCAATTCCTGAAAATTTCAGCATAAATTCTTTAGTGGTTCGTGAGATTAGGTTATTTGAAGTTTCTTATTTTTCCAAAAATAAAAACTTTATAAGCAAAAACATGTTTTGTTCATACTTTTAAGCTCTATATTTTAAAAACAAAATTCCAGATGACCTTCTAGTTTTTTTTTTTTTTTATTGTTATCAACTTACAAGTCATTGCAACTGTGCAGAATGCAGTCTTGATTTGTTAAGTCACATACAACTTATGTCAAGGGGTCTTTATAGTCTGAAATATCTAGTATTTGTAATGCTAAAACTTTTGCATTCTGGTGGTACTCACAAACACATATTTAATGGAGACCTAAAGCACCTCCAATAAAAATACACCACTTTGGTCTAAGTTTTTTAGCGCAAATTCATTTAAAAGATTCAATGTTTATATTGATTTTTTATTACATAATAATATTTTTTATAACATAATCAACTTGTGCATTGTGTTGACCAGTCTTATAACTCTTATAACTTGTTATCTAAGTAGCAATCTAAATTTGAAAATGATATCCAAATAAGTCAAATTAATGAGGAGAGGTGTATGTAGTGAATGATTTGGAAAAACATAAAATTTATAGTCATGATATCAAATATTAGGTAAATTAGACTAAAAAGTTTTTTCTTTTCATTTTTACCTAATACGCTACTTAAATATTATTATTCTACTTAAACATATAAGTTTTATATGAAAACATTAAAAACTAAATTTCAAGTTTTATATGTGTATGTTTAGTGGTGTATTTAGGTATAAAGGCACTTCATACATGAGACATAAAACCAGACACACCATGAAGGAGAAGTGTTCAATTACAATTTTTTTTCTATGTTTTGGGAAAAAATCTGGATATTAAAAAATAAATGGATGGGAGAGGGGGCAGGGGGCAAGAAAGAGCTAGGGTTTTTAAAAACTGAGTTTAATTTAGGCTTATTTAAAGACTTATTTCTAGTACTGATTATGAAATACTTTTAAGTTCATACATAATTATTGTATTACAATATAAAGTACAAACTTAAGTACAACAACTTTATTTTATTGTTTTTAATGCATTTTGGGCAATATTCATTGTTCTGATTTTGTAACTTCCCCATGATTACCCACTATTTTTTTTTATGAAATCACTGTAACAAAGTCTATTAAATTAGAAGAAAAAAAAATCTTATTAAAACCAGTGTTGATCCTAGGTTACCGGTGGTTTGAAGTGGAAGCACATTTTCTTAAGTTTTAGCCACAGCCATTTTTAGAAGTCTATAATTTTTTCTGAATCGTATCTTATCAGTAAATTTCTAAAAATTTGGAAACCTACCATATAAAGAAACTAAAAAAATATGTCTTTTCACTTCTTAAACTGCAGGTTTTGTATATTTGAATCATCAAAAATCAACTTTTTATATTTGCAAACAATTTTTTAGGTTTTTTGGTAGCCATTATGGAAAAATGGTGACATTCGCGAATTCAATGTCAAAGTTTCATCAAAGTAAGCGCGTTTTAGAAGATCTTTTAGCCGTATTTGTACTATACCATCTATTTAAATGTTCTTGAGATAGCATTTAGCTTTTGAAGATCTTATACCACTATATAAAGGATTTATGTGGCAGCCATTTTTTTTAGCATTCCCTAGGAGCTGATATGTTGATTTTGATGTATCACCATTAATAATTAATGCTAAGCTTCATCAGATGAATATATCTTAGCAACTTTAATGGGACTTTTATTTCATATTTCAGACATTTTTGCGCCAATATTGTACTTAAACTCACTTCTTAGTTTCAATTTTGTTGCATGACTTCCCAACTTCAACAACTGATGATGTAGCATTTAATGTACTGTAGATGTATTCAGTGCTCGAAGTGGGGCAAAATGCGACGGGATGCCATCCTGTCACCTTTATAAAAAGTATAAACCATCCCGCCACCTTTTTATAAATCTGTATATATAACAATATTAGACGGGATGGAATTTATAATTTGCCGAATATCATCCCGTTTTTTTTCTCCACTTCAAGCACTGTGGGTATTGAAAATTTAGAGCTAGGCAATTTTCATTACTTCTTTCAAAATAAGTATTATCATTGTTTGCAGCTATCAACTTTTTACAATATAACTTTATAAAATTTTTTACTCAGAAACCTCTAGTTTAATATCTGCAGAATATGAATCAGCTAATTTCGATGAAAAGAATGGTATGTCAACTAGTAATGGTAATATCAACTAGGAACTAATTTATTTTCTCATATAAGTCAATAAATGTCACCAATTTTGATATTAATACTAAACAAAAAAACAAAAAAATTGTTAGGTAAACAGTGCAATTTGTATTAAATTAAATAACAAACAAAATAAAATGTATATTTGTTTACAAGAAACAAAAAATGATTTCAAAAAAATAACATAAGTTACAAGTCATTACTTTAAAATGTTAAAGAAACCAAAAAAGGGAAGTTAGGGGCAATGTATATAGTTCAAATAGGTTGTATACATAATACATTTACTACTTCAAGTATTTAATATAGGTTCTTGTAGGTTCCCTAAATTATGTGATACTTTTTGTACAAAATAAAAATATTAAATGTTAAAACCTTGTTATTTTAAAGCCAGATCATAAGTATATAAAGCCAGATTTTACTTTACTTTATATTTTTTTCATAAAGCTTTAGTGTTAAATAATTTAAATATATAAACTAATCCCATAAGTTCAAAAAATTTCAAAAAAGTTACTGTTTATTATAGCTGCGCATAAAAAATTAAAAGTTTATATATATATTTTTTTTAAAAATATTTTAATTATACATGACACCGTCACTGATTTCTGTGGTTTTCAAAGATACTATTATACTCAAAATAATTTTCAAAATTTTAAACGAGAGTATTACAAATATGTTTTATTATATGGTTTTGAATATAATATATATTTATTTTTTAGGTTTTGTTCACCCACTTTGCATGGCTTGCCTAAAAATTTTTTGTAAATGCCGATTTTTTTTTACACCAATGTGAATTAATATTCACATTAGTGTAAAAAAAGTCATTTATATCTAGTAATCATCCTCTAACATGAATTAAGCTAGGAGTAATGTGAATATTAACATTTTAAAGATTTTAATAACATATATTCAGATGTTAAGGTAAAAAAATATATACTCACAGCCTTTAGGATCATATCTGTCATAATTTAACACATACTTGTCATTACTTGAGCCAACAATGACGTTATAATACATTGTACTTAATTTTATATCTTTACTTATAAAGTAATCAACTCTCATATCTGAAAAAAAAGTACTTGTAAGTTGATTCAGTTTTTTTAAACCAATCCATTGTTGATTAACTAAACCAAAACCATCTTCATAAGACTTAAATGTCTTATCCCAAAATGTTGGTTCCCAACTTGCGAATCGTGTCATTATTGGAATCCATGCGCTTTTATAAAGTTGCACAACTTAAAAAAAAAAAAACTCTTCTATACCTTTAAACTTTAAACTATAAAAGGTAGTAGTAGTTAGTAAAAAAAATTGCATCTATTTAAATTACATATACAGACTAATTAATTACATATACAGCATGTATAACACAGTACAGGAGAATACACCCCAAAAACTAAGGCACCCCAAAAACAGTGTGGTCAGTTACATGGCTATAAAAATTAAAATCTGTATTTTAAAACCATAAAAGTTTTATGAATGTTCCAGCAACAGTTAAAGTAGAAAGCAAAGAAAACAATAAAATTTTTTTTTTTTAGTTTAAAAAAATAATGCATTTTAAATTTAAAAAATTGTATAGAACTTTTGGAATAATCAAGAACAATTACTATAAAATAGTGGTCTTTAAGACTAAGTTGGCAAACCCAATCAAGTTTACTTCTCTTTGATATACTCTATAAATAGATCGATTTTAAGTAGTAAAAAATTTTAAAATGTACAATTCAACATATGGTTTTCAGGGTGCATTAAAAAAAAATTAACCAGAATCAATCTTTTTAATTGAACTTGTACAAAATTTATATAAATATCTCATTAAATATTTCTATCATTTTTTTTTAGCACCTGCTAATAAGATAATTTCTGGATTTCATTTATTTACTTTGCAATTGACATTGCTGCAAACAGACTTCATAACTTAGGACAGGTTGGATACTGCTTCAAGCTGAAAGCTTTACATTATATGTCCCCACAATAACATCGAAATTTTTTGAATTTTCTCTTTCTTTTTTTGCAGCATCTCCTTATTCTTTTAACTTTTGTTCTTTTTTTTTATTTTTTTTAATGGTTTCATCTACATTAATACATTGTTTGCTGTCATTGAACCATGTACTTCCTTAACACGTGTCATAGCTTGACCTTTTTGGTTGACATAAAACCTGGTATTTTTTCCAGTTGGATACTTTTTTCATTAATCAGCTCCATAACTTGTTCAACTTTAATTTCCAGTAACTTGCTGAACCAAGTCTTTTATCAGGCAAAGAAACTAAGGGAGAACTGTTTCTCTACTTCAATACAGTTTTCTGCTCTTTCAAACTTTCATTTTAATTTATTCAGTTGTCATCTAATAAAATTTCAAACTTACTCTGTGGTGGTACCCATACGCTTGCGCACAGAACAACAATCTAAACTTTTTTTTAAATGATATTTTCAAATCTATAACATTTCTGCATAGTTTTTTAAATTTTTTATATTTTTTGTTTAATAATATTCCTGTACCTTTTATTAACTCTCAATTCTGGAAAGTTTGTAGGATTTGCTGTTTAGACATAACTTTCACACCATTTTTGTTTATTGCAATCCATAGACAATTTACTATAATGACAATGACTTGATGATAAATCGAAGCAAAACATAAAGTCTACTATTATGTCATTTAGTGAGAGGTAAAAGACATTTTTGTAAGCTCTTTAACATATATTTTACTTAACAGCGCGGACTCAGAAACATAGTCTGCTGATTCTCAGGACTCAGAAACATAGTCTGCATTTGGCTCAGGTGCAGATTTAAATACACAAGAAATTCCAATACACAAATATAAGAAATTCAAATATGCACAAATACACAAAAATATACAAATACTCAAAAATACACAAATACACAAAAATACACAAATACTCAAAAATACACAAATACACAAAAATACACAAATATAAGAAATTCCAATACACAAATTCAGAAATTCCAATACACAAAACATGATAAGTTTTCTAAATAAGGTTTCATTTGGCAAGTTAATCTCAGGTCAGCTTATTTAGAAATCTATTATTTTGTGTATTTGAATTTCTTATCTGCCTTTCCTCTACAATCGACATTATAATAGACAGTACCAGAAATTATAATAGTCAGTACCAGGAATGATGAGAATGAGCTGATGATCGTACTTTGTGTAAGTTTCATCATCTTCAATAATATAAAAAATTTAAAGAAAAATAATTTTCATACAAATTTCTGCTGTGGTTTTTGCACTTTTTTTTTAGAATTTCAGAATGATTTGGCACTTTTTGTGATTATTAAAAATAAAGACCATGTTTTTAGGAAACAAGCATTCTTCAGTTTATCTAAGAGTATAATGTAATTCTTTATTCATGTTTTTATGTTTACTTTAACAAAATTCTAATAAAATTAACGTTAGTTGAATTATATGATGAATAAAAAAGCTTTAGTTGAATTATATGATGAATAAAAAATACTTTTTTATAACCATTTTATGCTTTGTGTAGTTTTCAAAATTTAAAATGATTGAAACAATTCTTCTTGAGTTAAATAAACAAAAGAAATATTTAAATCGTTGAATTAATAAAAAAATATTATAACTTTTCTTTTAGCAGTGTCTTTTAAATGTTTAGAAAAACTATGCAATATGACAGACCCCTGAAACAGCAGTTTATAATGGATACTGATCCAAACTACAGACTCTGTATAGATTTAATAAATATATATTTTACTTAAGTCTATTGGTTTATTATACTACAAAATATATTATAAAATAAAAACTTTATATAATAATACAAAAACTGCATTCTAAGTGAATTACAGTTAAATCCCGTTAACTCGGAAACTGGATAAGTTGGACTTTTACTAAATCGGACCGAATTTCATTTACCCTTAAACATTCTTTATCAACTTACTGTAAAATCATTCACTTAAGTCTTACCCTGGTTAAGTCGGACCATTTGCTAACTCGTACTGTTTTTTGAGGTCCTTTTAGTAAAAAACTTCGCTTAACTAAGACTTTTATTTTGAGTTACATTTAAGTGCATATAATAGGAAAACTTTCAATACTTCAATAAAAATCCCAAACTTTAAATGTTTGAAAATAAAATACTTTTGTGTCAAATATAATTAAACATAGCTAAACATTTTCACAGAGATCTTTTGTTTTAGTTAAGCTTTATTGTTTAAAACAATATAAGGTATTTTATCATTTCATTTTTTCATTGGTATTTACGTTTTTTTCAGTCATTTGTTTAAAAAATAATAATATGCATGGAACTTTTATTTCTATTCCATCGCCCATGAACCAATAAATTATCAATCCAATTCTTCTGTTTTAATTTGTTTAAAGTCATTACCACATTTGGCTTTCTACCATGCACTGCATGAAATGTAAATAAAGTCCTAAACCATAGCAAATAAAATTTATGCTGATTTTAAAGTTGCTTTTTTTATTTTTCATAAGTGAAAGTCAAGATGTTACTAATGAAATGACTGCTCCTTAGAGGGAAACAACTTTGCCGACAATATTGTCTCGTTATAACTCACGTGATATATTTAATGCAGATAAGTTCAGTTTGTTTTATAAAGCACTTCCAAAAAAAAGTTCGAATTTATAAGGTGAGAAATTTATTGGAGGTGAGAATCGCAAGTGTGCAGAAAAACTTCCAATGTTTGTTATTGAAAAATCAAACAAACCCTGTTGCTTTAAAGGAATTAGAAGCACTCCATGTTGTTACTGTGCACAAAAAAAGTGTTGGATGAACTCTGAACTATATGAGGAGTGGGTTAGAGAAAAAAAATAAAGTTTGCATTAGAAAGCTGTAAGGTAGCATTGGTTATTGATAATTGTACCGCCCATTCGAATATTGACAATCTTAAATTGGTCACATTTTATCTTTTCTCCCCAAACACAACTTCATGTTTGCAGCCAATGGATCAAGAAGTCATTTGATCTTTGAAGTGTAAGTACCGAACTAATTTAATTAACAAGATCATAAATGCTATTGATAACAGAAAACAAATGCCTTCAATCTCCATACTTGATGCTATGAAAATGCTTGTTCATTCTTGGAATGAAGTTTTAAAAACCACTATTATTAACTGCTTCCACAAAGCTGGATTTAAGGAAGGAGTAGGAGTACCAGGCAAAGATGAAGAGTACTTCCCTGCACTAAAAATTCAATTGATCAGTTACATCAGCCTGATAAGGATCTTGTTTCGGATGATTACGAAGATATGTTAACAATTTTTTCCGATACTTACAAAGATATGTTAACAATTGATGATGACCTTTGGGTTATGGGAGAAGTGATGACAGATGAAGATATTGTTCAAAATATCATTGAGTTAGTTGAAAAAGAAGTGCAAGAAGAAGAAGAAAACGAGACATCGGATAAAACGGTGACAAAGCCAACAAATGAAGAAGTTCGTAAAGCAATTGATACTCTTGTTAATTTTTCAAGTCAAACATTTCCAAAAAGTCCGACTTAACAAGAGCTTTACTTAATTTGTATATTTGCTAAGTCAGACAATAAACATATACCCCTTGAGAATACGAGTTAATGGGATTCTACTGTGTATTTGTATGTATTTTGTATTTTGCAAACTTAAAGCAAGTTTTTATTACATAAAATTATTTTATGTAATAAAAATCTCATAACTTTTATGGTTAAACTAAAAAAGTAAAAGTTATTTACGAAGAGAAAGCAAAACTGCCTCACAATACCGCTGATGATGTTTAGTTTTCAGTATATTAGTATGTTTATGTTCTGGCGCAGTTCTAGTTGACGTGTAAGTCACTTTATATAAATGTTATAGATCTGATATTTTTTCTCTTTGGTTTTTAATCAAGCCTCATTCTACTTCACGTTTTTAATCTTTTTGTGCAGTTGCTATATTAAATCATTATCATTTTTTTGTCTTTTTTACAAATACATCTCTATTGAGAACAAATGGTTATTTAATATATCAAGAATTCAATGTAAAAATGTCCTGTCTGGTACTAAGCTCCATTATTCTCAGTTTACAAAATTGTGTATCTTATCACAGATGTTAGGTTCTAGAGACTTTTGAAAAATCTCATATTGACTCTTACAGCCTTACAAAAGCATTCAAAATTTTACTTAAAATGACTGCATTTGCAATTACTTTGAAAGAAACTATGCTTAAACTTAACGATTGCTTTCTTTTTTTTTCTTCCTCAAAGTGAAGTAATATTTGTTTGCACTAAAAAAAATTATTTATATCAAAATTCATTATTTTAAATTAAATAAAACTGTTTATATTAAAATTATTTATATTAAAAAATTAATATTAAAAAAACTTCTAAAAGTTTTAATGATAATTTTCAGGTTTTGCTAAAAAATACATAATCTAATTTAACAACACCAATAATATGACATTTTAATTAACTTATTATTAAATACTTAATATACTAATATTATTGAAGTTTTTAAACAAATGTCAAAACAACAAAGCATCTTTTTGATGTTAAAGAAAGATGGTACAGTGGAGTGTAGCATTAAACATAAAGGAGAAGAAGAGAGAGAAACTAGGCATGCAAAAAAAATGTGCAATGACATGGATTGTGCTATGAATTTGGGAAAATTGGATATATGGCCAAAAGATATTAAATTTATGTTTGGAGCACCATAAACAGATTGCCAACAAGAAATAAAAAACACGGACAACAACTAAGCTGGACTCATATCGAGAGAACCTTCACAATGTAGCTCCAAGTCTTGAGAAAACTATATTGACATCAATTTTAAAGGGACCACTAAGTCCCGAGACATGTTGTGTTCATATTAAAGAGAATGTTAAAAAAAAACGTCTGAGCAAATTTTTTTTGATTAAAACTAATTAATAAATGTTTACCAAGAAAAACAAATCTTGCTGTTTTAGTCGAAGCTTGTCTACTCCATTTTCTGCGGTACTTCAAGTCTTTAAAATAAACGCGATTATTCATAATTTATCTAAGTGTGTTTAATTCATAGGAGTTTTAGTACATGACGTCATAGATTTTTTGTTTGTTTAAAACACCAATTATTATTTTTTACATACAATTTCCAAATCATATTCATTTTTATTATATTTTAAAGTTCTAAAATGTGTTTGTAAAAAAATTAAAAACAAAATAGTATTTTAATTGTGCAACTTTTTTTAAATAATCGTCTAGACCACATATATTTTGATTTCTTTTGTTATAAGTTTTTCTTTCAAAATATTAGATAAAATCATTTTTAACCTAAAATAATAATGCACTTTTAACAATTTACTTTGTAAATATCAAAAAAAAAAAAAAATTAACGCATATTTTTTCTGATTTTTAAAAATGTATTTTTTGATATTGAGGTGATCTTATTTCATTATTTATATTTCCATTATTATAACATCCAATATATATAATGGCTATGGAAGGTCCAAAAAGTTGGGGGAGGGACTGAAACAAAAATAAAATGCAGCCAGAATCACAATTTCAATGGAAAAAACAGGACTCTTCAGAAATTGGAGGAGGAGGGGAGGGGGGGAGGAGGAAAGGGGGGTTTATTGCCATTTGTTCTTATGTCAGTGAGTATATAATATATTTTGTAAGACAGTGATTGGCGATAAGACAAAAAATTCTTCTTCTTGTCCGTTCATTAACTTAGTTTTAAATTTATGAGCGTAATATTTATTAAACAGTAAAATACAATTTGGAAAAAAGTAAAAAGATAACTTTTTTATTTTGATAATTTTTATATATTTTTATTGCACTCTCCTACATAAAAAGATGACCTTGCTTACCTTATAAAAGATTCTGAATTTCATTGTTTATTTAAACAGTGGGATTTGTTTTTCAATTTTATCTATACAATTCTATTTTATTACTCAGTATTTCCTATCAAAACAATGTTTTAATCAATAATTAATTTTGATAAACGACTGTATTAAGGATATTTGATGAATTGTTAAATTTTTTGTTTTAGAAAATATTTATAATTATGTTAATTAAATTTTATTAATTGGGATATGGATAAAATTTTTTAAAAAAAGAACACCTAAATTTACTACCCCCCTCCCTATTTAATATACCATCGGCATCAACTGTCAGTGGTGAGTTAATACCAGCAAATATAGTTATTGGATTATTAACAAACCCCCTATTCGCCCTTCCCCCATGTTGTGGCCCTGGATGTAGCCGATGGGCTACAGCATGTTATTTTATTGGATGGGCAAAACAACCAAAAAAATCCAAAAATACCAAATCTACTACTAAAACCTATTTGGTTTATAAAAAAAGGGCATTTAAAAAAATTTAAGATCATAGGGGTCCCTAGGTCCACCATGGCCGTGGACTATGTAGCCACGGCTCTGATAGCTACAAAAAAACATAAAATATTTTTCAATGTGAAGATTTTAGAAAATAAAATAAATAACTATAGTTAGCTATTTTAGTAAAATTTAATAGTAAACTCTTTAAAGAATTTCTAGAACGTTTCCAATGACGTCATGTACTAAAACTCCTATGAGTTAAATACACTTGAATAAATCAAGTCTGCATAATGCGCCCGGAAAATCGCGTTTATTCTCAAAATACAGCAGAGAAGACAAGCTTTAACTAATACAATAATTAATTAGTTTTAATCAAAAAAAATTTGCTCAGACATTTTTTTTAACATTCTCTTTAATATGAGCGCAACATGTCTCGGGACTTGGTCGTCCCTTTAAGAACTACTGAGAATAACCAAGAAGAATTGATTTTTTTGGATATGGTATTTTGTTATTAAAGAGGATCTTGCTTTTAAAAAATTTCCTCAGCTGTGTGAGCTACAAAAGCTAAATGGAATTAAGTTGGGAAAGGTGACAAAGCTTGCAAAAACTTTGTTTCGTTAATTTCGTCTGATTTAAAATGCAACTTGTGTTTAAATGTATAAAAATCTTATTTTTTTGCAATTTTATCTGAAGGTTCTACTGATAAGAGTATTAGTGAACAAGAAAAAGATTTTTCAAGGTTTGTTAATAATCTAATAACTATTTTTGCTGGTATTAACTCACAACTGACAGTTGATGTCGATGGTATATTAAATGCAATAGAACTTGTTTTAAAAAGTTTTTAACAGACAAAATAAATCAAGATTTATATTTAAACAATACCAATGCAAAAACTGTCAATGTTAATGCAGCAAAGAAAGGACCTGAAAATAAAAGCTTCTTTCTTAGATGAAGAGTATAAACAGCTTGGGAGATTGAAAACTATTCGTTGGTTAGCTAGCCAGGAAAGGACGTTTATATTGCTCGAAACTGACTATAAAGTTATAATTTATGATTTAGAAAGAAAGGCACAAAACTGCACAGAAAGCTAAAGAATTTTTGTGTTTCATGAAAAACCCAAAATTTTTATTTTATTAGCATTTTATTCAATATATTGTTAAATCACTAACAACATTGTCATTGGAGTTTCAAAAGAATTTTAATTTGTAAGATTTTGAGTAAAGTCGATGCAAGAATTGCTGTACTAGACGCGTTATCAGTTAATCCAGGCTCAAATATTGGACATTTACTAGATAATTTAGAAGTAAAAAAAGATCAGTTAATCTACAAAGGTATTGATTTAACAGCATTAAAAAAGCGCAATTTAAGCGTTATTTTATTAAGATTGTTAGACAACAATCAAATGATTATTTTGATTATTATAATAAAAAATATTTTATCAAAATTATTGATGGAGCAAAAGAATGTATAGACAAACAATTTCGCTGCAATTTCAATCAAGAGCCATTAAAATCTTTAACCACAATCTTTGATTGTTGAAAAATCCTTTACAGATTGGCTAGAGACAAAAAAATAGGGATTTAATGAAATAGAAAGTGTTTGCAACTTATGAATAATAATATGATAAGCCGAGAAACTTCTAACTTATGTGTATTGCAGTGGCCTTTATTGAGGGAGAAAATTTCTAAACTTAGGACAAATTTACTGATGAGCATTTATAGAGATATCTTGCTGGAAAATGAACCTAAATTGGCTAGATAAATGTCTTGTTAGAGATTATGGTGACTTTCAGTGCTTTAACGACAAGTTGTGAATGCAGTTTTTCTTGTATGAACTTACAAAAAAATCTTTCAAAATTCATTAAATAACAACACCTTAAAAGATATTATGCGTATAAAGCTTGATGGCCAGTTATTTAAAGACTTTTTGCCCCAAAAACTGGATGTCAAAAAATGTCAAATATTGGATTGACGCAGCGGTTGGTATTAGACATTTGGAAAGCCATAAATCAAAAAGTTCTAGCAATTCTTAAATCCATCTATATAAATATAAAAATTAATATATAAATATTAATTAAACACCATTTTGTGATTTATAATTCTTCAGTTCTATTTCTTTTATTTTCTTCACATTTATATTATGTATATAATATTATTTTCTTCACGTATAATTTATGAGTAAATAAATTTAATGAACTAAATTGAAAATAGTTTTGTATCTTTGGATCAATCAATGTATATTAATAATCAATAATTTGCGCGCACTTTGGAAATTTTGTGAAAAATTGTTTTGAAAATATGACAATTGATCAAATGCATCTTTGATATATCCAAAAGCTTATTAACTAGAGTAAAAATATATTTGAATAACTCCCTTATTTGACATGTATCTCTTAAATTTAACATTTGTCAATGAAAAAAAACCATTTGTTGCGCCCTGCCTACAAAGTAGCAGGGCATGGGATAGGTGGTACAAGGTTATATGATTATAGTAGCAGGGAAAATGTGATAATCCTGAACTTAACCTGACCTGTTAGTTATATATTTCCTTTTATTTTTAATTCAACCCTTTATTTTCTAGTAACTTTTAACATAATAGCGGTTGCTTGCAACCTTCTCAGAAATGAATTAGTTTAAAAAATATATAAGTATTTAGTATTTAATAAATACTAAATGTATAAAGTATAGTTTATAATACATTATAAACTATACTTTATACATTATAAATTTATGCATACATTTAGTATTTATTAAATACTATATATATATATTTTTAAAGTAATTCACTTTTGACAAAGTTGCAAGTAACCACTATTATGTATATACATGTAAAAAGTATAAATTTTACCTAGCCCTATGTATCAACCCCTGATAAACTATAATTTTACTAGGGCAAAGTTTGTAAAAAGTCTTATTTTTAGCCAGGGTCAAGGTCAGGACCCCTGCCACTTACTAGTAATTGTATAAGTAGTATTAGTAGATATAGTAGAAATTTGTTAGTAATAGTAGTATAATTTAATAAGTATAAATTAATTAAGTATAAATTAATTTAGTTAGTATTGCAATAATATAATTAAATTAACGTTATTAAATTTTTAAATTATATAGACATTAATGTTGTACTAATAATTAATTTTAACTATTCTTGCAATACAAAAAAATCAATGACGGCATGTGCTAAATCTCATAGGAATAAATCATGCTTGAATAAATTATCAAGATTGTAGATTGCGACGTATATTATGAAGATTATTTGGCTTACTACAAAATGGAAATTGAGACCTTTAACTAAAACAAAAAAGTTAGTTTTTCTTGGTATGTATTTATTTTTTTGTTTTAATCAAAAAAATTTAGCTGAAACGTTTTTTTTTTATCATTCACTGTAATTTGAAAACAACATGTCTCAGTAGAGTAATGATTTTTTTTTTTTTAATTTCAAAAACAGTAAGGTTACTTTTGGTAAAATATTTTGTGGAGTTTCAGAATCTCCTGAAAAAAAAAATTAAAATATGTCTTGCTGGAACAGAAAAATGACTGAAATATGAATAATTAACAAGGCAAAACTATAATTTAAAAAAAATTATTGTTATGTTGAGTTTTAAGAAAATTGTGTTGTTTTTTTCCTGTTTTTATCAAACTTTAAAAGTAAGGGCAGTTCATTTTTGTGGGGAATTTTATGGGGAATCGGGAAGTCTAAAAAAAAAAAATATGTCTTGTTGGGAGTAACAGTTAGTTTTCAATGTGAAAATAACTAAAATATAAATAAATAAAGAGCAAAAATTATAAAAAATAATAATTTTAATTATTTGGTAAACTCAATATATGTCATGTTGAACTTTACGAATATGTCATTATTTGTTAAAAATACAAAAAAAAAAAAACACATAATGGGGGCTTTTGTGAAAGTTGTTTTTAGAAAAATTAGTTGATTTTTTCATATTTTAGACAGTGAATGTTATCGTAGGGTGAGCTTTCTTTTTAAAAACTAATAATAAGTCAAACACTTTTGTTATAACAAACAGTATATTATATACTAATACATTTTATAATATATATTATAAAATGTATTATATAATACTGGTATCTTTATTAAAATTTACAAACAATTAACAATTAATAGTTTAAAAATTTTATTAAATATTTGTGAGTTCAACTAAGTTATATTTAGCATTGTTTGTGCACATAAAACACCTACTGATTTCTTGTACTCTTATATATCCTACTCGCTTCTCATGGAAATATGTTTGCAACCGTTTTTTTGTAGATTGTAGGTTTCAATTCATTAAAAACAGAAAAAAAACTTAAAAATCTAAGTTTAATTATTGAATTTATAATTAGAGTATTTTCCTTGTTGGTTTCAAATAAAGGTAAAACATTCCTGGTTATCTCTGCATTTATATTGCAATTGAAACAACAAAAAATATAAAAAAAAGAGGTTGTTGATATAGTAAGAAAAACTGTAAAGAGATCTGCATGATTTTTTATGTTCCAAAGATAAAGATAAAAAATCTTTTTATGTTCCAAAAATAAAGAGGAACAAAAGTTGAAAAGGTGCTAGAGATTAGAAAGGAAGGAGATAATAATACTCAGTTCGGAGAGTTTCAGTAAGAATTCGCAAAATCCCATGCATAAATACTGATGCTAATAAATTGATTAATCTAATTGAGTGAAAAGATCTAGTATACAAATCGCTACTTACCACAAGCCTCACAACCCATCAAGTCAGAAAATATTTTCACAAGCCTATGGTTGTGCCAGATTGGCCGTGCCATTCTCAATCAATTGAATGTTGAGTTAAGCAGGTTTCTTTTTTATATAATTACAAGAATGTAATGACTTATTTAAAGTTTGTTAAACGACCAAATTGATTTTTATGTTTAATTTTACAGCGGCTATTGCAGATGCATATTTCCATGAGAAGTGAGAAGGATATATAAAAGCAAATAATGCTAAATATGACTTGGTTGGACTCACAAATATTTAATAAAATTTTTAAAATATTAATTGTTAATTATTTGTAAATTTTAATAAAGATATCAGTATTATATATTATAAAATGTAATAGTATATAATATACTGTTTGTTATAACAAAAGTGTTTGACTTATTATTAGTTTTTAAAAAGAAAGCTCACCCTACAATAATATTCACTGTCTAAAATATAAAAAAATCAACTAATTTTTCTAAAAACAACCTTCACAAAAACCCCCATTATGTGCTTATTTTTTTGACTTTTTAACAAATAATGACATTTTCGTAAAATTCCACATGGCATGTATTGAGTTTATCAAATAATTAAAATTATTTTTTTATAATTTATAACTTTTTCTCTTTAATTATTTATATTTTAGTCATTTTCATGTTGAAAACTAACTGTTACCCCCAGCAAGACATACTTTTTTTTTTTTCCAGTCTTCTCAATTCCTTATAAAATTCCCCACAAAAACGAACTCCCCTTACTTTTAAAGTTTAATAAAGACAAGAAAAAAACACACTTCACCGTAACATTTTTTATCTAATATATGAAAAAAGTGCCTGATTTTTGTAAAAATACCCTTCACAAAAACTCATTTTCTGTGATTATTTTATGACTTTTTGAACCAAATAATCAATTTTTTTAAAACTCAACATAACAATAATTGAGTTAAGCAAATACCTCAGAAAATTTTTTTTATTATTATTATAGTTTCGCCTTGTTAATTAATCATATTTTAGTCATTTTTCCGTTCAAAACAATGCTGACCCACCCAGCAAGACATATTTAAAAATTTTTTTTAACAGATTTGGAATCTCCATAAAATTTTTTACGAAAAGTAACCTTGTCATTTTTGAAATTGAAAAAAAAAAAAAAATCGACACACCCTAATGTCTTAGAAGTTTGGCATCCCTTTTATTTTAGTCATTTTTCCCTTTAAAAAATGACTAAAATATGACTAAAAAAAGGAAAAATAAAAAGTCTATTAGTAAATATAAAAAACAGTTTCTTATTTGTAATATTAATAATTAAATTGTAATTAAAATGTAATAAATTATTAAATGTGCTAGAGTTAAATTATTAAACTAAAACTGTCAGATAAATAGAAAATTATCAAAAAATATTTAAAAATTTAAATATATTATATAATATAAAAAATATTTTTAAGTTAAAAAAAACTCAAAGTATTTCTACTTATATTATTGATAAATTTGGTTTTGGTCATCTAATTTTATCTAAAGAAAACTTTGTTGATTCAAATTGTTTTATTAAAAAAGGTGTTGTAACAGTTCTTCGGTGTTTCTATGATTAAGTTGTGTTTTAAAGTCAAGATGATTCATAAAGAACTACTTTTAATAATAAATAATATAGAATATTGTAGTTGACTTTATTATATTATAGCTTAATGTAAAAAAAAAAAAATCAAATTTTTATTAATTTCATTGACAGGTAAATAACATTGATATGTATTTGGTAAATATTTTTTACCAGTCACCATTTGAATCTACCAACAGCCACCTTTTAAATAAACAAATGCTACTATTATCTTTATAATAATAGTACATATATCTAACACAATATGGTGAAAATAATTTAAACCAACTCACAAATTTAATAATTGCTGCAAAACTCTAATAAAAGGGGAAAAAGTAAGAAAAACTAAACTATGCCTTATAAATTAATCTCTCAGTTACACAAAACTAGTAGTTATGTTACTGTGTGTGTATATATATATATATATATATATATATATATATATATATATATATATATATATATATATATATATATATATATATATATATATATATATATATATATATATATATACATATATATATAATATATATATATATATACATATATATATATATATATATATATATATATATATATATATATATATATATATATATATATATATATATATATATATATATATATATATATACATAATGTCAAAAAAAGTGCATCAATATTCATTACAGTGTTATTTTTAATAAAGAAGTTTTTGGAGCAAAATAATAATACAAGATACAAAACATGATACAAAAAAAATGATACAAAAAACTAGAAATAAGATCTTTAAAAACAAAACACTGGTAGAATTGCAACTTTAAAAAAAGTTAAAGGTACCAAGTTTTCTCTACAAAAATATTGTAGAAAAAACTTTGACGTAACTTAAACTTTTTTTAAAGTTGCAATTCTACAAATGTTTTGTATTACCTCAATTTTGTTTCTGCAAATTTATAAAATTATTCTTGTAGCATTATGGCTGTAGCTTTTCTAAGAGATTAATTTTATTTTTAAGACATCAAGACCACACAGATACAGTGAATTTGATTCGGTCTTACAAAAGTTGTGTATATAATTTTTAGCAATTTTACTATTTAAACTTAAAAATGTATTCCTCAACATACCCAAAATTTTATTTGCTTTACTTGCATATAGATTTATTTAATTTTTCAATTTCAATTCAGAGGTAAATACTACACCACGATGTTTTTCAGCGACAGTGGTACTTAAAAGAATATTGTTATACTTATGTTTATATTTAATAAATAGATGTTATATTTAATTAAAAAAATGTAATAGTATTATAATAATTTGTTTTTTCAACACAATGTTTTAAAAATACAACAACTATATAACAAACCTTTTATGCACTTTTATCATTTAATATTTTTCAATGTCTTTGCAATGACATTGCAAATGGAGGAAGCATTTTTTTTAATGGTGAAAAAGTGAAAAATAAATAAAAGAGCAAAAAAAAAAAAATAAAAATAAAAAATTGTTTAGAATAGAAGAATAGAAAAATAAAAGAAATAACGTGAAAACAATTAAAATGTTAAAGAATATATAATTTAAAGAAAAACATGAAATAAACAGAAGAACTAAACGTTAAAAGAATAAAAATAATCGTGATAAATTTGAAAGTTAAAATTTTTTTATAAACAATTCATACAAATTAAACTAATAAAACTTAAAAAATATTATTTTTGTTTCTTTTAATAACTTTTTTTAAAAGTTTTTAAAAGTTATTAAAAGATAAAAAAGATAATTTTAATAACTTTTTTATGTTGTTTGGATTGTTTATACTATCGTGTATTTTTGTGTATTGTTTATAATGTAGTGTGCTTTAGTATATTTTTTATATTGTTGTGTATTTCTATGTTTTGTTTATACTGTTGTGTAATTTTGTGCATTGTTTATAATGAAGTGTACACTTGCGTATTGTATATGTTGACGTGCATTTATACTGTTGTGTAATTTTGTGCATCATTTATAATGAAGTGTACACTTGTGTATTGTTTACGTTGACGTTTTTTTTGTGGTCTTGTTGCTAACTATTTTTATTATTGTTGCTTTTTATGTTTGTTGCTATTTAAGTTATTTCTTTATTTTTGTCTCATTATATCTAACGATATCCTTTTTTTTTTTAATTTTCTTCATTTTTTTTATCATCCTTCTGATCATTAAACGTTTTGTTATCTCATTTGTTTGTTATCTGTCATGTCAGTTTATTCACTTTTGCCCTTTTTTGTGTTATTTGTTTTGCTTTTTTTAAATATTATTTTTCATTTTATTTAATTTTATTTTGGTTGCTATCTATATTACTTTTTTTTTTTACTTTATTTGTTCATTTTATTGAGGTGTCACTCTAATGACTAGTTTTTAACTATATGAGTGACCTAATTTTGTGAAATTATAAATCATTTTGTAAATATTTCAATTTTATGGTTAAATAAATGGATTTAAAAAAAATAAATTACTTTCTTACTTTGAATCATCAGTATTTGTTTTAAAAAAAGTTATTTTGAAATTATGACTGAACTTTCAACAGAATGTTTTAAATATTTATTTAAAAAAAATCTTACTATTATTTCCATTTATAATTTTAAAATCTTTGATAAATCCATCCTGTGCAATACGCCATGGATCTCCAGCATACACCAATACATTAGAAAAAGATTGTGGCATTGTGTTTTCAATGTTACAAACCATTAATTCGTTTAAATACACAGTGTACATATATGTTTCATTGAGTTGTTTTTGTGATACTTTTATGCTTGACCACTCATTCAGTGGTAGTGGTTGGGTTATAATGTTATAGTTAGAATTTCCATTAACTGCAGAAGCAATTTGTAATGAACCTAAGTCATTCGGAATACCAAAAATAGCAGGGATTCTAGATCCATATTTACCATAATCATCTTTAGTGGTTAAGTGAATCACATTTGTCCAAACTTGGGGATACGTCTCTGATTTTAATTTAAAAGAAACTGAATACTCCTTTTCAAATAATGGTATAGATGTAATCAAGTTATCTCGGATTAACATATGCTTGTCTACATTTAACAAATCTGCCGCTAAAACAATTTCCAATAAATTAGAAAAAAAATGTATTTCTGGCTCTTAATTTCAATATATAATTTTCAATTTACTTACTTGCATAATTATAACATAATTGTAAATAACAAATAAAGAAACACATCATAAATAATTTACCTCATATTATAATATTCTACCTCAAAATGAATATTAAAACCAATTATGTTAAAAAAACTTCAATTGAAAAGATTTGACAAAAAAAAATTTAATTTAAATTTTTTAATTTAAATCTTATATATAAAAATTAGTTATTTATTAGTTATGGGTTACTTTTTTTCAGGTACTTCTTTTGTTTGGATAGTTGTAGGACTATTATGTAGGACTTACAAAGCAGTCATGACCCATTGGTCATATGATTGCTTTGTAACCATTTGTTTTTTCTTATTTGTATATAAAAAAAATCTTTTTGTTGTAAGTTTTTGAATGATACACAAGTCATCACATTCAGATTTCTTATAACATTTAAGCCTTTCAGTGTTTTTTCTAAGACATACACATACATATACATAGTTTTTAAGCTTCAATTAGGCCATGCTGCCTACACATTTTTCACATAGCCTTAACTGTTTCATATTACCTTTTTCCTGTACATTTTTATCCCCAATCTATTGGTGGAGACATGTTTCTTTTTAACATTTGGCTCTGTGCATGTGTAAAAAAAAAATTAGGAAGAGGTGGGTTTTGAACTATGGACAATTTGCTTAAGAATTAAACACCTTATCCAAATAAGGTTCGCATACTTAAGTATAAATAAATATAATTATATAATACAAGAAGTTATAGATAAAAGTATACCCATGCATTAAATAGACGTTTTCATATAGGGACAATATATACTTGTTAAAATAAAACTATACAAATATTTTTTTTAAAAACAGATTTTAATTAGTATTTTTGCTTTCCTTTTTAAAAAAAAAAAATTAGGAAAATCATACTTTTTAATGGCGACTTAAAACTGTTTTTATTTTTTTAATTATTTTTTTGCTTTGCCTTATCTAATTTTGTAGCTGAAAATAACAACTAAAGAAACAAAAATAAAAAAAGTACAACAATTATTTTAATAATTAATTAATTTTTATTTTTTTCTATTTAAATTTATTTTAATTTTCTATTTTGTTTGTTTTGCTTTTTTATTTTTGAAACTTAGTTTTTTCTGCAATGAATAATATAATAAAACTTGCTAATGGCTGTGACCATGCTGTCTAAAATGAAATACTCACATGTGGTCATGCAAGTCAAAAAACTACACACGTTCCTGGTAAGGCTTGCTATTCAATCGTTTTTGTTCTTTTACATGAATGTAAGCTTGTTTATCAAAATACATTAAAATCTGAGAAAAAAAGGGTGTCAAAAATTTTTTTCAGTTGATTCGACATGGAATGACCCTTTTTGATAGTAATAGCTTTTAAACAGCTTTCAAATAGCTTTCAAATTTAATTTTAAATTAAACAACTTTGTTCTCCATTAGTTATTAAAAATAAATTTAAAAAAAAGGCAATTCAAAAAAACAATCATATATAAAATATAACATAAAACATAAAAAATGGTTTTGGAATGTTTTGCTGCAGTTAAATAAACTCAAAGAAAATTTTTTAGAAAAGCATTTTAACCAACAACTGCTGATCCAATTTTTCAAAAATGATTCAACTGATAATCTAATTTGATAAACATTTATTACATTAGTACAAAAGTGTACTTTATGTGCAATGTACACATTGCACTCCTGTACTAATTTACTCTTTTGTATGTACTATGAAAATAATACAATTTATTAAATTTTGAAATATTTTTTTATTTAAAGATATGTTTTCATTTATTCATACTAGCAATTAATAAAACTGGAAATAAATTACTTACGTACGGTACATTTATGTACCTCATAAATGAATACACTGTACAAAAGTACTTTACTTCTGGTTTGGTCAATTTCCAGTTTTGTTAATTGCTAGTATTTATTCAATATTAACAGAAAGAATGAATGCACCTAAAACTACTTGATTCAATTTGGATAAAAAAGAATCAAAGTTTTCACTGTATTTGGGGGGAAGTAATGATCTTAATCCTTCAGAAACGCCTTCAAATCTTAAAACTTCAGAAACTATAGAGATATCCTGAGGAAGGGCCTTTTAATACAAGAATGTTTGCTCATTGAAAAAGATATTAACAAGCATGAAAAGTCACATTTAAAGAAAGAAATATTGTTTATATTTACTTGTATTCACTAAGCTAAAACTTTTATTATTTGTTTTATTTTCAAGGAGGATTTCTGTAAGAAAACTAGTGTACAGTTAGCAGACGTGGTTCTTCAACAATAGACAAGATCGAACGCTCTTATCAAGTTTTTTGTGGTAATGAACAAGATATCTTTGGTACAGAAAATAGAATTAGCCTGGAATAAGTTTAGTGATATTTCTAGAGGAAAAGCAGCCTAAAAAATTGTTTCTACCTGGGAAATCAAATTAGATCAATTGCTTGACCTTACATCTTGTAAATGTGAAATCACATTATGTAATGAGAAGTGCTCAAAATTAAATAGTTGTCTAAGTTTTGCACATATTCAGTGTACCTGTTCCAGGGAAAAAAAGATTCCAAAAAGTGAACTTATTTGGTTAAAAGCTGAAAGAGAAAAAACTAGTCACTATCAAAATATCAAATGATTTGTAAAGATACCATAGAAACAGCTAGACAGGTTTCTTTAGAAAAGAGGAAGCTGAAAAGAAAGTCAAGTCTAGAAAAATAAATTAAAAAAAAAGATGAGGAAGAAACTTCAAAGAATAAAGATCTTGTTAAGTCTTTTACAAGTGATGATAATTCAAATAGAATAGAAATGGAAGATGAACCTGCTTTAACTGATAACTGGAAATTAAATTTAATGTCTATTAGTAATACTGCTGAAGCCTCTTTGAGATTTAATATTTCACCAGCTGCAACATCAGCAGTAGTTTCAGCTTTTCTTCAAGACCTTATTCTGGGTAACTTTTAACATCTGAATCTCCTATTTGGCTGTAGATCCTAAGAGAGTTGTTAGAGCTATGACTAAAGCAAAGACATCTGAAGAAATGAAGATTCAAGTACAACCTATCAAAGTATATTTGCTGATGGCAGAATAGATTTTACCAGAGTTTTAAAGCACAACCTTGTAACATAATGATTTCATCAAGGGGTTGTGAAAAAAGAACACATTGTTACTTACAAACCTGACAGTCACTATATTACACATTTTACACCCATGAAGGCAATACCTCCCATTAAACCTGTTAAAAAAGCAGCCATTATTTAATTGGATGGTTCCTCGAGGAGAACATGAATCTCTAGAAGTAATAGAAGGAGATTCAACAAACGCTGTAACTAGTTTAGGGAAAGATTGAGGTTTGTTGACAAATCTTGAACAATTGTTGGGTAGAAAGTGTTTCTGGTCTATTTGTATGCTAAATTGCAATGAGCTTCCTTTGAGGCAAATTATTGTCACTTTGGATGGACCCACCAATTTAAAAATTGTTATACTGGACCAATTGAAAAGCTCTTTCAAAAGTGAACAGTATGGAAAAACTTGATACATTTGAAACTATTGTGCAGTTGGAACCATTAACCAGATCCCTGAAAAAATTCCAAGTTCAATGTCAACAGATTCATCTCTCTGCTATAAACTGATTACATATTTGACAACAGGCAAGTTGGACCCAAATCTTAAAAAGGCTAAGTGTGGCAATCTTTCCCATAGCAGATGGGTTACTACTGAGGTTTACTTTAGATTTATCTTCTACTGTTCTTGCCTGTCACTTTTTCAAAGTTACTTTATATCTAATATGTAATAAACATTCAAAAAAACATATCCAAGTATGTAAGGATGATAAACCAAATGAATAACTGCCTGTCATACCCTTTTTCAAAACCATTTTTTCAATATCATTTATTGCTATGGGACTTGCCCCACATATAGTACAGCATTGACTTGAATTTGTAACATCTGAAAGAGCAGTATGAACTTTTCCATCAATCATAGTAATTTGTATTATGATGTATTTTGATTTTTTTATTATTTATATCAACTTCAGTATCTTGCAAGTTTGAAATCTCAACCCTAATAAAATCCTCTTCTGATTTAGAAACTGCTGCCGTTTCTTTTTCAAATTTAAAACGCAGAGGTCTACAGTACATTGTTGATGATGGTCGTAGATTTCGCCAAGCTGGGTACCGTTTTCCATTTGAAAAACCACACAAGTCCAATGGCGCTAGGCAAATAATAAAAAGTGCCTGCTCATTGTTTAAATTTTTTATTACTGTTCCTTGCGATATTTGTTTATATATAGACTGTCCTGTGGCACCATCAAAGCCTATTTTGTATCTCAGAGAAAGTCTATCTGGAGTGCCTTCAGTGCTAAGGACATCATATTGTGTCTTGAATATTCTATTTGCTGTATGATCGACCAAAGCTTGCAGTTTTATTTCAGACAGATATATCTGCAGGATAACATAACAGCTTTGCATCTCGACCATCATTATATGGAGGATATATATCAACTCCCATTTCAACTGCTTGATTTCAAATAATTTGGTAGGAAGCTTTTGTCAATCTAGCATCTAAAAGAAGACAAAGAGCTTCATCTTTAGATATTCTACAATCTTTTTTTGAGGTTTTTTCAGTTGGATTTTCTTTTCTCTGTTTAATTTCAAAGCAAATTGTAACACAGAAGTAGAATACATTTCAGTTAAGTAACTAACTTTATGTTTGTTGGTTTTAGCTATCAAAGTTTGTCTTATTTGGTCTTCCAATAGGTATTGGTGTTACATTTAAATCTTCATGAATCTTTGCAGCCTTTTTTTGTTCTTTTCTTCAAATCGAGCCATGCTGCAAAATGACTTGTGACACTTATCTTGTAGATGCGTTATTAAAGTTCTTAATTGGTGCTTATTACAATCCAAATTCATAGCATCAATAAGTTTGTCCACAATACCAGAGTCAGATATTTCTAGATTATTAGGCTTATGCATAGTGAATTCATAGATATTCAAATATTTTATTTTCAGCCTACTAATACAAAAAATATACTATTCATAAGACATTTGGAGATAAAACAAACTCCAAATATTTATATGTTTATTTTAATGTAATAAAAATATTATTTGCTGAAAAATTGTGATGATTAAAACCTGTAAACACAAAGAAAAACCAGAATGTTGGCCCCTGCCCTAAAGAAGTAATTTGTAAAAATCATTAACAGAAATGCAGCTGACACCCACCGACAATAGGTAAAATATATATCGATAATGTACATATTGGGCAAGATATTTTAAGTCTCAAATTTCTAGAGCACCTTGGAGCGCAAAAGTATTTCATTTTTTAAGTGAAATTTTTACTAAAAAAAGTGCTTTAAATACGCCATCATTAGAAATCAATTTATTTTATATAGCTTACGTGGAAAACAATTTTGCAATAGCTCATTTGATAGATAATACTTAGTTTTATTTAATTATTTGATAAAAAAATGAACTTTTAATAATTAATAACAATTCTATGCTTATTACTAACACAAAAAATATTGTTAAATTAAAAAACAACAACATCAAAAAAAAAATTTTAAATACCTTTTTTATTAACAGCAAATGGCATGATAGTTATACAGAAATATATACATTTTATAAAAGCCAGATGTTTAAGCTATAAAATGGTATATAACAATGTCATTTTTGAAAAAAAAAACTTATACTTTTTTCCACCACCTGGCTTATCTTTGTTTTAATTCTTCGCTTATTTTTGTTTTAAGTGACGTACCCTACTATACATACCTTTTTTTGAAAAAATACTGAAAACTTTAAAAAGTTATTAAATATATTGAAATGAATTCTAAAATAAAACTTCACTTTAAATACATGAAAAGATCACTTTACATTAGTATATATACATACATTAGTATGAAAATTTATTATTTCCTTGTTTAAATTTAAAAAATTAAAATAAAAATTTTATATTGACTTTTATTTGTACTATTTTAACTCATGAATTTTTATTTACAATAAATTTGAACAGACTAAAATTATTGTTAGACATTCAAATCACTTCGGCTTCCGATCTATAGTCAATTCTCAATTAAACTCTTCTATAACTTGTGGTTAAGACAACATTTCCAACATAGTTTTGCAAAAATATTCTCCAGAACTCTCATCAATTCTCTCTAAACTATTAATAAAGGCTAAATAAGTGGCTCCAATATTTAAAAATTCTAGTAAACACTCTAAACTCTCTAACTGACAATTATTCGATTCTCTGTTAATAGTTTTTTTTAATAAGATTTTGAGATTACTAAACAATTTCTTTATAATTGCTGTATTAAAGTCGTTGTTAAAGACTTACACTCTTTTAATTTCCAGTAACTTTAGAAGTACCTCAAGGTTCTATCTAGGCTCATTTCTTATCTACAATAACAATTATCATGACAATAACAATCTTTTTGACATATCTTACATCTTAAGTGGCCTTATTTGTTGACGACTCAAATCAATGTATATATAAATATATATATATATATATATATATATATATATATATATATATATTATATATATATATATATATATATATATATATATATGTATATATATATTTATATATACATATATATATATATATATATATATATATATATATATATATATATATATATATATATATATATATATATATATATATATATATATATTTAATTAAAGGTATATCTTGGGTTTAACTTAACTGCCAAATTTATTTAAAAATATTACTAAATATTGTTCAATATTTAAATTTTTTCATTCTTAAATGAAAATTAACTAATTTTTATCACAATTGTTTTTTCGGTTTTCTTTGCTAAATATTTTTCTTTTCACTCAAAATTAAATTTTAAAATAACTGTGTTTCAAGGCTGTATCAAAAATTTGCACAAAGCGTAAATTAAAATTTTTTTATAACGTAAGTAGACTGCATCAATTATTTTTTAATGATATATACAACAATATAATTTTAATAAATGGTGTTTGGAAAAATAATCTTTGCTTTCACAACAAAATTGCTAACAAGATAATATACTTTCAATAAAAAAAGTTGATTAAGTAACATAATTTTTTTACTTGTTACTCGTAAATTATTGTAAAATAAAAAAATCATTTTAGTTGCAAATTTTTTAAAACAAATAGTTTTAAAAGAAATAATCATTAAAAAAAATTTAACATTTTTAAATTTATTTATACAAATGTTGAAAAAAACAATTTGTTTTTTTCAACAAATCAAAAAAAAAATTTAATTATTTAATATAAAAAAAAATTAAAGAAAATAAACATTTCTTAATAGTAATAATAAAAAACGAGTATATATATATATATATATATACACACATATATATATATATATATATATATATATACATATATATATATATATATATATATATATATATATATATATATATATATATATCGGATCTTCAAGCATTTTGCCTCCAAAATAAACTCTGTCTGCAGCCGCCAATAAAAAAGGTAGAAGTCAGAATATATAAGCTATAAATTTATTGGGAGACAACCTACAACTGCTGCAGAAAAAAAGTGGAGGCGCAAAGATTTATGCTGTATATCAACACTGGTTTCAGTTATTTAAAAAGTTAAAGAGAACTGTGAAAACCATGAAAAAAAAAAATTCATAAAAATTTAATACAGTTAAGCATATTTTTTTTATATTTCTAATTTAAAAATGAAAATAAACATAAAAGAAGACAATTTATGTAAATAATCATTTAAACTATTTAGTTGCGCATTTAAAAGCGTGGTACGCAATTAAAATAGGTCAAAATATCAAATTCACTCATTTAATCCTAAATTGCAAACAAGTATCTTTTGTTCTTGTTTTCTCTCTAATATATCACCAAAAGAAAAGACATGAAAAAGCCTAAGTAGATTGCTCAGTATGAAACATGTTGAATAAATCAAATTTAGCATTAATAAAAAATAAATTAATAAATCTTCTATTCCTGAAAAATTCAGAAAAAAATACATTTTCTTATTCTGCTAAGATAACACAACAATAAAAAAAATTATTTTAAAGATATTGTTTCTAAAAAAAAAGTCAAACTTTTGTACATAATGTGGAACCTTAATTTTAAATTATAAATTGAGTAAGTGCAAGCTATTGCTTGCCTTATGCTTTTTTAATGTTGGATTAATTTTTTTTTTAAAAGCCAAAAACACCTAAATTCCTAATATTGCAAATACGCTGTATGAAATTTTTTCTTTGGTAACACGCAATTTTATTTTAAGCAAAAACTTTTTTCTTTCATAATATTGAAATAATCTTTTAATATCGTTTATATAATGTTTTTTTCAGAAAATAACAAGTCATAAAAAAATGCATTCAACCAAAACTGTGAATTTTTTTGTTAAAGAAACTACTTTATCTAAACTTTTTTTTTTAATTTTTAATTAAATATGATTTTAAAAATTAAAAATTAATATTCAGTTTTAAAGAAATGTTAAATAGTTAGTAAAACATAAAAAGTTAAATTTTTTAAAGTTTTAAAAGAATATAAATAGTTTTGCAATATTTAGTAAAGAAGACATTTTTTTCTTAACATATGCTAACTAATTCCTTACATAAAACATAAGTCTCTTAACTCATTATACAGGATAATAAGTTAATAATAAGCAAAAAATTTAAAATCCAATTATAAAAAGATTTATTAAAAATAAATAAATCTTTTTTTAATAGAAAAAAGTTTTTTATTTGCTTTCACAAATTATAATCTATGATGGAGAGACTTATGTTTTACGTAATAAATTAGCATATGATTTTTGGCTATATAATGGTAGTCCCTTAATTGGTCTATTTGTTGACAAGCTTTTTAAATATAATCATACATAGAAAGAGTTACTGGAACTATATCATGTTTTTTGTTGGCTTTTTGCCACTGATTAAAGGTGATATCTATCAAAAAGAGCAGTAAGTATCTGGGGAGTTATTGCAACTGTGCATCATGCAGTCTCGATTTGTTCAGTCACATACAACTAATGTCAAGAGGTCTTTATTGTCTGAAATATCTGGTATTTGTAATGCTAAAAGTTTTGCATTTTGTTGGTACTCACAAACACATACTTAATGGAGACCTGAAGCACCTACAATAGAAATACACTACTTTAGTCTAAGTTTTTTAGCAAAAATCATTTAAAAGATTCAATGTTTATATTGATCATTTATTACACAATAATATTCTTTATTACATAATCAACATGTGAATTGTGTTGAAAAGTCAAATAATTCTTATAACTTGGTATAAGTTGTAATCTTAAAATTGAAAATGATAATCAAATAAGACAAATTAAAGGGGAAGGGTGGAATAGTGAATGTATTGGAAAACTATTATAAAATTTATAGTCATGATAATAACTATTAGATAAATTAGACTAAAAGTTTTTTATTTCAGTTTTACATAATAGGCTACTAATAAGTTTTATATAAAAGCATTAAAAACTAAATTTCAGTTTTTATATGTGTATGTTTAGTAGTGTGTTGGGGCATAAAGGCACTTCATACATTAGACATAAAACCAGACACACCATGTAAGGAAAAGTGTTCAATTTTTTTCTAAGTTCTGGGATAAAATGTGAATATTAAAAGGTAAATGGATGTGAAAGGGGGAAGGGGCAGAAAAGAACCAGGGCTATTTAAAAACTGAGTTTAATTTAGGCGTAATTAAAAACTTATTTCTAGTACTGATTATAAAATACTTTTAAATACATACTTTGTATTACAATATATAATACAAACTAAAGTACATCAATAACTTTTTTTATTGTTTTTAATGCATTTTGCGTAATTTTCTTTGTTCTGATTTTGTAATCTACCCATAATTGCCCACTATTTTTTTTTCTGAAACCTTTTTAATAAAGTCTATTAAATTAAAAGAAAAAAAAATCTTATTAAAATTAATGTTGATCCTAGGTTATTGGTGGTTTGAAGTGGAGGTACATTTTCCTAAGTTTTAGCCGAAGCTGTTTTTAGAGGTCTATAATTATTTGCTGAATTGTATCTTATCAGTAAATTTCTAAAAATTTAGAAGCCTACGATATAAAGAAACTAAAAAAATATTTCTTTTCACTTCTTAAACTGCAGGTTTTGTATATTTGACTCATCAAAAATCAACTTTTTATACTTGCAAACAATTTTATAGATTTTTTAGGCAGCCATTATGGAAAAAATGTGACATTCAATGTCAAAGTTTTATTAAAGTAAGTCTAGAGTTATAAACAATAAAAAAAACTAGTTTTTCTGAAATTTTGTTTTTAAAATATAAAGCTTCAAAGTATGAGCAAAACGTGTTTTTGTAAGTGAAGTTTTTATTTTTGGAAAAATCAGAAATTTAAATGACCATATCTCATGAACCACTAAGGATTTAGATTATATTATTAATTTTTGCTATATTTGGTTAAATGATTTTTAATGTGGTTTAAAATTAAATCTAACTACACTGCGCCACAAAATGATAAGGCACCCCAAAAATATTTATAAAACTCTACTATACATTTATATTTAAAAACTAATTTTTACAGTAAATGAAAGCAAAGGGTTTACAAAATTAAACTAAATTAAAAAAAAATTATTTTAAATGTAATTTGCGGGTTCTTGGTAAATTTTTATTAAAATACAGATACAATTAATGATTTCAAGCCAGCTAGTGAACTATATTTTTTATCATCTTCAAACTATATATGCATATATATAAAAACAGTAAAATTGAAACATTGAAATGGCAAGCTTCTCCAGACCTGAATATTATTAAAAATGAATGGGGACAGCGTTCCCCATTCATTCTTAATAATATTCAGGTCTGGAGAAGCTTGCCATTTCAATGTTTCAATTTTAACTTTAATTAACAAACACTTAACCTCTCATCTTAAATCTAATAACTAACTTTCTGATCATCAATTTGAATTTCAATCTTCTCGTTCTACAGCTGATTTGCTAACAGTAATAACCGATAGGTTTTATCGTGCATTAGATAAAGGTGGAGAGAGCTCTTGACATTTCTATAGCGTTTAACAAAGTTTGGCATGCTGGTCTTCTCCATAAGCTTTCCTCTTACGGTGTATCTGTTAACATCTTTAAGATTATTGAATCTTTCCCTTCCAATTATACTATAAAAGTTGTCCTTGATGGACAGCACTCTTATTTATATTCGGTAACCTCAGGGGTTCCTCAAGGTTCAATCTTTGGCCCTACATTCTTTTTAATTTACATTAACGATCTTCCAGATATTCTCACAACTAAGGTGGCATTGTTTGCTGATGATACTACCATTTATTCTTGTCATGATAAGAAATTAACTCTCTCTGATTGCTTGGAAGGGGCATTTGAGCTTAAAAAGGATCTCACTTCTGCTACAGCATGGGGCTCACAGTGACTGGTGAACTTTAATTCAGATAAAACTTTTTTTCAGCCAATCATTATTGCAATAATTTAGACCTTCCTATATTTATGAACGGTAATGTATGTGATGAGTCATCTACCCTTTATCTTCTAGGATTAACTCTTACTTCTGATTTTTCTTAGAAACCATATATTAAATCCGTTGCAAAATTAGCACCTGCTAAAGTTGCATGTCTTTATCAAGCTCGACACTTTCTTACTCTGGATTCTATTCGCTATCTCTATAAATCTCAAATCCGGCCTTGTATGGAATACTGTTGCCATATCTGAGGTGGATCTTCTAATGATGCCCTTTCTCTTTTAGACAAGGTGCAAATACGCATTGTAAACATAGTTGGACCTGCTCTTGCAGCCAACCTTCAACCTCTGTCACATCGTCATAATGTTGCTTCTCTTTCTCTTTTCTACAAATACTATAATGGGCACTGCTCTAAAGAGCTAGCGTCTCTTGTGCCATCCACTAAATTTCATTCTCGTGTTACTCGTCATTCAATTAAGTCTCATCCTTTTTCTGTTACTGTTCCTAAGTGCTCCAAAAACTCTTAGTCGTCTAGTTTTTTTCCTCGAACATCAGTTCTTTGGAATTTGCTTCCTTTATCTTGCTTTCCTGATTCATATAATTTGCAATCTTTTATGTTGATGTAAATCGTTATCTTGCTCTAAAATCTTGATCTTTTCTCTTTCAGATACTTCCAACTCTATATAGTGGTTGGCTCTCGTGACTTCTGGAGAATCTTTAATAGTATCAATAATAAGCGTAAGTCTGTAATTCCACCTCTTTTGTATGGTTCAGACTTTGTCACCTCACCTAAAGACAAAGCTGAATTGTTTGCTAAGAACTTTTCATCAATATCATCTCTACCTGATTTTGGAAGCAAAGATGTTTAAAAAAAAAAATACCAATTAATATTAAAAAGCCCACTCACTAAACATGATCAGCAATATTGTGAAGTTTTGCTTCCTCGTCATAAAGTATTTTTAACCTTTTTAGTTGATTTCTATCTAGTTGATTTAATTTCTATAGTAGTTCAATGATTTAATTATTTAATTTTTTTATCTTACTAAGAATAATTGTTTCAAATATGTTAAACTTTTCAAACTACGCGAAACATAAAATAGGTATTGAAAAAATTAACTTTTTTATTTATAAAATAATTTAACTTAGACAAAACTAAAACTTGCAAACTTTGTTAAATAAAGAACATTTAAATAAAGAACATTTGTTATAGAACAATAAATAACGTTATATACTAACATAAGTTAAAGAACAGTTAAATAAAGTTAAGAAAAGTTAAAGAACAGTTAAATAAAGAACATTTGTTTCCATTTTTAAACAATCATAAGATGTTAGTTTATATAAAAAATGTCGCTTAATTTTATAAAAAAATTATAAAAGAGCGATGTTTCAAAAATATTTGTTCTAAACTTAATTTATTTTGCTTTAAGTTTTTTCGCGTTAGGGATTGTCCATAAATTACGTAACACAAAATTTCACAATAAACAAAACAAAAAAAGATCAAAAGTTTTCCCTCACAAAGTTTTAATCTAAATAAAAAATTAAAAAATTGTCCATTAAGTTTAATAAAAATTTTCTCGCAAAAGAGCTTAATATCTCCTACTTATGTTTTTAAAATATATTTATGGACGATCCCTTGAAAGATATTTTATTTATTTATTTATTTATTTATTTTTTTATTGTAATTGTTTCTCATTGGTCCAATTAATCTTAGCGCATTTTTTTTTACTTTTTGAAATGTTCTAAAAACGACTAAAAAATCTGGCCAGTTTTTTGCAGCTAAATATTATTTCCGTGGTCAGCAATTGAGAGCAATCACTCACACTTCCCGACCAAGCCTGTTTCCTCATGTTAAAGTATTAAATTAATTTTTGAGAAAAAAATTTCTTTAAATAGAAGTAAAATAATTAATTTTTTTTAACTTGATTTTTTTTTATTATTAAATTTTTGGTTTAACATTTGCAATAATCTCTAATTAATCTTAGCAATATAATTTTTCTACTTTTAAAACTATTTTCAAGAAATAAAAAGTAATTAACTAAACAAAAAAATATTTAACATTCAAACTAAACAAAAAACAACTAACATTCAAATTGTTTTACAATAAAAAGTAAAAGAAAAAAATTTGGTCTAATAAATCAAATTATATTTCCTTATGTTAAAGTATTAATTAATTTTTGAGAAAAAAATTCTTTGAATAGAAGTAAAATAATTTATTTTTTTTAACTTAAATTTTTTATAATTAAATTTTTGGTTTAATGTTTGCAATAATCTCTAGGTAATCTTTGCAATATAATTTTTCTAATTTTAAAACTATTTTTAAGAAATAAAAAACAATAAACTATTCAAAATGTTTACGATTTAAATAAAAATTTCTTACTCATGTGTACTATGTTCTAAAACTTATAACTGTATTATAACTGTAGCTAGATATACGTCTAACTTTCAGGAATGATTCTCACTATGCCACAGGGTACTACGGACATCACTGTAATTAAATTTATAATTATTGAGCGTTAAAATTCTATTGAATTTTTTTTATTTCAAATTTTAATCACAAAATTATTTGAATAAAAGAATTTTAGAAGACTAAAATTCTTTTGTTCAAATAGATCGAATAGATTCATATATCTTTTTTAAAACAAAATCCTAAAACAACTTTCGTGTTTATAGAAAATATTTAATTTTGATATCGCTTAGTATAATAAAATATAAGTATAATAAAAAAATAAAAAAATTTTATTCCATTTTTAATAATCTGTTTCAGATTTCTTTTTAAAATGATTTTTAATTAGAAGCTTATATTATGTGTTAACAACATATAAGATATAAATAGAAACAGTTGTATGGCTAACCTTTGCGAATATAAAAATTTAATAGCTGAGTAACTGTAAGTTACTGTAGTAAATAAACTGGTTGTTTTGATTTAGTTTATTGGTAAATTTACTGCAATATACTTTATCTATTCATTATATTTAACTAAATAACTTAATAATATTATTGGCTTCCACGCAGAGATTTAAAGTAATTAAAATTCAAAAGTGCTATATTGTTAAATAAAAATCTCTGCACAAGAGAGCAAACGATTATACTTCTATTCAAAAGATAGATTTAGTATTTCGTACTTTATGACCCCTAATAAAAAACTTAGACAAAAACATTAGTTTTAAGAATGGTAAAAAAAAAATGATAAATTAGAAAAGAAAAAAAAAAAACAAAAAAAAATTGTGAAAATATTTTTTTTTTGAAAAAACTAATTGCCAAGGTGTGATATTGCATGGCTTAAAGAGCAATCGCGATTCGCGATAGCTTTTTAATTCTTATAAATTAGTTTAAATTTTTAAATTGAATTTTAGGATCAGATGAGGTATCATTTTTCAATTTATTTTCATTTTCAAAAAGAGAAGTTACTTAACCAAATCCCTATAACATACGACTATGTTTTCTTTATAACTGTTCAGATGGACTGACTTTACCTATAACTTTTATTTTGAGCAATTACAGTAATTAAGCAATTAAATATTTATTAATTAATATAATTATTTGACTCACCTTTATAATCTTAATTTTTTCTAGATGTGTCTAAATTTGTATAATTATTTTATAAATTCTCAGAGTTTAAACTAAATGTTTTCTATTGTTTGCCTGAGGCAACTTCGTGTTTTAAATTAAGATAAACAGATTTAATTCTGATTATTGCCACCTTTTTTTTTTTAATATTATAAGAAAATATTTAAATATTATAATATTTCTTAAAAATATTCTGGTTTGTACTAGTGTTACGAAGGTAAAATTTACCGGAAAATTTACCTGAAAATTTTCCGGTAAATTTACCGGAAAATTTTGATAATTTACCGCCTGGTAAATTTTAAAAATTTTTTTCACTTATTTTTGTTTCTTTTTTTTTTTTTTTAATTTTTTAAAGGAAAATTTACCGTTCTCTAATTAAAATTTACCGGTAAATTTTACCAGTAAATTTTGAATCAAATTTTACTGGAAAATTTACATCACTAGTTTGTACTAAGTATTAACATAAAAAGTAAAGCCCACAATAGACTTATGGATAGATTTATAAAGTATTTAAATAACAAATATGTATAATATAATACACAAAAATATAATACACAAAACATAATATACATAAACTAATTATAAAATAACTATAATTATTCAATGTTATTTCAATGCCTATTTAATGAGGATTTACTTATGTTACTTTTCTTTTCAAAAATTGAAGTAAATTACAACATGATAACTCATGTGATTTTAAAATTGAAAGAGCATAGCAACAATTGTAAGCTGCTAAACAAGGTTTAGCTTTTTCCTAAAGATAAAAGACAGTTTTGAGTCAAACAAGAAAAAAATAGTTTTTGAGTGGAGAGCGGTGAAAAAGTATCTGATTAGAGAGAAATAATAAGCAACATGTCACCAGGATTTGCAATGAAATTCACAAGAATTTGTAACTATTAGTAACTAAATTCATCAGTGACTTGACAGAAAACATTACCCCTTTCGTTAACAAACACTATAAAGTAAAATTATTGTAAGTGAAATCTTATCATCAATTTAAAAGCTATAAAATAAAAAGTATTTGTCAAAATTTGACAAATAAGACCTTGTTTTGTTTGTCAGAAAAACTGATGCTAAATTATTTTTAAGTTTTAATTACATAACTAAATGTTGTTTTTAGCGTGGTCACATTTACTAAAAATATCATAATCCACATAGCGGGTTACTGGCAATGAAAGGGTTAACTGCAACTTGAAGTTTTATGCAGATGGTATGAAGATACTTAGCAAGGTCAATCAAGATGTTGAATTATTCAAATCTAATTTTCAAAATGCTTATGACCCAAGAACTTCAGTGTTTGTTAATTTAAGCAATTTCAAAGTTAACAGTGCTGTCTCAGTGGTTTCAACTCCACTTGCTGGGTTTTAAAATTGCAGTCACAGCTTATCATTGTTAAATATTAAAAAAAAAAAAAAAATATGCTTACTGTCATTTCCATTTATAATTTTGAGATCTTTAATAAAACCAACAGCTCCATTCCACCACGGATCTGTTGCATACACATTGACATTTGAAAACATTTGAGGTTTTTTATTAAAAACACTTGTAACAGTTTTTCCATTTAAATAAACTGTATATATATATAATTGCCACTACTTTGAGTCTGTGAAATTTCTATACTTGACCACTGATTAAGAGGTATTTTTGATGTGCGCACAACATAATTATAATCGTCATTTATTTCAGAAGAAATATGCAATTCTCCTGTAGATTCAATAAATACAGAAGGAATTCTACATCCATACAAACATATGTCTAATCCAGTGGTAAAATGAATGACATTTGCAAAACCTTCATTTGATATAGGTTTAAATTTAAAATACACTGAATACTCTTTTTGCAAATTATTTATTGTAGCAATCTGTTTGTTTTTGTTCAACACTATAACTATATAAAAATTTTAAAAAAAATCACAAATTATATATATATACACAAATTATATATATATATATATATATATATATATATATATATATATATATATATATATATATATATATATATATATATATATATATATATATATATATATATATATATATATATCAGGCTTGGTCAGGAAGTAGGTGCAATCGCACTCGATAACTGACAACAAAATTTTATTTAGTTACGAAAAACCGGCCAGATTTCTTAGTTGTTTTGAGAACATTTAAGTTTATATATGTTTGTTTCCTTGTTTGTCCGCAAAATAATAATTAAGTTTATTATTTTATCGTAAATTTTAAAATATTTTGTTTTACATGGAAACATACATTAACTCGAACGTTCTCAAACATCTTTGTGCAAAAAAATTAAAAAAGAATATTTGCGAACACAAAAAATCGTCCAAATCTACGAACAACTAATTCTATTGGTTCAAAAAATAGGTTCCAGGAAAAAATCACCTGGGAAAAAAATCCTCCCAAAATAATCCCTGAGAGAAAATCCCCACGAGAAAAAATTCCCTCTGAAAATATTCCCTCAAAAAAAAAATTTTTTTTTTTACCTAAAAATTATCAATATGTAGTTATGTTTATTTCTGTATTTATTTTAAATATTTATATAAAATACTTCATTTTTCATCAAAATGTCAAGTTATGCGCTTTTCCTCAAAGGTAGCGAATGTGACGAACTGCGAACTGGTAAAATGTGAACTTTTTTGCAAACCATTGTCGTATTGGTTGCTAATGATGTAATACTTTATTTATCGTTTATCGTTAAAAAGTTTATTTAGCGGTATACAGGCCTTGTGATGAAAAAAAACTGCGCGATGCATAAGCATGACGTGATTTTTGACGTTATTAAATTCTTTTATTTGCTTTTCATATTTATCAACATTAACTGCACCAATTTACTTAATTACCGCAAAACTACTTTAAATCATTAATGTAGAAATGTTATTATTTAAAAACATTTGTTTATTTTCTTAAAATAAACAAAATGTTTTTAAATAATAACATTATATTTATTTACAAATGATTTAACATAATTATTTTAAAAAAAATAATTATGTAAAAACATTTGTTTATTTTCTAGACATTTGTCTATACTAAACGAATAAAAAACATTATAACTAAACATTTAAAAAAGATTATAAAATATGCTTATATTTGATTTTTTTATACTCAAATATGTAATTTAAAGTTTTTCAAATAATTATTTTTCTTTTTAAAAAGTCAGCAAGTAATAAACTAGAAATTTTAATATTGTACGATTAAAAACTGCGCAAATCCACAAAATTACTCTTAAATACTTTAAATACGTCTAACAGTTAATAAATATTTTTAAATCTATGGAATAATTTTAAATCCTAATAAATCTCCGTAAAATGATTATTTAAGTTAAAAATCTAAAACTAAATGAAAGTATTTTTGTTCAATTTTATTGACAACTTTGCTATTGCTGAATAATTTTATTAAAATGTTATCTTAAAAAGATTTAAACTTTTTCTTTAATCTGAATTTTTTCTACTTGTAAATTATGAGCATAATTAATTTTTTTGTAGTTCAAACTTTTATATCAACTGCGTGCAGTTTTTAAAAGACTTTATTGAATGTTAAAATAATCGTCAATTACTTCATTAAAATTCCGCTCAAAAATATCTTTAAAGATACTCAAACAAAAATTTTTTTGCTCGACGCAAATAGCCCTAGCTACACGCAAAATTGCTCTTGGACGACGTAAAATTCACATCACCCGATGCTTTATCGCAAGGCCTGGGTATATTTTAAGGACTTTTGAGCAAAAAATTTATTTAAAAAAAAATAAAAGGAAAATAAGTGAGACTATACGAATCCAATATGAAAATAATTTTATTTTTATTATTTCATAGACTGCCTACCCAATCCAAATCCTCAGTCGATGTAACAGCACTCCGTTGCGAGTCAGGCTATTTGTCAGTCGATATAGCAGCACTCTATTGCAAGTCAGGCTATAAGATAGTTGATGTTGCAACACTCCACTCATGTTTTACAGTTAAAAAATAAAAATTTTATTTTAAATAAAGCTTTAAAATAGATAATTAAGAAATGAAGAGTTTTCTTATTATTATTATTATTATCATAAAAATAATGGTCTTAAAAATATGTTTTGGTTTGTAAGAAAGTTTGCATTTTACTGCTCGCAGTTTGCGATTTGCAGTTCGCATTTTACCAACAACCGAGGAAAAGCGCATAACTTGACACTTTGATGAAAAATGAAGTATTTTATATAAATATTTAAAATAAATAAATATAACTATTTTATTGATAATTTTTAATAAGAAAGAAAAAAAAAATTGAGGGGAGGGGCTATATTCTCCAGGAGGGTTTTTTCTCGGGGGATTAATTTGGGGGGATTTTTCCAGGGGGATTTTTTCCCGGGGAATTTTTTCCTGCTACCCAAAAAATACTAACTAAAATTTCTAGAGTATTCAAAAAATACTAAACGAATGTTTTTGAGTATTCTGTTGTTTTTTTTTAATTGTATTATTTGAGTTTCCATTGAGATTTCTAGCATAAATTGTTTTAAGAATAATAAACGAACTATTATTTTAGATCTCAGAGCTACATCTAAAAAACGTTTTAAACTAACATATGTTTACAAAAATAAATGTTTTAAATTTATATTTTTTAACTTGTTTACGTTTTGTAAATATATTATAAATTTTATTAGTATATTCTCATTTTTTATATATAAGGGATGTATTTTTTATGTATGTAATGTATTTTTATGTATGAAATGTATTTTTATGTATGTATTTTTTATGCACGTAATTTTATGTATGTGTTTTTTATTCAAATGTAATCTTTTAAAGCATTATGTGCGATTGATTTTGTAAACAAAAATACTTTCAATAAGAAGTGTTTTCAATGAAATTATTAATATTCATCAAAGTTAATACAAACAATTTTAACCACTAATCCATTTCCTCAGTGTACCCGATAATTGATACTTTCCCCCAAGAAAGAAAAGTTTTTAAGTTCTTAGAAATTGGTTTACTAACTTCAATTATTTTTGCTTCAGCTATTCTTACAAACTTGTTATACTTAAACTTAATGTTACTTTTTTTTGTTTTAAATAATTATAAAGCCCGTTCACTAAACATCAGCGTTATTGTGAAGCATTTCCGCTTCCTCATCACAAAGTAATTTAACATTTTTAGTTAATTTCTATTTAATTGAATTTCTACAGTAACTCAATGATTTAATTATTTCATTTGTTCATCTTACCAAGAAGAATTCTTTCAAATGTGTTAAACTTTTCAAACTACGCAAAGCATAAAATAGTTATTGAAAAAACTTTTTTATTTATAAATAAATCATTTAGCAATAGTTTTATTAGTTAAATTTTGTTAAACTTCATGGCTGGGGGTTGCATTATTTTGGTGGGCTTTTTTATGTGCCACAGCATTAAAATTACTAAAAAAAAACCAAATGGTCCTCTTGACTATTTCGCGGGCCCTAACATTGTGAGTCCCGAGACAATAGTCCTTCTCCCCCCCCCCCCTCCACCTTCTCAATCAGCACTGGAACTAAGTCAAATATACTCTTTGATAAATCGAATAACATTTGTTTCCTTATTAAACAATCATTAATAGTAAGTCACTACTTTTTATACTAATCGTATTTATTTTGCTTTAAGTTTTTTCGGGTTTTTTCTAACTGTCTCTCATCGGTCCAGTTAATCTTATTGCGCTTTTTTGTTTGTTTTTGAAATGTTCTCAAAACGACTAAAAAATCTGGCCGGTTTTTTGCAACAAAATATTATTTCCATGGTCAATTATCCAGTGCAATCACACCTGCTTTCCGGCCAAGCCTGATATATATATATATATATATATATATATATATATATATATATATATATATATATATATATATATATATATATATATATATATATATATATATATATATATATATATATATATATATATATATATATATATATATATATATATATATATATATATATATGCGTCTCACAGGAAAAGGTACCTAGTCTTAGTTTCTAGTTACGGAGATATTTGAAATAATAGCTAGTCAGGTCAAAAAATTCAAAAATGAGATTATTGTTTTTTTTTATAGTTTTATCATGTTACAATACATATCAGGTGTTTTTTTGTTTTTTTTAAATTTTGATAGTTGCAAAAAAGCATTTTAAAAAAATGTGGAAAAGGTACCAAGTCTTCATCAGACCCGTTTTAAAAATGTTCTCTCCTCTAGAAGTAAAGAACTCCATGTTAATTATTTTCTTATGCTATAATAAAGCAAATATAATATAATATTAATAAATATATAATAAATATAATATAATAAAAACATAACAAAAAGCTTTGATAACAATTTAATAATAATAATAATAATATTAATATTATTAACGTTTTAGCGTGCCAGTATATAATATTTTTTATTTTTGATCAATAATCGTTAAAAATTATTTTTTAAGTATGATGACCAAAATTGTTATCAAAACTTTTTGGTATGTTTTTATCGTAGTACCAACAATTATTGTTTGATTAAAAAATTATAAGAAATAATTTTAAATATGCTTGTCTTTGTTGATATTCCCTCTAACAGGTGCTACCTTAGAAAAAAAATCAAATGCTGACGTAATAAGCCCGCTCAATTCATAAAACTTGTGGTTTCTTTTGTGTGTTAGTGTGGCTTTTTTATATTCAAATGAAATGCATTTAAATAAAGCACATAAATTGATGTTCATGCACAAAAAATAACTATAAAAAATAAACAACTATCTGCTGCAAATATTCTGCTAGTATTTCAAACCAACGACAAGCGCTGAATCACGGCAGGTGTAGAAAAAGTTTCATATAAAATTAAACTTTAAATTTAATTTTTAATGACTTGTTTATTATTGTGATGGTTTTTAGTTATTATGAATCGTCAATACAGTACTTCTAAAAATGCTGATATAGCAAAGTTTTTGAATAGTTGTGGAACTAATGGTTTAGATCCATCAGAAGTCAACAATGCCCTGCACGATTTCTTTGAATATAGAGATTGTGAAAAGGATTCCAATGTCTGACTTTTCTGACAACCAAGCATCTAGCAACGATTAGGTGGAGATGGTCGAGAATCAACATTTAACCTTAAATTCGCACGATGAACCAATCTGAGAATGAGCCTTTAGCTTCAACTTCGCAGGATGAATTGACAACCGAAAATGACATAGTTGTTCTTGATAACACCTGCAAGACAATTATTCCTCTCCATTCACTTTATTCACAATTATTTGAAAATGAAGATGAGGAAAAAACTTTATAAAATCTGGCTGTGGGTGTCATTAAGGAGTAAATAATGAAAACTGTATGGCGCGCTTCTTTCATTTAGAAATACGTGAATACAGACTACAATGTTTTGAGATTGATGGGATGATTGAACACGAAAACAAACTGAATGATAATATTATTGTACAGTTAAGTGCTCTGCTTCACACGAGTGAAAGGCTAATGTATTGCAATCATTATAAAGATCAAAATGATCTTAGATCAAAAACAATGATGGATTAATGGTTTTACGGATACATGATATGTTTGAAATCATTTCTGTTTTTGCACGGGATTGGTCATAAGCGTCTCTGTCTACTACGTAGGCAAGTCATTGAGTTTGGAATTGCTCCTCGTAGACATGACAATACTGGAAGACAACCTAAAAAACCTGTACAAAAGAAGATGCCACAGCAATTGTTTAAATTATAACGAATTATGCAGAAAACAATGCACTAGTTCTACCTGGAAAAACGTGAGGAATAAGAGATCATTGGATGATGCTTTTTCCGTCATGGGAGATAAAGAAAAACATACATCAAAAATATAAATCAGCATGTGAATTATCTGGAATGCATTCTCTGCAAATCATAACATTCTCGAAGATCTGGAAAATGGCCTTGCCCTTTATTGTTATCCAACGTCTGCGCTTGGACTTATTCAGTCTCTGTCAAAATAACACGATAAAAATGTCTGAAATGGTTAATCTAGAAGTAGAAATAAAACAAGAGCATATAACTGAGATGTTGAAACATCTAAAGTTAGTTGAGAAAGAGCGTTCCGTTTATCACGATAGTATCAAACTGGCAAAACGAAATGAAATTTCAAACATTTCTTTTGACTATGCACACCAAATCTTTCTACCTAATTTGCCAGATCCACCTGGACCTATCTATTTTTTAAAGTTGGGATTTTCGGTATTGCAAATGAATCAGTCTGTGTTCAGCACAATTATGTGATACCTGAAAACATGTTGACTGGAAAGGGTGCAAACTGTATTTTGAGTATGATTCATCACTACCATGCTGAACATAAATATTCTATCAAAGATACACTCTATTGCCATGCTGACAACTGCGTAGGGCAAAATAAAAACAATATTGTAATGCAGTATTTTTCTTAGAGAGTAGTTGTTGGGTTAAACCAAAAAATAACTATCATGTTTCTGCCTGTCGGTCACACGAAATTCTCTCCAGATGCAGGATTTGGGATCCTGAAATCCAAGTTTCAGCAAAGTGAAGTAGCTTCGGTCAAAGAGTTTGCCGCATGCATAGAAGCTAGTACTCCGATTTCAAATTTGAATAAATCAGTCATTGTCGGTGACGAGAATGGTACAATTTTTGTGTCAACATATGATTGGCAAGAACATCTTTCATCCAATTTCAAAACGATTCCTAATCTCAAGCAATGGCACTATTTCACATTTCAATTTGATAAACCTGGAGTGATTACTTGCAAGATTAATTCGGACAGTGCAGAGGTAGAATTCCAAATATGGCAACACCAACTTATCTCAAAAATTACCATGCCACAAATATTACAGCCTAAACTTCTCTCACCAGAAAGACAATGGTATCTGTACGATAGCATCTGAATATTTGTCCCAGAACGCGGTAAAGATTTAATTTGTCTAAAGCCGCAAGTTGACAGGATAACGTTTGCCCAGGTTTTTTAATTTTTTAAGCTACCATCATTATTAGAATTAAAATATGGATATAATTGACATAATAGTTTTGAACGATGAAAACTTCATTAACTTAAATTATTTTTTATTTCTAGGTGAGAGCAGCAAATGTTCGCAAAATAGTTCAATCCAGATTTTTCGAAGGGTTTGCCGTCCACATGTTTTTATTGCAAACAAGTTGGACATATAAACAAAATGCTAAAAACAGTTCCAGTTTGCCCTAAAAGAAAAGCAGATAAAGAAAATTGTATTTAGTTAAGACTTGGTACCTTTTTGATTTTTTTAGGTATGTTTCTATTTTTTTATTTTTAAAGAGTTATTGTAATATATTCGATGTGAAACTTTGTACCAATAATCTAAACTGTATTATGGATTTAAAAACAGAAAATAATTACTAACTTTTTCATCAAACTGAATTTATAACGTTTTTAAATTACGCGAACTTTCAACTTAAATTTTCTCAATTACGCTATTCCGGTTGTTGTCCCGCACAAACAGCCATAACTTGGTCAAAAAAAGATATCAAGTTAATTTTTTTTTCTTTTTGATCTTTTTTCTTTCTATTATGCAGTGGTGCTAATAACTCCATTTCTAAGACTTGGTCCTTGTGAGGTGCCTCATTTTACGGAGGAGAATACAGTGCTAAACCTGTGAAAGTAATTTTTTTTTTACTCTGTTCTCCTTCAAAAAGCTGGACATCCATATATCACATAGACACTTATTTATTGGTTTATTAATTTATTAGTTAAGAATTAATTTATTTGTTTGAAACACAACTAGTTATCTTTAATTATACTAAATTGCACTTTATTTTGTTTTCTTAAAATAATACTACCTTTAGGGTTTTGGTGTTCAACTTTTTCCATTTCGCATAAAGTTTCAAATACCAAATCTTTGGGACTAATTTGAAATATGCCTGTTTTAGTAAAACCATTATCATAGTGCTCTTGACAACTCTTTGCTATTCCTGCAGCTAAAAATACATATAATACATTAATTTTTTCTACTTAATTACAAGAGATTTTTTTTATAGCTCAATTGTAGCTTCAAAATATGAAAATTTTCTCTTATTTTGGAATTTAGATTTGAACTATTCATGAATCTCTTTAAAATGTATATTTACTTCTAAAGACTGCACCTATCGCTTTATTTTAAAGACTGCAATTGTCACTTTAAATCTCTTTAGACACATTATTAGTAAGTAAAAATAAAGTTGAAGGGTGAAACAAAAATGTAATAAATATAAATTTGTAAAAACTGAAGTTAAGTAAAATATATTTTAAGCATTTTTCACTCTTGTTTAGGAAGATATGACACATTTCCTTAAAAACCAAAGTTATTGAGGTTTGCATATTTAGTGAAAACAAGGATGTGTAATTTTTATTTATTTTAATTTTTTTTTAAACATCTTTGCTTCCAACAAGGCTGCAAGCAACCAGTAATTAGTGTTGGAAGTTACTGGAAGAGAAAAGATGAAGATTGTAGAGCAAGATAATGATTGACAGACAACTTAAAAGATTGCAAATTATATGAATCAGGAAAGAAAAATGAAGGAAGCGAATTCAAAAGATCTGATGTTCGAGGGAAAAAAATAGACAAATAAGAGATTTTGGAGCACTTAGGAACAGTAACAGAAAAAAGGATGAGACATATTTGAATGATGAGTAACACAAGAATGAATTTTAGTACATGACACAAGAGACACTAGCTCTTTAGAGCAGTGCCAATTATAATATTTGTAGAAAAGAGAAAGAGAAGCAACATTACGACGATGAGACAAAGGTAAAGGTTGGCTGCAAAAGCAGGTCCAACTATGTTTACAATGCGTTTTTACACCTTGTCTAAAAGAAAAAGGGCACCATTAGAACATCCGCCCCAGATATGGCAACAGTATTCAATTAGCTAGAGGGAGACTACAGACTCACTAGAAGGAGAACGCACATTCTTAAAGACCATTTTTCAGCAAGTAACTTAAATTTCTTCAGAATTTTATTTTGAGTCATACAATAAATTATAATTTTTTACATCATAATTGTAGCTTTACACAGTCTACTTTAGCATTTCAGGGGCTATTTCATCTCTAAAAACAATGGTTAATTGACTCATGAAGGTTGTTTGTTTGTTTTTTAAAAAAAAAGAAGTATTTTTGCCAGATTTTAAAACAGATAATATGATACTATCTGTTTTAACACATTCTTTAAGAATATGTGTTCTCCCCCAGCTAGTCAGATATATATTAAATATAGATATATAAAAGGGTATTTCATATATATGCTATAAGTGTAGTCACGAGAAGGCGGGGTTTCATAAACTTGGTTTTTATTTTGAAAACAGTCACGTGACTTACGAGTAAAAAAATTGCAAGTTACTTTACACATTTAATCTAAGTAATTTCTTTTGATTTATAATGGTCTTAAAATGTGTATATTTAATAATAAATATAAAATATCCTTTTTTAATTTTTTTTTTTTGAAAAAAAGTGAAAAAGTGAAACAAATTACTAAAATTTGGGCAAGTTCATAATTTGCCGCGTTTAATCTAAAATCGAAAAAAGCTTATATTAACTCACTAATGTCATATTGTAAAACATTTTATTAATGTTTATATTCTTTTTACAGAACAAAATTATTTATTTTTTCAAAATTAAGTATTATTTCAAAAGTTAAAAAAGTTGTTGTAACACCCAATGAGTAATTATTTAAAAAAAAACATGAGGCCGTAAAGCTCACTTGAAACAGCCGTGCCGGGCTGACATACAAAAGATGCCACAGACATCTGTTACCGGAACAACTTAGACCGCTGGATGACTATTTTTAATTTATTTCTACTTTATGTATATATTTTTTTGTTTAACAATGTAGCTGGGATGCGAAGTCTAACCAATTTTAAGGGGCTTCATAATCAAAAAATAGGAGCACTTGGAATTAGGGATGTACCGAAGCTTCACCTTCGGCATGCCGAAGCTTCGGCTTCGACTGAAGCCAGGGTCAGTTTTTGCCGAAGCATCGGCTTCGGCGAGTTTTATTTAGGTAATTAAAGGACATAAGCTACTGTTGTACTTAACATAAAAAAATTTTATTGTTTACAATAAAATTACATTACTTTACAACTCTATTACTTGTACTTTGCTCCTTTACTTTGATTCCTTGACGTATGCCACAGCATACATAGTATAAATTGCGACGTCCCGCAAACTTTTTTGTTAATTTTTGTTTGTTTGCCTGCTTATCAAAATTAATGAGTATTTTTTATATTTTATTTAAGTTGTATGCATAATTTTATTCCGTTATTGTATTTACTGAAAGCTATTTTCACAATAATTTTTATTTAGTTTTTTTTTGCGCTTGAAACGTACGCTAGAAAAATTATTTCTTATCGCCACTCAAAAACATGAATAATTCATGAGGGCGCTTGATATTTATGAACCAAATATTTTCAAAATTACACAATTTATGTTTCAACATCAGTCAAAAATGATGCCGAAGATTTTTGAAAATATTTTCCATAAAACATTAAACCTATACAATCTACCGGAAGATTTAAAAAACCTTCTTATTGAAGGATTCTTAAACAAACTTATTGCCAATCAAGATTCTTTACATGATTTTTTCTAACAATACACTTTTATTTCTAACTTTTATTATCAAAGGTTACTGATGATAAGATTTTATCTTCTTCAGGTTCTCCGGTCTTGTAACTATTATAAATAATGAAATGTACTTGTATTTAATATTTTTAAATATTTTATCAAAAATTACCTTTAATTATAAATGGTTGCTTGACAAAAAATAAAAAAAATAAATAAATATAAAATTACTAATTAGCTAGTAATTATTTTCCTTATAACATTAAATTTGTTCAAACAAGGCATAGCTACATTCTAAAATCCTATGACATTGTATAACTAAAAAAAAAACCTTTATGATTTGTTATAGTAAAATAATTTGAGCGCTAAAATACTTATAATTGCAGTACATATATTTTGAAATATACAGTACATAAAATACTTGGAGTAGAATGTTAAAAAATTTTTTAAGCAGTTAATATTATCTCTAGATAGCTACATCTAAAAAATAACAAATTTTACCTATCTAAGTGCAAAAGCTTCGACTCCGGCCAAAGCTACGGCTTCGGCAGAGCGACTTTGGCCGAAGCTTCGGCTTCGGTAAAATTTTAGCTTCGGTACATCCCTACTTGGAATGGCGGTCTCGGCAAAATATTTTTTATCAAACTCTTTTTTGATTCAGTTAACCAAAGTTTTTAGGGATGAAATAATCCTTGAAATTCTAGAGTATACTATATAAATTTTATAATGCTGAAAAAAATTATAATTTATTATTAACATTGAAAAAAAAAGTCCTCGTTGGCTGACAATAGCCGACTGCCAACTGCAGGTCCTAATTTTCCGACTCTAGGGTCCAAATTTGCTGACTTACGTTTAAATTAAACTTTTCTAGGAGCTAGGGGGTAGACACCTTCTACATCCTAGGTACGGCCCTAGTTTAAAGGTATTTTTTACTTGTGTACTAGTATATTAGTAATAAATAAATAATACCTACCATTAAATATATTATTATAAATAATTTTAAATAAATTTAATATTAAATGGATAATAAAGTATACTCTAGATAACGGATTTGTTAGCATCAAGTTTACATGCGGTAGTGGTGTAGTGAGAAGCGCTCGCCTAGTAAGCAAGTAGTTCCGATCGCGATTACTGCTTTTCCGCGCAAGTTTTCCGCGCATTGGCGTTTTTTTATTTTTTACCTCCCAAATTTATATAATTTGTTACATACACAAAAAACTTATCAAAAAAATTATAACAACTTATAAATAAAGTTAAATGCGATTTAAACTATAATAATAATAATAATGTCGTAATGCATTTGTATATAATATAAATTATAAATAACAACAACTCAAAATACGAATTTTATTCTAGCGACGTGTTCAGACCAATGATATATTATATAACTAGATCTCTAATTTCATTACGAAAAGTGAAGGCCCTTTTTACAAATGGCGGATTAAATTTGTAAACAGAATTAAAAATATAACTTTTAAACTTTTTTTTAACCAGTCTAACCATATCTGTTAGTTTAAACGCTTTAGAAAAATTCTTTTACTTTGGCATCAACGCCAAATATTAATATCAAATATTTGCTCCTGAGCATAATTTGGTATCTTGCTATAAGTGTAACCAAAGGTTTTGTACACCGCATATACTGTGATTCGCCTCTTATACTCTTTAAAAGCAATCTATACTGTAGCTAGTGCTTCCAATACCGGTAGTACCGGTACCGGAATACCGGTATTACCGGACATTTTTAAGTACCGAAATATCGGTATTGGTTTGGCTCAATACCGGTATTAAAAATATATGTAGAGGGCTTATGATATAGCAGGTGCTATCGCCCTCTTTACGTGAAACACTAAAGTAAATGAAATACTTAAAACTTTCAACAACGTTTCCTGTAGGAAAAAGATAGCTAGATGAGAAAAGACGCGTTTAAATTGTCTAAAACAAGTATTCTACGTACTTTATACTTAATATCTAGTTGCCAGCTCATTTCCCACTAGGTTTGGTAGAAAATGAGCTAGCAACTAGCCAGCGAACAGCTTGCGTTTAAGACGTATAAAATACGTAGAATACTTGTTTTAGACAATTTAAACACGTCTTTTGCCATCTAGCTATCTTTTTCTTACCGGAAGCGTTGTTTGATCGTGACTGGAAGTTTTAAGTATTCCATTTACTTTCGTGTTTTCATTAAATAATGAAGCACCAATTTAAAATATTATCATTACGTCACTCGCTTTAATGTAGAACGCATGTTTGAATTTTGCGCTAACGTAAATATGAAAAGTTTCGGTAATGTAGAAAGTGGGGCGTTTAAGTAACTGTGATCAACAGTTGTGCATTAGGCATGGGATTCAACTAGGTATTCAAGATATTTTGTACAAAAAAATCGTCAATTTCTGCAAAAAAAACTTGAAAGTAATATGCAATAACAGAGAAAGTGACGAGGAATTACTGATGACACAAACATAACCAATAATGATGAAGACTTTTCCGACGGGTTTCAAGTTGTAATGAGTGAAGAGAATGACTCTATTGAACTGACTGATGATTTGCAGCCGTTAATCAAAAAAGTGCGCACCGTTGTGAAATTTTTATTTCGCCGTTCTCCGACAAAAAATGATCAAAATTCAAAAACGCACGCTAGAAAAATTTGATAAAGATATTGCACTAATACTTGGATCCAAAACTAGCTGGGTTAGCTTGCACACAGTACTCGAACGTTTTGTATAATTGAAAAAATGCATTCACGAGTCACTTTTTGCCCTTGAGTCCAAAGTTGAGGTAACTAATAATGAGTCCGATGCAATATTAGCTGTTAACTTATGTCTTGCACCAGTAAAACTGGCTGTGGAAACATTGTGCCAAAATCATGCAACTCTGTTGTGTGCCGATACAACATTTTCATGATAGATAACCTTTGAGAAATCGATTTAGCTGTAAAGTTATGTTGGTGCAACAATTCAATGAGCAACGTACTCTTTTTCCAGCATACAACATTTTTTGCACAAGGGACATCAACGTTACAAGAATTTGGATCTAGCTCTATCTTTTGAGCACCATAGCAAATTAGCCATTGTAAATACCATTACTTGACTGAAAGATCGGCTCAATCAGAAAGGGTATAGTCCTCTCCCTTTCACCAGCGTTTTTTCCGTTACTGATTCTGTGGACAACGCTGTTACCTTATCATTAAAAAAAGCTTGACTTTGCAATTTTGAAAAATAAGAAATGTAACAACAAGGGAAAATTGAATGTTTCGAATAATTCATCAAAATTTATATGTATTGAAATAGGAATTTTTGAAGAAGGAGGAAATCGTTGTATATATTTGCAAATTTCCTACCATTCCTTGAAAACTGTGAAGCCAACAAAATTAGATGATCTTTTGAAGATGATGTTCTGAACGCCCTATGTTTTTTACGGGCTCATTTTACAAAGCAGAAAAAAGCGAAAAATGAAAAAGTCAGTAGTTTTGATATAAAATAAATAAGCTGATTGAATCAATAAAACTTTTACTATTAACTTGAGATTTTATTTAGATTATGATAAATTTAAAAAAAAAGTTTAATACCGGTTTATACCGGTATTACCGGTTTATACCGGTATTACCGGTATTGTAATTATTTAGTACCGATATACCGGTATTGAAAAATGGTATCGGTATTGGAAGCACTAACTGTAGCCTATAAACACGTTGCACGTTTTTGAATAGTTTATATGCCGAAGGGCTTGTCAAAAGCAGCGAAATTCAATACGTTTGTGTTTTAAACGCATACTGCTTTAAAGTTAATATATAAAGTTAAAATAAGTACCTGTTGGATAAACAATTTTATATTAATAAACTCATAAATCTTTCATCTTTCTTTAGATTTTTTTTTTTTTTATTTCAAAAAAAAATCACAATTATATTTTTTTTTATAAGTTTGAACTTTAGACATGTACGTTATAAACACTACAAGTAACTCAAATCAAACTTTGGTTTTTTGCATAAAAAAGTTATTTTGCACTTCGTGTTAAAATTTCATAACTAAATGAACAAGAATAGATAAATACCACATAAAATAACTGTATAATAACTTTAAAATTGTTAAAAAATTATTTTCAAAAGATTTTTACTTCATTTTGCTATTTCTTTATTTTTTTATTTTTTTTTTTGTTAACTTTCACTTGTTCATTTTTCCTAAATTTTGATTATGTAAATTAAGTACTTATATAGCATTATTTTTACCTATTTTGCAATTACAGTTATGCAGACGTCGATTTCTCCCAGCACAAGATGGACTACATTCACATTTTCCACATGAATCCAGTGTTAAACTGCAGCTTTGAGAGCAGTTTGGCTAAATATATATGGTTAAAATTGAAATATTTGCTGTATTAGACATACTATACTTTTTAATTTTTTAAATATTAAGAAACATTAAAAATGTATATATATTTAAGCGGTCTAAAATAATTTTTTTGCCTTGCTTGTTGCGCTTTCGTGTGTAGACTTGCTTAGGTTGGAGACATTAATATAAACATAAAGAAAATTTATTGACTTGAGTACATACATCGTCTATCTTATAGCCTGCTACACTAACTGAGCTTTTGGCATAGGGCAGCAATCTTTTTTCTTTTATTATTTCAATTAAAATTGCTAATGTTGAAAAACCCTCCGCTAACGAGAAAAAAATAAAATTATTTTAGACCGCTGCACAGTGGGTCAGAGGTGCCAATTTTCAGCCAAAACCTCTAAAATATATTTTAATTTTTTTTTTTATTATTACAAACGGTGTATTATATTGAAAAACAAATTATGCAAAAAAAAATTTTAGTTTTATAAAAACTTGGATTTTTATTGCATAATTTTGAAAAATTCCAATTTTTTAGCCTATAAAAAAAATTCCGTAAACTAGCCAGAGGCGGATTAAGAACATTCGGGACCCGGGGCTATTTTTTTCTGCAGTACTTTATTAGCCAAATTTATATAGCACGATTTGTAAGGGGAAGGTCTTCTTGAATGTTACGGGGCCCCTAAAATTTAAGGCCCCGGGGCCATAGCCCCCCTCCCTTAATTCGGCAATAAAATTAGAAACAAAAATATTATTTAAAGTTTTTTTTGAATCTAGAATAGTATAAAAAGTATACTATTCTAGATTCTTGCAATAATCTAGCAACACTAGATGGTAGAACCTTTATTATTACTATGCACAATAATAAAAAACTATAATGGGTTAAAATAGTTAATTTCTAGCCAAAACCTCATAATAAATTAAAACAAATAAAACTATGATTAAAAACTATATTAATATATTAAGATGTTGTTTTTATTTATATTGAAAAAAAAAATCTTATATATAATTAAACATTTATTGCTAAACACGTACATTCATTGGCAAAAACATTTATTTCTAAGATATCATCAAAAACTCACAAAGAGCAAATGATGCTGGGCTCTTTCAACAGAGCAATTGCATCGGCAGGCAGAATAGCTTTTCTTGTACTGTTTGTTTTACGGTATTGAGCAATAAAAGGATCTGAATGGCATAAAAGGCGATGAAACACGTCCAAATTGGTTTTTTTTCTGTCACATTTTCTAGAGAAGCACTCCCTGTATTTTTTAAAGTACTTATTTGAGGCTTCTTGTGCTTCCTCAGACATCATGCCAAGAGGCAAGCTAAAAAATTCTATCACTAGATGTCCATGAATCAGAACTTTATGTAAAGTCTGTGACATAGGATACCATATATATAACTGTGTATACAACTCTGCAGTCTCAAAACAATATTTTTTAAATTTGTTAGGTTCAATATCAAATCCAGAAGACATCACTGATAATATTGAATGTAGTCTTCTGATAAGAACAGGACTAACACCCATTATTTCAGCAGACTTTTCAGCCTGCTGAAACACACGACGTGCAGTGTTCCCATCATTTGAGGTACCAGCACCCCCAGAGCATGGCTGGTCTACAACAAGACCCATCTCATTTTGGAATGCAACTTGTATTTTCTTCTTTCTGGTGGCAACTATAGCTTTATCATCTACACCTCTTGCTTGCCATTTCTGAATTGGAATCTTGTATGCAATATGTAGTAAACACTCAAAAAGCCTAATCCAGGCATGAAGTGTTGAGATGCCATTCTGCAGATTCTCATTTTTCACTTCTTTTTTTAAAACTATTGGCAGATCATTCATGAACTTTGGTGAGATGCCACAAACACTGCAACACTGAGTGGAAGTTGTAGCAGTGGAAATTATGGTCTGCACTTTCCCATCAATCATAGTGATATCTATGATATGATGTACATCTAATGTCTGTCCAGCAATTATCACTTTAGAAACTGGGAGTGTTTTGATGTCATTTTTAATTGACTCAAATTCTTCTAAGACTACTTCCTTTGTTTCTTTGATGTATTTAAACCGGACAGGTCTGCAAAAAATAGGCGACGAAGGTTTATGATTCCTCCAAACAAGCTGCCGCTTGGCATCTGTAAAAAAGTATAAGTCTAATGGCACTAAGCATGTAATAAATAAAGATACTTCATTGGCTAAACTCCTGCCAGCCTCATCTGTACTCGACTGCTTATACACTGACAGACCAGTTGCACCATCAAATCCTATTTTTGATCTAAGTGTAAGTTTTTTAAAGATTTTAAGGGAATCAGCAGTCAGCACTTCTATCTGAGAATCACAAAGTCGTTGTGATGTGTGCTGAAGTAGAGACTGCAACGGAATTTCTGCTGAGTAATCAGAGATTATAACATCATCTGGATAACATCTGTCTTTTGCACTCTTTAAATCATGGTATGTTGGATAAATAGCTGAATCTAGATCCAAAGCATTGTTGCGGAGAAGTTGGTATGTTGCCTTTGACAGATTAGCATCTAAGAAGAGTGCTAGTGCTTTGTCAGAAAAAAGACTTGCTTGAGGGGTATATAAAATACTTTTGACACTGATAGCCTCTGCATTTCTCCCATCTTTTTTTAATGACCTTGAAGCTGCATATAATATTTCGTTAGTAGAGTACATATGTATAATGTTAGAAACTTTTCTGTCCTTTGATCGTATTGAAGATTTGTTAAAAGGTGTTTCTGGTCTTCCACCATAATTTTTTTCATGAGTAACAGCTTTTATTAGTTTAAAAGAAATAATAGCATCTAGCCAAGTAGCATATTTATTTTCAAATTGAGTATACTCCCTTTTTACAGTTGTCATTTTACGTTTGTATTGATGAACAAATGATGATAATGTTGGCTTTATATCTAAAAATGTGTTTGGTGAAACATTTTCCACATACTCAACCAGTTTACAAAGTAAATCATTTTTATTACAGTCAGTTTCTTTAATATAAATGTATAACTGTCTTCTATTCATCTAAAATTAAAAAGAACATCTATTAATATAAGAATAGATAATATAATAATATATATAATAATGTGTGTATATATATGTATATATATATATATATATATATATATATATATATATATATATATATATATATATATATATATATATATGTATAGATATATATATACATATATATATATATATATATATATATATATATATATATATATATATATATATATATATATATATATATATATATATATATATATATATATATATATATACACATATATATATATATACATATATATATATATATATATATATATATATATATATATATATATATATATATATATATATATATATATATATATATATATATATATATATATATATATATATATATATATATATATATATATATATAGAGAGAGAGAGAGAGAGAGAGAGAGAGAGTGAGAGAGGGAAAGAGAGAGAGAGTAGATTAAATGTACAAACAAAATAATGAGCATGTGTTTGTTAAAAACTAGGCAACCTACTGTAATATTTTATGCCCAATATGAACAGATATATACAAAAGGAATATATTGTCTAATAATATTTTTTTATTATTATTATTATTATATTTTCTTTCTTATTATTATGTTCTCTTAAATATTCGCCAATAAATAGTATAGTCCGTCCGGACTATAAAAATTATATTAATGAGATAACAACACGGCCGGTTTATAAAAATTACAATTATTACATATTAAAATCATTGCTCACTCTAGACTGGCAAAAACTGGCAAAATATTTTGCTTGATAATAGTAGTACACATCAAGTACTTATGAAAACAGCTGCAACATATCTTTAATATTGCTTAATACACTACTATTTAAACACCAACAAAGAAAAAAAGAATTTACATAATTTAAAAAACAGCCTGTACAGTTAGGCATAAAAAAATACTGTTATATTTTTTATAATGATATTTTGAGGATAAATTATACATCTATATACAAATTCAAAAAATATAGCATAAAATTTTCCTACCTTTTAAAGCAGGAAGCATGTAAAAATAAACGGCAATATTTAGAAAAAATAATGAATAATTTTCAACATTGCTTGCTGACGGAACTGGAGTAGTTTGCGGCCAAGTATTTCTATTTAATCATAATCTATTATCATAAATAATATTATTTTCGTATATTAGACTTATTTAACCTATATTAAAAAAAAAAAAAAAAAAAGTTTTTTTAAACTTTATGTTTTAGGTTTTGCCGACTTCTGACCCACTGTGCGCTGAACTGAAGCTTTATCTGAAATTACATTGTATTTATTAAGAACTGTATTTTTCACCTAGATTTACCCATAGTTCTTCATTGCCTTGTAGGACAATGATTTTATGATTTAATTTTCACAGTCTGTGTCGCTAAAAAAAAAAATCCTGGCATTCCGGCCTTAAATGTTGTAATTCCGCCCGGAACCGGAATGACCTAATAGTTCCGAATTCCGGTACATCAGTTAGCTAAATATCAGGAATAAGTCAAAGTAAATTTCCAATAATTGCACATTTTAATGTAAATTGCAGGATTTAATTATATTAAAGCTTGCATGTCCAAGGCATGTTTAAGAGCTTTACCGTAAATATTTTTGGGAAAAAGTTCACATTGGTAAAACTTATGCACCTGAAAATATTATGTTCAAAGTTTTCCAAGCCAATCGAAACGCAACAAAGAAGTCTATGGATGAACTAATGTTCAAAAAGTTTGACAAAGTTGCAGTTAAAGGAGCGTATCAAGAAACATAGATAAAAAAGACTGTTCAATTTTGCAAATATGCACTTGCCATTTTAGTATTTCCAAGAAGTGATTATAAAGAACTAGCAGAACTTATACTCACCTCATTATGTACAAATATAAGCTTTAATGTTTATGCCCTGGAATAAGATTCCCATGCATATTTTATTGCAAAATTTATATATTATATTAAAATTCAAGTTTTAAGTAATTAATAAACAAGCCCTACAAATTGACGGCTAGTTTACAAAAATAAATCAGTAGAATAGCAGAATTTGTATCTCTATTTTATACTGTATAATTTGTGCGTTTCTGCACGTTTTCAAGACATAAATGCATACTGGCAGATGTTCCAGTATATAATTGGGTAGAATCTAATGGTCCAGAAGCAAATGATGAATTAAAGTAATATTGATGAGGGAATTGAAGTAATATTGAAATCAATGGCGAGACACGCGTGGTATGTGGATCAAACCTTGATTTCATTATGTCTTGTTCAGTTTTTATGACCATGTAAAGAATAACCACCCTCAATTTGAGGGGGTCAGAAATTTTACATGGTCATAAAAACTAATATATATATATATATATATATATATATATATATATATATATATATATATATATATATATATATATATATATATATATATATATATATATATATATATATATATATATATATATATATATATATATTCTTAGACAGAATAAAAAAACAATTCCATCAAAATGAAATAATTTTCCAGTAGTGTCTTTACCAGGTATATGTGAAGTCTCTCATAATAAAAGTATTTCAGCACAATGAAAATACTACTTTTCTTAAATGTAATTAAAAATATTTTGTTGCCAAATAGAAAGTAAAAATTTAATATGTAATTTTTCTTTGGACTTTGCAAGGCTTATATTTTCAAAGTATTATCTTGCCCCGGCAGCATATTTTGAAACCTTGTACTTTTTTTAGTAATTTTTACACGAAATGTTTATATTCACTCTTTGCATGAGCCAATTCAAACCACGTTTTAAATAGCAAATCATTGTTTTGGTCTGTTAAATGAAAATAGTACATGTACCAATAAAACAGCTATAATAAAAGTTGTTGGTTTTGCATAACAAGACATTTGTAACATTTATTTTGTGACCGAGTTTCACAAAAAATGGAAACGTGTTGAGGTATAAGTAAAAACTAACAAAATTTAACTAAAAGTTCCATAAATCTTTAATCAGTTAACCAGTCTGAAATTTTATTTACAGTTTGGTGTGGCCATAGGCTCATTTGCACTGATTTTTATTAAATTAAATAGAGTGGCTCATATTCTAAAAGTGTTTTTATTAGCGTACTATGAAGTCAAAATCTTAGTCAATTTGACCATTCAAACTAAGTTTTTTTTCCGCGCACAAGATTAAAAGGTTTTAAATTTTACTTCACAGGGTACCTTGATATGTACACTATTTTTCTATATTAGCAGAGTTCTTGAGTCAGCTAGGTTGTTGTTATAAGGATCCATGATAACCATGCATTTTTTGTTAAAAACCAAAAGATTACACATTCCCTTAATAAAGATGCATGTATTTGTCAAAACATGTGTATTTCAAGGATGATAAATTATTAACTTTTTAAGTGATTCACAGAGAGGGCTATTTTAAGTTTTTTTATGTTATCTCTTGTCATCAGTATTAAGACAACTTGCATATTTTTGGACTTGCATCCGACAACACAGTCCTGAATAAGTCGTAGGTTTCTCTCTGCACAACCGTTCACGTAAGTTGAATTTTTGACAAAATTTTTAACCACATCTAACAACTTCATAGCTTTTTCCTTCCACCACTGCTCTACTTTACCTTGTAGAATTTTCAATAGGATCCAACTTTCTGAACCTACCAGCTCCCAAAGCTCAGTGAACTTAGATATGGTTAATAGCTTATGTTTATTTAATCCTTATTTACCTCCTCTTTGACTGAACACCAGGCATTTTGGATATTTAAATATAGCTCCTTTCTTAAACCTTTCATTTTTTCTCTTCAAAGCTTCCATTAATTGGAGAACCTCTAGCATATGTCTTCTGCAGAGAAACAATAGAGGTATAGTGTTAGTTAACGAAGCTTAAAATAATAATAGCTCTAGAGTGTATTCCGGTATTGGACACTGTTGTAACAAATAGCAAATATATTAGCTACAATGTTGAATTATTCTAGATTGGCTTTAGCCTGGTCCAAGGGCTTTACCCTCATCCAAACTTTTGGAACTTTCTGACTGATCAACACCTAGCAGTATTTTAACAATGTCATCCACATCAAGTTGTGTAACACTGACTGCTATTTTTTTTAAAGATACAACTATTTTCAAAAATTTTACAAAATTTCATATTCATAACTTTTTTTTTCAAACTTATAAATTTTTTCAAAATTTCATATTTCATATTTCATATTCAAAATTTTTTCAATCTGTTTTCCGCGCTTTATATCAAAATATAAATAGAGTATTTTTCCCTTCAAAGTATTTACAATTTTTTTCAAAGGTGTCTTATAATATTTAAATCTTCCATTTACAATTTCTTAATTTAGAACAGTTTTATTGTCAATAGCTGTTATTAATAAAGTTTGCGGGCCTATACCTATTCTGTATCCTACAGAAATCAAAACAGTATTGCCAACCAGATTTCAGAACTTCCCAGTAGGCACCGGACCTAAAAAAGACGTTTTTTTTTAAAAAAAAAAGACGTTCAAAAGACGTCCAAAACGTGTATAAGATGTTTTAAAGACATCTTTTTTTACTTCCGTGCCCACTGAGTTATGTCTATCATTATCTTAAACTTAGTAGTATAATAGAATCTATCTTCTAAATTTAAAAAAATACTTCAGATCCTGCTTCAGATCCAGATGAATATAGAAAAAACCTCAAGTTTATTGGATTTTATTGTATTTATTGTGATTTCGCTAAATCAAATATGATATCCGTCTTCCTTATTCAAACGTGCCTGACTTTTGGAATGATTTGTCCAGCTCTTCTGTAATATACATGTGTCTTTATCCTGAACTGTTATATAAAAGCGTAGGGGTTGTCTGTTTATCTGACTGTCTGATGACATATTCGTTTTCCGAGGTAAAGTCGAAAACTATGTTACATAAAAAAAGCACAGAATGAACTTTATTTATAAGCATCCTCAAAATTATTTTAGCAAAAATAAAAAAAAATACGTTAATAAAGATTTATGGTCGTTTTAATAAAAAAAAAAGCGTTTTTAAATTTAAAAAAAAAACGCCATTGCCACTTATTTGACGTCTTTTGACGTCAAATTAACGTGTACAACTATACTGAAAATCAAGTAATTCATTTAATAAAAATATTTTTTTTTTCTAAATTTTTTTACTGGGTTAGCACTTATCCGTCAAGACTAAGTGTTAAAAAAACAAAAAAACAAGCCAGCCAGCCGCCTTATATTAAATACTATACATAGTGCAAATAAATACATCAGTGTCAATTCAATGCTTAGAAAGCTTTGAATGCTGAATGTTTATCAGTTAAATACTTATAATATTCTTTTATTCATACTTAGATTACAATATCACGTACTGCCTAATATTTTGAAGATCTATTCTTTATCATATATATCAAACAAAGTATTCGTTGCTTAATTATCAATTAGGTACCTAAAACTTTGTTAAAACAATCAGAATTCTCAATAACATACCGACGGCCACATTTGTGGAACTCATTTCTCCCAAATAATAGTAAAACTACATTTTCAATTCAAAATTTTAAAAGTCTTAAAAAACCAGTTACTTGATTATGACGTATTTCAAACTCTATTTTATTTTTAATCTTTGTTTAATTCTCTTTCATTTTTCAACTTTTTCTTTTATTAAAAAGCAATATCACCCTTTGCTTTTTAATAAAAAATATAAATATTATAAATATTGTAAAATAAATTCTTTTTACTTATCTTTAAATTTTATTTTATTTTATTTTTTAGTTGTATTGTATTCAGAAAAAAAAAATGTAAAATAGTATTAAATAGTCTTTATTTAAAAGTATTTAATATTATTTTACGGAGATTGTTATATTTTTTTTATATGATAGCTTACTATTTGTTTTATATGTAAATGATACAGAGGATATGGTGATACAGTGATACAGAATATGGTGATACAATGATACAGAACAAACAATATATTTGTTCAGCTCCTTTTTCTTATATTCTGGGGGTAAGCTATTACCAATTTAGTAGATTAAAAACTTATTAATCTAAATTAAAAATAAGCAGGTTTATCATTAGTTATTGTTTTTCCTATATGTTTTTCTTCATGGTGTCTTATTATTTGCCACCTGGAGATAATAATTTTTATTGCGTATTTATAAAAAAAAAAAGTTTCTTTGTTCTAGCTGGGAGATTTCAGAAACTTTATTACCTTAGAATATTTCTGTTAGTTGGCACCTGGTTTTCGGACGTTTATTGATAAGTACTTCAGGATTAACATAATTAGTATGCTTTTATACTTTTTCATATTTTTAGTATACTCTTTACACCCATCCTTTTTTTTAATTTTTTTAAGTACGACCCGTAAGTACGACCCGTTTCAGTTAATACTTTTATTATTAGTTAATGTTAAAACAAATCATTATTTTTTTCTTTAAGTTTTACCAAAAAATTAACTTCATTTTACACAAATTACGTTAATTGATAAAAATTAATGTAATTTGTGTAAAATATACTTTAAAAATATTTCATATAATATATTATATGATATAAATTATGTTGTTTTAACTGGTTTTATCTAATGTTTAAATTTAACTGCTTATAATTCAACATAGGTTATAACAATATAACAGCTTATAATATATACTTTAAAATATATAGTATAACATAATTTAAAATATATATAATTGTCTTTCGTTTAAGTTTAAATGTTTATAAATTTAACAGTTTATAAACTGTAATAACTTAAAACTTTTTAATGGTAAGACTACTAAACTAATTTTTCATAAAAAGTACGTGATGTTATATATACGTTAATATATATATATATATATATATATATATATATATATATATATATATATATATATATATATATATATATATATATATATATATATATATATATATATATATATATATATATTGAACGTATGTTATATGTATGTTATATGTATATAGTATTCATATAATATATTATCTATACATATAATATACGTTCAATATGCGTATAAATGTATATTGAACGTATATATATGTAGTATCAGTTAATTTTTTATGAAAAATTAGTTTAATAGTTTCATTATTAAAAGAAACATTTTAAAATTATTACAATAAGCAGTTCAATTTAAAAAATAGTCAAAAAGCAGTTTGTTACAAACCACTTTTGCTGGTTTGTAACAAACCAGCCAGATGATCTAATTTCTGACTAGCCTAAGAACATCAGCTTCCCAAAATCACAAATGAAAATAGACAACAAAAATGTAAAACATTATTTTTGAGGGGGAAGGGTTCGAATCTAAAAAAAACATAAAAACTTTAAGTTTTATCAAAAATTAAAAGTATTGAGATTTTACATAGCGCTGAAATTGAAAAATTGGAAAAAAATGCGTGCAAAAAAATTTTTTTTGGGACACCTAACTGCCATATAACCTCACTCACAACATGGCGTAACCTCACTCACAACATGGCGTAACCTAACTCACAACATGGCGTATGGCACAATTTTTTTTGAAGGAGTAAACTAAAACCTTTACGCCCTCCCCTGGTATGTATGTATATATTCATAAATGATTGAAATAAATAAAACCATACCGGTTTTGTAGAAATAAACAGAAATCCTTCAGTTCGTTTAACATTTGGAGAATCGTCATTGAAAAACCGACAAGTAAATTTATTGTTATTCTGAATTTCACCCTCTATTGATTTGCACATTATACCTTTATTAAAGCAAGCTGTAATGCAGGCATGATAATCTATATAATCTGTGCGCATTTCTACCATGTTTGTATTGCCATCTACTTTTTTATCTTTGTAAACAGTGAAAGAATAACGAGACGATGACTTTTGTGTTTGGTAAGTAAATTGTGTTATGATGTTTGTCAGCAAAGTCAAAAAAATAAAATAAAACAACATCTTCGTTTTACACTTGCAAATTAATCTAAAGTAATTGATATATATATATATATATATATATATATATATATATATATATATATATATATATATATATATATATATATATAAATTTGTTAAAAAATCAATATTCTTACTCTAAAGTTTCTTTATTATATGGAGAAAGAAATATAGAAAAATAAAAATATTGAACTCTTAAACTAAATGCGTTCATCTTTTACTTAAATCTTAAACAGAATTAAGTTAAAATTTTGTTATCCATAAAAAAAATATTTTTACTTGAGGATGCTTCTATTGATAAAAAAAAAAAATGAACAAAGTTTAGTCATACAAGCGATCATTATTATTTAAAATATGAGAATAACTAATGAGGTAGAGAATATTAACATGAATCTGGTTATGACGAGGCATGCATCTGGTTATGATGAAACAATTTAAAACTGCAATTGAAAAGACATCATTTGAACAAAAACACTGAGACTAACTGTTTCCAAAGTGACTTTTAAATTTTTACTTTTAATGTTTTTGAGGTTCGCCTTGAAACAAAATTTTGGGCAATAAGTGGTATCTGGAAATATCAGGAAAAAAAACGTATAAAAAAACATCAAACAAACACATAAAATAGTTTGATTTTTATCAGCTATTGTTTTTAAAAGTTTTTAACTATGTTAAAATTCCTCATCTTGTTACGTTTTAATAAGTGTCTATTAAACTGCTTTTAAAGTTAATTGGGTACTTTGATATTAATTTAGTTTATGTATTTCTAAAATAAAAGCTGGCGAATTAAAGTCGCTTTTTGGCCCTCAAAAACCGTTATAGAAGGAAAAATCCTTTCATTTTGTCGATATCGGTAAAATAATGCAAGTACTATTACATCACGGTGTTGATGTATTTGATTACATTTAATACACATAAGCAAAGAGCTTTTTATAATACCGCTGCGCTAGCCTAACAACTGCACTACTATTTCAATCGAAAAACATTAAAATTAAGTATTTAAAATTGACTACTTCTAGTATATTTTGGTTATACTTATTAAGGTCATTGTAATGTAGTTTTTTGCTTTTTTAAAAAATGCTTAAAATTGTTGCATAGTTTTCTCCTAATAACGTTTAGCGACTACTTTTTAACAATTTTAGGTGAATTATGTATTCACCTAAAGATTATAAAAAGTGAATTGAATAAATATATATTTATCTGAAGTTTTTAAAAAGTGAATTGAACATATATATTTTCCAAAATTGTTAAAAAGTAGTCGCTAAACGTTATTAGGAGAAAATTATTCAACATATTTAAGTAGTTTGTAAAAAAGCAAAAAACATTATCATAAGATCCTTTAATAGCTTTAACCAAAATATACTTTAAATAATCATTAATACAAAACAGTGTTGTGATAGACTTGACGTCAATATTTATGGGGCTGTGCGCAGTGGTTAGAGCGCTTGCTATATAAGCAGGAGATCCAGATTTTAAACGAACCTTGGACATATTTTCGCTTCACGGTAAGGAAGAAGGCGTGAACTTCCTGGTTAAATACACTTCCGCGGTGTTCTGTGACAAGACCGTTAGGTCTTCTAGGGGCACCAAAATAACAATAAAAAAAAATACTTGAGTTTTTATTGAGCACTATTACTTATTAAATTTATATGAGCCTGGCTGGCCTTGTTTGCTGGGATGATTAAAAAAATATAGGCATAACGTTATATGAGCCCGGTTGGCCCTGTTTGCTGGGATGATTAAACAAATATAGACATAAATTTATATGAGCCCGGCTGGCCCTGTTTGCTGGGATGATTAAACAAATATAGGCATAAAAAAAATTAACGTTTACTTTGAAATTTTTATTGAAATTTTTATAAGTCATTTAAATAAAAACATATAGGTATAAAACATTTAAACTACCATTTACTATTATCTGAATTATTTAAGTCTGATTGGTTACAAACGTTTTCTGAGATAAATTCTTTCTACATCTAAATATGTCGGTTTACTAAATGCAATAAATCGTTGGTAAATTATTAATAGAAAAGAAGACACATTTTTTAGTTATTGGTTATTCATTACTTAAACTATGGTAACACGCTAAATAAACACGAGAGGCAAGGGTTGGAAAGGGTTGGACTTTTTTGAACAAAATTTAAAAAGTCAAGATTTTTAAACTTATGTGGATTTTTTTTATTTGAATAAAAATTGAAGTTAACAATTTTATCAAAAAATACTTATTTTTATCGTAATTTAAAGTAACATGAAACTGGTTGACTGTGTTTTTTCGTAAATAATGCAATGGTCAAACAGGCCAGAAGCATACTCAGGATTCTAAAATCATTTTTTTTAACCTTATACCTCCAAAAAACTATCCATACTATGCCATTGTAAAAGAATTTTCTAAATTTTTATGTATTAATTTTGTTATTGTATGACTTTATTTTTTTTAATACTAAAAAAAATGGCTCCTGATTGTCAAAACTAAAGATATTACTCTTAAAGTTTTTTAAAATCTTCCTATAATTTTTCCGGAAACAAAAATAATTAAAACATACTAAACAAAAACAAAAACTTTCTGTAAAAAGATCTAACCCAGTGTGGTCCGAATTTGAAAAGCTTGAAACAAAAAGTGGTAAATGATGTAAAGCAAGATGTAGGATATGCAGTAAGGAACTGCAGAGTCTGGTGGCAAGTATGAAAGAACTCTTAAATAAATGTTGCTAAGAAAACAATTCAGAAAATGGTATAATGTACACTGTACATATCTAGTTATTTATTTTTGTTAGTATAATTTAATTAATTTAAACTTTTTAGAGATTTAATTTCAAGCTACTTCCCCCAACAGTCAATTTGATGTTCCAAAGTAACCCTCAGTATCGTCATCAGTTTCAGAAAAAAAATTTAATCTAAATCTACAAAAAAAATCATTAGCAGAAAAATAAATGCTAGTTCTGGATTATTGTCACATGTTGTTATAACAAGTCAGAGTCACAAGGTCGCACTTGAAGATTGTAAGAATGATTTTTGCAACAAATTCACCGTTTCAATTCGTTGAAGATCCAGAATTCCAAAAACTGATGTTGATGTTGAGACCAAGAAATAGTAGCCTAACAAGATAATAAGTAGCTGAAAAACTCCTACCAATAGTGTTTGATAAATAAAAGGAAAAAATAAAAGACGCTCTGAAATGGAGAGATTGCAAATATATCACTGGATGTTTGGTCAAACATTCACAAGGAGCCAATCATTTGTGTTACAGTTAAAACTGGAACAAGTAATATCTATTTAGCTAACAAAATTGACAATTTTAAAAGTTCTTACACCTGTGAATATCTTGAAGAACTAGCAGTTTTATCAATAAAAATAACAGAGCTCAAGTATTGGCGTTATATACAATACAAAATCTTATATTGTCTCAAGATCTCTAGAATACCATGAGTGACCATCTAAAAAAGTATATTCTAAATTGGTAACCTCTGATAAAAATCTCTGAGTCTAATTGGGCCATAATTAACACTATAGTGCTACAGAATGTCTCTATTTTAGTCATTAAGAGATCTGCAGAAGATATACTTTGCCTAGAACCAATCGGTTTTGCACTTGATAAAGCACAAAGTGACAAACGCAAAACATCAGATTAAGTGAAAGTATGGAAGAATCTAAAAAACAAACTTTTGTGTTAAAGTGAGAAATTTATCCAAAAAAAATTCAAAAAAAGATAGGAAGATCAAGTAACACAATCCCATCTATTTGTTTAAGAGTTGTTAGATTAAAATAGGTAAGAAAACAAATAAGTTATAATAATTTTAAATACTTCATTAAAAGAATACTTCATTAAAAAAATACTTCATTTGAAGTGTATTTTTTGGTTTAAAAAATACAAAAAATAGAAGATCTTGTGTTATCCTGTTAAATTATATACATATTTTGAAGCTTTTATATACATATTATGAAAGTATGTTTAATTTAGCTGCTAATATTTGCTAAATTAAATTTTATTTGCAATGATTTGCAAAAATATTGTATATAAAATATAACATCGCGAACAAAATAATACAATATGTTATAATATAATGAATATTTTGATTAAAAAATAAGACTATTTAATTATAGTTAATATTATAAAAATTAAAAGAAAATATTTCTACATAAAATTAATGAAAACCTATTGATAAATTGTTTTATTTTTAACTTTAGACTATTGTTATTATGTCAAGCATTAATAGAAATCAAGTCCATTTATTTATAAGAGAAAATATTATTATTATAATTATTATCAAATGAAAAAGATAAGCTGATAGTTTTAAATTTTATTGGTGAACAACTTGGCATTACTAAATGTAAGGTTCAATTTTCAAAACTTATTTTTGAATACAGAAAGCCATGGGCTGCACGTGGACGTTACAATGATATATTTTTGGATAAAAATTTAGCCAGGCTTTGCAAAGACTTTTTTGTTCCCCAACAAACCTTTTCTTTATGCAATACAGAAACTACACCTAATTATCTCTTGGCAGGCCTTGTAAACCATTTGAAGAATCATCTGATATATCTAAAAGGAGGAAAGTGTCAAAACTTGAATCTTTGGCAAGTTTTTCAAATGAGCAGTTGTTTGGTAGCAGTTGCAAACTTTGGAAACAAGGAAGGAGAAAGCATGCTAAGGTAGTTAGAAATTTATCAAAAACTCAAACTGATGAACATGTTCAAAATACTCACAATAAAGCCTTAGCACTCACCTTAGATTATAATCTGAGCAAGTCTGATTATCAGCGCCTAAGGAACAATGTTGGAAGAAAAGGCTGTAATTTATATCCAGCTTATAATAATGCACTGGAAACAAAAGTACTTTGTCATCCAGAGAATAACTTATGGACTATCACTGACTATTTTGCAGAGGTTAACATGCAAGCATTGGTCAATTATACAGCACTACGTTTAATAGAATGTCAGGCAGAAGTTATTAACTCCTTAAAAGATTTTCAACAAATGACCCTAAGGTCCAAAGTTGGCTTTGATGGATCAACTGGCAAAGACTTTATACTCGAATAACAACAGAGGAAGAAAACATAAATATTACAAATGAATCCAGCTTATTCCTCACTTGCTTTGTGCTTTTGCAGTTATCTGGATATTGTAATGGTGAAAAGAAGATTATTTAGTCCAACCCTCATCCATCACCCACTTTATTTTGCTGACCAATAAGATTCTCTTATAAAGAAGAAACATCAGATGTATTAAAAGAAGAAGAACAATTCCTTTACAACTCAATAGAAAAATTATTTACTACAAAGTATGACAAATTAACAGTTCTGCACAAAATTTAAATTACAATGATGGATGGGAAAGTTGCCACAGCACTATCCACAGCAACAAAATCATCGCAATGCTGCTCAGTTTGTGGTAGCAATCCAAAATAAATGAATAATAATAATAATAATATTTATTTGCATTAAAAAAAAAAGGGTGAGACAGGTAATCACTTAAATACTTAAATACTGCAAAAATGACTTAAATACTGCAAAAAATCTCCCAATTACTAAAACTGGACTCAATTATGGGCTTTCAGCTCTTCATGGATGGATCAGAACTATTGAATGTCTTCTCAAAATAAGCTACAAATTAGCAACACAGAAATGGTTAACACGAGAATCATCAGGAAAATAATTCAAGATAGAAAGACATTAATTCAAAAGAAATTTCGTGATGAAGTTGGGTTTTTAATTGATTTTCCAAGGACCTGTGGTTCAGGGTCTTTAAACACTGGCAATACTGTTCAACGATTTTTTCAAAATGCAGAGAAGACTACTGAAGTTCTCCAACTATATGTCATCATCATTAAGAAATTGTTATTTTGTGCACTTTGTTGTCACAATATGTTATTGATTCTTCTCGATTTAGAGACTTCTGCATGCAAACAGCTGAACGATATGTGAACCAGTATCCATGGTACCACACGCCATAGAGTCTGCGCCGAATTCTTACTCATGGTTGGCAAGTTGTGGATCGAATGGCTTTGCCAATTGGCATGCTCAGTGAAGAGGCACACGAAGCACGTAACAAGGACTTCCTAGAGTCTTTTTCAAGAAAGTGCTCCCGTTCTAAAACAAATGAAGACTTGTTAAAGAAATTGATGTGTTCATCTGATTCAATTATTTGTAACTTGAGAACACCACACCAAAGAAATAAGACTTTCCAGAAGGAGTGCTAGAGCTACTAAAAGAAGTACCACTTAAAGATTTTGTATTATTACATTTTTACTGCAATCTTACTTAAATTGTGCTTCTCTTTTCATTTTTTCTGCTGATCTGTTTACTATATGTTTATTGCTACAAATTAACGATGTTCTAACAACATTTTGTTTACCCCATTGTAACTAAGGATATTGTAACTAAGCAATATAAGTATCCATAGCAACAAAATAAAAAAAAACACCTTCATAAAAAATGCAGACATCATATTAGTACTCATGCTAATTTTAGTAAATATAGCACTCGTGAAATATCTGGAAAAACCAAAAATATTGTTGCTAAGCAAAATAAAGGTATCCATAGCAACGAAATAAAAAATAGCACCTTCATAAAAAGGGCAGACATCGTATTAGTACTCACGCTAATTTTAGTGATTATAGCCCTAATATTAAATTAGTTATGAATTTTGTCCAGTAAAAGTGAATTCTGCAAAGGAGGTATATTCTTTTCTCCGTTAGCTACTTTTACGCATGCGTGAATATAAACTATTTTTAAAATGGTTAAAAACATAGCTTAAAAGTTAACAATTTTTATACTAAAAAAATATACTATTTAGTTATAGCTATCTAGTTTTAACTTATAGTTTAACTATATAGCTATATAATAATATCTTTTTATTTAGATTTATAAATTTAATTAACAAATATGGACTACAAACAGTCATTAAATAGGGAAAATATTTTTACTTTAAAAAGTATATTTTGCAATATGACCATGAGTTATCTTTATCTAACTTGAAATTCAAATCAATAAATTTGAACTTCTTTATACTAATTATACTATAATTATACTATGATTATAAAGTGCGTTTCTTTATTTATCAATATAAATTATGTATGCAATATTATTAGACATTTTAAACTATAAATTTTAAAGATTTATATAAATATAGTTGTAGTTGTAATATATTTATTAGATTTACAGATATTTCCAATAAAGATTTTATAGACATTTGGTATAATAGTTAAAAAAAAAAAAAAACTTTTGTATTTGTAATTGAATACTTGATAAAACTTTTATTGGTTTATATTTCGAAAATAAATTCAATCGTGTTTAAGTTCATTTTCAGCTCTTTTCTTCTTTTTTCAAGAAAAATTTTGCTTTTTCATTGAAAATCTGGTCGTTCAAAAAATGTATTGTTCTGATTAACAAACTTAAGTTGGTTGGAAAAAAGCTATAGTTATAGTACAATTCTATAGACAGGAACTAAGCAGTATGATTAACTGCACCAGGTTTTCTTAATTTTAATGAAGATGGAGAAAGGTAACTTACCACAAGTTCTGCAAGCTCCTTCCTATCTTCTCTAACACTATCTTTGTTTTGTTGTCTATTTGTAAAGTATTCTTGCCAAAAGTTCAAAGATTCGAGAGCAGCCTTCTTAAGGCAAATTCCCCTTACTGCTTTCCAATCAAACTTTATTAACTCTGTTTGACTGTAACTAAAATCAGGTTTTTCATTAAAAAAAAAAAAAATTTTAAACATAAAATTATCTAGTCATATGGAATGCTCATCTGAGACTGAATTGCAAAAATGAAACATTCTCGATTCACATATATGATGCCTGTATGCAATAAGTAAAAGATATTTGTTCATCATGTTGGATATTCTGATTAGTATAAGGAAACTTTATTTAATCCACTGTTACTTGCAGTAGTATCAAAAGATATTCCTCCTACTTTTGATTCAAAATTGTATTCGTTTAGAAGTTTCATTATATCATTGAACTGGTCTTCACCAGAGGATGACGGTAAAGGAGGTACTCAAAGAAGGTACGTCTCACCCTCAGTATTTACAAGAAAAGTAAGCCTCTCATTTTGAATTGTTTTTCCTTTGTTTAGTCCAAATAGTGGGATTCATTCATTGCTTTTTGAACTCTTTTTTTTTCTGTCATGCTTATATTATGGTTAGCATATTTCATTTTTCTAGCTGCTGTTGAATTGCTACATTTTATCAGATCTGCTCCCAATTGAGTTAGAATAGCAACTGAAAAAACCTGAGTGTTACCTTTTATGGCTGGCTTAGCTTTTTTGATAATGAATAATTTTTTTGAAGATCTTAGTTTCATTTTATTATATGTTTTCTGACATATATATAAATATATATATATATATATATATATATATATATATATATATATATATATATATATATATATATATATATATATATATATATATATATATATATATATATATATATAGTTTCTTATTAACTTGGTGGTGCTGATTCTGAATATAAATTCTGTTTTTCCCCATCATGTACTATTTTTTATTTATTGTGTGCCATTTTATCCAACATCATTAAAATACCAAAATATAATTTTAGTCTCGCACCACCCATTCCTTGCTTATTATTTCTTACGTCTTCAGATTTTATCACGTAACAATCAGTGCCGTGCCATATGGGTCTGCCCCCCCCCCCAAAAAAAAAAAAAAACTAGCCATTTGGGCCCCAATTTTTTATTTATTTTTTCTAAAATAGTGGATAAAGTTTACAGATTACCCCGAAAAGCAGGGTACCTGATATATTTTAACATCGCCGTTCATAAGACTAAAAACAATCAAATTAACGCTTAAATTCAATTAAATATATTTTATAATTGTTAAATTGATATAGAGTTTACTAGTAAAGAATTTTTTTAAATACTGTTAATGTATTACGCAGATAATACAAGTATGTCGCAAACCATCAAAAAAAAGTTTGCGACGTGTTTTCATGCTTGCAAACTCATTTATTATGCCTTCATAGCTTAATTTCCTTGCAACCTCAATATCAATCGACAGCGTTGCTAAAGAAGACAAACGTTCGTCGACCATTGTTGACTTATTTAAAAATACAAAAAAATTTAGCTATATGTATTTATGTATAATGAAGTAAGATTATTTATACTAACCTATGAAAAGTTTTAATTAGTTTTAACTTGCTAAAGCTACGTTCTGCTCTTGCATCAGTATCTGGTAAAGTAGAAATGATTCGAAACGCAACAACTAGATTGGCATAAGTTTCTTGCAGCTTTTCTTTGAGGCATTTTTTTCCTCCTTGTTAACTATGACAAATCTTTTTAACTCCATTTTTAAATCCTCAAAGTTTATATCACTAAGCTTCATTTACAAACTTTAGCAATACACAGACAAAGAATTTTCATTACAAGCTTTAATAAGACTCTCAGTTCGGTTAAGAAAGTCATTAAGTTTTGTGACAATGCTGATCTGTTCAAAACGCTCTTTTATTGATGAAATTGACATATCAATTAATGGCAAAAAAAACTGCTTTATACTGATGTTCAGGTTGCCGAGTGTGATCAACACACTCGTATGAATAAATCGATATTTTTTTTTGTAAACGTATTATTAAAAAAACCTTTTAAATGCCCAATACTTCTGCGATTTCTGATGCCTTAATATGTGCGTCGGAAAATCCATTTTTGCGATACTCATAAAGAAATGCATTCGTTGCCTTTATTTCACTAGCTAATATGTCGAGAGAGGTTGCAGAAGACTAAAAAAACTTACTTGATTTGTTGATTTGAAATAAAACATCATACCAAATAATGATTGATAATAAGAAAAGCCATGTTCTAATATATTCCGTGAGCGATCGTACTTCTGTGGCTGTAGCCTCATCTCTCTTTTCTAAATCATGTTCTTCTAAACTTTCGAGTGCCTCTAAGATTTTTTTTAAATAACAGTGAAGTGGTATAAGACAGTTTATTCTACTTTCCCATCTGGTATCTGATTGTGGTTTGACAGAAATAGCCATGCACAATTTTAAAATTTCCCATCGAGGAGGAGACAATGAAAAGAGTGTATATAACCTTGAAAGAACACCAAAAAAAATTGCTCTGATAAATGACCAATGCTCATTTGTTCTTTGTGCGAAATGCATGGCGTACAATCTAAAATAATAGAATAGTATTTTGCTTTTTTTTACCCTAGAAAGGTTTTTGGATTCAATCTCTTCCTTAAAGCTCGTTCTGTGTGTCATTGCTCAAACAGTGCTCCTTGGTTTCTTTGTCCTGAATTCTTTGCATAAACTCATTGAGAACGGTATCGTACTTAGCCAGTAATTCAAACATCCCAAAAAAGTTTCTATTGCTCTTTGAGCCAATGGCTGTGTCTGAACCACAAAATTCAAGATTTCTTACAGAAAGAAATAAGGTAATGTCCTTTCTAACACTACACTGCATAAACGAGCAACTTTTGTTGTTGCTCGTCTATGGTAGCTTGATTTGCAATGCCGGCATTACCAAATTTGAGGGGAAAAAATTAATTAAGAAAAAAAGTAACAAAGCAATAAATTAAAAGAAATATGAGTTAACCTTTTCGTTGAGTCATCCAGTATTCAAAGCACTTAAAATGTGCACCGTATGTTTTGTGTTAAGATTTTTTGATAAGCCTTCCCAAGTGTTCATTACTTGTCGGAATGGTGAAGAAGATATCCCAAAAAGTTTGCAACAAAAACAAAACACTTTATTGCTATTCAAAGAGTATATGAGCCATGTCTGTTCAAAAATTTATCCATTCTTCATCTTGCTGTTATAATAATTTAGTGAAAATCGTCTTCTTTGTAAATTGTCTGGAAAATTAATTTCGAACTTTTTAAAACCACGTTTTAAAATGTCACACCTCTGTGCGTCAGAAACATCTTCAGGCAAGTCAGAAGGATTATCACTGAGAAAAATAGGCGGAATTGTTATGCCATTAGATGTAGACTCACATATCAACCTATCTGACTCTAGTATTCAAATAATGACAATCAGAATTATTTTTAGTTTCTGTTGGTGACAAAACACTTCCAGACTGAACTACTGGTTTCAAAAAATGTGTTAGTTTGGGGTATTTTGTAATTTCCTCCCTGACTGCAGCTCTTTCTCTTCTCTTGGTGGCGCCACTTTGCACTTTTTTTATACCAATATTTATATCGTGAAAAACTAACGAAAGATAAATATAAATTTTTGCAAACCTTCTTTAATTGTTTGTTTTTTACGATATAAAAAACTAACAACGCATAATACTAATAAAAAAATCAATTCGAAATTGCAAAATAAAAATTATAAATTTATGAAATTTGCGTTTTATAATATAATTCGAACCTCGGAAGTGTTAATTATTTTTTTTTTTTTGCATTAAAAATGTTATTGCTTTTTTACGCTTGCATAATTTAGGTAATATTGTGATTAAAAGGCCAAGTTTTTTTATTAATAGTAACAGTAACTATATATACTTAAATATTTTTATTATAAAAAATACAAGTTTTTTTTTCAACTTTTGAAAAAGGCCTCTAATAATGCTGCCCCTCTCCCATATAAGGGGTGTTGGGGAACCTAGCCACGGCTCTTGTAACAATTATATTGTTGACATCACGCTAAATCTTGTAGCATAATGTATACAAGCAGCTCAGAAATGCCCGACTGTAGCTGATTTGTAAATGTCAGCAGGAATTTGGATGAATATATAGAGAAAGAAATCGGTTGATGTAGAAGTACTTCTTGATTTTGTTTGTAATGTTGTTGTTCTTTCAGAACTTTATTTGTTTCAAGACAGAAACGGTCATTACTAATGACCATTTCTTTCTTTAATAGATTCATTTTCTTAATGATAATTAAAAATCAATAATTACAAATATTATTCAAACCAACTGGTTTTCAACAGAGATGCTTTATGAAGCTGCTTAAGTTTGTTTTATTTGTGGCTTGTATACTTAGGCAAAACTGAGAAGATAAATTACTGCTAAGGTGAAAAAGTTATTTTAAATATGCTTTCAATTGAATTAAGAGAACAAGATAAGAAACAGGTTCCTCATACAGTTTGTAAAACATTTTGACAAGCTTGCTATGATAGGCAAATGGAACAATGCAGCGAATAAGATTTGGAATACCAAGTGTATTTTTTATTTTTTCGAAAGTTACGGTTTTCAGACTAATGCTTGCAAAGCAAAATTTTTTAAGGGATCAAGCGCTATCTGTATGATTTTGAGAAAATAGTTTTCTTTCTGTTTATTACAATATACTGGATACAGCATTTCTTTTTTTTTCTTGATCTCATCTTGCTTATTGACAACACTATAGTTAAAGCAGGTTTTTGTTACTATATAAATTTGACAATTCTCTACAACATAGCGCCAATAACTCAATTTTGTTAAAAATGGCACTTGGTTTCTTTAAGTTATAAATGTATATAAATGACTTATTTTTAGCATCTAAAAAATTATATTTTTTATTGTTTGCTGACGATTCCAATCTGTTATATTCACACAGAGATATAAAAATTCTTTTTAAAATTTTTAATGAAGAATTATCTAAAGTAAATGAATGGTTTATAAGTAACCGCCTTTCACTAAATGTAGATAAAACTAAATTCATCCTGTTCCACAAACCAAATAAAGTTGAAAATATTTTACTTAAATTGCCAAATCTTTTATATAATAAAACAGATGTAAAAAGGGAATCTACAGTTAACTTTTTAAGCGTAATTTTGATGAAAACTTGTCATGGAAGTTTCACATCCTATTGATAGTCTAATCTATTGAAAGTAAAATCTCTTATAATATTTCCGTACTTTATAAAACAAAACCATTTTTAAACACAAAAGCTCTAATGAAAATTTATTTTCATTAATTCACAGCTATCTTTCTTACTGCAACATTGCACGGGGTAATACGAATAACGGAAAACTCAAAAAACTTTATAGTAAGTTAAAGCATGCTTGTAGGATTGTATTTGGGGCAAACAGAACTGTTTATTGCGAACCACTATTAAATCGTCTCAAGGCCTTAAACATTTATAAACTAAACATATACCAAACATTGCTTTTCATGTTTAAAATGAAACATGGAATATCTCCACTTATATTTCAATCTTATTTTATAAAAATATCTCATAAGTATCCAACAAAGTTTTCAGAGGATAACTTTATTGTTACGAGAATTAATTTAAAAATAAGTTCTCATCGAATTCAATATCGAGGACCTTTTTAATGGAAAAATTTAAAAAGAAATTTTAATGAAAAACACTACTCACTAGAAAAATTTAAAACAGTTTCTAAAAGAATCTTCAATGAGATTTTAATACAATAGACTTTAAATGTTTTTTTTAAAAGGTTATTTTAAAATAGTAAAAACGTTTCCATTAGCACTAAATATATTTTGTTAAACACGTATCAAATATATTTGTATTAGTATACAAAACGTTCCTTATTTTCAAATTTTTAATATAAATATCATTTTATTATTTGACAAAAGTTATATAAATAAAATATTTAAAAAAACGTTAAAGTACTCTTTAACGTTTTTTTGTATATTTTATTTATATTTGTATATAAACACGGACAATTTGTAAACGGGGCTCGGTGATAAGACAGTCATTGTCTTCTTGTTGCTCCGGGCAATTTTTATAAATGTAATATGTCTTTATTGTAAATATATGAAACGGCAAAAAAAAAAAAAAAGTTATCACACGTTTACAGTTATAAATAGGTAATTTATAAATTTGAAATCACTGTTTACATTTAATGATATTTATTTATTTTTTGTCAAGCAACCATTTACAATTAAAGGTAATTTCCGATAAAATATTTAAAAATATTAAATACAAGCACATTTCATTATTTATAATAGTTACAAGACCGGAGAACCTGAAGAAGATAAAATCTTATCATCAGTAAACTTTGATAATAAAAATTGGAAATAAAAGTGTATTGTTAGAAAAAATCATGTAAAGAATCGTGATTGGCAATAAGTTCGATTATGTTCTTTTTAAATTTTTGAGAGGTATTGGCTTCTTTAAGTTTACCATTCAGGCTTGTAAAATGGTTCCATAGCATTGGGCCACGATAGGAAATGGCAAAGCTTGATAAGTTTTGATATACGGAATAGTTTTTTAAATCTTCCGGTAGATCGCGTGTTGTATCGGTTTAATGTTTTTTGGAAAATATTTTCGGCGTTTTTTTTTTTTTTGAATGATGTTGAAACATAAATTAAGTAACTTTGAAAATATTAAATTCATAAATATCAAGTGCCCTCATGCTTTTTTGAAGAGGTTTAGCATTTGTGAAGCGATTTTGAAAATGAATAATGCTGCATGATTCTGTTGTTTAAGGAGACAGTCGAGTAAAGATTTATTTGTACTACCCCAAACAATATTGCCATAAGATAAATAACTATTTATGAATGTAAAATATAATTGAGTTAATGTAGATTTGTCTAAGATTTGTCTGGTTTTATAAGATCCCAATACTTCTTGAGATTTTATTGCTAAAATGTTTAATATGGTCTCTCCAGGATAAGTTTTCGTCTATTAAAATACTATTAAATTTATTTGTGAATGAGCGCTCAATTTTGATGTTATTTATATATAGCATTGGTACGGATTTTGGAATAGGTTGAAACTTTCGTTTAGAATGGAATATGGAAAACTTTTTAAAAAAAAAAAAGTTTTATCAGTGTTTAAAGATAGGCTGTTAGCGATAAGCCAGTTTGATATTTGCTCTAGTTCATTATTTGCTACATGAAATAGAGAGATAATATTACTGCTAGAATAGAATAAAGTGGTATCGTCTAAAAACATAATAGTAGACATAGTATTTGATGCTTTATATAGATCGTTGACATAGATTAAGAACAGCAACGGACCTAAGATGGAGCCTTGTAGAACCCTACATGATATTTAAAGTTTGTTTGTCTGAAAGCCATCATTTATAGAAATAAACTGCTTTCAATCAGTTAAGTAACTGGTAAACCATTTATGGTATTTGTGGCTTATTCCATAATATTTTAGTTTTTCTAATAAAATCTGATGGTTAACGGTGTCAAATGCGATTTAAGCGATTTGTTAAAAATATCTAATAAAACATCCTAGCAGCCATTGATTATGCTTGCTGAAATAGAATCATAGCCTGTTGCTTTATTTTTATTTAATTTTTTTATTGAATCATCAAGTTCTTTACTAGTGAGTTTTTTAAATGCTAAGCTTTTATCCAACTTCGATAGATAGCTCAAGAAATGTGCAGGAGTGTGTTTAATTTTGCTGGCTAAGTTTGGACCAATATTTACGAAAAACTCATTAAATTTTGTTGCCACCGATTTTACATCAGAGATTTGTGTGCCGTCTACAGTAATCATGCTTGGTAAGACTTTGTTGTGTATTTTTTGTTTTCCAAAAATCTCTTTAATAGCATTCCACGTTTTTTTGCAGTTACCTTTTAGTTCTAACAGCTTGTTTTTGAAGTATGTAGTTCTGGCTATTTTTTTAGTTCTTTCATAAAGACGTTTGTGCTCTAAGTAATTATGCTTATCACGTTCTTTCTTTTTTAAAGTCTTCAAAGCGAAAACAAAAGCATATATATGGCTTTTGTTTTCGCTTCGAAGACTTTAGTTTTAATACGGATTGTTTTATTAGGAAAATGCTTATCGTACAAATTAAAAAATTTATCTAAGAAAAGGTTATTAGCACATGTCTCGAGAAAAACAAAGTTCCAATTTACAGTCGATAGCTCTAGTTTAAACATATTTTTTGCTTGGGTTGTAAAGATTCTTTTTTAGTATATCTATTGGTTTTTTGAAAATTGCAAAGAATGGGAAATGGTCGATTATGTAACTTCTGATGATGCCTGATTTAAATGTGGAATGGAATAGTGTATTTGTGAAAATATTGTTGATTGCAGAACAAGAGTTTTGTATTATTCTTGTTGATTTATTTATTATAGGCATCATTCCAAACTCATTAAAGCTATCGTAAAATTGTTGAACTTTGTTATTTTACCATATTTTAAATAGTCGACGTTATATTCTCCAAGAAATAAAAATGAGCGGTCTTTATTTTTTTTGCATGCTATTTCAAAATAATCACTTAAGTGATTTTGAAAGTTATTTAAACATCCGTTTGGTGGTCGGCATGTAGTGGTCACAATAATACTTTTAGATGAGTTATTGTAAATTTCTAAAGTGAAAGATTCAAAATTCGGCTCAGAGAACGGCAAGTGATATCTAATTTTATAAGTAAATTCATCAAGCACATAGACACATATACCACCGCCTGTTTTTGAAGACTTATATTCAAAAATGGCTTTGTAGTTGGGCAAAATAAAATTAATATTTTGATTAAATGTTGTATCTAAAACCCAGCTTTTCGTTAAACAAATTAAGCTAAAGTTAAAGTTAATATTATCTAGTAGGACTTTTAGTTCGTCGAAGTTTTTAGTAATACTACGAATATTTAAATGAAACACTGAGAATTGATTAGAAAAACATAGTTCACATCTTTTAAGGAAAATAGTCGTTTTATCCAAATCAAAGTAAGAAATGTTTAGTTTGTTTTTGTTGAGAAGTTGATCTTGAATAAGTTGAGATTTTATTCGAGTATAGTCAATTTTTGTCTTTTTTGGGGGAGATACTTTTGATGGCTTTACTAAATTAAAAGTGGTTGCTGTGGCTATTTGTGAATAATTCGAGTAAGATTGTCATTTCTAATACCGTTATGAAATTTAATTTTTTCTTGCTCATTTCTTAACGCATTTTTTTCGTTTCGTTCTATTAATTTATTTTTTAGAATGAATCTTTGACTTGCTATTAGATCGCGATTTATATACAAATTTTTCTTAATTTAATTGATGCTTTAAGAACCATATTTTTGTTATTAACGTCTTCAAGCTCGATAAGCAAAGGATCGATGCTTCCTTTAGATTTAAGACGGCGAATAGATCTTACTTTTGCTCCATCGCATTCGATAGCAATAAGTAAATTATTTACTTGCGATTTGTCATTTTCTAGTTTTTCCGTCTGCAAAGAACATTGCGTAGCTTCTAATCCATAGATGATGACGTTTGTTTCTTTACGTTCTTGGTCTTTACGTTCCTTTGTGGTTTCAAAAAAAAGAGATAGTTGGTCATTTGTTTTTTTGGCAGCCCCTGATACAACTTTTGACCACGTAGTTTCACTCATATCAGAATTGACTTCTTTTAATTTTTCCATTTCTGTAATTGAATTTTTTAGTTGCTTGTTTTCTTTAACACATTCCGCAACCTCGGGTTTTAAGTTTTTTATTTCATCCTCGAAAACTTTTATTACGCCATCTAACATCTTTTTTTTTATCTGTTTTTCTTGCTAAGCCGTTAAATTTGTCATAATTTACCTTTCAGGTGTAGTTTAGTTAAAAAAAAAATTTTGTTTTTTTTGTTTTGTTTGTTTTCTTTTTCTTATAAATATTGGATCGTATCGTGTATATCAAATACTATATTATATATACGAATATATATTTATGTATTTATATTAATTGTATTATTTATATATATAAATTTTATATGTATTTTACATTTTATTTATGCAAATATATTTACTAATATTGGTAATTTGTTTATATCAGAGCGCAAAAATTAAGCTTAAAGTTAAGAAAATTATACAGAAAACAAACAAACGCAACTTAAAAATTTAGCGAAGAGAGAAAAAAAAACAAAAAAAAAACAACTATAAAATTCTGTAAAAATATTAGCGAACTGAAGCATAAATAAAATCTTGGTTATAACTATTTATATAATAATAATAATATATAAATAAAGATATATATAATCAAAATTAAGTATAGGTATATTTAAGAATTATGTAATGCGAAGTACAACAAAAACTGTATTTTAGACACGAATATAGTTAATATATTATTATAATTCTAAGTAGAAAAGTAATTAATAAGCTAATAAGATAAAGCAATAAGAAAAGAAAGAAGTAATGGTTAGAAAAAAAAAAATAAGTGGAAAAGACAGATAAAGAATACGGAGAAAAATTTAAATTCCCGAAAACTTACGCTCAAACAAAAATACGTATCGAATCAAAGGCTTAAGCTTAAGCTTAAGATCAAATATATTTAGCATTAGTTGTAAACTAAAATTAAAAAATTTATTCGGTAACCGTTTTAAAAAATTTATTCGGTAAAGATTTTTGCAAACCGTAAGTCAAACTTTTTGGTTTTCAAAAATCTATTTGCTTTAGGTAATGGTGCCTCAATCCACAATCCCAATTTATGCAATATTTTATTAAATAATTTGCTAATTAAACGTTAACTAAGGAGATATAATTTTGTTATGTTTTCGAGAATATAGGAGTACCTGTTCATAAAAATATCTCAGAGTTCAAAGTTTATAAAAAAAATTTGGTAAAGTTGTGTCTATGAATCTTCTGTGACTAGGAATCCTCGTAGCGCTAGCAGCAATTCCCATAATTAAGAATTTTATCAGTCTAAATATCCGTACTTAATCTTTGATTGACAGAAAATCGTATTACCACCACAACATATAAAATCAGATTTAATGAATCGATTTTTGAAAACATTTGATAAACGAGCGAATTGCTTATATAAATATGTAAAGCGTTTCAGGGACATAAAAATGTATGTTCTGGTATTTTCAATACATCCTCGTTACAGGAAGTTTATTAAGGATTTGATTTTTGCACACTCTATTAATGAAACTGAAGCAAAAACATTTTATTTGTAGATGTAAATTTCTTTAAAACATCAGGGATGACGTTATGTCAATGCCGTTAAAAACTTACTTTAAGGTTTTTACTCCCTTGGTCGCAATATAAATATTAAAACGCATTTCTTAATCAGCCACTTTAAAATTACTCTGAAAATCTTTCACCAAAAAACAACGAAGATGGAAATCAAAATTCTTCATCTTAAAAATCCAAACAAAAATATCACTTTTACCATTTAATCCTTGATTCTTTATTTTTGATGTTCACAAGTTGTTATTGATATCGTCATTTGTGTTTATTAGTCTAAAACAACATTTCTGGAATAACACTTTCATACAATAAAAAATCCAGACGCGATGGAGACAAACCGATGAAATTTTTGTTTTCAAATTTGCTAAGTTAAATTACAATCGTTTGTGTGACAAGAGCAAACCTTTTATTTTTAGAGCTGTGTAGTTTATAAATTTCTAAATCAATCTGAAATAGATAGATTTAAATTGGTTAAAACAGAAACTGGTGGAAATAGAAAAACGTTATAGATCGTTTAAAAGGATCATAATTGGTTAAAGACGATTTGAGGCAGAGGCGGACTTAAAAGAGTTAAAACATTATTTTTAACTCTTTGGTAGTTAAAAGTAATAATAATAATAAAGTTCTTGCCTGTTAAAGTATGATTTTAAAATAATCTGTCACACAGTAAAAATATTAACTGTAATTTTTATCTTTATCTTTTTATTTTTTATTTATGTTGCAAACATTTTATAAATTCAATCAATCTTGATCAAATTTAATACACATTTTGAAAATTTATAATATATTTTTATATTAAATATCTTTAAATATTACAAAAAAGTAAAAAATATAAGTATATATATATATATAAATAAAAGTAAACTAAAGTTCAAGTACTTTCGATTAAAAACGAAAACTTGTTAAGGAACTTCTGTTAAACTTTTTTTCGTACCTTTTTAAAAAAACAACTTTTATCACTTCTTTATACTTCTATATTTATATCTCTTGTATATATTTTATTCTTAATAAACTATAAATTTAAATACAAAAAACTTAAATATTTGTAATACAAATTTTTTAATTTAAACCAAAAAATTAAAACTGAGTGTTATAAATATCATTAGCATTCTTGTCGATTGATGCTACATCATTCTGGTCGATTGACGTTACATCACTGACGCTACATCGTTCTGGTCGGTAGTCGGTAGACGTTACATCACTGTTGGTATATTCTATTAAACAGCACAACTTTTCTTCGCAAAGACTACTGCACTGCAAACGACAAGTGGTTCCATTTTCTATAGTTTTCTAAATATATTAAAACCTCTTCCTCTCAGATAAGCTATTTAAGATACAAAAAATCATTAGGTATAATTTAATTATGTAAAATATATAAAAATATAAAATATATAAAAATTATACAAGCGAAATATAAAAATAAGTCATAGTCAATGTTACTAAAAAGAGTTTTTAAAATTGTGTTTAAACTCAATTTTAAAAAATGTTAACATTAAAATGAGAATTTAAAGATAAACTATTATTTGAAAACCTGTTTTAAAATTTTTTATATAACTAAAGTACATATTAAATTAGGTAATAACCTCATCGGTGCTTTCGTTATGAGATTTTTTTTGTTTAATTGATTTATTGTGTACCTTTGGAAGAATGAGAACAAGTAATTTCTTGAACAATATGCATAACCGATGCATGACTAAATCTAATTAGGAAACAGTAAAGAACTCAATTCTTTTCTAGTGTATTATTAGAATTTAAGAAAACAAAGAGCAAAGAACCATTTGGAGTGATAAAAGGTAATAAAAATGCTCCTATTTTTAAGTGAATATATAAGAATACAAATATATAACCCATTTGTTCAGAAAATAAAACAAATTTTATTTTAAATGTGTTTACACTTTCATGTTATAAACTGAAACAGTTATAACCAGGGCTGTGGAGTCGGAGTTGGAGTTGCGGAGTTGCGACAATTTTAGCGGAGTCGCTAAAAAATATCGCGACTCCGACTCCGATAGTAATAATTAATCTTATGTTCATACTAAACTTCAAGAAACGTTGCATAAATTTGTCAAAAAAAAATTTCAACTTATCGCGCAATATTTTTTAAAGAATTCAAAGAATTTTTCGAAAATTTTGCTTTGGAAAAGCATCAAGCAAAACAAAAATACCAAAATACATAAAACGCTATGGGGCAGCGTCATAAAAACAGCTGAAACAAATGCGTTAAGTGTTTACATTCCAAAAATGTCTCTTTTATTCGAAAGTAAAAAGACTTCTTGTTTACAGCATTAAAATATTCAATAAATGACTAAAAAATTCTTATTTTATCTTTCTGTAAACAGTAAAAACGTTAAAATCGAGGTTTTCACATTAGTTTTCACTCATAGCAATTTACTACCAGAATCTTTTTATAATCGTTTAAATAAATTACTAAACAAAAACGCTTCAGCTTTTGTATAACTTCTGCCCCATGTATTAAGTTAAAACTTCAAACTCTTAGATAATAAAATGACCATATATTTGTAAACAAAATAAAACAGCATGCTTCATAATATTTTTCTAAAAACAAACCAATCAAAACGCGCACAAAACAGCATTTTTTGAAATCGAAAGGGCCTAAACGCTACATTTTTTTTCGGATCTCTCTTTAACTACGCTGAGTAGTGTTACAATTAGTGTTTGCATAGTTTAAAGACATCTGGCAAAGGATTATTATTAAGCTAGTTAAGCTTTCGATCTGAATTAAAGCCAGTCCTTTATCATAAAAATATTTATATTTGCCTTTTAACTTTTTTAAACTCCTATCATTTGAATCCATCAATAATAATGGTATAACATTATATATTTACCCATTACAATAATAATAGTATAACATTATATATCTAACCTTTGTAAAACTAATCAAAAATTAATTTTTTCCTATTATTAAAAGATTAAAAATAACTGTAGGCAAATAGAGAAAGTGCGCCAAGACTATTTAGAAACCTTGTGCCAAGACTAACTAGAAACAGAATGATTGCATTACGAATGCTCAAGTTTAAAAACTTTAAAGAAATTTATTTAAAAACTTTTGAAATTTTAAAATTGTTTTTAAAAAATTGTCTACCTCTGCATATTCTGGTTGTATGGTTGTAGAATGAATTCCCTCATCATGAAAAAATTCCTTTAGCATAAATGCAATTTTAGAGTAGTCAGAATGAGCACGGAGTTCAACATGTAAAGATGCCACTAATTTGCTATCAGTTAGTTGCCATACGTGGAATTCATGAACAGATTGAATTTCAGGAAACTAAAATATGTAAACATAAATATTTGATAATTTGATAGCTTAGTTTTTATTTCAATAAAAATTAATAATAATAATAAAATAAATTATATTACAAACTACATTCAAAAGAAAACAAATTCATCACTTTGAGTAACAGCTTATCTTCAATTGTGTTAATCTGGATACTAGATGGAGCATTTTGCATCAAAATCATACTGGATTGTTTTACTAAATTTAGGAACAAAGTTTTTTTTTTAAAAAAAAGGATAAAAAAAAATAAATTTCATAAGATATAAGTATAGTTATTTACTTGCAAATCTCCCAAATCCCTTAACTTTGATACAGGAACCAACAGTTAAACTGAGTTTAAACAGTTAAACTAAGACTTAAGGGGTAAACAGAATCTATCAGTTAACCTGCTTCACACCCCTTCTTCATCTATTAGACTGGCATAGATGTATTTATAATACATTGTTTCCAGTTTGGGATGTTGGTTGCTGGATCTTCTTGACTTGTTGCATGGGTTTTTATTGTGTCTCAGTTTTCAGAACTCGTTCTGTTATCTCCTAAAGAGGGTGCAGCTCTAAAACCCAATGTTGTGTGTGTGTGTGTGTGTGTGTGTGTATATATATATATGACTAGGTCAGCCCAAAGTCGACAAACTATGTCTCTATAACCTTCGTCAAGTCGACACTTTTCATAAGTCGACAGATTTTCTGTCGACTTTACGTTTGAATGAATTTTAGTAATGATTAGTTCAATGGAAATTTAAAAAAAAAGATACCATTGTAATATCTAAATTATACTCAAGAGATTTCTATGAAAAACATTAACAAAAAAAAACGCGGAAAACTATAAACAATAACTTTTTTAAAAGTGCGTATGTTTACTCGTGTTACATATACGATCTATAGGTCGATAGTTAAGAGATTGCATTTTTTGTTTAAAATATAAAGATATATTTATTATAATTTTTGTTTAAAATATAGATAAACTATTTAGTTAAAATAATATATGACCAGTTTTAAAAAAAAATTAACATTTAGACACTATATATTATGTTATTTTTCAACTATAAGTAGACTTATTCTAGTTGTAAATCTTGCGTCAAGTCAACAATAACAAATATATAGACTTGTATTTTAATATTTCTATGTTTTTATAAATTTTTTTAATATAAATATATGTAAAAATGACAAACAAACTTTAAAATATGCGTATAAAATTTATTTTATACTATTTCTACGACGTCAAGTTGAAATATATGTGCATGCGTTAAAATCGCTAAGTTGACAAATGTTATATTTCTTTTTAAAAAAGTGCTTAATTAATCACTTAAATTTTTTTTCTATACAAATACTTATTTACTCTCTGGTTCAAAAAAAAAATTAAATTAAGTGCAAAAGAAACAAAAGAAATCAAAATACAACGCCAGATTTACTTTCTGCAGACAATTAAACCAACATTCGAGCTAAAAATCAGAGTTTTGTTCCAAAAAGGTGTTACTCTGTTTTCAACACAAAAAAGCGTGGCTGCAATATCTGCCAAAAAAGGATATCACTTGGCATAGAAGCTACGATGGGAATGAAAATATCTGCAGAATGGTTCGATTAAGAAGTTTGTGAAAATAGAAAGCAACAGTTAAGTTTGCTACATAAGAAAATATTTTAAAGTTTTCAAACAATATTTCTAAGTCTTCAACCTGTTCATTTACCTGCAAAAACATGTCATTTGTAAAATGTCAGTACATGTTTTAGTTTCTGGGACCAGTTTAATGCCTGACTCTTATAGTCAACTAGTTAGTATAATGATGCAGCAACATGCTAACAACAGCTCCTTGCACCAGTTTTACAATTAAATTTAACATAAAGTACTTCACCAGTAGACTGCCACAAGTGTGTAAAAACTTTGCATTTTTTATGTTTCACAAAAGCTGCAACATTACACTTTGTAATAAACAAATTTATGAATTATTTTACATTTGCTTTGGCACATACATTTTTACATAACTTTCTTTAAATAAGCGGAAGCCATGAGTTTGATGATTTTTGGCTCCTTTTTTGCAATTATCTTCAAATATAGTCCCATTAACAAGATAATCCTTGAAAAAATTGTGAGTTATATTTGGTTAAAATGTCTCTTGCCCAAATTAAAATACTGTTGTTTATAGATTTTTTTTTCTTCATCAACAACAACAAGTTCATCATGTTTTAACTCATAAAAAGTTGCCTCAAATGCCATGCTTGTCTGGCATCTAAGGCAACTTAGATGACAGAGAAGAAGAGCTCTGAGAAGAACTAGTATCAGTTTAATTTTTTAAATTAGCGATAAAAAAAATTATATAGACTTAAATAAATTCAACTACCACAGTGGATTGCACCTTTGACAATTTATGGAAATAGTCTATTGCTTCATTTTTGATATATAAAAAATATTAATTTACAAATATATATCAGTATATAAATAAAAAAATATTAAAACTTCACCAAAAAGAGCAAAAAAATATTGAAACTTCATCAAAAAGAGCAAAAGATTTGATGATGGTGTAATTGATTTCAGCAGCAGAGAACGAAGCAAAAATATTTTTCAAAAATACTACTTAATATTTGGAAAAAAAAAAGAAATAAGAAAAGTTTCATTTTTATAATAAATTAGCATGAATGCATGTTAAGATATACAGTAGAGATGTGACTTTTTGGTAAATTTTTGGTATCTCCTGTTTCCAATATAAGAAACAGATGAACTTTGGTTTGAAAGTAACTGAAAAGCCATGGTTTTATTTAATTTTTAAAAAAGGTCACCCTCCATGACCCTTGATTACACACTGGCTCCCGTATATCAGTGAGTTTTTTTCTTCAAAAGTATATCAACCTGGGTGTCAAAAGAACCAGAATTTTATGGTGATTTTAAAATTCACAGCCTTTTCTACTAAAACATTGATATTAAAAAAAAAAAATTGCAAACAAAATGTCATGAAAACTGAACTTTTCAATTTTGAGTTTAAAATTGTTGTTTTTTGTATATAAAATTTAAACAATTTTTTTTATTTGAAACCATTGTTTCTAAAATCTCTATGAAATTTTGGTTTTTTTGACACCCAGGTTGATATACTTTTGAAATAAAAAAATTCACTGATATATTAGGAGTCATTGTGTAATCAAGGGTCATGGAGGGTAACCTTTTTCAAAAATGAAATAAAACCAATGACTTTTCAGTTACTTTCAAACCAAAGTTCATCTGTTTTTATATTGGAAACTTAAGTTACCAAAAATTCATATCCCTAATATACAGTGTAACGCCATACTGAAATAGGGGTTTCAGTACATACATAGACTATCTTATAGCCAGCTGCTGCACTACCTCAAATGAAAGTTTGGATTGGGGCAACAATCTTTTCTTTTATTATTCTTAGCTTCTTCTTTTTCTGGAAAAGCCATATACTATATAGGTAAGCAAAAAAAGTAAGCAATTGCTGGTCTATATACTCTATAGTAGATAAATAGTCGACCCTCAACTGATGTAGCAACACTCTTCAGATGTTTTACCTATTTGTCAGTTAATGTAGCAGCACTCCTTGCATGTTCTACCTAATTGTCAGTATATATGAGTAAAAAAATAAAAATAAAATAATAACAAATTTAATTTCGTACACCTCTCGAACAAGAAACATTCAACAACTTAAACAAAAAGCGTGCTTCCGAAAATGCAGAACTTTTGGTAAAAGATCTACTTGACAAACCCTTTCAATTTGTCATCCGCAGCGAAAAAATCAAATGCATTTACACATCCAAAACAGTTAACATCAGTGGAAGAGAGAGGAACCCATACCTCAAATGGAAATCAGCAGCTCAGGCCATTCAATCGCTCTCAACATCTTACTAGTTCAACATTTTTAAACAAGGCCAGTTCTTCCATTAAATTATCTAATCTTTCGTGCTTCTACACTTATGCAACCTCCCTTAATCCAATAAAACTCATCGAACTCTCCTTACTCGCAGAAAACATCAGTATCAACCAAAAAATACAATGGTATGATCATTGCTGGTGATTTCAATTTTCCAGAGATTACTTGGACTTCCAATTCAGTCCTCTCCTCTAGTAAAATCGGTCTCAGTTCTTCATTTGTCTCTCTTCTTCAAGATTGTTATCTTAACCAAATCGTCACTGTCCCTACTTTTAAACCTGCTAATCACCCTATGACAAACACTCTTGATCTCATAATATGTGACTGTCCATATCGTGCTAACAAAGTCAACATTGGTCCTCCACTTGGTTTGTCTGATCAATATCATTGCTCTATCACCTGGCAATACAAACTGGCTTCTACTGGAAAATTATTGCATTTCAACAGCTCTAAATTTATTTACAACCTCGGTAACTACAAAAAAATCAACAAAGAATTCAATAAGGTTGACTGGTCATCTATTTTTAAAGAATTGAACGTAGAACAATGTTACCAAATTTGGCTAAACAAATACAATGAATGTTGTCCTCAATTCATCCCTCGCATGCCAAACAAACCATCCCCAAATAAACAACCATGGATGACAAAAAAACTTTTATCCCTATTTGTCTTAAAAAATCGCTGTGGGCTCGTAATGTCAGTTCAAAATGGAAAATCGCATCCCTGGTTAAAGAATATAGAGAAACGAGTTTTAAAGTTTGTTAAAAAATTAAGATATTCTTCTCTTTTGCCAAAGCATTTGACAAAGTGCCACATCAACGAATGCTTTACAAACTAAAAATGTACGGAATTGAAGGTAATCTTCTCAATTGGATAAAAACTTTTCTACTTCATAGGTTTCAACGAGTCATCCTTGGTGACACTCATTCGAATTGGTTACCTGTGACAAGTGGAGTTCCGCAAGGATCAGTCTTGGGTCCAATTTTATTTGACATTTTCATTAATGATCTGTCAGATGCAATAAGCAAAGAAAACATTTGTAAGATCTACGCTGATGACACTAAAATTCTGAGCATTGCCAACTCACTTGCTGCTCAACTTCAACTCCAATCAGATATTGACCAAATTGTTCATTAGACTAAGTCTTGGCTCATGGAGCTGAATGCAAAGAAATGCATAGTCATGCACTTTGGCCAAAAAAAAATAACTCCTTTCAAGTACTCAATGGAGGAAATATGCCCTTGTTCAATAACGAATCGAACTACATTGGAAGCAACCACCTCTGAGCATGACTTGGGAATTCAAATTACCAATGACCTTAAAGTAGAAACCCAATCCATCATTGCCTCATGGAAAGCAAATAAAATGCTAGGCATCCTAAAACACACTTTCCAATCTCGTGATGCTTCTTTATGGAAACAACTTTACTCCACCTTTACTTGAGTTTGCAATTCCAGTGTGGAATCCTCATTTGGTGAAGCTAATACAGCGCAGAGCCACAAAAATACCAGACAAACTGAAAAGTCCAGATGTTTACAACTTGGCCTATCTACTCTAGTTGAACATCGCAAACGAGGTGATCTCATCAAAAAATAGAAAATTATTAATAACATTGACATAATCAACTAGCACTTTCCCCTCATCACAATTCCACCAAGAGCAAATCACAGAGAAAGACTTCATCGTGAAAAGTACAGCAACCATTTAGCTCGCTTCCACTTTTTCAACAATCACATGTCAATGCATGGAACATGCTACCAGATAAAATAATCAATTCTCCAACTGTCAAAAGTTTTAAAGCAAGCCTTTACAGGCTCTACTGTTACTACAGTTCGCAGCTTTCCTTAGTGAAAATTGTAATATGAGCTTCACAAAAACTAACTGTAACCTGACAATCTATGATTTATATTTTGTCAATTGTTTTTACTTTTGTTGTAACAAATATATACTACTACTGCTACTACTGCTACTACTACTACTCCTACTACTCCTACTCCTACTACTACTACTACTACTACTCCTACTCCTACTCCTACTACTACTACTCCTACTCCTACTACTACTCCTACTACTACTACTACTACTACTACTACTACTACTACTACTACTACTACTACTACTACTACTACTACTCCTACTACTCCTACTACTCCTACTCCTACTACTACTACTACTACTACTACTACTACTACTACTCCTACTACTCCTACTCCTACTCCTACTACTACTACTACTACTCCTACTCCTACTCCTACTCCTACTCCTACTACTACTACTACTACTACTACTACTACTACTACTACTACTACTACTACTACTACTACTACTACTACTACTACTCCTACTCCTACTACTACTACTACTACTACTACTACTACTACTACTACTACTACTACTACTACTACTACTACTACTCCTACTACTCCTACTCCTACTCCTACTACTACTACTACTACTACTACTACTACTACTACTACTACTACTACTACTACTACTACTACTACTACTACTACTACTATTACTACTACTACTACTACTACTACTACTACTACTACTACTACTCCTACTACTCCTACTCCTACTACTACTACTACTACTACTACTACTACTACTACTACTACTACTACTACTACTACTATTACTACTACTACTACTACTACTACTACTACTACTACTACTACTACTACTACTACTACTACTACTACTACTACTACTACTACAACTACTACTACTACTACCAATAATAATAATAATAATAATAATAATAATAATAATAACAGTTAAAACTAAGAAAAAAAAAAATTCAGAATGTTTTTATTTTTAGTAAAAAAATAAAAAATATTCTAGTCTAAAAATGTGTTTTTGTGGTATGTATATAATATTTATTTTAGTATTTATTATTTTAGTGAACATTAGTAAGTAAAGTAATACTTAGCAATATTAGTAAATAAAAAATAATAAAGTAATATTTAGTAATATTAGTAAGTAAATTAATTTTAGTTTTTTCTGCAATTTATAACAAAACATTTTTAAATTATGCACATACGAAATTATGATTCTCCCTCAACACATCATGTAGAGGACAATTTTTGGCTAGTGACAAAAGTTTGCCAAGGTACTCAAACCAAACTTTTGTCACTAGCCCCCAAAAATATTTTCATGGAATAGACATTATTATGGAAGGCTTTATTAAAAGTTCTTTGTTTTTAAGGTATAAAATAATTGCAAACTTTTATTATAGTCATAAAGAACAGTTTATGAGTCATTGAAAAAAAATTCTTTTACATTTTTTTTCTAGATTTAAAAGTTTTAGTGAAAGCTCTAGGTTTTAGAGCAGAAACACTTCTATAAAATACATATAATTAAAAATAAAAAAATTAAAAAATAAAAATACAATATAAAAACTAAAATAAAATAATAAAAATGAATAAAAATGAAACATAAAGTAATTTTTATCACAAAAATTAATTTTTTTACAAATCTATAATATTAAGTAAACTTAAAATATACTTACCTAATGGAATAACAGTTTTTGTTATAATAATAACCATAAGTATGCTAAAATAAAAATTAAAAACTATTTTGTTGAGTCTTTTTTTTTTTTTTTTTTGTGCACAAATAGACATCTCTCATCAATGTGTACATTTAAAAAAAAATCTAATTCACTTCCAACCAGGCTACAAGCAATCTCTATTAAGTTAAGAGTTAACAGAAGCAACATCTATTAAATTGGAAGTTACTAGAAGAAAAAGAAAAGAGCAAGGAAACAGAAGAAAAGTTATAGGCACTAACATACATACACAAATACACACATACCCAACATACATTTGTTAAATTCATGCATTTGAATCAAAATTTTTTAAAAGGGCAGATTAACTCTAGAAATTTTGAATGAATCTGCCATTTTAAGAAACACTGATTCATTCATGGTATTTAATTTGAGCAAAAAAAAAAAAAGATAAAAAAAAACGCATTGCCTTCCTCTTCCTATTAAAAATTCAAAACTTTGAAAGGTTTTGTATTTTTAAATGCTTAAAAATATGTTTTGTAAATATTTTAATTTTTTTGATCAAGATAATGACCAGATGTTTGTTTATGTTAATAAACTTTAGTCAAAATAAGAATATATTATTACTTAGATCATTTTAAAAATTTAAAAAAAGTTTTTTTATTAGTACAAAGTTCTTTAAATCTTTAAAAACTAATCATGCTTAAAATAAAATTTAAAATTCAACAATTAAAAACTGTATGTAAGTATGAAGTAAAATTTTAACAAACAAAAACAAAAAATAACAAAGATACCATAACAGGAACCAACATTAACAAGCTCGTAAAATCAGCAGCAGTATTAATTTTACATAATTTTATTATAAAATAAAACTAAGCTAATATAACAACTTAATATACCGTAGATTTCCCTGATTCAAAACAGTCTTTAATTCCAAACAGCTATAGTTCACTTATTGTTACATGTTTATGATTATTAAATTGGAAGACAAGGGTAATAAGAATATTTGGCCTTAAAGTGTTTTAAAGTGTTATGCAAAGAGCAATTAACATACGCCTTAATCGATTTTACGTAAGCAGAAAATTATTTATAGCTAATTTATTATAATTATCAAAAAAAAAATTTATTTCTGATAAAAATATAAGATTTTATTCAAAACCAATTTAATAAAAATATATAATTTTATTCTGATAAAAATATTATTTAATTTTTAAAATATTATTTAGATTTTAAAAATATATAATCAAGTTTAGATTTAAAAAATTAAGTTTATTAAAATTAAAGTTAATGTTTGGGTTTAACTCAACTGTCAAATTTATTTAAAAATATAACTAAATATTATTCTCAATATTCTAAATATTAACTCAATATTGAAACTTTATTTGTTCTTAAAAAAAAAATTAGCTCATTTTTTATTGCAATTGTTTTTTTGGTTTCCCTTCCTAAACATTTTTTTTTTACTAAAATTATAAATAAACGGCTGCATCAAAAATTTGCACAAAATGTAAGTTAAACTTTTTTTTTATAATGCAAGTTAAATCGCAGCGATTATTTCTTAATAAATAATATATACAGCAATATAATTCTAATAATAAAATAATAAACTTATATATACTAAATAAATAAATTAACATTTATTTTTTAATTTGTTACTCACAATTTTTTTTTAAATAAAAAATCATTTGTGGTTGCAAAGCTGCAATTAGAAATTTAAGAAATGATCATATAAAAAATTTAAAAATTTAACATATTTTGATTCAAATGTCAAAATTTGTTAATTTAAACATTTATAAAAATGCAATATTAAATTTAATTATTTAATATTAAAAAAAATAAATGAAAGAAAATAAACATTCCCCTATAGTAATAATAAAAAAGACGTTAAATAACATTTAACTTGTTTTGCGGTAATTAATATTATTGCAGTAATTTAAAAAAGTTAATGTATTTAAAAAATAAAAAAAATAAAGAGAATTTTATGACATCAAATATCGCGTTAAGCTGATGCATTATGCATTATTTATTTAAACCAAGGCCTGGAATATGAAAAAATATTTTTAAAATATATATTGATCCCATGAAATTTTTTAATTGCAAGTAAAACACTTTTTAAACCTTGAAAAACCAACAATATAAAAGCGACTGAAAAAAAAAGGCAAATTAAATTGCATACTGATTGATGTAGAATTTGATGGTGACTATTCATCTGAAAAAAAAATAATTAAAAAATAGAAATACTTTGTAAACTATTTTTAAAAAAGTATTTTTCTGCATAATTTAAATGCTTCCTAAATTCCAAACATATTTTGGAATGCATTTTATTTTTTGCAAAAGTTGGCGTTTTTACATGCAAGTAATTAACAACAATATTTAACAATATTTTAACAACATTAACTTAAAAACTATTAATGCTTTTAACTTTTGAAATGAATTTCTTTTTTATCTTAATGTTTGTTAATATAAAAATGTCAAAAATTAAAAAAAAAATGATCACAAAAGATGAATTAAACTTTGTATTGAGGCTATCAATAATAAGATGCCATATTCAGAAGCAACTTTATCTGATAACATTCTTAAAACAACTATTTTTTGCAGATTAAAAGGAATAAATGGAATTGCTGGTTTTGGTAGGTCAACTGCATTAGGCCAAGCAACAGAGAAGCTTATAGTTGAACTTGTAAATTTTATGAGTGACATAAGCTTCAGCTTAAAAAGAAATGATATTTTAACTGTAGTTGAAAACTATTTGAAGAAATCTAAAAAAACTCATTTACTCAATGCCAGTAAACCTACTCGAAAGGGGTACAATAGTTTCATTAGAAAATATGCAAAAAACATCTGTGAAAGAATAGCTACTAGCATGCAAGCTGTAAGAGCGGTGTCGTTGCAACCAGCAATTTTTGATGAATGGTTTATCCAAGTTGACACTGTTTATCGAGAGTTTAATTTAACTGAAAAGTTGTTTCATGTGTTTAACTGGGATGAAAGTGGATTGAAATTTAATCAAGGCAAAGTCAACATTGTTTGTTGAAAAGGAATAAAAAGTCCAAAACAACTTGCCCCAACAATTGAAAAACAATTGACTACTATTTTAACTTGTTGCAATGCTTTTGGAAATCTCCTACCTCATCAAGTCATTTACAAAGGTTGAAATTTGATGAAAGCATGGGTTCAGTGTGGTATTTGTGATGTTTGTTATTCTACCAGCAAATCAGGTTAGATGGAAAGCAAAAATTTCATTTTATTCAATTTGTTTATTCGCGCAAACAAACTACATATATTAAAAATTCTACTTTTAGATGGCCATGCATCTCACATCAATTTTGAATTAAAAACATCTGAATCAAACAAAATAATTTTATTCCGATTGCCAGCTCACACAAATCATTTTTTGCAACCGCTAGATGTTTTTGTTTTTAAAACAGAAAAGGAGGAACGGAAGCAAATGGTAGAAGCCAACTTGGTTAGAAATTCTTTTTTAAGTTAAAGTAAATGGCAGTCTCCAGCCACGCTAAAAGATCTTTTTGTAAATATAGGCTTCAAAGCAGAAAATGCACATAGTGGTTTTTAAAATACAGGTATATTTAAGAAGACAGGATCAAACAAATTGATAATGCACATTCTGTACCAACACAATGTTATACCCTTACATTAAAATATAAAAGTAATTTTAAAAATCTTTTTACTTAACCTAAAGGTCTATGCTAGTATAAATTATTTACTATTTTAAATTTAATGCTATTTTTTGGGATTTGATACATGTACATTCGGATTCTGAATGAAAACTTAACTTTTTAAAATTAAAAATTAACAATATTTCTATTATAAATATACTTGTTGCTTGATATTATTTGATTCAGTTAAGGTTCCAGTTTATTTATTTAAAAAGATTAATTTAAAATTCAAAAAACAAGCAGTGTTATTCAACTTTTGCGATTTTGTTCGGAATGAAAGCGATTTTGTTCGGAACAAAAGAAATCTACAGTAATAATATTAGTAAAACAAACTTTGTTTCAAAAATAGATATTATATTAAAACCTCATTCCTGGATCAACATAAAGTGTCCATTGTTTTCCATCAAAAAAGTAAACAATCAACGCAGCAAAAATAACAACAATAGATCCTAATGCATCTCCAAGCAGATGTAAGTAAACTCCTTTCATATTCATTTGTCCACTTGATTTTGATTTTTGTGTTTTTGCAACTGCTTTAACTCCTTCTAAAAACATATTTGCTTATGAACTGTGTACAACTCCAGCTAAACTGAATTTTTTTATTCTCTATCCAAAATGAATTCCCTCGGAATTAGGGTTGGCATTTGGCAATGCCACCCTTAAAGTGTTTGAGATGGGCAAAATATTGTTGACCTCATTTTTTATAATTCCGAGGGCTGTATATATATGGATTTATATATAAACATATATATGCACAAAAAAAATTGAAAAAACTATATAAAGTTATGTTAAAAATAAAATAATAACAATAAATTCTTTTAAAAAACAAATACAAATAATATTAAAAAAATAAAAAAAAATTGAATAAATTGTTACATAGAGTAATGATATTTGAAGTATAACATTTTAAAATAATATTTTCTAAGTATAAAAATTTATACCAATTTCTCTTATCTCTGTATTAGAATCTATATTCACTGAAACAAAAGATCCGTGTTTGATTGATATATTTCCCATGTAGCTTTTATTGGAATCTTCAAGTTGTTTAGATTTCATATCTATATCATTATATGGTTCTAAGTTAATCTCAAGAGCCTCATTATTATAACTTTCTTTTGTTGGTGGGTCTGATGTTTTCTCTTCTTTATTTCCACCATGACTATGGGTGTGACCAGTATGACCTAGAGAATTAAAAAAAAAAAAAAAAAAACTTGTTATTTTAGATTTTTGAAAAATCAAAGTGAAAAAAAAATAGCAACTAACTTTTGAAATCCAGTATAGTTTTATTATAAAAAAACACATTTTTTTTCAAATGTTGTTTTGTTCAAGGTTTGTTTCATCTAATTTTTATGGCTAGCAATAAGGCAGATGTGAAAAATATTATTTAGCAAAGAAAAAAATTGTAAAATAATAAATTTTTTGTTTATAAAACATTTACCTTTTTGGCAGATTGATTTAAGTATGTTTACTTATAGCAATAGAAATATATAGTAGAAAAACTGTAACTTTTTTTTGTTGAAGATAAAAGAGAATAGAGAAGATATATATAAAAAAAACAGCCCTGCATTAATCTGTAACGCATAGTTGTTTCATATGTAGTTAAAACTTTTATCAATAGAAGTTAATAAAAGCTAATTATTTGAAAAGGAATTTAGTTTTTCTGTGAAGTTTTTTCTGTTGTTATTTATATAAAGCTTATACTAAAATATACGGGAAAAAGTGAAAATAATTTGAGCCATAAGAATACATAAAGAAACTTAAACTATTTTAACTTTATCATATCATATTCAGGGGCAGATGCAGCTTTTTTTGATGTTTGAGATAACTTCCAGACATGGAAGAAACTCCAAATATTTATATGGCTATACTTATATCAAATAATTATGCTTTCCAAAAAATAGTTATGATTGGAGCCTGAGTACAAAAAAGTCCTAGAATTTTAGCTACACCAGCTTCAAATGTAAGAACAACAAGTTGATAAAATATTTCTTTTACTAATCTCAACTCAGTTTATGTTCATCAATAAATTTTAAAATTAACACAATCTCTTAGTGTTCAACAATAATGGCTTTATAAATTTTGTAACCCCCTAAAATTGAGGGGATTCAAACTTTTTATGGTCATAGTTCTTGAATGCTAAAAGATTGTGTGAATTTTAAAATTTATCGATAAATATAAATTAAGTTGAGAATAGTAAAAAAACTTTTTTAATATTATATACTGTTACTCTCACAGGTGCAGCTAAAACCTTAGGGCTTTTTTGTTTCCAGGCTCCAATTATCACAATTTTTTGCAAAGCACCCTTGTTTGACATAAGCATAGACATATAAATGTTTGGAGTTAACTCCATTTCTGGAAGTTATCTCAAACATTAAAAAATGTTGCATCCACACCTGACATTGCCTCTAAAAAATTTTTAATAAAATGACAAATTATTATCATTAGCGTATTTAACCAAACAAAAAATTTTTATCACTTGAACTAAACTTACCATGAAACAAACACATTCCTACAAGATTAACAACAAGACCGACAGTTCCAACAGTTAAAATGAAAATAGGTTTTTCTAGTTTTTCTGGTGTAACTAATCGCTTCACTCCTTCAATCAAAATAGAAAAACATAGAGCAAGTAGAAATATACCATTTATAAGTGCTCCTAAAACTTCTGCACGAGCCCAACCAAAAGTATTTCCAGTATCTTTCTCCAAATTATTTTTTTTTTTCTTAGAAAACTATTAGAATAAAAAAAAAAATTTACTTTACTTTAAACAAATACTAAAATATATTTAGTCAACACTTAAACATTTTATTATCTAATAAAATATTTTAGTGTGTGTGTATATATATATATATATATATATTAGGGCCCTGCCAATAGCTTTGATTTGATTCGCGAATCAGGTATCGCTTTGATTCGAGATTCGATTCCAAAAAAATGATTCGAGTTTTTGGAATCATTTTTTTATTTAAATTACTTTATGTTTTCATACAAACAGCGTAAAAAGTTTTCAAAATATCAATATTTATGTTATCAAAAAATTCAGCAGGAGAGTAATTTTGGAATGTAAACGTACTTTTCATTAAAATTAATTGTAGATTAGGGATTTAAACAGAGCGGAAGGCAAATTAGCAATGCAAAAGTTAGCTTTTATTTTTTGCGTTAACTTCTAAAAAATCGGCAGTTAAAGAATTCTTTGGAAAAAAAAGGAGTATTCTGGCAATGCAAACAAAAAAATTGCAATAAAAAGTATTCTGTTCAGAAAACTGGAACTTAATCTCATCTATGGAACCATTTAAAACGTGATCATAAAAAACTATACGTAGAAGCAACAAAAAGCACACATCTGCTAGTAAAAGAAAAAAGAATTCCGATAACATAATTGAGCAATCATCAAGTTTCTTGTTAAATTCATATTTTATTCGACCTCCAATAGATGCAGTTATTAAAAAGTATAAAAAGCCAGTTTATCTCCAAACATAGCATCACTTTTGATCACAGCCGACAATGGCAATAACTTTCTTGTTTCTACTTGTTACTTTATTTCATCCTCTTGGGTTTTAGAATCATGCTGTTTATCAGTTGTAAACCTGAAAGTAATAAATGCTTGTCACTAAGCTACTTCCACTGAAAAAATTTAAAAAAATGTGCTGTCAAAATTTAACTTGACTTCAGATAATATTTTCTGAACTACATCCGATACTACTCTTAGTATGCATGCTCACTTAAACTTCTTGGGATTGATTGGCTAGGCTGTTGTGCTCATTAGGGTCGGCATTCGGCAAAGCCGACCTGAAAGTGCTTGAGGTCGACAAAAAAAATGTTTTATGGTTAGACCTTTGTATCAAATAATTTTTGCCGACCTGATGCCAACCTCAAAAAGATTGAGGTCGGCATCAGAGGAAAATCACTTAACAAAATTTTTTTTTTATTTTACACTGTGTTTCATCAACAAAGAATCATCAGAAATGAAAAACTTTTTTTTCATTTCTGATGAGTCTTTGTTGATGAAACAGTGTAAAATGAAAAAAAATTTTTGTAAAGTGATTTTCTATTAATTTATATATATATATATATATATATATATATATATATATATATATATATATATATATATATATATATATATATATATATATATATATATATATATATATATATATATATATATATTGTAATAATAAATCTATATTTGTTTTTTTCTTACTGTCTTTGTGAATTTCTTTACTCAATATATTTGCATTTGCAAATACCCCCGAGGGTATAATAAACATTATAAGCGTTGAATAAAATATAATATGATGCACACTGAGAGCCACACAATACCAATATACCATTTTTAACGGACCTTTGCCACTTTTGGCTGCCATATGCTTGATTGTGCAATGATGATGTTCAACAATTCCATTTCTAGATGACCTGTAAGCGCAATGGATGGACACTTCCTATTCTGCACATAATTCACCAACTAGTTTTGAGCAAAAAGTCTTGCTGTTGTCAAGTAGAAGTTGCCACATTTTGAATTCTGCTACGAAGTCTTTATCAATCAGCTTTGAATAGCAGGCGTGGATACTTGACTTGTTTATTCTTGAGAGAATGCAGTAGCACTAATAGTTAGTTGCTTTACATTGAAGTTTACGGTTTCGCTGTCTCTCCTGACTTGGACACCTCCGAACAGCTGTATTGCATCCATACCAAGTATTGGATATTCAGGAACAATGTCAGCAACCAGGCATTCTAAATCGATGGTAGTATCACTCATAGAAAGTTCAAAAACAGTCTGGTATTTTACTTCAAATGATTTTCCATTCATCATAACAACCTTTTCTCTTGCGTGTTTGACACTTTTTATGTTTACAATATTCCAACTTAAAATTGATTTGGAGTATCCCGTATCTAACAATGCTTTTATTTTTCTTCCATTGATACATATGAAGAGAGTAGACGGTTTTAAATTTTGTGGGAAGCCGCTTGCACAAAAACAGGTGATTTCCCTTCCATGTTTTTTGAGTTTGTACATTTTTTATAGCAGTGCTGGGCCAGGTGATTTTCTATTCCACACACAAAGCACCTCTTCTTCTCAATTTCTTTGCTGCAGTTTTGACTGATATGTCCATCCTTGCCACAACGGCAGCACGTTATGGTCTTTTTTCCATGTCCTTGAGGAACCTGTCTTACTAATGCCAACAGGATTCACGCAACTGACGAAACATGATTTCGTCATGATGAACTTTGTGATGTAAGATTACCAAACTTCTTGATTTTTCAGCAATTTGGTACGGGGACATTGTTGATATTGAGCATGCAGTTTGCAGCTGTTTTTTTGCTTCGTCAGGTAATCCAAGAATAAATACGCACTTTATTCACTCTTTGCTTACATAAGATGATATTAGCTTGCTCAGCCTTGTTAATTCTGTAAGATAAATGTCAACAGACTCATTCTCTTTAAAATGGCGATTTACAAACTCTTTGTATGCTGTTAGCAGAGAAGCAGAGAAGGCAGTAGTCAGTGCATTTTTCACTTCATTGTAGTCTTCTTTTATCTCATCACTAAGACCTTGATAAACGGCAAACACCCGCCAGAAAAAAATAAGGGGAGCACCACATGCAGCTTGTCAACTTTTTGAAGTTTTGCTACCAGTTCCAATTTCTGTATTCATTCTGAAAAAATACCCAAAACATTGTACTGCAACACTAAATCTGAAAACTTTATCACAATGCTCATTGCCGAAATAGCTTGTAATAATAAATCTATATTTGTTTTTTTCTTACTATCTTTGTAAATATCTTTACTCAGTATATATACATTTGAAAATACCCCTAATTCACCTTTGTACAGGATACTGTTGTCAACATGTACTGTTGACTAGATTTTCTAATAATGTCCTTTCTCTTCTAGACATTGTCTAAAAATGTATCGTAAAGTTAGCTGAACCTGCTTAATCAGCCAAAGTTGAGCCACTAGCTATCATAATAAGGTGGCATCTTTTTTCTACAAACACTATCATGGTTTCTGCTCAGACAAGCTATTTTCTCTAGTTCCATCAATCCAAAATCAATATTATGTGACTTGTTACTCAGCTATGTCACATCCTTTTACTATTTTTATTTCTTGCTAATTAATACTTTGGAACTCTCTCTTATATTCATATTTTCTTGACTCATAGAACTTCACAGTTCAAGTCTGTAAATGATTTTCTTTACAATATTTTTAATTTGAGCCACTCAAACAATTTGAGCGACTCAAACAATTTAAGCCACTCAAATAATTTGCGTAATTAAAAAAAAAAAAAATTGATTTTTGTAGATCACTATAAACGTGTTTCTAATAATATAGCCTGTAAATTAATGGTTACAAATACTTACATTCTTAAATGCCTGCAGATGACTTTTCCTTTTAACTTTTTCATCGAATAACTAATAAAACATTTTTCTTACTGAAAAATATGTTTCCGCGTGGAAAACAATCAACAAACTGTTGTCCATTAAGAGTGTTATGATATATTAAAAAATTATTCTGAGTATACCATTGTTGTCCATAGATTATCGCGGTGACTACTTCATTATATTTATACATCAACCTAAGCCCTATTAGCATTTTATCTTTTTGGGGGAATACTGGTTTCGCGTATAGAGGTGGTTTTGGTTTTGAGCGGGCAGAAAATGGACACCTGAATACATGAATATACCCGAGTCATAAATATAGTTGAATATATCATGAATATACCTGAATACATGAATATACCCGAGTCCAAATTCGGCAGACGTATTTATTCTAAAAATACATGGCGATACCTACTACGCCGTTTATAAATACGTCTGTTCAATAATACTAGTTTCGACTAGTTTATTTATTACTAGTTAGACTCGAAGCTAGTATTATTGAAAACCAGACTATTGTTATATGAAAAGCCTACAAAGCAGGGTGGCGGACGCATTGGGTGCCTTGCATCAATTCAGAATTCATAAGAGTTTATGGGCCCGTAAATAATATTTACTTTTTAGTTTTACTAAGCTTTTGTTGTTAATAAAAAAATATATTATTTTAAAATGACAATATAAAATAGAAACAAAACAGATACAATTAAAAAAAAAAAAAGTCTAGATAGCATTCAATAGAACAGTATACAAATAAAATAGTAGCTAAAAAGTAACCTACAAATATGGTGGTCTTAGATATTGATTCAGAAACGAGACCTAGTGTTACAGAAAATTTTAAATTAATTAGTAATTCACTTCATTAACCAAGTACAAAACTTGACTTGGATTCATAACAGCAGAATTTCAATCAGAAATAAATAATTTTGATACCAAAGGTTATATTGACGTTCCTTTAGAGCTGCCGAAAGATGATTAAAATCAAAAATTTACTTAAGGTATATTAAAGTTTATACAGTGTACTCGAGACTGGCTAGTCTGGAGTAAGCATAAAGCTTCTATATTTTATTTTCCTTGCCGATAATTTTAAAACAATATCTGTTTTAAGTTAAGTACTGCTTCTAAATCTTTATTAACTACAGTTGAATGCAGCCTGCTATGGCCAATGAGCAGAAGTTATATAACAGGATTCCAAATCACAAAAAGAGTAATTGGCTTAGAGGATACTACCTTGCATGTGATGAATTAGAAAGGCGTTTTTCAATTTAAGACAGTATTGAATCATCAGTTAATATGGAATTGAAAAAATGTTACTAAATTTTAAGAAGAACTGTTATTATTTTTTTAGAAGATTGTAACATTTCTTTACAGCGATCTTCACAACGTATTGGTGACAACGTATTGGTGAATAATAGAAAATTTTTTAGGTGTGATAGAGTTGTTTTCTAACGAGGACCCTATTCTAAAGCTATACGATCTAAAAGTAGCAGAGTCATATAAAAAGGACGAAAGACTGAAGGTACATTACTTCTAAAATGATTTACAAAATGAATTTATTGCAGAATGACCGGACCTTTTCCATACATGCGTTTTGGAAGAAAAGAATTTTACAACAATAATGATGTTACTTAACTTGCTGACTGTGGTGCGCAAAACTATGGCATTGCACCAAACATATGAGACAAATACAAGGGAGCACAAAGTATATTGAAAGACCAGCCTGTTAACACTTTGTTTTCAACTTGTGGCTGCCATAAACTTAACTTATGTAGTAAAGAAGCTGTTGAATGTATTCCAAAAGCCATAACCTACTTTGAAGTTATGAAAAAAATGAACACCTGATTCAGTTCTAGCTTAAGGAAACGGGGAAATTTCTATAGGAATTTAATACAAAAAAATAACAAAACTTTTTTACAACACCAGAGTTAATTTCATATTAGCTGGAAGAAAACAAACAGCTGTGCCATTCATCAGAATCACAAACCTGGTAACAATCAAACACACAAACCACAAACCTGTTTACCAATTTTTGAAATCATGAAAAATTGGTTAACGATTTTTTTATTATTACTATTTTTATTGATATAACATTTTATTGTCTTTTACAAAAAAGAAAAGTGTTATAGGTGACAGGGGGTCACTAGTACATTCAAAGGGGGTCACTAGTTTTTCCAAAGAAAGTGCTAGTGACAAATTTTTTGTAAATACTGATTTTATATACCACATTATCCTTTCTATCATATACGATTTAGCATCTTTACTTTTGTTGTATAAAGTACAACAGCTTTTTTTTTTTTTTGCGTAAAATTTTGTCAAGGCTTTTGTAGTGACGTACGGACGACTTTTGAATTATACACTAGTCACGAGGTTAGTATTATCTTGTTCTATCTCCATTTTTTAAAAGACTTGATTTACTTATCTTGTTATGCGCCTCAAAATAATGTTTTTCTACTGTACTGAAACCTAAGTTCTAAATAAAAACTGCAGAAATTATAATAAATAAAAATCTTTTTATATGCTGTCTTTTAAAGTTTTTGTTTCTCTAATCGTTTCATCTTAAAGCTGAATATATGTGAAGATAGAAAAAAATAATTATAACTTCGCGTAATGTAAATAATTTTAAAAAGTTTAACAATGGCTCTTGGATTTCAGAAAGGTTCGGTGAATTTTTTGGATGTCAACTCTTAACAGAGAATTTCAGCCAATCATTTTTTTAAAAAATAAAGATCTGTTACATTTATTTCAAGTTATATAATTATACTTCTCTTTTCTCTTTATGGAAAAAAAAAATTGATATTTAAACGGCTCTACCGATCAAGCATCATTTTTTTTAACCTTAGCCAATTTTATATAAAATAACAGACAACAAGCAAACTTTCTTAAAAATAAAAACAAATTAAATGTATTTGTATTTAGATTCATAAGCGAACTATATTTATAATAGCAGATAAAGCTGTTGAGCATCCAGATAGGAAACCGGAGGCATTTGCTTTTTATAATAACAGCAAACTAATTATATTCAAAATTACATAATCAAGAATTTGGAAATACTGTATACTTAATTTATATTTACGAATATTATTATTTTGAGTGTACACGTTTTTAATTTGAACAATATAAATACTTCTTTATATTAACCGTTTTCAATGTATCATATTACCAGATGTATTGCTTGAAGGGCTTTATCAACTGTTTTAATAACGTAAGGTTGCGTGGCGTTAAACATAATTATTTTATGTAGCGCAAGTGATTAAGGGATCGATATGCGCATAAACTTTTCACCGAAACAAGAAATTTCTTAATAACGCAATTCATTATGGAATTAATATGTGGGCAAATACGTTCTGTGACGAAAGCAAAACTCTACACTATTTAATAGTTGATAAAAGAGCAAGGATTAGCACTGAGAATCAGCACAAAATTCTTAGAAATGTTGCAGCGTCATTCTTTTTTATGCTTAAATAAATTATTGATATTTCGGCTTATAGCGAAAGCCATTATCAAACAAAAGATATTAACACAAAAGTTGATTATGTTGTTACTTACTATTTTTAAGTAAAAAAGAAATGAATCTACTTCAATTACAATACTACTACTGCTACTACTACTACTACTACTACTACTACTACTACTACTACTACTATTACTACTACTACTACTACTACTACTACTACTACTACTACTACTACTACTACTACTACTACTACTACTACTACTACTACTACTACTACTACTACTACTACAACTACTACTACTACTACTACTACTACTACTACTACTACTACTACTACTACTACTACTACTACTACTACTACTACTACTACTACTACTACTACTACTACTACTACTACTACTACTACTACTACTACTACTACTACTACTACGACTTCATAAATCTAAATTTGCTTAAAAAATTTGGTAAATAAGGTTAGCTTTACTTTTTAGTTAATGAAAATGAAAACTAAAAAATTTTTTATTTAAAATTAAAAAAACTTAATATTTCGTTTACTGGATCCTTTTTTAACCCCACCCCTCAACCAAATTATGTGCATCTGATAAATTATATTTCTTTTTGTTTTAAATTAACTTTTTTTAAACTTTAAAATTACTTCTAGTTTGTAATTTATTTTACCTGCGTTTTATTAAAAAGCAACTTGTTTCTTGTTATTTCTTATTATCTTCTTTATTATTTTGCGTTAATTCGTTTCTTATTTTTTATTTTGTCTTACTTATTTTATCTTGTAAATTTTAAATTTTAAAATAAAATGTTATTTAAAGAATAACTATAACAAAAATGACTTTAAATCAATATTTATTTAATACTAATTTATTACTATATTTTATTACTGATTTAAATACCTTGAAAGAAAAATATCCAACAAAAAGAGAGATAATATCTGAAAGCATATGAAATGAATCAGCAACTAGTGCCATAGATTTTGTCAAATAACCAACTGTAATTTCTACAAAAAACATTGATGTCGTCAAAACCATCATAACATAAAACGTTTGACTTTTTCCCATACATATTGGTAAGCGACACATAGTTCCAACAATACCACGATGTATAACAAACTACTCTTAAAAGAATTGTTTGTAAATACAAAGTTTGACTTCAAGGTTTTAACGCGACTTACAAAGTGAATATTTAAATGATTACGTAAGTATGCACATTTTTTTAATATTATTAAAAAAAACACCCACTCGAGTCCCATTTCTGAGAATTTCTCGGTTAACTTAACTGTGAGTATACTTTTAATTCCTCAACAACAAGATAAAAAAACATGATGTATTTTACATTTAAATAAGCAGCTTTTTAAATAATAATAATTTTTTATATTTTTATGTAGCTGTTATAAAAATATCTTATCAGCGTGTAACTGCACAAAATAAATTATTACTTATTCAATTGTATCGATCTATGAGTGTGTGAGGGGAGGAGTGTAACAAATGTATAGTTTTATTTCGTAATATATGTTGCCAAATGGGCAAATTAGAGCGTGTTTAGAAACACGTACAACTTTATACTAGCATTTACTTCGTATGGCTGGAGCCAAGTTTAAAAAGAGGCTGATGAAGTTTTATGTGGAGGCTGCTTATGAAAAATAAAAATTAATTTTTAGTTTTTATTAGAGTACATTAGCTTTAAAATTCAAATTTGAGAAGCCGCAGTGCAGTGATTAAAGGTGTGGCTTCAGAATCAAAAGGTCCGAGCCTTGCATAACAAGTATGCTATACATATATTACAAAACAACATCGACAATAATAAAGAAACAAGGAATATTTCAAAAGACGTAATAGAAAAAGAAAGGATTGGGTAACACTCAAGTAATACTTTGCTAAACCATTGATAAACTAATAAAAATTATTTTAAAAACATCGAAAATTCATTAGCTGATAAAATAACTCTAAGTAAAAAAAAATTTAAATCATTTAAGAGAAGTGACAAAAGTAAAAACATGCTTTTCACAAAACCGTTCAAATCAGACAATACCGTTAAAATTTCCAAATGTTCTAGTTGAAAAGACTAAACTAAAAAAAAAACATTTTCTTTAAAGTTTCTAGGAGTAATACTACATAAGCATATCTGGAAGGAGTACATTAAGTTATGAGAAAACAAAACACATAAATGCATTAGAACTATGTATAAAACTAGATATATTTCAAAAAAAATGTCTATGCGATTTTCAAAGCTACATTAGTTACAGCAATTTTGCCTAGGTAACAGCTTACCAATTAAAACTAGTTTTAGTTTATAAAAAACAAAAGCAAGTATGTTGTATAGTAACAAATGCCGATAAATATGCTAATACCAAACAAATAATTAGAGTTTCTAATATTTACAAATAAAATATCTATAGCATTCTTTAGTTTAGGTTTGAACTAAAAAAATCATTTTGTGCCAAATATTCCATATTATATTAAACTTATTGACCACAAATACGAAACAAAATATTCTATCCAGAATGTCAAACTTCTTAATATCTAGAAGAGGACCACTGTTGGAACTCGTTTCTTATAAGTAATATTAAAACGACAAACTCAATCCAACATTTGAAATAGTTTGTTAAACAACAGTTACTTGACCTCAACATAAATAAAACGATTTCCAAATTTTAGAACTTTTTCACATCTTAAATTTTTTCATGCATATCATATCATATCTTGATATTTATATATTTCATGTATATTAGTTATCTTGATATTTTTGGGTATTTTATATTTACTTGGTTATTTTATTTATATTAAGTGTTAAATATAAGTATACTATAATGTTTTTAAAGTTTGCAATAATTTTATATTTCATTGATATTGGTTATAAAATACAAATTAAATGGTGCTAGGTGATAAAAAAATTAATAAAAAGTTTTCAATTGCTATTTTGTACATTAGTCTATTAAACTCTTTTTCAAACCATTTAAATATTTACGTTGTTGCTGTTCAACGATCTGCAATAAGTACGTTAGGTTGCCATTTTTGTTTTGCCTAAGAGCGCAATTGTTGACTGATAAGCGGCTTACTGATAACCAAATAAGCTTTCCCGTGTTTTTAGGTCAACTTTCCAAAATTCAGTCGGGATTTTCAATGTTTCAAAGAATCAAATTGACAAGTTTGTTTATTTAGTTAGCAACAGATTTTTCAATGATGTTTGTCATCTGAAAAGTATTTCTTTTCAAAGGTTTGCTGAGTCTGTTATATTTTCTAATGGCCTTATTATTTCTCTCTTCTCTAAAAAACAGCATCGGGATAAAAAAATGGTAGTGAAATCAATACCTCGCTGAAATATCACAGGTGCTCAAAGAAAGCTGGTAACTGCAATCGAAATGTAGTAGACCTCTTTGTTGTTAAGCTATTGTGACGTAAGACCTGAAACATCGGTTTATAAAATGACGTAATTACATGACCACATTTATCTTGGTTAAGATTGTCATTGCGAAATATGCTCTCATTGATTTGTATTATTCAAATGACCTTTTTTTCCTCTTATGCTCGTTACATTATTTATAAGGTGTAGTGATTATTCCACTGGAAGCTAGCTCTATAAGTTTTAAAATGCTCAGCCACCACTAATCTTTTCTCCGATCTTGATAAGAACTTAATTTGTGTTGGATCCTTGAGAAAGTTAAACATACTAAAACATATAACTAAAAACGAGCACAAAAATTTGTATCAAGTGACGCAATACCATCGCGTTTATATTAACTAATTAAAGCTCATAAAAATAAAAAAAAGATTTAATGCGTTTAATTGTTAGTACTATTAGAATACTTACTTACAACATTTCTAAATATTCATAAATGTATCTAATATATATATATATATATATATATATATATATATATATATATATATATATATATATATATATATATATATATATATATATATATATATATATATATATATATATATATATATATATAAATATATATATATATATATATATATATATATATATATATATATATATATATATATATATATATATATATATATATATATATATATATATACATGTTAAACGTTCTTAGTTTAACAAATGTATAATTCTCAGTAATAAATTAAAGTTAAAAATAAAATGTAATTAAATTGAAATATCCGATTTGTATTTTATTTATGATTGCTCTAACCATTCTGTATGATCATTATATTACATTATATTATATTGATGCCCCCATCAGGCTTAAAAGCTCGACGTAACACACTTTGTACATCAAACACGTTTACACTTTTTACACGTCTTTTCTATGCAGAACAGTTTTCTTAAACAAATAATTACAAAAATAATTACGAAATATGAGAAAAGCTTGTTTTGAGCGCGCCTAAATTTATAAAAACTCATACTGTAATTATATTCCTTATACTGGTTGTAAAGGAAATAATTTTTTATTTTTTAAGTTTTTTTTTTATATTTATATGAAATGGTGATTTTTAAAATTTTATAAAAAGCTTCGTACGAAAATTTTTTAAAAAGTTAGAAAAATACATACATAAGTAGATATATATATATATATATATATATATATATATATATATATATATATATATATATATATATATATATATATATATATATATATATATATATATATATATATATATATATATATATATATATATATATATATATATATATATCTCTATATGTCTCTCTATATATATCTTTTCTAAACATTAAGTAAACATATAATGAGTAGACTATGTTTATATTCAAAATTACGTCAAGAAAATATTTTATACTTTTTTAAAAAGACGCATTATGAAAAAAAAATTTGAGAACTTTTTTTCATAATGTACTTAAGTTTAATTGGTTTTCAATAGTTGTAGGAATGTCGTTGCACATCAAGTTTGTTTTTTAAGGAAACATTTATTTGTTCAACGAAATTTATGTTGTACTGCAAATGTTGCGGGGAAAAAAATTTCTGCCAGAGTTGTTATACTACAAAACCGCAAAACTTTTATGCAACATTTCTTTAACTATTGCAAATGAAGCTTTAATCTACACAACAACCGCTATTAAAAAAATCATTAAAAAATATTTCATACTTATGGTAACTTTGCTTTGTACCACCAAACTATGAATAGAGCATGGAATAAAGTTATAAATTAACTTATAAAATAATAACTTCTAATTCATCAGGTTCTGTATCAATATCCAGATTTACAGTATTGTTTTGAATAGAAAAAGCACAGCTACTTAATGGGCATGCGTCACTGGGTGTGCTCTAATAAACCGGAAATAATAAATGATTTCTGATTATAACGCGCAACATACATTCTAAACTGACACATCTGAAATTATACTATACAGGGCTTTTGATATGCATGCTTTATTTGAAATATGGATTGAACGGATAAATTCCACAAAAACGAAATCCTGAGCATATATTTAAATCAGTCTTTACACATTTCGGCGCTTTTAAAAATAAACCACAAAAATTAGAATGTAACACTCTCACCTCCGGGTGTTCATTCATCATTGTTCGAAAGACATTACTAATGTCTTTAGAGTACGCATTTTTCTCTAATGTCATTAGAGTATGCATTTTTCAGTGGCTTAAAAACTGTTCAGTCACAAAGATGTGAGCTGGAAGCTTTACATTTTCAATTTGGTTTGAAATAGTCAGATCAATCATTTGAATCAAATCCATGTTGCTCCTCATGTCACTCTTCTCAAACCCATGAAGGATGTTTATAGTTTTTTTTTCTCGCTATTATACACGCATTGATCTATGATCTAGTTGCATCCCTGTTTCATCCATGTTCCAAACACATTCTGGTTTGTCCAATAAGTTCTTCTTTTGCATTAGGCATTTTAAAGTTATAAAGTATTTTGAATTTTTACATATGTTGCACGAAAGCTAAAGGTTTCGGATAACGATGATTTGCGCTACCATGTTTTTTTAAATAAAGTAGTTTTTAAAATTTAGTTTTTGTTTTTTTCGCCAGTTTAGCAGCACAATCGATAAATGTTTCTTTTTTTCAAAACCACTTTCCATTTTAAAATATCAAGAAGCATTGGCCTACTTCATAAGACCAAATCTTTTAATAATTCAGCAGCCGTATTCACATCCCTCCGTTAAACCCCTGCGATAAGCTATCGGCTGGTTAAAAGCAAAACGGCAGTTTTTAACGCCAGCGATAAAATAAACTCGTATTCTAATGTCTCCATTTAGTTAACGGCAGGAGAAAATTTAGTTATCGGAAGGCTGTTGACCCTTTAACAGTCCCGTGTTTTTTTAAAAACGGTTGCGATTAGTTCATCTTTTTTTTTTTGAAGTGGTCTCTAAATGTCCCGTATTTTTAAATTCATCGTGTTTTTTTACTAATAGAATAAAAAAAATTTTTTACTATTTTTAACATTATTAAACACTACAAAATGTTATTATTCAAGTTTAAAATATATAAAATATAAGCATAAGATTTTTAAAATGTATTAACTAATATTCACTTTTTGTATAACAATTGTAAGCAAGGAGCTGCAAAAAGTCCTACATCACATTCTACACATTCATATCCTGAACCTTTTTGAATATTGCGTTTGTGACATACCGCACACCATTTTTGACCATTAATCTTTTATTATAATTTTCAATAATCATTCATTAAATATATCTTTTCATTATTGATTCATCAATTGTATAAAATTCTATCTTTTCGTGAGTAAATGTTTACTTTTTGATAATTATTTTTGCACTGAAAAAACTTCCTTATTTGTCATATTTAAAATTAAATTGAACACGTTTATAAGACAATTATTGAAACAAAAGCACTGTAATTATCTAGTAATAACTTTTGTGACAAGTAGACGTATAATAACTGATGAACAAGAAGGAAATATAAGGAGATGCACAAAACCGTAATAATACGGCATGGACATTTAGAAACTGCTTTTAGTTTGCCTAATATTACGGCATGGACTGTTAACGGGTTAACGCCATAATCTCACCCTACTTCGCCCTTCTGTTAAAACTGCTATCGGAGAAATTTTCTTTTATATTAAGAAAAATTAAAAATAGTATCCAAACAAAACAAGCTTATTGAGTTTTCCTCATTAATAACTGTTAGATAAACTGTTTATTATTAGTTGTACTAGAAATAAATAAGTTTACTTTTATGCTAAATAAGTTTTATTATATAAAAATATATTATATTTTATGTTGAGTTTTTGAGTGTTGATGTTTATGTTGAGTTTTTATGTTGAGTGTTGAGTGTTTATGTTGAGTGTTGATATTTTTATATATTATCTTGAGTTTGCGGTCCAGGCATGGTCTCCATTTTTAAAACAAGACATTGACAAGATTGAGAAAATTTAAAAAAGAGCAACCAAACTAGCACCTACAATTAGGAAATTATCATATGAGGCTAGGTTGAATATTATGCAATTAACGTCACTGGAAGAACGTAGATTACGTGGAGATCTGATTCAACCTTCAGGTATCATTTTTTCCAAAATCGAGTTGTAAATGCGTGGAACAGCTTACCATCTGAAATAATAGAAGCTACTTCAATAAATAACTTCAAAAACAAACTAGACAGAGCTGGATTTTGCAGAAACTATTTGTTAAAACACAAACAAAAGACAAAATGAGCTGTTACAGTGCAATATCTTATGTTATTGCACTTCGCAACTGTTTAAAACAGTTGTTACAGTTATACCTTATTATTATATATGTTATAAAATGAATTATTTTTTAAATTATAAAATTTTTTAAAATATAAGATATATTATAATATAAAATATGTTATATTTTATGCTAAATAAGTTTTATTATATAAATACTATAATGTATTTTAATTAGACATTTATTGTATTTTATAATAAATACATTCATTTATCATGAAATCAAATGAATTTTGTTTAATAGTATATACTATTACGAGCGCATATTTATATATGTCCGTATGTATGTTACATGCACGTATATATGTATGTACGTACATATGTATGTTACATACTATCATACATAAATACATGAAAATATACATACATAATTGTTTCTTACTTGTTTCTTATCTGTTTATGTATTACACACACACACAAACACACACACATTTATACATATACACATATATATATTTACACACACAGACACACACACACACACACACACATATATATATATATGTATATATATATATATATATATATATATATATATATATATATATATATATATATATATATATATATATATTTTTTTATATATATATACACACACACACACATACACACACACACACACACACATATATATATATATATATATATATATATATATATATATATATATATATATATATATATATATATATATATATATATATATATATATATATTTATATGTATGTATGTATATATATATTTGTGTGTGTAAATACCTATATATATGTAATATATATATTCTATTCATAATTCTATTCATATACAATGTATATATGTGTGCGTGTGTGTGTGTGTGAGTGTGTGTGTATGTGTAATATATGTATATGTAATATATGTGTATACCTATATTACACACACAAGTATATATATATATATATATATATATATATATATATATATATATATATATATATATATATATATATATATATATATATACTTGTATACATTATTATTTACATATATACATATATGAGTGTGTGTCCGTGTACGTGTGTTCTTATATTAACTTCTGAATCTTAGATTATGAGTAATGTAGACATTGAAATATTAGAAGTTGATTTTGCACAATAACATGATCCATTGCAAAGACTTAATCGATCTTACTAAGTGAAAAAGAATAGATTTTTTCTTTTGTTGTTTATCAAACGCTATTTGTATAACTTAGAACTTAAAATCTTTTTCTTTAATATTGCTCGGCTTTACAAATTTTCATAACTAAATATTTACATTTAAAGAACACAATTTTCTTTTTTATTATAATAAAAAAGAATAATAAAAACTATAGTTTTTATGTAAATTTTTTTACAATTTTCAAAAGATTTTGTTATGTATTAAAACTTATCTATGTATTATATAAAAACTGTTATAATTATTAATGATAATTAATTATATATCATTTAAACTTAGTATTTTTTCACTGTTACAAATAGTTTAATATTTTAGAATCTTATAAATGAACCTATAAGTTGGGGAAATTTTAAATAAATTCACAACTAAAAATAAATAAATAGTTATTTTATGTGCTTATATTTAATATACAAAAAATAAGTTATACAAAAATGCTGCTACATTAATTGACAAGAAAGTTATAATGTTTTTAAGTGCCTTTCTACAATTTTTTTTTTTTAATAAATCTTCTTTTAATAAAAGTATTTTTGCTTTTATAGATGTGTTTCTTTTTTCTAACTCTACTAACTCCTTTTTAGAAATAAAGTAATCTCTTTTAGCCTGAAGCTTTAGCACTTCTTCCCTAAATTTAAATTTCTCCTCAGTTAAGTAACTCTCCATATCAACAGTTGGCAGGTGGAGAGCTGGAGTGAGTTTTTTTTTTCCAGACAAATTTTGGTCGTTTTTTAATATATCATCTTACACAGTAGATCGTTTAGTTTGTCCTGAGTTATCTTTGTTCCCATTTTCTGATGTAATTGCAGTGTGTAGCATTGTACAACTTGCACCATTAATCACAACTGGATTAACAGTATTCTGTATATCGCAAACAAAATCGGTGCTATTGGTTTCCACCCCTTTCAAACCAAAAAATATTAGAGAATTTTCTCCGCATATATCCAATATTTTCTAGCTGAATTCTGTTAAAATTACTGCTAGTCCTCCCCCCGTCGGAGTTTTTTTTTTTTTTGATGAAATCTCTTTTTTGGCATTTTTAAGAAGATTATCCCATAATCCTTTCACTCTGGTAACTGTTCTTTTATCAAATCCTAAGCTGATTGCAGCATCGGTGTTGTAAAATACACATAAGTACCAAAATTTATAATGCTGCCTAAACTAAATATTTTATTCAATATATATAATATAAAGGATTACCTCATTCCATATACAATTTCTTCGTTTATTTATCTCCGCCTCTCCATCTTTAGACAAAAGAACATCTTTATGTTCTTCAAACTTTGAAATTAACCAACCATTTCTCTTCTGAGAACTTCCCCTTTTCCTCTGGCGGCACGTTTTTTCTCAACTTTCATAGTTGATACTGCCATTGTTTTAAAAAAAAATTCCAACTTATAATCTGTATATAATATACTAATAGCTTATATATAGGATACTAATAATTGTATGATTAGAATAAATATTTTTAAACAGTATGTAATAAGTTTGTAATGTCATTAAAATAAAGTATTATAATACTTTTATACTATAATACACCTAATTAGGTGTCTTATGCTTTAGTCTAGACTTATTTTTAAGAAATAGTGAAACATTTTAAAGATTGCCTAGGGTAACAAGTGTTAATTACTATGATGGTATTTGTGAAACATTGCCAGAAAAATATTTTTTGTAACGAGTCTGTATTTCTAATAGAAATAAAACTGAAAGTAAGTGTAGAAAATATTCGATGACAATGCCTCGACTCGTTCGTATGCATTTAGTTTTTGCAGAAGACGTCAAGAAATAGCAGTCCGGTGAGGTCTTAGACGTGAAAGGTTGTTTAGAGACCGAACCAACCCACTTGATATTTATGATGATGTTGACTTATATCAAAAGTTTAGGTTTTGTCGAGCTTCTATTTTCTATTTTGAAAATTTGCTGAAAACAGATTTACAACCAAAGTCAAATCAAAGTTTTTGTGTTCCGCTAATCTATCAAGTATTATGCGCACATCGATTTTATGCAACAGGATCTTTTCAGATTGTGATTGGTGATTCTACAGCAGCTTTAAGTCAACTAACTATTTCTAGAATTATTCGCCGATTTTCTTTGAGTCTTGCAAAAAGAGTCAATGAACACATTAAGTACCCAACTGATCCACACGTTTTAAATGAGAGCAGAGTAAATTTTTATAATGTGGCAGAATTTCCAAGAATAACTGGATTAATAGACGGCACGCACGTTTGCATACAAAAGCCACGCGAGCACGAATATGTTTATGTTAATAGATCATCAAATCATTCGATCAATGTCCAAGCGGTGTGTAATTATAACGGAAAGTTCATTGATATTGTTGCAAAATGGCCTGGAAGCACATATGACGCAATTATGAAAATAATAATGAAGGCATAGTTGCTGAAAATAACTTTCGATTTCGTGATAATTTTGTTTTGCGACATTTTGGACCATAAGTTGTTTTAATATTTTCTATGTCATAAGTTATAAAAATTTTTTTATATTGTAACGTGTTTTAATTAAATTTTTAAAATTTACGTTGCAGTTATTAATAAAAAAATCAACGGCTGCGATTTCCTAATTAAACAGCTTTATTGTCTGTTAACATCGCAACGCTTAAATGCCATGAAAAAAACAACAAGAAAACTAGTTAACAGAGCTCGCTAACGAAGAAACTTTAACTGAAAAAACTATCGGAGTGGTTAATAAACGGAATGATTAACTTTCCTACGTTTTATAACCGGCCCTTAAAAGTTTTTTTCTTAACGGACACTCAAATTCTCCGTTAGTTTAACGGAGAGTTGTGAATACGGCGGCAGGTTGTTTAAAACTCTTATATTTCTCCCTCATTCATTTCTATCTTAATTACGCTAACATTGCTTGTTGTAGTAATAGCACCAATAAAAATAAATAGAAAAAAGTCTTTAACATCCGAAAACATGCTATTATACCCAATGAAAGCCGCTATACACCCTTCCAACCTTTATTTGTTAAGTTAAAATATAATAAATATCTGCCAGATAAATATTTATCATCTTCTAATTTTTATGTTTAAAATTAATACAAGTATTATTCCAAAAACTTTATTTGTTAATCCGTTATTCAAAACAAAACAGATTAAGTACTCAACTAGATATTCAAATAACACTTATATACAACCCAAATGTTATTTTGAGGCAACAGAGTTTTCAATTTCAATTAGAGGACCAAAGGCATGGAATGAAATTACTTACAACTGAACTTAAAACTATAACAATAAACAATGTTTAATGAGTTTAAGGCTAAACTTAGACAGTTAGGGGAAAGCGGGGCAACATGGCGAACGTTTTGAAAGGCCTGAGTTATTGCAAAACTATCAGTCGTGAAGCAATAATACTTTCTGAGTATGTTTATGTTATTAAAATGATTTATTCCCTGCATAAATTTTCCGTTTGCAAATATAACAATTTGAAATAAATATTAAAATAAAAAGTTCATAAATTTGTCATCTGGTCACGTGACCGGGGCAAGATGACTTATTATTCAATTTTTACCTCCAATTTTATAAAATTTTAAAAACTACCAATAACTCTAACTAAAGTAACAAAAAATAAACACAAATCACCAAAAACTACTTCTAAAGAAGTTAAACTTGAAGGACATCATCCGTTATGAGAAACCGAAAGTGAGGAATTTTTTTTTAGGCGCAAAAAGTAAACTTATGAGTATAAAATTGCGTTAATAATATTTCAAAAAACCAATTGGTATTTTAAAATACAAAATGCAAATACAGTTTCATTTTCACCCATTTTTAAGATTTTTTATTGAGTTGTTATATGAAAACCCATCTTGCCCCATTCGCCATGTTGCCCCGTTTTCCCCTAATTCTAAAAAATTATATACCACAAAACTATTTATGAAAATTCAATATATTCTTATGATTTGATCTATCACATAAATGAAAAGTATATTAATTTCAAAAAAGATTGAGTTAAATGCACTTAGTTCCTTTTTAAATTTATTTATGTCTTTGTTTGATATGTGTTGTTATTCTTTATATTTTTCATCCTTACACTTTTGTTATGTGTTCTGAAGTTTGACATAAAAAAAAAAAAATCATGATTTTTCAATGAACAAAAAATAAATATTTCCGTGTTTTTAAAAGAATATTTTCAAGTCAATAGCGCTTTTATTATTAGATGTTATTTTTCTATTAATAGATTTGAATGCAGTTTTTTTTTTAGTTTCCCGAAAGTTTTCATAGTTGGACTTCCGCCCTTTTGACCTTCCCCGATTCGTTTATTTTACCACTTTTAAATTTGTTTATTTTAAATAGCTTATTTTATCCAAACTGAAAGATATAATTTAAAACGTCTAAAAGAACAGTGCAAAGAGGTAAACAATACTAATTTAGATGGAGATTTTTACTACGGTATTTAAAATAATAAGGTAGTTAATCTCAAGAAATAACAATTACCAGTTTAGTTAATGACCGATATCCAGCAAATTAACTCTAACAGCAAGACCAATTGTTTACCAACCATCCTAAAAAACTAAGCTTTTAAAACCATCAAATGCGCTTACTTCAATGCTTGATCAATAAGTAATAAACTACATCACCTACACAATCTTCTTGAAAACATTAATTTTGACATTATACTCATAACCGAAACTTCGCTAAATAAAAAAACACCTGATTCATTACTGTTAAATGGAAATAATATTAAAGTATTTCGATATGATCATAACTAGGGATGGCTCTTTTACTTATTTTGATGTAAACATAACCAGGGGTGCGGAGTCGGAGTCGGAGTTGGAGTTGCGGAGTTGCGATATTTTTAGCGGAGTCGGAGTCGGAGTAGCTAAACAAAATCGCGACTCCGACTCCAATAGTAAAACTTCTCGGTATTTCATGTGCATGTGAAAAACATTAAATTAAACTTATATTCATACTAAAGAATGTTTAAAAAAGCTATTTATGAAGTAAACTTACGTAAATATAGTAATTTAAAAACACAACACCTAGTTCACAAAGTGAAATTAAAGTACAATACAGACCCGTAGCAACCAGGGGGTCAGTAGGAGCATTTGCAAAGAGTAAATAATTTTGATAAAAAATGGCTGAAAAAGTGACTAAATAATTTTTGTTCCTGAGGCCCTGTATCACAACAACAAATTACTTTTATAACTTATTAGCAAAAACAGCTAATAAATAACTTATTAGCAAAAACAGCTTACATGAAAAGTAATTGGAAAAAAATTGTTATTTACAATTACAAATAATAGAAAATTTTGTGTTTGAAATTTTAAATTTTACTTAGTAAGTAAGTAAAATGTAAGTTATATTATTTACTCTCTCAAAGAACAGTAATTTTATGTTGTTGTTGTTTTTGTTTTTTTTTAAATATATTTTGCTGTTTATATAAAAATAAAATATTAAAATTACAATGAAACCTTTACGATACACAAAGAATATATATAAAACAGACGGGGGCTTAAAGAAGATAAGGATGACTGGCGTCACCACAATTTTTTTATAGAGCCTCTTTACAATATCATTTAAAATTGAGAATTTCAACACTTGCGATTTTACCCTGCTCAAATGATAGTTATGGTTGTTATTTGACCGAAGATTGTATTTTTGTGAAAATGCTGATGTAAAAATACTAGTTGTTAAAAATATCATATGTATCATGTTGATTTAACATAAATTTTGAAATATTTTTGGGTATTGTTTGAGGGCACTACTGGGTAATACTTCAGATAATACTCTGATGTATGTAGGCAGTGTTTGAAGTTTGGCATTGAGAATAGATTTTTTTTCACGTATATCATAAAGGGTAGTTCTATTACAATTAGGGGCAAATATAGTCATTATGCGGGTATTCCGGTAGTGTAGAGACGGGCTCCCTGCCGCATGAGAGCCATAGTAATAAATGATCATTGAGTTTTTATTTCTTTTTTTTTTATTGAACAGAAATAGGTTAGTGGTTACTTCATTTTTCAGCCTTGTTAAAACTCTGATATCATTTGTGTAGTCCCCATAAATATGCATGTTAAATTTTTTTCCTGGGCAAGATAGGCCGTTTTCATTTAAATTTGGGGTTTATAACTCTTTAGAAAGAAACATTTTTTACAAAAAACCTTTAAAAAGGCATTTTAAAAAATGCCTTTTTAAAGCTTTTTTTGTAAAAAATGTTTCTTTCTAAAGAGTTATAAACCCCAAATTTAAAAAAAACCACCCTAAAAACCCCCAAAAAAAAATACCCTAAAAAATTCGCTACATTAAATAAATTAAAATAAGCGGCGGCTGTGGTTATGAAAAGTTATAAATTTTTTTAAAGTTAATTACTTTTACTTTTTTAACTTTAGGTTTTTTAGGATAAACTTTTATCAGGGTCACTAGCCTATTTCCACTCGACAAAAAAATTATTACTAAAACAAATAAATCAAAAAATTTTTTGATTTATTTGTTTTAGTAATAATTTTTTTGTCGAGTGGAAATAGGCTAGTGACCCTGGTAAAAGTTTACCCTAAAAAACCTGAAGTTTAAAAAGTAAAAGTAATTAACTTAAAAAAAATTTATAACTTTTCATAACCACAGCCGCCGCTTATTTTAGTTTATTTAATGTAGCGAATTTTTTAGGGTTGTTCAAAAAAGCACACTTTTAAATTAATAAATGTAATATGATCAACTGTGAAGAAAAGTGTATTATATGATGAAATGACATTAAGTTCTTTTTTTTTTTACTAAATTTTTGTTACTATTTTTACTTAAATTTTCAAAAATTAAAAGTAAATAAATTAACAAAAATGAAAACCACAATATTTAAAACCAGATTTTAATCACTTATTTAAAATCAGGCCGGTAGCAAGCTTTTTGTTTTTGTTTGAGAATTTAATTTATGTAACGACATAGAGCAAACTCCAAATATTTATATATTCATGTTTATAAAATGCTTTGCAAAAATATTGCGATAATCGGAGTCCGTTAACAATAAACCCATAAAATAATCTTTACAATTAAATTAAAAGTTCGTCTGGTAATCAAAATCTGTTCCTCATTCCATAGCTTGGAGCGAAAGTTAATATAACTCTTTTTTCGTCAATAAGTAATCAAATGACGCGGACTTCATCGTTAAAATTTGTCGAAGAATAACGAAGAAAATTGAGTTGTAATAGAAAATAACGAAGAAAATTAAGTTGTTATAAGTGACTTTAGTCTACATGATTATTTTCATTTTTCA